>JAWWNI010000112.1:0-1200000 GCA_034642065.1 Darevskia nairensis
GGGAAATCTGGGGAAGATTTTGATCAGCTGGTAGTAGGGCTTGAAACCTTGTGGGTATGAACATAAATTCCAAATGCTGCAAAAGAGGGGCACAGTGACACATGTAAAGCAAACTATGGCTTAGCAACACCACACAAACTTGCAGGCTGTCAGGAGTATGTGCAGGAGCCAGGCCCTGGGACCAGCAGGGCTTCACAGGACTCAGGCTTTCCTCAGTTTGTTCTGGAGAGGCAAGGTGTGGCCACACAGGTGAGGCCTCTTGGTAACTCGCTGCACCTGGTGGCAAGAGCCAGGAGGGGATATAGGTCAGTATTTCCCTTCGGCTCTTTGCCACAGCAACACACTTCCTGCCTTGCTGCGTCTGGCCCCTTGTTTCCTGCCTCCTGCTTCCTGATCCCCAGACCTCGGCTTCTGGACTCCTTGTCTCTTGGCCCTCGGACCTTAGCCTTTGTGATTCCTTGCCTCTCGACCCTCAGACCTTAGCCTTCGTGATTCTTTGCCTCTCAACCCCTGGACCTTCGACTTCATGACTTCTCTGCTCCCTGACCCTTGGACCCAGGGTTTCTGGATTTGTATTTCTGCTCCCATCTCGCCATCTTGCCCCCGGTCCTGAAGTACTCTGCCGTGACTTCCCTCACCCATAGACCGGACCGTGACACAGGCTCTGTGAGAGGACCTCACAACTGCTTTGCTTCTCCCTCTCATTATGTCCAGAACTCATGGTCAAGCAATCTCCCCCTCACTAACCACAAGCTGCAGCCAAGAACAAACCTTAGCCTGGGCTCGTGCCCAGTGAGGAGAGAGCTTAAATGAGTTCTAGTTTGGATAACATGCTAACCCAAACCTTGGCTTGGCTGAGCACAGCATGGCAGTACAGAGGACCAGGGAGGAAGGAAGTGGCTAAAATCTCCTGTCTGGCAGCCCTCAAGTTCATGTAATCTGCTTGGGCCATAGTATGGCTAACTATGCTTCACCAAGCTGAGTGAGGATCACTCCCTCGATTTAGCTCTGATCGACTTCTGTTTGGCTCTTCCTGTCTCATGTAGTACCCCAAACTGCTAATTTCTCCTCCCCCTTCATATCAGGGACATCTGATATATGTATTTTCATTCATTTCCCAACATTTACATGTGGCTTTATTGTAATAAAGTGCACACTTCACCCTGTTATAGGCATTCATCTATGAATTACTTGGCTTAGCTTCCGAATTGCAAAATTCAGAGAAGTGCAAATTTTGAATTGAATTCCTCCACCCATCCTTAAATGGGGTTGAAGGGACTTGGAATCTAACAATGTCTAGAGGGCCACAGGCTAACTATTGCAGGGCATTATTTTAAGCTGTGAATCACCATGAAAGTATATATATTTATATTTGAAAGCTATTTTTACCTTATAAAGTATATATTATATTAACAGGGCATTTTGTCAAGAAGTTATGTGATTCTTGGCTTGTAAGAGCTATTTCTCCTATTAAAACAGGCAGCCTTCTTGGGATATTTATTTTGCTTTGAGAATCTGTTGAAAGACAGTTTATGCTCATCAGAGTACTGGGAATATCCCATTCATTTTCAAAAGGAACTGAATAGCTTGCACAAATTTCATTGCAAATGTTTTTAATCAATGGAATTGTAGATACTTTTTTATGATAATGTCATGCAGCTAAACCCTTTCCCACTGAAGCATAAAAGATCCAGCAGTACAAAGAAATTGGCACGCACTAGTCAGGAGAAACACAAAACAGAGTCCTTAGTATATTGGGTGTTAGGGCCTCCTTTAAGATGAATTAAGTTGCCTACAGAGGATTAAGAACCGTGGTTGGAAACAGAGAGGGAAAATAAATGAATTCAGAGTAAAGGGAGGGAAATATGCAAAATGAAGGGAGTTAGATGTGGGAATAAAAATTCCCCGTAACTTAGAGGTTGAAAACAGTAGGTTAGTATTCAGAATATTCAGTTTGCTGCAAATGATTCTGAAATTTTAAGTGGGAACACTTTTTAATAATAATAACACAGTTAGACCATTCTCTGAGGGTTTCAAATTTTTCTTTCAGTTCTTACGGCTGTTGCATAGAGGACAAGGTGGGATAAAAAGATACTCTTGAAATGTGTGAATTTCTCTATCTGTTTTTTTCTTTTGTGACTGTTTTAACCACTTCCCAGCCACCCTGGGTCTGGTGCTTCCTGAGGAAGGGATATCTGATCACAAGAGAGTGTACCCCTCTGGGTGCATCTTCCGCTCCCCACTTACTGACACTTGTTAACAAAATTTCCCTACAAGGATGTGTCCAATTATCAATTAGCCCAAATACTTTCCTGAGGTTCTGGAGGCCTCTCTGAATAGCACAGTTTATGCTTTTGGGTGTGATTATGCTTAAAACAGATGAGACCATGCAGTTTTATGAAGCAAAGTAAGAGTTTAATAAGAAGGGGAAATAAGGAGCTTTAAAAAACAGATATTGCAAGAAAAGGTACTAGAAACCCTGCAAATTCCTAATGGGGCAAAAGGACAGAGCAATATCTTTAATCCTCTCCTCCTGCTATAAGCTCATTGTAGTTTCTTCCTATGATGCTCTTGCGGGTGACACTGTGGCTTAAACCACAGAGCCTAGGGCTTGCCGATCAGAAGGTCGGTGGTTCGAATCCCCACAACGGGGTGAGCTCCCGTTGCTTGGTCCCTGCCCCTGCCAACCTAGCAGTTCAAAAGCATGTCAAAGTGCAAGTAGATAAATAGGTACTGCTGCAGCGGGCAGGTAAACGGCGTTTCCATGCACTGCTCTGGCTCACCAGAAGCGGCTTAGTCATGCTGGCCACATGACCCGGAAGCTGTACGCCGGCTCCCTCGGCCAATAATGTGAGATGAGTGCCGCAACCCCAGTCGGTCACGACTGGACCTAATGGTCAGGGGTCCCTTTACCTTTACCTTTATGATGCTCTTGCATTCTCACCATTTGACCCTTTTCGTAGACTTTACGTATGCCGGGTTGTCAGGTCATGTGACCAAGCTGAACAGCCTTATGACCTAGCCTAAGTTCCCACCCCCATTTCTGGCTCCATCTCCACCGCACCCCTGAAACACCCATCTTTCAAGGCTTATGCCAACTTAGGATCAGTCAGCTAGGTCCTGGCACATATCTGGTTAAGCCCAAGGATCAAGGAGTTAAGGAGGTGTAGAGGAACACTCTAGCTCATCCTGTCAGATCTTGCTATAGGATTGCTCCTCCATTTTCCCACTGGCTTCTGAATATTGCTATTTCTAGATTTGTGAAGTTTTTTTTTTTTTTTTTTTTTTTTTAAGTTGGTGTATCAACTATTTAAATATAAAATTAAGGGTTCCGTTTTCTAGACTAAAACAGAGTAGAAAAAGACTGGATAATGAATCCTCCTACGTTTGCTAACTTAAATAAAATCTGTGTTAAATAATTAGTGTAGAGGGAAATTTAGTCTTCACCCTCCAAAGGAAGGAACCTTTGATACTTTACAGCAAATAACTGCTTATCCACAAACACACATAATGGGCAAAGACAACCCAATAAGGAAATGATAGACATGTGGATGGAGCCATTGGAAGAACATAGCAGAACTAATAAGATTCAGTCATGATCTAGTGACGAACATTCAAAGATAGAACATCCCCCAGAGTGTGCTAGACTTTGACAGATGTTGCTTTGTTACTTATTTAGGTTATATGCAACATGAAACAAGGGAGCACAGATTTTGGTTATGTTCAGCAGCTGTACAGCCATTACTAAGGCTATCATTTAGAGTGCATTTGTGAACCTGGCAACCTTGCAATATGCTCACTGCTCTTCTGAAGAGCCAGTTGCACAGATGCTAAACCATAAGGCAGGAAGCAATCATGGGGGAGACAGGAGCCATAAAATCAATGAGGACATTATTATCCTTCCCAAAATACAGGAGGAAAGGCATTTGTAAAGCCTGTAAAGGGAGGGATAGTGTGTCCATATTGGAAAAAGCAAATCCTTCTACGTGTGGGTGTGGGTGTGGAAAACCTATAGGTTTGATGACACCTTAAATAGGAATATATATTGATTTTCTTTAAATAACCATTACAGTGCATCCTAAACATTGCATCATATTTGCATTTTCTCATTATCGGCCTAAAAATGTCTTGCTTTTCCTTGCCTCTACCTCTGAAACCATGGTAATACAAGCTATGTGACAAAAGAGAAATTCTTTTATGACTCAGTCCTGCGAGCTGGTTCCAAAATGATACCAGTGAGACTTAAGTGTACACAAAAACATTTTCATAATGTCCCTTCTTTGGAGGCAGTGAACCCACATCGTAGTGGGTTGTGCTGCGCTCTGGCAGCCAAAGACAAAAAATGCAGGTTGGTGTCAGGGACTGGGCAGAGGAGGAATGGTGGAGACCGCCTCCCCAGCCTGACCCTTCCAGAGAATAAGAAGACAGTTCAGAATTACAGCAGGGGTTTGAGGGAGATCACAGCTCAGAAGCAGATGAGGGGAAAATCTGGGAAAGAATGGGAGAGGAGGAAGAGTAAGAAGAAGCACCAGGGGAGCGACAGCTGCAGGACACAGTGTCTTTAGGAAGCATTCCAGACCACCCCCCTCCCAGAACCCGACAAGCCTTGAAAGTAGGAGAGCAAAGAGCTCAAAGGCAGAGGACACTTCTCAGCACCTGTAGCGATGACTCGTGAGGAAGTGGGAGAGATGGAGGGGGTGGAGATTCACTCGGGGCAATGCCATTATTCCGAGAGGCTGCATCCTCAAGCCTCTCCCTGTGAATATTGAATAAAAGCAGATGGTAAGGACTTTTCCTTGTCTTGTCCATTCCTGGCAACCTGCCGTGGGGTTTGGTTCCTCTTCTGCCTGACACAGCATTATCAATTACACTTCTGGCCAGGTAAAAGCATTCAAGGAGGGCATGGGACAAGGCCAGTGAAAGATGGGTCTGGGAAGAATGGGTGTGGTCTGGGGGGCATAGCCTGAGGGAGCCAGGATGAGATACCAGGGTGCTGCATTTGGTCTCCAGGGTTGAGGTTCCTTACCCCTGAAGCACCCAATAAATAAGAAGAAGAAGAAGAAGAAGAAGAAGAAGAACTCTGTACTGATATAAGGAAAATAGCATTTGAATACAGTAGAATCATCAAGCAAAACATATTTGCTTTTTTAAAAAAGCAAACATATAGGACCCAAATGTCATGTGTTCAGCACCTCAAAGAAACACTCTTCTGTTGAAGACTAACTGTTTCTTCTCTGGAGGTGGTCAACACACATCATAGTGGGATCTACTGAAGTTGAAGAAGGTGAGTTTGGATTTGATATCCCGCTTTATCACTACCCGAAGGAGTCTCAAAGCAGCTAACATTCTCCTTTCCCTTCCTCCCCCACAACAAACACTCTGTGAGGTGAGTGGGGCTGAGAGACTTCAGAGAAGTGTGACTAGCCCAAGGTCACCCAGCAGCTGCAGGTGGAGGAGCGGGGACGCGAACCCGGTTCCCCAGATTATGAGTCTACCGCTCTTAACCACTACACCACACTGGCTCTCACAGGGTAGGATAGGGGCATGTCCAATGCACAAACACCAGCTGTCAGGCGGCAGAGGAACCAACCCCCACAGCTGGTTGCCAGGAACGTACAAGACAAGGGAAAGGCCTTACCATTTTCTGTTTTTTCAATACTCACAGAGAGAGGCTTGCTAGAGCAGCATCTTGGAATAATGGTGTTGCCCCGAGTGAGTCCCCCTCCCTCTCTCTTCATGCATCATCACTATGGGTGCTACTACATGCCCTCTGCCTCTGAGATCTCTGCTCTCCTACTTTCAATGCCCGCTGTGTTCTGGGAGAGGGGGGTCTGGAATGCTTTCTAAAGACCGCGTCCATCAGCTGTGGCCTCCCTGATGTTTCTTCTTCCTCCTCCTCTCCCATTATTTCCCAGCTCTGCCCAGTCCCTGACATGCTGTGAGTAGGGACCTCTGACTTGTGAGTGGCTGGACTGTAGCTGCTTTACAAAGGTAACAGTATATTGCTCCACCCACTTTTACCCCTGGCCTCCACTCGTGCAGCCCCTGAAAAGTGGCAATGTGACCCTCAGGTGGAGAAAGATCCCCCAATCGGGCACAGATCTCAAAGAATAGAGCCACTCATTACATAAAACCAGTAGATTAGCCAGAAATGCAGGTGCTCCTGGACCACAGGGGATCTGAAACATGGATTATGTGTTGAGGAGAGGCTTTACTGCCACTTCTGCCCTTCATTTCTGGGAGAGAAAGCAAGGTTCCCGGTTTGCATCTACAAATTGGGCAGAAATACAGGAAAGAAATGCTTCATAATATTGGGGACAGACGCCATGGAAATCTGCCTAGGGACTATGAAGGACACACCCACTCAGTTGCAACCCTTCAGATCTTCTGGCAGCTGCATGAATTTAATTCGTAATGTAATATGTAAACATGGCTGCAGTAATTTGCAAAGCTGCAAAAAGCACATCCTCTCCCTCTCCCTGTCCTTTCTTCCTGCAAGCGGGGAGATAAAAACAAAGCAAAACTCTTGTGCATCTCTTATTGGAATTCTGATTTCTGGACCCTTCAGGCACATGTCACTTTTACCAGTGAGCCTCTCACTGAGCAAGTAGCTTTCCATTATTAACAAATGATTGAATTCCAGTCTACTGGAACATGAACGATCTCCAGCAGAAGATGAGACACACTCGCAGCCTTTTGTAATTTATTGTGGTATCATCTCCCTGCTAATTGGTCTCTAAACATTTCATTTGTCTCCAAACCAACCTCTTTGAGCACCGAGAACTGCCATACATTAGATACAAGGCCTTCCGGCACCCTGTCAGAATCTTTTGGCAAACAGCAGCTACTGTTTACATGATAGTGCAATTCTAGTGTTGAAGCCACAGCGGCGGCACATATACATACAATCTGTCAGAAACCATGTTAGCAAAGCTGTTTGCTTCTCTTTGTGCAAGGCCAAGTTTGCCCTGTAGCATTGACTATAAATAATTCCAAAGCACATTTGCCAGTGTGCTGAACCGAACAACAGGATCCTTCTATGCAAAGATTCAGCACCATGCAGTTGAAGCAGAACCTCAGAGATGCATAAAGGATATTTCCTGGTCCCCCGTTGGAACCGCCAACACAAATAGTCTCTTTCTATAAAGGTTACACTTCAACGTCAAATTGGAGTTAGCTCTCACAAGAGAAACTGATGCCACTAAAAGCAGGTGCAAAGCAGACTACTGGGGGTGCGCAATTTTTTTTAACGGAATCATACACACAGAGAGGATGATCCCAGTGTGTTTCTGGCCATATAATTCTTATTGAGGAAAATAGATGGGGGCATCCTCATGAAATAATTACAGCGGGAACCTATCCGCTTTTAAAAAATACAATAGTAGTACTAATTTTCACTTGTACATTTGGATAAAAATCCTGCCTCTTGAACTATCAAGGGCTTAAAAAAAAACAATTCATGGCAAAGAAGCCCTCAAAATGCATCCATATTTGACAATTATTAGAATATATGCTTCCTGTAGATGTGCACTGGTGCTCAGAGGCAGTTAGGAATCACTCGTGCTAGGCAGACAGGAGAAGAAACACACTCCCAGATCTTTCCAGAAGTTCAGGGGCCTACTGAGGATTTTGTAACCTGTTTGCCAACATTTTGATTTGATCTTACCAGCAGCGTTCTGAACACTGCTTGTCCCACCACCAGCAAATGCAAACTTAACCAATAACTTCAAATCATCGGCCTAATTATAGATATGAAATTCAGATTTTTCTCCAATTTAAGAATGGCTGCTGAACAAACAAGAAATGGCACATTCCTAACCATGTCTGCTCAGAAGTGAATCCGACTGAATACAGTGGAGTTTACTCCCATATAAGTGGGGTTAACAACAACAACAACAACAACAACAACAACAACAACAACAACGTACTGGGAGTCTTTCAGGACCGGTGTTATATGGTCTTGGTGGCCACTCCCAGTTACCAGTCTAGCTGCCGCATTCTGGATTAATTGTAGTTTCCGGGTCACCTTCAAAGGTAGCCCCACGTAGAGCGCATTGCAGTAGTCCAAGCAGGAGATAACCAGAGCATGCACCACTCTGGCGAGACAGTCGGTGGGCAGGTAGGGTCTCAGCCTGCGTAGCAGATGGAGCTGGTAGACAGCTGCCCTGGACTGCAGCCTAAATTTCTAAACTGTTCTGAATTACTTCTGTGGTTGAGTTTCCCACAGCTCACCCCCAACTTGGGCATTGCATACTAACTGAGAAATATCTTGTGACTCAAAAACATGCAAAGCAGCAAACACTAAATTGCCTTCTCCACTGATGGAGTTCAAATAGGCTTTGAACTAGTGGTGGCCTTCAGCTCTGAATGTTGAATTAGTGCATCCCAAGTTCTGCTTGCTGACAAGATTTCAGGGATTTGAAGGAGGCATCTTCTTTGATCTGATAGCCACTTAGCTTCTAAGTAAATGGGGGATGGACTAAAATAATGTACAATATATTGGATCCTGGTTTCTTGCAAAATAAAACATCTTGCCCTTTAAAGAGGGTTTGCATTCCCTTTCCTTATAAAGGACTCGGAATTCATTAGGGGATCCCTCAGTGTCAAACATTATGTGTTATGCTCTGTAATTTAGCGATTGCTATTAGTTTAATGTGTGTTGCTTTCAGAAAACACTGAAAGCAAGCTATTAAAATGCCAATATTCTACATACTAATCAAATGTAGTATTCAGCTTGGCAACTCTACCATAATAATAAAACAGACCACTTTGCCTCCATGGAGAAGCCTCTCTCAGCTGGCCGATAAATGCTTCTAGGAACCATCTCCACCTGTAATCACTATTAGGCCTAAACTACAGATGATGGATGGAGACAAGAGATGTATGAAGGCATAATTCTCCACTACTGATATAGCCCCAATCAGTCTGAGGAGGAATATGCTTTTTATAAAACCTTTAAAAGTGGTGGGGGATCTGTCCACAGAGCTCCTGAAACTGCAGTTACTTGCTCCCTAAGGCAGTTGCCCCAGCCACACAGATGTGAAGACCAGAATAAAACCTCAGGGCAAGGAGGAACAAATCTAAGAAACTTCTACATCTCCCAGAAAGAAATGGACAGGCTGTGGATACAAACTGACTCACACACCGATTGATTTTATATCATTTTAAACTTTTTACTGGAGTGGTTATATTGTTTGATTTTATATTTGATGTAGTCCCACCCTGGGATCACAAGTTTGATAAAGGGCAGGTTAAAATTATTGTTATTATCACCATCATTATTTTAAAATACTTTGTCTGAATGGTACGGAAGGTGAAAAATTGAATTGATGCTCTTGCCTAGAGAAGAAACAAGGGATTCAGGGATTTTTTCTTGATGTGACTGAAATATTCATAGCATCGTCACTAAATTGCAATATGCTTCAATGCTGCACGGAATAAATCTGTATGCATACAACAATTCAGGATGGTTTTCTTTTCCCCCAGAAGCTTGAGCCTAGCATTTTCCACCTGTTTCAGATAAATCTCTCCCTCCCTCCTCCCTCCCTCTCCCTTCTTTCCAGAGAGACACTGTCAAATTATAACTGGCTCAAGCAGTGCTGCTTTGTTCCACTTTTCACCTGGACTCTGCAACCGCTAGCACAAAGGAACCACCACACAATGTCTAGCCCACACAGTAGCCTTAACAACTCTCAGGACTTGGGGAGCCCATCAGTGGTCTGTGACAGAAAACCATTAGCACTTTCCCCAGCTTAACAGCATGACCCAGATACAGCCCTGAAATTTGTGTTCCCGCTTGAATAGAAGTACCATAGAATATGGTTTTGTGCACTTAATAGAATACCAGCAGACGTTGGTGCTTGTGTGTGTTTAAAAAAATAACTAAAACCTTCTTGCATTCACACGTTGCTGTTTTCAGCTGTAAAGAACTATGGCTAATATCTGTAAGTGTAAATGGCTAAAATGTTAATTAGAAGACAGGTCTCAGAGGATGAATGGGCATTCAATGTTCTGCCAGTGCAAGGATTTATGCTTGCGCAACAGAATGTGTCCCCACCCCCTTCTCCTTCTACTCAAGCCCTGAACCTTCACCAAATCTGCTCCATAAGGTTGGAGGGAAACCCAGAACAGGTTTAGGGGGTGCACTGGGGTAGGAGAAGGAGGGAGAAGTTAGACTGTGTATCCTTGCATTGACAAGACAAGTTACATAGCACTACATTGGATATACCCAGTGTTAGGGTTTTTCTTAGTTAAACAAACAAGTTCTGTTTTAGCATTCATATTTGGGGTGGACTTATGGTAACTAACTGCAAGTTGAGGAATTGACTCCACCCATTTGCTATCTCACACAGAGCCCTTTTTCTTTGTTCCCCTTAATGACCCAGGCGATCACCCAGGCGATCACCTAGGCGAACACAGGAAGCCAGCCTGGCTTATATTTTAACATTTTCTGGATCCAAATGTTAGGAGGCTCACACGTACGGCCTACTTCCCGCCACCCTCCCAAAAAAGCTTATAATGTTATACTCACTTGATACAAAAAATAAAATAAAATCTCAAAGTCACATGACAATATAAAATGCAGGCAATTATGATTAATCGACTTGCGCCTGACAATGTATATGTGCGGTGCTAGGAAATAAATGAATATATTCTAACCTGAAATGGCAGGAGAGAGCTGGAAAGTCCTCGTGGTTCACTAGAAGACCCTCCCCAAAGCCTGAAGAAGATGTCAGTGAGCCAAAAGTCCAGGAGAAAAAAAGACTGTGAGGGCTCCAAAATGGCGTGCAGAAGTGCTCGCTGCTGCCACACTAACCCCCTCAACAGCTGTTGGGCGTATGTATCGCAGCGGGCTCCCTGCTTACGTGCATTTCACTTATGCGCATAGAGGCTTGGAACATAGCCCCCACATAAATGGGGAGTCACGTGTATCACAAACAAAAAAGATTTAAAACCAGGAAAAAATAAAATAGAGGACTATACTTAATACACGAAATGCTCATCCAGTAACATTTTTAATAAGGCCGTCCTGCTCACTCCACTAAAGGATTTGCATCTCAGTAGGAGACAACTTAATTAACAAAACCCTGAGCAAACAAAAAGGTCTTACCTTGGTATCACAAGGATAAGCACAAAGTGCATCTCCCTAACAAGAGCTTTCCACAACTGATGATATAATGTTCTTCCGATAGTAAAGGAGCATTATTTGCAGCTTAAATGGTCCATTTAGAGCTTGTGAAGTATGCAATAAATGCAACTGATGTTTAGATGTTTAGCTTATATGCCTATTGGCAAGCCTATGTGGTACTTCAGGGGGTGTTTGAATGCACCTGTAAATTCCTCTCTCTTTTTTTGTATTCATTTTTGGTAGAGATGCCAGTCTGCTATGCAGTAAATGAACTTTTTCCAAGAACGAAAAAGCAACATGTTCTAACAGCAAGAGGCCATTTACCAGGGTATTTTCACCTTCCTGAAATGCTCTGTTCAGGATACCACTGGGTTAAATAAAATGCCTTGTTATAGCACAATGTTTTCTGGATGGCTGGGAAGGAAACCCTAAAAAAGAAAAGGAAGAAAACATTTAACAGCGGAAAATGCCTATGGGAATGCACTGTCTCCCAATTAAAATTGTTTGCTTCTCATGTAACATTCACTGAACAAAACAGCTGCTATCTGTAGAGCTTAAGGGCTGCTGTAGTAGGTCAGAAAACACAACACAGCGAAAGCTCAGACCTTGCACTGACTGCAAGAGAAATAACTAGGAACTGTAACATTGTAGAACGAGGCTATATTTTCTAGGAATAATATCTGGCATTGCATCCCCACCCCACCCCCATGCATACATGTTGCTAAAGGGATGTGTCCTTTTTGTAGCTAGAAAGCATATTGGAATGAAAGCAGTTCTGCGCATGCGGTTAAAGAATTACATACCCTCCAACATTTATCAAATGGTAATTACCCCACCCATCTGACTGAGTGGCTTCTAACACATACATATAAACACAATAATTAAACATTAAAAACATAATTAAATTTTTTTTAAAAAAACCTTCCTTATACAGGGCTGCTTTCAGATGTCTTCTAAAGGTTGTATAGTTACTTATCTTCTTGGCTCGGGGCTTGCATAACTCCATTGCCCTCCAACTTTTCTCCGATGAAAACAACTTAAGAAAAAGTGGGACATTCTGGGATCAAATCAGAAACCTTCTGTAAATCCAGGACCGGAAAATAGAGAGGCGTGGAGAGTCTAGAATTACATGCACAAATGGGTGCTCAATGCATGTCCACAACTGTAGGCCCTCCGCCCCAAGAGAAAATTGGTGGCAACACTGACTAGTGGGTGGTGGAGGCTGGATTTAGTTACATACCAAATAGCTGAAACCAGACCCAACCCAATACATTTTTTCACCTAAGGTGAATGGCAAGACAATATCTACCTGCCTCCACACACTTATTTCATATGAAACCTGACTGAAATGACCATTAAATCTGGTGTTTGGGCATCATCATTCGTGTGTGTGTGTGTGTGTGTGTGTGTGTGTGTGTGTGTGTGTGTAGTGGTACCTTGGGTTACAGGCGCTTCAGGTTACAGACGCTTCAGGTTACAGACTCTGCTAACCCAGAAATATTACCTCAGGTTAAGAACTTTACCTCAGGATGAGAACAGAAATCGTGTGGCGGCACAGTGGCAGCGGAAGGCCCCATTAGCTAAAGTGGTACCTCAGGTTAAGGACAGTTTCAGGCTAAGAATGGACCTCCAGAACAAATTAAGTTCTTAACCCGAGGTACCACTGTATATATATATGAGGACAGCAGGGCAGACTTTGCCTAATGGCTGAAAGGACATTCCTATTTTTATCAAGAAATGTTGAAAGGTATGAAGAAGGCTTTGAGGAGAAAGGAAGTTGGCTTGGATCAAGACTACTATATTAGCAGAATAGAGCTAAAAACATGAACAAGAAGTACAGTATTAGGAAAGTTGTAAAAGGTTCAGCGGTATGGCTTATGCTAATATAGCAGGAGGTGTGATGTTACTTTCTGTTTTTTTCTGTAATCTCAATATCTCAAATCAATCTTTCCCATATCTTCCAGTAGGGAGATGGGAGCAGACTCTTAGGATCCCTTGCAGAAAATGCAAAAGATCTATTATGAGATGTGATTTGACTGAGCAAAAATCATGAGGAAATAGTACTTCCTGTTTTCTTCAAACTCATCTGGTGGGTATCTTATTTTTCTTATTAAAGGGAAGGCTAACCTTTATTTATTTTACTTAACAGGATGTATGCACCACTTAATCATCAAAACCTCTTAGAGGTTTACATCAAATATATACATTAAAACACTGATAATTAATGTTCTCTCTCCATCAGACCTCTATAATAATCTGGATCCAGAAGTATTGTTGGGTTGTTGTTTGTTGTCTTTAATCTTCCTTCAACTTTTGACACATTGGTGCTAAAATGGAAGTACAGTGGTCACCATGGCAAGAAATTGTGTTTTCTGATGGGAGTTCTTTGAGCGTACAGACATTTTTCTTTCTTTGTGCATCTTATTTGACAGAATATATTTTTGTCACTCTCTTCCATGTGTAACTCTGATCATCCCTGGGATCAAGAGAAAACACTCCTGCCATGCTGCCAAATCATTCTTCACAGCTTTCTGCTGTCCCTCCAGGGCTTCGGCAGCAGATTTAAGGAATGAAAAACCTTTGCACGCTCTGCCTCAAAATTTATATCAAACCTCTGTGATCAATGAGTCGCAGCTCACTCCTGTTGATAGCATCATCAGCCCAATTGTTGACACAGTAGGTAGACAACCGAATCTTTGGGATGATGCGTGTCAAATGCTGAAACCAGCCCACTGTGCAGTTTCATATAGACAGGATCTTTTGAGGCAAAGTGAGTGATTTGTCAAAATTTTACCTATTGTGTATCCTATTGGCAATCTTACAGAGATAGATTTCCACATGCTCTTCGGTGCTTCCCTTTTCTTCTGTGATACACTTGTAGGGTATTGCATCTAGCTGCCCTTAAGGGAAATATATTTAACAACGGCAGAGTTTTTGCATTGCCCCAGCCATGCTGCTAGAATATGTGGAAATGTAACAATTTCATTTATACAACAGGTTTGTGAGGGGGACGGATGTTCAAAGTGATCAAATACATTTTCCAAGTAGTCATTACAACAACCCTGAAGGTATTATCGTTCCCAAAGGGCAGATGTGGTGATGGCGTTGCTGGGGCTGAGAGATGATGGCTTTCCCAAGGCTTGCTAATGAGTCCCTTGTAGATGTCAAAGTCAAACCAGGGACTTTCTGCTTCCTAATTTACTCTCTTAAGTTGCAATCCTTTAGGTATCCTTTTTGGTCACTGCAAAAAGAGAATGCTGGGGTATACATGCCTTTGGTTTGATTCCGCGGGGCTCTTATTATGTCCTTAATCTACACCTACACAGGAGAAAGTCAAACTAAATGAGGCTTACTCATGAGTGCACATGAATATGCTAGACTGTTAGTCTACATGACCTCTCACAAATATTTTATCTTTCCCCCCTCTGTATATATCTTTGTTGAAGGGTTTAAGACAAGCAAAGGCTATATAAGATACATGCCCCATTATCTTTGGCATTGCACTTCTTTAGCCCTTGAAAAAGAAAATCCTTTCAGCCATTACATCGTCATCAACGGTAACCATGAGTTATTCCTATAGGTTTGAACGTGTGTAAAATAAGAATCAGACAGTTCTTTGGGGAGGGAAATGAGTGGTGTTATAGAGTGATTTAAAGGTGTGCGTGTGTGCAGATTATGTAAGGGAGTACAGAGAACGTATGTTCACATTGTTAGAGATAATTTCTAGAAGGTGAGGGTTAGGGTTCATAATTTGGAAGGTGGATATTCAAGATTATGTTTGAAAGTGGGAGGCAGGGGTTCTCCAAAACAAATATTGTGTAGTTTTAATTCATATGTTTTAATTGAACAGCTTTTAAGGGCTTGAACAGTTAAAATGTACCGGTATGTTACTGTCTTATATCTACCACTTTGGGGTAACTTTTGAAGGGAATAGTAGGGTTTGAAATTAAGATAGCACAGCAGATAAGGTAAATAAAGAGCACATTCACATGATTGCTTGTGGTATAGAGGCTCAGCACGTCCATAGAAGGACAAACTTTGTCATAATATGTGCCCCCTCAGTGAGCATTGTGCATGATCTATGTGTATGGACACATTGATCCTCACACATGTGTGGCCCTGCCCTGCTAGAAGGATCTACCCTACTATGGCAAGAAGATATAGGCTATACTTCCGATGCACAAAATATAAATTATGTCCAGCAGGCAGTGAGGAACACACAGGAATCCAAGACGTCCCCTAATGATGTCCTATTTGCTACGAGGTAGACAAAAAACCAAATGGCGGGTGCCAATTTGCCAAGTGGAAAAAATTCCTATCATGCCTCTTGAACAACCAAGGTGACCAACTGAGGTCCATAGCAAGGTCAAGTAATAAAGAGTCTAACCTAAGGGAGGGAGGGCGAACTGACCGAGCAAGGTGAAAACAGGGGCGAGTCCTTGGCCACAGGCAGTTTAAATAGCCCGTGCCACGCCCCCGGACCATCCAGGTTGGACGGCCTAAGGATGACGTGCCCGAGGACCAACCAATGGTGCAGGGGCTATCCCTTGCTCCTAGCCCGGAACGTCATCTCCCCAGGAAGGGGAAATGGCTTTCATCCACACTTTCAACAGACTGAATTGTGCATTGACCTGAGATTCCCCCATTGCATTCTGAGTCCAGTCAAAATCCAGAGCTAAGGGGGGGCGGGTAGGTATCCTTGGTGTATATCTCAAGGGAAATGGGGATTTTTTTCAGAAATTGCAAGAAAAAGTTCTAAAATGATCATTCAAGAGCTCTATCTCTTTTTCAAACATGTATTTCTTAAAAAAACAAACAAAAAAACCACACAAATGTTGTGGTATCATATGCTTCACGTCTGTAGGACAAATATTGGCAAGTCCTTCTATGATAGCACATTAATTGAATTTTCTTTCATTGTGCTATTTTCCACATGTCAACCTTTTAGGTTGTTTTTCTCTGTCTGTTGATTTGTTCAATAAGTGTTTTTCTGAGGGGGTGTTATTTCCCCCATGGATGCCTTAATAACCAGTTGCCTTTAAGGGCTCTTTATTGAGCCTGATAATTTGTAAACAAGCATTTGTCACGTTGTTATATTTGCTCACAAAGGCAACGCTTGCAAATTGCTGAACTTGTTAAACAGATCGTTTTCTAATCATCGCTGCATTTTTATATGAAAAACTTTTTTGATTAGATGGTTTAAATTTTGAATTAATTCCCAGTGATTGATCGAACACAGCAGGGAAGTCCGGCTAACTACTAATTAATCATTACAATCACTCCTGATTGCACTGAGCAGATCATTCCACAGACACAGTGAGGGGGGTGGGATTAACAGAAATATTCTGAAAATGGAAATTGCCATTGTTCACTTATTTGTTCCATGTCCAGAATGGAAATGGAAATTTGTATTTGCTAATGTTCTACAACCTCTAGAGATGGTTTGGGATGCTTGCATAGAAATAGTGAGCTTTACAGAAATACAGGTGATAAATGATCACATCAAACTTAAAAATGAGGCTTCTCTATGCACGTTTTATCAGAAAATGCTGGACTAATTCCACTGATGAAGCTCAGTAATACTCGTTGGTAATTATTTATTCAATAACTATTGCACCTGATTGGTTTCGCTTTTCTCATTAGAGATCTACAGCTTCACACAAATTAGTGTTGTATATCTGTAGGTAAAAGGTAAAGGATCCCTGGACGGTTAAGTCCAGTCAAAGGCAGCTATGGGGTGTGGTGCTCAAATTGCTTTGCGTGACAAGGCGCAACAGCCCCAGCCCCCAGGGAATGTGGGAAAGGAAATAAAGACTCTGACAACGTTATATGGAATTAAAATAAGGCCATAACTTTATTAAACTTCTGAATGTAGGAAGACCTTGGCTTAGGCCTTGGGCGTGTATCCCTCCCAGCCCCACAGCCAAGGTACTGGGGCACATAAGGGTAAATGGGATATGGGGGTGCTCTGCGAGACGTAAGTGTAGGCAGGCAGCCGAGCCCATATCCCCGCATGCAGGGTAGTTCACTGGCAACCTTTCAGTGTATGGCCAGTGTCAGGGACCTGCCGTCCCCTGCCAGTCCGGCACTGAGTGGGTACCGGCAGCCTCAGCCTTTGCTGTTGATGGACACATCTCCCAGTGAGTCTTCCAGCTCCTCCCTGGGGGAGGAGGAGTTACCTGGAAGCAGACAAATGGGAAGGGGTCTGCAGGATCCTGCAGAGAGACCTAGCACTGCTCTGCAGACTCACTCTGAGGGGGAGACACCGTTTCCGGCACCTGCTTTGCTCAGAGGGGTCAGGGGACCAAGGAGGCGGCACTTTAGGGTGCCGAAACTCTGGTGTTGGCACCGCAACCGGAAAGCGGCACTTCCGGATTCTGCTAGCGACTAGGTGGTCATGTTTTAGGGTAGATCCACACTGTACATAGTTTGCACAATAAAGATAGTTCAAAGACAAGACGGACTTGGTCTTTACTCATGAGCAACTGTTACGGAATCTGACAGCCAGAGACACCCATTTATGTAATCCCTTTAAGAGGGGGACCCTGGAATCGCCACCGCAGGGGGGTGAGTCACCACTTCACACACATCACAAGGAAGAAAAGACTAAGGGATTCCACCCAAGGCCATAACCACCAAAGTTGTGACGGATTGCTACAGGGAAGGCAAAACCTGCCAATGCAGGAAAATTTCTTCCTGGTCTTTCAACAGCAACCAGTCAAAGACCATAGCAGCGCCCGCTAAACAGGAAGAAAAAGTTAACCTGCAAACAAGAAACATTAAACAAAGGGAGGGTAGGGAGGGTGAATCTCTGGAGCTGTCTGCCTGGCTCATACTGGTTCCTCCCCCTATTTACAATGAGTCTGGCCCCACTTTCCAGGAAACAAAACTTACAGCTGAGGCTGGGCATGAACCTCTGAATAATGCACCGAGAAGCAGGCCGGCCCTCTTCTACTAGCAAGTTCCCTGGAAACTGTAGCACCGCACGTGATCCTGTAAAAGGCACCCACAATATAGTGTGAGTGCTAATTTCAGGCTGAGTTAGCCGGAATTTGTCCACAGACAGCTTTCTGGGTAATGTGGCCAGCATGACTAAACCACTACTGGCACACGGAGGACCGTGAAACGTGCCGGAGTACATGGAAACTCTGTTTCCCTTCCCACTGCAGCAGAACCTATTTATCTACTTGCACTGGTGTGCTTTCGAACTGCTAGGTTGGCAGAAGCTGGGACAAAGCAATGGAAGCTCACCCCGTGAGATTCAAACTGCTGACCTTCCGATCAGCAAGCCCAAGAGGCTCAGTGGTTTAGACCACAGCTAAGATGAAACACACTTATGACTGTGTGCCATATCTAGTGTGAATCTTAAAGTCATTTACAGTAGGAAGAAAGAATAACATTTTGCTTTAATGTCTTCACAAATATCTGAAAAATGTACACTTTCAGTACAGATGATTATTTTTAGAGAATGAAAAGCTTGAATGGCATCTGAAAATAATATGGATGTAATTATTAATGTTTCTCTTCCAATTTCTTTTTAATGTTGTTTCTAGATGTTGTCACATTTCTGCTTTTGCTGGCTTCAGGCAATTGCCCATGTCTTCTGCGACTGCCTTTAATCTGTTTTGTATTTCAAAAGCTGCATACATTGCTGCCGTTAAACGTTTTAGTTTGCAATATGCAGAAGGTGTTTAATAATATCTATGATGGAAATGGCTGTATACGTAAGGATTAACTGGCAGATGGAAGGAAATGGTTGACATGTTAATGGCACGATGTTCTCTAAAAACACACAGCAGAACTTTACTAGGTTTAACCCTATCAAAAATGCTTACTTTATATATCAGACCAGTGGAATGAGCATTAGTACAATTGGAATCAACTGAGTGTTTGTTATCACAAATCCCTCCCTGGCTATGTGAACAAAATATACTCTTCCATGTTTAGATGAAATATACCATAGTATCAATTTTTTCCTAGGGATAAACTCTAAGCTTATCCCTAGGAAATAAGTTGCAGGACTGAGCCTTGGAATATGTAAAGTCTTAATACTGCCTTTCTATATTCAATTTATCAATCAATCAATTAATTAAACACCTAAAATGCTAAGGCATTGTAGAATTCCACCTCCCAAAACAACATAGGTGTAAGGGCTCGGGGTTGTCTCCTCGAGAGCAAAGAGCCAGAAACATCCTTTCTTCTAAAGCTAATACTTTATTTACAGACTATGTACATTGGAGCATTTAAGATTCATGTCCGCTTGAGTCTGTTCCAGAATCCAGGAGTGGCTTTCGCCGGTTCCTCCCCCAGCATAAAAGCTTGGGAATTCCAAAGTGGCGCCTCCTTTCCTTACGCTTTTTCCCTTTACGCAGCTGGAGCGATGGAAGTAGCTGACTGCTTTGCTCCGCAACCCACCCAGGTCGATCTAGGGCTCTGTCAGCATCTCTGACCCTCAGCTCCACCGCACTGCCTGGCAGTTCCTGCTCCTCACCACTGGGGCTGTCCTTACTATCCCCGCTGGACTCCGAGCTGCTTCCCAGGAGAGGCTGCACTTCCCTCCATCCCTCCTTCCCCATCTCAAGTGCCTTGCGTGAGGTCAGGTCCCTGACAATAGTGTTCGGGATTTTGTGTCAGGAAAAGGAATCCTGGACACAGCAGAGTACGCACAGCCCTTCAGGAAGCTTCTGGAGGTATAGTGTTGACAGAACACGACGTTGTAAGAACTCACTGCCACTAGTAACTTGCTAACTATATACAGCTTTTATTAAAGCAAACAGTATTCACAAATTACTATGTACAGACTTAGGAAAAATAAAGAAACAAAGCAAACCTTTCCTCTCACTATCTCTCTCAACAACCTTCTTCAATAATCGCAAACTACACCCACCACAAGAGCACATAGACACTCTTATCTTTTATAGAACCTTTTACCCAATAGAAAGGTTGTTACTGAGGCCCTGTTACCAGGCAGATAGGGAGGAACCCTTGGCCTTTAGCCAACTCTTAATTGGAACACCTGGCCTTTAGTCAACTCTTAATTGCTTTATGTGACTGGCTGCACGTAGGCACTTTCAGTTTTCCTAACAAATAGGTCTTGCCCCATGGACTTACAGAACTATCAGTTCCATAGCACTTGTCAGTGTTTGTAAGAGCTACTGCAATACAGCAGCTTTCTACTACATTCTCTGTGTTCTGGCAATGTTCTGCCATAGGCTGATGTTCAGATTTAGTGCCAAATTCAGATAAATTGATATTTATCAACATAGATCAAAGTCAGTTTGCAATGTAGCTATTCCATGTTACCTGGGCATTAGAACACTGGATTGCTTTACAAAAACAAAACAAAACAACAACAACATAAATGGTGTGTGTAACACAGAAACCTGTTGCTTAGTACTGTTTTGCTTTTATTTCCCCTTGTCTTCTCAGATTCTGCCAAAGCTTGGCTATAGGCCTTTGGGGAGCTGACTTTCTCATCCAAAGTAGCTTTGCACCTTCCAGCAACAACTTGTAAAGTGCTGTCAAGTGCATTGTTTTCAAATCACATGGTGAAAAATAGGGAAGGGGGCATTTTTAACTTGACCATCCAAGATTGTATTTTTTGTGAAGGTGAAAAATATCGTCTGTATTAAATGTGTTCATTTCCGCTGTTGGCAGTCCATTTTCATGAGGAAAATGTTTCTTTCCAGTGATGCTCGAAAAAAAGAAAGAAAATAAAAAGCAGGTTGACAACAAGTTTGAAAGAAATACAAATAATGATAGGATCCCAATGCAGTTTCTCACTACAAATGTCAAAGCTGAGCAATATTGGGCTAGTAGTTTCATTATGTCTACTTGTTTGTAGTTACCCAGCTGATACCTTGTACAGCTGATACCTTGAGGAGCAGGATAGAGTAGAAATGCTGCTATTCTGGGACAACCTTTTGTATTCTCCATTTTAAGTGGAATTCAGAAGGGCTTCAAAAATGAACTTTGAAAAATATATTTATTACATGTTTTGTATCAGAACCTCTTGTTACATATGCATAATAACTTCTGATTCATTTCATTCACCCAGGCTAACGAAAATAGGAGCTATATGTTGGCAGTTGTGAGAGGTGTGTGAGGTCTCCTCAGAAATAAGCATCCATACGCACTTGCTTTTAAGCTAGTAGCTTTATTTACAGCATCAAGCGTTATAGGTTTCACAGTTCATCATCCGTCTCATCTGAATCAGATTCCCGGAATACCGGTTGGCGGCTCCGCCCCCAACATAAGAGCTTTGGCCAACCTAGGCGCCGCCTCCCCTCCTTCCGCTTCCGTGATCTAGACCTGAGCGGGGTGGCGCTGGTCGCCTCCCCTGCGTTCTCGTCTGCCATGCCAGTTGCTTCTGGGTCTTGAGCAGCATCCTCCAGACCCATCTCCTCCCTGTTCTCCTCTACTTCCTGCTCCTCGCCTTCCAACCGCATTGAAGCCCTGATTGGGTCCCTAAGCCCTCCCCCTTCTCCTGGCGTGGCAAGGGCTTTTTCCCCATCCCATTGCCTCAGCACCGCTTCTGGCGTCAGCGGAGCTCCTCCTTGTGTGGGCAATGCTTGTTCAGCGTCCCAGAGCTCCAACACCGCTTCCGGAGTTACTTGTGCTCTGTCTACGCTGCCTGTGTCTCCCGACACAGCCTTGGGCTTAGGACAGTCCCTGACAGCAGTAATGTTGGCAAGAAAGAAAAATGAAATAAAAATCAAGAGTGGAGTCTTCTTAAATGAGAAATTTTGCCCACAATGGTCACATTGCTACAAAGTCGGTTCTACACATGCCAAACAAAAGAGATCATTGATAAAGTACATAAAGTCAGACAGGGTTGTATCACACACTGCTGTTTCACTCACACAACAGACTTCCTTGCACAATTTGTTTGTTTGTTAAATTTATATATTGCCCTATACCCAGAGCTGGACCATAAAGAAGGCTGATCACCAAAGAATTGATGCTTTTGAATTATGGTGCTGGAGGAGACTCTTGAGAGTCCCATGGATGCAAGAAGATCAAACCTATCCATTCTTAAGGAAATCAGCCCTGAGTGCTCACTGGAAGGACAGATCCTGAAGCTGAGGCTCCAATACTTTGGCCACATCATGAGAAGAGAAGACTCCCTGGAAAAGACCCTGATGTTGGGAAAGATTGAGGGCACAAGGAGAAGGGGACAACAGAGGATGAGATGGTTGGACTGTGTTCTCAAAGCTACCAACATGAGTCTGACCAGACTGCGGGAGGCAGTGGAAGACAGGAGTGCCTGGTGTGCTGTGGTCCATGGGGTCACGAGGAGTCGGACACGACTAAACGACTAAACAACAACATACCCAGAGGTCTTAGAGTGGTTCACAGAACAATGCAAATTCCCCTTCTCCTCTTCCCCTATGCAGCTCTCTGAGCACCCTCAACATAAAGGGATTAGAGGACCTTCCACAGTAGATTTTCAGTGTGTATGCAGATGTTGAAATTAATCTTTAGAAATATCTAAGCAAGAGGTGTGATGAAGTATCACCTAAGCAAAATCTTGAGGTTCTCTTTTGCTAAAACATCAAAAGAAAAAGAGTACTGAGGAGACTCTGCATAGTTTCATTTGCTTTTGCCAAAAAATAAAATAAAATCCTAATAGGTAAGTCATTTACAATACCTAGTGATAACAGCCAGAAGCAATTGCTGCTAAGAGCAGACCATCATTAATAGGTACTGAATCACACAAAATTGTTCCATACACATGAGGCACCTTTCAAAATAATGCTTAGGTCCAAGCGATCTGAGAGACCATATTCATACGAACCTGCCCAGATTTTGAGATCCTTAGGGGAGGCACTTTTTTCAGTCCCATCACCCTCAAAGGCACCCTTGGTGAGGACGTGGGAAAGGCCCAAACAGGTCATTAACAGAATCTAACTTTCAATACAATGGCTAATTTATTTTTTAAAAAAATCGTGTCAGATGTTTGGATTGGCTAACAATGGTTTTTTATTTATTTATTTATACTTTTCAGATGTAACATTCTTGCCACTGTAGTCGCATACATAAATAAATTCCTATACAATTTAGGTACTTCTATCCCTATAATTCCCAGAAGAAAGGCTTCTGGGGTGTTTTACAAACATCATTTTAAACATCCTTTTCATTTCATTATATATCATTTCCCAGTAAGCCTTAACCTTACTGCAAGACCACCACATAGGATAAGAACCTTCTTTCTCTTTACATTTCCAACACTTATTTGATTTATACATTTTTGCCAGTTTACTCGGTGTTAGATACAATTGATATATCATTTTCCTATAATTTTCTCTTAAAACATTGCATGCTGTAAATTTTATATCCCTATTCCACAGTCATTCCCATGCTTTCATGTCTATATTATGACCTGGATTGACCATACAATACTGGAAATGTTTGTTTTAGAATAGATTCCACGCTTTTCAAGAAATAGCTTTACAAACAAAACTCAGAATAGTCCTATCTTGATTTCAGGAATCAGGTTTGAAGGGGTTTTTTGCTGGGAAAGCGCCTTATCAGTGGCTGCTCCCAGACTCTGGAATTCCTTCCCTGGAGATGCTAGACTGGCTCCCTTCATGCTGTCCTTCTGGCTGGGGCTCATGGAAGTTGGAATCCAACAGCATGTGGAAGACCACAGGTTCCCTACACCTGAGCTATACAAACCATTCCTCCCCCCCAAAAAAAAACTTCTAGGGTTAGAATACATAGGTCATGGCCAATAGCATAACAGGAATCCCCACAATGCCACTGGCAGATTTAAAAGTGTTTGTGCAGGGCTAAAAATCTGTTTTCTTTGTGTGAGCATCATGTATCAAAATTCCAAACCCATGTGAGGAATCACTTCTCCCCACCCCAGTCCATCTTGATTTCCAACAGTTTCCCCAGCAATTGCGTGATTTTAAGGCTAAGGAACTGTGTATTAACATGTCTGCCAGTAAGTCCATTAGATTTGTTATAGATCCCTTTTTGTTGTTGTTGTTAAGTCATTTAGTCGTGTCTGACTCTTCGTAACCCCATGGACCAGAGCACTCCAGGCACTCCTGCCTTCCACTGCCTCCCACAATTTGGTCAAACTCGTGTTGGTAACTTCGAGAACACTGTCCAGCCATCTCGTCCTCTGTCGTCCCCTTCTCCTTGTGCCCTCAATCTTTCCCAACGTCAGGGTCTTTTCCAGGGAGTCTTCTCATGAGGTGGCCAAAGTATTGGAGCCTCAGCTTCAGGATCTGTCCTTCCAGTGAGCACTCAGGGCTGATTTCCTTCAGAATGGATAGGTTTGATCTTCTTGTCCATGGAGTTTTCTTGGTAGGGATACTGGAGTGGCTTGCCAGTTCCTGCTCCAGGTGGATCACGTTTACCGGTAGTTAAAACTCTCCACTATGACCTGTCCTTCTTGGGTGGCCCTGCACGGCATAGCTCATAGCTTCTCTGAGTTATTCAAGGCCCTTTGCCACGACAAGGCAGTGATCCATGAAGGAGATAGACCCCTTTTAAATGTCCCCTTTTAAAATCTCTCTAATCACCCAGAACTGCAAGTTGGGAAAAACACCACTGCCATTCAACATGTGTTTTCTAATCTGCTCGAAGGTAACACTTCCCTCCTTTAAAACACATGTCTTGTATTTATGGTATTTCCCAAAACATGTGCTCAGGCATTCAGTCAGGAAGCTGTTAGAACGTAACACAATTATTTCAACAATCTGACGTCCTTTATACAGTGGAGCACTACTGAAAATACTCATGTATTGTGGTTTCATTTCTATAATAGATAAGAGGTTAAGATTTAGCTTATTTAACTTGAAACAGGGAACAATAACCATTTTAGTGTATATTTCTTGAGCAAGTGTATGCTTCTTGGTAAAACTTCAGAGAATGCTGTCTCAAATGTAGTTACAAAGAAAAAACATATATTGTTATTGTTACAGCAAGCATGACTTTTTTAAGCTGGAACTCACTGGAACTCAGTTCCGGCACCTCTCAGGTGGGCACCATTGCCATTTTAAGAGAATGAGGGAGGCGTTCATGGTGAGTTCCGGCACATTTTTTTCTAGAAAAATAGCACTGATAGCAAGAGATGGATGATTTTCTAAACTCTAAGATCAGGATATCTTTATAGTGATAAAACTTACCCAGCCTCCATGTTCTGCTATCCAATCCAATTTATTGGTTATGATGTATTCTGTGATAAATCGAATAAATGTATGGTATTAAAACCTCTTGTGATGCCTGCTGTAGAAGGGCATTCCTTGTATGTAGTGGTTGGGATTTAGCTGTAATATGTATGCTAACTCTTTACTGGCTTGATTTAAGGAGGAGCAGGTGGCGCTGTGGTCTAAACCACTGAGCCTCTTGGGCTTGCTGATCAGAAGGTCGGCGGTTCGAATCTGCACGATGGGGTGAGCTCCCGTTGCTCTGTCCCAGTTCCTGCCAACCTAGCAGTTTGAAAGCATACCAGTGCAAGTAGAGAAATAGGTACTGCTGCGGCGGGAAGGTAAATGGTATTTCCATTCACTCTGGCTTCTGTCACAGTGTTCCGTTGCACCAGAAGTGGTTTAGTCATGCTAAACCACATGACCCATAAAGCTATCTGTGGACAAACGCCGGCTACCTCGGCCTGAAAATTGAGATGAGCGCCACACTCCATAGTCGCCTTTGACTGGACTTAACCATCCAGGGGTCCTTTACCCTTTACCTTTACTGGCTTGAAACATGTAAGCCCCATGTGATTTAAGTCTAACCTTTCAAGGCATCTGGTTAGAGTGCAGGGCAACAGTTGGCCGTTCCCAGCATTTGTCGTGAATACTGCTGTTCATGTTTTCCAATAGTTCTGGCGTGCTTGGGTAATAGCCATGTAGCAGTTAAGACCGTGTTTTTTCTAGATTAATAATAATAATAATAATAATAATAATAATAATAATATTTTTTTATTTATACCCCGCCCTTCCCGGTCCAAAAACCGGGCTCAGGGCAGCTAACAACAACTACAAAACAATGATTAAAAACAACTTTAAAAACAGCATAAAAAACAAACATCAGTGGGATCACCAGGGCTAACTGGCTAAGTTAGTCTTGCTAGGCCAATAGGGAGACCAGGGAAGAATTTTAATGTGGGAACCCAGAAGCGTTTCTTCAGAAAAAAGGGAAGGGGAAAAAGGAATAGGTGATCAGGCTAGATTGAAGACCATAACTCTTACAGGCCCTGCGGAAGGAGATCAGGTCCCGCAGGGCCCTAGTCTCATGGGACAGAGCATTCCACCAGATCAGAGCCAACACTGAAAAAGCCCTAGCCCTTGCAATTTCGAATCATGCATCAGCTGTTATATTGTTCCAACCATGTGGGTGTTGTATCTCAGCTAGCCCCACTTGCGGTAGAGCCAAGCAGATAATAAAGGTCGAGCTAATGTTCTGTGGGGAAACAGATGTACACACATTGCTAGGTAGGATAATGTAAAAGCCACTAGCATCCATTCTTCTACGTAAATTCACAAAGCTCAGATGCAGCTATCCAGCTGTTGAGTTTACTGGGTCACTAGATTGTCCTTTCTCCTATTCCGGGATTTTGTAGCTAGATTTCCCCCCAATCCAGTACCCTTGTCCGACTGGGCATTAACCTTCTGTAATTATTCAGGAGAAAAGATTCCAGGGTGTGACATCACCTGTCAAAATCTAGGAGACCCATCACCCTGTAGCGAGATGGGGCTTCAGCATTTGACTTATGGTAGCACACTTACACTATTCCCAAGTTTGGAAAAGCCGCTTCATTGCTGTTTTTGGATTCTTAGATAGGGTTCAAAATGATGCATGTTAAAAACTCCGTATTATGTGATCTCTTTCTTTAACTTGTTGATGCCTAAGCAGAATGTAGTGTTGATGTGGGAGTGCTATTGAGGAGAAAAGATCTTTTCTTGAGCACTAAGAACTGTAATTACTAGGTAATTATAGAGTCATCTAGAGGACAGGCAAGCGTCTGTGTTACACAGTAATTGTTTGGCTAGGCAGGCTCAAACAGGTAATTAACAGAATCTAACTTTCAATACGAAGGCTAATTTATTAAAAAACATGTCAGATGTTTGGATTGGCTAACAATTGATCCAGTACTGAAAGTGTTTGCTTTAGAATAGATGCCACACTTTTTAAGAAATAGCTTTAAAAACAAAACTCAGAATACTCCTATGTGGATTTCAGGAATCAGGTTTGCAGGGGGTTGTTTGTTTGTTTTAGACTTCAGAACACGTCTGCCAAAGCATTTCTGCTTCCCACCTTAACGTATTTCGATAACTCAGTTATCCAAATCACAACAAATGACATGGGAGTCAAAATGTATTTGATGTAACTTTCCTATAGCCGTGGTTAGAGTAGCTGCATGTTGCAGAACCTTTATATTATCATTTGCCAACGGGGCAACCAGTTGTATATTTTGTCTTTGTGATTGGATCAGTATTCTTGCTCCTTGCCTTCCAAGTAGAAGCTCTTATCTTCATAACTACACCCATGCTGCAACTTTTAGTACAGGGGTCAGTAACCTTTTTCAGCCGTGGGCCGGTCCACTGTCCCTCAGACCATGTGGTGGGCTGGACTATATTTTGAAAAAAATATATATGAATGAATTCCTATGCCCCACAAATAACCCAGAGATGCATTTTAAATAAAAGCACACATTCTACTCATGTAAAAACACCAGGCAGGACCCACAAATAACCCAGAGATGCATTTTAATAAAATGACACATTCTACTCATGTAAAAACACGCTGATTCCTGGACCGCTCGCGGGCCAGATTTAGAAGGCGATTGGGCCGGATACGGCCTCCAGGCCTTATGTTGCCTACCCCTGTTTATTACAACAGAAGGGGCGATGCTGATTTCTTAAAGAAATCAGCCCTGAGTGCTCACTAGAAGGACAGATCCTGAAGTTGAGGCTCCAGTACTTTGGCCACCTCATGAGAAGAGAAGACTCCCTAGAAAAGACCCTGATGTTGGGAAAGATTGAGGGCACAAGGAGAAGGGGACGACAGAGGACGAGATGGTTGGACAGTGTTCTCGAAGCTACTAACATGAGTTTGGCCAAACTGCGAGAGGCAGTGAAGGATAGGCGTGCCTGGCGTGCTCTGGTCCATGGGGTCACAAAGCGTCGGACACGACTGAACGACTGAACAACAACAAAATCACGTTGATTCCCGGACTGCCCGTGGGCCAGATTTAGAAGGCGATTGGGCCAGATATGGCCCCCGGGCCTTAGGTTGCCTACCCCTGTTTTAGTACAACAGAAGGGACGATGCAGGAATCTAAATTGCTACCCATAGTACCGGGAAAGAGATGTGGGACTGGGATGTGTTCATGGGGTGGGGTGGAGTGGGGAAATAAAATACATATAGGACAGGCAAGACCGCATACCAACTTTAAATCTGGAACCCTGGATACAGCAAGATTTGAAATACAGTCATACCTCATGTTACATTTGGTTCAGGTTGCTTTTTTTCAGGATGCGTTCCGAGGTGACCCAGAAGTACCGGAAAGGGTTACTTCCAGGTTTCGCCACTCGCGCCTGTGCAGAAGTGCAAAATGACATCACGCGCATGTGCAGAACTGCTGAATCACGCCGCGTCGCCGCGCGCCTGCACAGATACGGCACTTCAGGTTGCGGGCTTTTCATGTTGCAAACGGGGCTCCGGAACGGATCCAGAGGTACCACTGTACAAGTTTCCTGTTCTGAGGAGACAGCCCAGGTGATGAGCCATTAAGGGAAACAAAAGGAAAGGGTCTCCGTGTGAGACAGCACAGAGCTCACAGTTAGTTAGAAGGACAAAGCCAGAGTTGAGCGTTGAATTGCAGTGATGTGACCTAAAGCAGCAAGCTGTGGAGAGCCCCAGAACAACTTTTCAGAGTAAGCTTTGATTTCTGTTTGAAGCCAAGGCTAAGGGAGAAACAAGACCCTTTGGTAGTGCTAATGCTGTGAACCCCTCCATTGCGTGGCTAGGCGGAGTCCCCCCGAACCCCAGGCAGCCCCTGAGGGAAATAACGACACGTGACAACGTTCTATGGGATTAAATTGGCCACAACTTTATTAATATTCAGATGTAGGGAGACCTTGGCTCAGGCATTGGGCGTTTATCCTTCCCAGCCCCCTAGCCGGGGTTCTGGGTACTTGTCAGGGTTATCCAGCATGTGTGAGGGGTGGGCTAGCTCTGGAGAACATATGTTCAAGCAGATAGCCCGCCCCCCTTGTTTGCCGCCGCTGGAGGGGGAGGGCAATGACGACCTCTGGGCGTATGGTCAATGCCTCCCCCTAAGACCCCTTTAACGGGAACCCTGGTATCGCCGCCGCAATGGGGGCGGGGGTCTCCACCCCACGCCCCCCCCCATTTTATGTAGATGACTAAAGGATTCCGCCCAAGGCCTGCAACTGCCAAAGTTGTGACGAATTGCTACGGGAAAGGTGAAACCTGCCAATGCAGGGAAAGCCCTTTCCGGCCCTTTAACAGCGACCTTGTCATAGCAGCGTCTGCGTGCCTGTGTGGCTGTGGAAATAAAATATTAATCTGCATAACAAACATTAGTTGAGGGAGTGGAGGGTGGGGAAGCTCTGGATCCTACAGCCGCTTCCCAGGTAATGGCTGACTCCTGCAAGGTGTGTTCCCTCCCTCTACCTGGCCAATCCCCCTGGCAACACCTCCCCAGCCGGGATTGGGCGGCTGCTGTCATGGGTGGAGTCCACAGGTATCCAACCTGGGAAGGCGGTGCCAGCCCAACTGCCAGGAGCTGCCTGTGATCACAGAGGGCTGCTCGCAGCCACGCAAAATGCGCACCCCTTTTATTGTGGGGAACGGTCATTGCGTGGCTAGGCGGAGTCCCCCCGAACCCCAGGCAGCCCCTGAGGGAAATAACGGCACGTGACAACGTTCTATGGGATTAAATTGGCCACAACTTTATTAATATTCAGATGTAGGGAGACCTTGGCTCAGGCATTGGGCGTTTATCCTTCCCAGCCCCCCAGCCGGGGTTCTGGGTACTTGTCAGGGTTATCCAGCATGTGTGAGGGGTGGGCTAGCTCTGGAGAACATATGTTCAAGCAGATAGCCCGCCCCCCCTTGTTCGCCGCCGCTGGAGGGGGAGGGCAATGACGACCTCTGGGCGTATGGTCAATGCCTCCCCCTAAGACCCCTTTAACGGGAACCCTGGTATCGCCGCCGCAATGGGGGCGGGGGTCTCCACCCCACGCCCCCCCATTTTATGTAGATGACTAAAGGATTCCGCCCAAGGCCTGCAACCGCCACCCGAGACCGCAAATCGCGGTCTCGCCGCCAAGACTACCTACACCTGAACAGACGCTTCGCATTCCGCTATCCAATCCAAAAGGCCATGCCTAATGTCGCTCAGCCAAATATCATTGCCACTGTTAGAAAGGTGCACGCCATCGGGCCGAAAATATTCCTTCCTGTATACTTTGATGCTGGGATGTTTTATCACGCGACCCCCAATGCGTGATGTAGCCGCTCGCAATGCTCTATTTATTTTTTCGACAGCATAGTTAAGCCTGATAGGTGTGAGGTTGTCGCGCCATTGCAAGCGTGGGAGAAGTTCCGACCAGAAGATAGTGATGGTAGGGTGCATGGCATGTAAGCTTTCTATGTCCGCAATTGCAGTCTTTATCAAGACTATACTCTTTCGAACGACCAGGTCGTTCTCGCCAAGGTGGAACACGACTGCATCTGGCGGGGGGCGGAACGCAAGCTCGTGACGCAGCCAAGGCCGTAACGCATCCCAGCGCATTCCGCGGTGCCCAAACCAGGAGATGTTAATCTTCGGGTGAAGGCCCAGGTGTTCATCAGATAGGCCGGTGGTGGCATGGATCGCTGCCCAGTGCACTATGCTGTGGCCGAAGATCCACACTGATTTTGGGGGCACGCCTGAAAGAAAGAATTACATGGTACTCGTAAATGCCTGCTGGTTTTGCCTGATATAGCCCTTGTAGGCAGATGAGCGCCACCTCCCCATTGCCTTTATGCGATCCGCAGTGAGCCCGCTTGCCGCTGCTGTGGTTGCTGCCCCTATGCGGAAAGAATGGCTAGAGAATTGTGCCGGGTCACCGCCGCAGGCCTGGACTGCCTTCCGTAATACTGCAATAAATTGACAGCGTGTCATCGGGCGACCTGTGACATGGGTCAATAGAGGGCCAGGCCCAGGGGGGCGCACTTTGATGAATTTGTATGTGTCAGAGACTGGGCAAGGGCCCGTTTGGGGGGTGCGTGCCAACTTAAGGGTGGTTCCCTTGCCTAGTTGGTCGGTCTTTGAAGTGCGTATTCTTATATGAACCTTGTGTTTCTCCAAATTGACATCAGTGACTGTCAGACCCCTATGATGGGTTGATTTTGCATCGCTAAGGCACTCTCCTATCCGAAGAGCGCCGAAAAATGACAAGGAGAAGGCGGCCCTGAATAGCTTAACCTCATATCGGGACCAACATATGCGAGGGAGGACATCCCAAATCATACGGAGGGTTTCAATAGTGATTGGCCTCCGCTTGTCTGGCTTAGGAGGGTGTGTGCGTTGCCAACCAGCGATCAATTTCCTAATACTGAATGTGCTGCAGGGGTCAGGGTGTCTGAGGCAATTACTGAAGTAAGAGATTGCGGCCTTATGTAGCCTGATGGTTTTAAGAGCCGTGCCTCTCCGTTTTAGATATATTAGATATTTTAGCACAATGGACTCCCTGGGTGCGCGTTTGTGTCGTGGATCACACTTAGCTCTGAACTGCTCAAACTCCGCCCATGCTCTGAGGTAAGACTGCTGCGTGGATGGAGCGAGGGCACTCAGTATCCCTGACGTCACTTCGCTTCGCCAACCTTCCAGAGATCCACTGGAAATGCCTCTGACAGCTGGTCGGCCTTGGGCGCTAGGCTGCGGAAACGCTCCATCTGAAAGCGAGACAGGGCATCCGCAATGTCATTATTAAGGCCCGGAATAAACTTTGCTGAAAAGGAGATATTACCTTTGAGGCATTCTAGCACGAAGAGACGTAGTATACGAATCACCCTGTCGGACTTTGCTGACTGCTTCGCGATGATCCTTACCACTGCCTGGTTATCTGACCAAAAGCACACCCTGGTGTCCTTGAGATGATGTCCCCAAATGCGGAGAGCTACTAGGATTGGAAAGAACTCGAGAAATGTTAGATCGCGTGTAATGCCTGCTGCATGCCATGCCTCTGGCCAGGGTTGGGCACACCAGTGCCCCCTGAAGTATACACCAAAGCCACAGCGACCTGAGGCGTCTGAGTGTATCTGCAGTTCCTCCTGTGGCTGCAGCCAGGTTTGCCAAAAGGAAACCCCGTTATAGTTTTTTAAAAAGGTCAGCCACGTTTCTAAATCTGCCCTTATGTCTTTGGTGATCCTGATGTGGTGGTGGGGAGCCACGCCTCCAGCTGTAAGACGATTTAAGCGTGCGCAAAATGCACGGCCTGGCGCGATGACCCTGCATGCGAAATTGAGGTGCCCTAACAGCGTCTGAACTTGATGCACTGTGGCCTTCTTATGGGGGATCATGGCGGTCAGCAAGTCTCTTAGCGCTATGAGCTTGGGCTGTGGTAAGCGGGATGTTTGGTTAACGGAATCTAGTTCAATGCCTAAGTATGAAATAACCGTAGTCGGGCCCTCTGTCTTATCTGCTGCCAGGGGGATAGCGAATTCCGCGGCTAGTTGGACGAAGCAGTCCAATGCCTTAGTGCAGGCGTCTGATCCTGCTGGTTGGGTCAAAAAAAAAATCATCGAGATAATGTGTGATGCGGTGGGACCCTGACCTTGTTTTCATGGCCCACTCCACAAAGGTACTAAAAGTTTCAAAGGCAGCACAGGCTATGGAGCAGCCCATGGGCATGGCTTTGTCAAAGTACCACCTGTCCTGAAATTTGAAGCCCAACAGCCAGAAGTCCTGTGGGTGGACTGGGAGCAGGCGGAAGGCTGATTCGATGTCACATTTTGCCATGAGGGCGCCCGGGCCGCATTCTCTGACCAACTGGATCGCTTGGTCAAGGGATGCGTAGTTGACTGAGCATTGCTCACGTGGAATGGCGTCATTCACAGAACCTCCCTTCGGGTATGACAGATTGTGTATCATACGAAACTCACCAGGCACCTTCTTAGGGACGATACCCAGTGGTGATACTATGAGGTTAGGCAAGGGAGGCTCCGGGAATGGACCTGCCACACGTCCAAGCGAGCATTCTTTGGCGATTTTCCTCTCTGCAATGTGTGGCATTTCACGTACTGACTTTTGATTGGGGGGATCTGAGCGGGAAGGTGTGCCCACCACGGGAATGCGGAAGCCCTCACTAAAGCCCTCCTCAATGTATTTTGCTGCCTCCCTGTTGGGATAGTTGCGTAAGAACGGTAGCATGGCTGGGAGTGAGATGGGTGAGGGGGCTAGGGAAAGAAGAGGGTTATTTGCGGGAATTACTTTTTGTAGGCTGGGATCCGGGAGTCCCCGCGGATGCTCCAACCTCGTGTCTGCCCTGGGATGTGGTTGCACCTGTGCTGCGTGAGCCACGAAAAAACTTCTTTCCTCGAAAGCATTTGGTGATAGGGTGTGATCCACTGCAGCGTTCGCACTCATGGGCAAAGCGACACTTTTCTCTAAAGCAGGCCCCATTGTTATACTCCCAGCATGATTGTCTAGGGAGCTTGGTGGCCGGTTTTGATTGTTTGACGTAGGCATGTTTTTTCTCAATACAGGGAACAACTAGCTCAGACCATGCTTTATTATCCAAGACATCCCATCTGAATGTGGGGTCCTGGGCTGCCCGTTCCCTAAATGACTGGTCGTAAGCTAGCGCAGCTGTCTCACCTGCCATGGCTTCCGCATTTAAAATAATGAGCAGGTAGTTGTAAAGATGCCACGCCCTATCCGGATAAGTAGCTGATACCACCCCGGCATAGGTGGCAAACGCAGTTAGCCAGTTGTGGAAATTACGCTCTATGGTGACTTTTTTGTCTTTTTTCCGCTGTTCAGCTGATTTAAATTTTTGGCTCGTAGTAGAGGCAGGGGATAGCAAGGAAAAGAGGTCAACACACTCCCCATTAAGGATGCTCTCCCGCAGCTTTGTTTTTAGACGGATGCCTGGGGGGTCATCGGTTCTTTTATAATTTGACTCTCTAATGCGACCTCTGGAGTCGATGCCCTCCTCACCACAAGGCGCAGTAGCGCCATGCTCGCGCCTGTGTCTACGACTGCGGCGCTGCCAAACCCACTGCGGTAGCCCCGGGGCATGTGGGCCGGTAACCCAGTAACCTTTCATGCGCCGACCATGCCCGCTGTCACAAGAACTGGACCTACCTGAAGAGCTGGATGATCCAGAGGACTCCCTTTTGCACTTGTGCCCTCTTTTCCTGCATCTGTGGTGTCTCCTCCCGCGATGGCACGTTCTGTGCGACTCAGGGCTCTTGTCACTCATGCACCTGTCGGAAGAGCTAGGGCGGGGGGACCTACCTCTGCGTCTAGCACGCGCGGTCGGTGAAGCTGACCTATCGTCACGCTCGCGGCGGTGAGGCGAACTGCTGCTGCTTCGTCCCCTGCTGCGGTGAGGCGACGCGGAGCTCTCAAGCGACTCATACCTCTCCAGGCGCCGTCTCAACCGGGCGATGGTCCTTTCCATGCTGCAACCGCGTTCGGAGCTCAGAACACTACCACTATTGGATGAGCGTGCAGAGGAGGAGCTCACCCTGTGAGATGATTTGGCGGCTGCCCTTCCGTCTGCACGGCCTGATGATGCTGGGGAGCTGGCAGAGCTGGAGCGCCCTCTAGTTGCCTTTCCCCTAGGGGCGGCGCGGGAGGGCCTGGAACGTTCCCCCCCAGTTGCCCGCCCCTTCCGCTGGACTGCAGCCTGACCCTGAGCTGACTTGGGTGGTGCACCTCTTACAGTGCCCCTCCTAGTGCGGGGAGGGGAAACAACCTGGCGCTTAGGTGGCATGGTGCAAGACTAGATGTGTCGTATTGTGATGTAATTGCCAAAGGCGTAGGGATGGGGTGCTGGCAAAACTGCTCAAGGAATGTAAAGAACAAATTAGGCGTGTATGAGGCAAGTACTGAGTCGCAGTAAGAATCGCTACCAAAGGCTGTAAGAGAAAGCAAGCAAACAGTTAGTTTGTGAGTGGCTTGCCACCACTGATCCTGTGGGATGCCCCAAAGATGGCTGCCGCCGTGTGACCACCCAAGATGGCTGCCGCCATGCGGCCACCCCCAAGATGGCCGCCACCATGTGTCCACCCAAGATGGCTGCCACCATGCGGCCACCACCAACATGGCCGCTGCCATGCCGAAACCTCCACCCAATTGTAGTGTGCCAGGAAGGGAAAAATGAAGAGGGCCAAAAATAAAAAGAGGGTCCAGGCCGGGCGATGCATGCCGCCCCCCCCCATGTGGCCTGGGCCGCTCCAGAGGCGGGGGAAGGGCAGAGAGGCCTGCAACCGCCACCGGGCTTCTCCCAAGGGCCGGCAGGCCCAAATTAAAAACAAAGGCCAGACCAGGCGATGCATTCCGCCCCCCCCCCATGCGGCCTAAGCCGCTCCAGAGGCAGAGGAAGGGCCGAGAGGCCTGCAGCCTATGCTGGGCTTCTCCCAGAGGCCAGCGGGCCCAAAATAAAAGGGGCCAGGCCGGGCGATGCATTCCGCCCCCCCCCATGCGGCCTAAGCCGCTCCAGAGGCAGAGGAAGGGCCGAGAGGCCTACAGCCTACGCTGGGCTTCTCCCAGAGGCCAGCAGGCCCAAAATAAAACGGGCCAGGCCGGGCGATGCATTCCGCCCCCCCCCCCCCATGCGGCCTAAGCAGCTCCAGAGGCAGAGAGAGTGCAGAGAGGCCTGCAGAGAGGCTGGGCTTCTCCCAGAGGCCGGCAGGCCCGAAATTAAAAAAGGCCAGGCCGGGTGATGCATTCCGCCCCCCCCCCCATGCGGCCTGAGCAGCTCCAGAGGTAGGGGAAGGGCCGAGAGGCCTGCAGCAGATGCTGGGCTTCTCCCAGAGGCCGGCAGGCCCGAAATTAAAAAGGCCAGGCCGGGTGATGTATTCCGCCCCCCCCCATGCGGCCTGAGCAGCTCCAGAGGTAGGGGAAGGGCCAAGAGGCCTGCAGCAGATGCTGGGCTTCTCCCAGAGGCCGGCAGGCCCGAAATTAAAAAGGCCAGGCCGGGTGATGCATTCCGCCCCCCCCCCCATGCGGCCTGAGCAGCTCCAGAGGCAGGAAGGGCTAGGATGCCATCCACTGCTGCCTGCTTTTTCCCGAGGGCTGTTAGGCCCGAAAAATTAAAGGGGGGGTGGCGTTTAAGGCCCCAGGCCTACCTTGTCTGTCGAAGAAGTCCAGGAAGCTGAAGCTGAAGCTCTGGATCCTACAGCCGCTTCCCAGGTAATGGCTGACTCCTGCAAGGTGTGTTCCCTCCCTCTACCTGGCCAATCCCCCTGGCAACACCTCCCCAGCCAGGATTGGGCGGCTGCTGTCATGGGTGGAGTCCACAGGTATCCAACCTGGGAAGGCGGTGCCAGCCCAACTGCCAGGAGCTGCCTGTGATCACAGAGGGCTGCTCGCAGCCACGCAAAATGCGCACCCCTTTTATTGTGGGGATCGGTCATTGTAGGCTAAGGTTGTATATATGTGTAAATAAACCATCTGCAATAAAGACACCAATGTGCCTCATTTCCAAAAGGAAACACGAACTCTGGGTAAGCTCAAGGGAAACCATGGAATCTCACACCGCTCGGAAATTTGGGTGGCATGCAACAATATGTCCCCAACTGCAGTGACGGAAAGGTCTGTATAGCAAAGAACTGACCAAGTAAAGAAATAATTTTGCAGTGTGTTGAATCCTCATATTGCTCCATGGAACTTCCACTTGACTTCAGTTGGCGTTCCAGCTACATAACATGTGAAAATAAATTGAATCCTCATATTGCTCCATGGAACTTCCACTTGACTTCAGTTGGCGTTCCAGCTACATAACATGTGAAAATAAATTTGGCAGGGTTTTTCTTAAAAAAATAAATAATGGTAGACTGCACTAATCCCTATTCAAGTAATTGGGGACCTGTTTTCAAGCATGTCTGTTACAGCCGACCTCATAAGAAGCCATTTGTTGGAAAAGCTTGCAGAAATTTCCACAGAAGTCCTAGAGTGACATGCTTTATAAAGCACCTCTGACTCATGAGCGAGTTGCATAACCCCTTACATTGTAGAGTTTCAAGAACTATATACAGCTAATTAACATTTTTTGGAGTTTCATAATGTACAAAGAAAGGAAGAAAAGAAAATCCCGAAGCCATTCGAACTGTGTATGTCAGCAAAACTGATAACTGGTAAATAAAGAGTTCCATGCACTGAAAATTTAGGTCACATATTTCATATTAAATACAGTGTTAGATCTGAGCAAAGAATTCAAACCCTTCTCCACCATTTGGAGAGAAAGCAGTTCAATCCCATATTCCTGCTTTTTCCAACCTGGTGCTTTTCAAATGTACAGCTCCTTTCATCCTTGCCTATTGGCCATGCTGATTGAGGCTGATGGGAGTTGTAGTCCAAAATATCCAAAGGGTTGGGGAAGGCTGAATTGTTCATTATGACATGTAGAAATTCAATGGTAGAGCATCTGCTCTGCATGCAGAATGTCCTAATTTTAAACTCCAGTATTTCCAGAAAGGGCTAGGAGAGACCCTTGCCTGAAACCCTGCAAAGCCATTGCTAGTCAATAGACAATACTGAGCTTGGTGGACTAACAGTCTGACTTGGCATAATCCACCTTTGACTGTTCCTATGAGTGACAGTAAAGGAACTTGTTGGGGGTGCCCCGAACACCTGTGATGTGGAGTCAAATTTGCACAATTGCTATCACATCTACAAACAAAATTCTGGAAATTGGCACTGCAAGCTGTAGAATAAGTTAAAGGAGTTGAGAAAATTTGATGGTTATGCAACTGTTGAGTTCTACAGATTGAATTGTGTTTTGTGTCATTCCTCATTCTATTGTTTTTATTCTTGGAACCCAAACATGAAATCCCCAGTGTTGATTCATCTGCAGAGGAAAGCCTTCATTTCTGCCATGGAATGTAGAGGGCCCTCTCAGTAATGGCGCCCGCCCTGTGGAACGCCCTTCCACCAGATGTTAAGGAAATAAACAACTATCTGATTTTTAGAAGACATCTGAAGGCAGCCCTGTTGGCGACTGGAAAGAGAAGTTGCTGAATTGCAACTTACTACCAAACTTAAAACCATGGAGAGACCTGGTCCGAATAGAGATATTGGATTCTTATCTCATTATACATGACAAAGCTTTTTTAACCTTCTCACCCCTTGTTTTTTCCTGTAAGACCAATTGCAGTTGTTAACGGTCGTCAACAGGTTTACCACACCTATCAGCCAATCACCCATTCCCACCACCCTTCTGAGTAATACCCCTCCCCACCCTCTCACTATATATAAGGGTCTGGTGACTTTTGTTTCAGTGTATCTGAAGAAGTGTACATGCACACGAAAGCTCATACCAATAACAAACTTAGTTGGTCTCTAAGGTGCTACTGGAAGGTATTTTTTTATTTTGTTTCGACTAATTGTTATGTACAGCACAACAGCGGAAATCTTACATTTTTATGGAGTTAAGGAACTTAATATAGAAAAAAATGAAGCCAACATACTACAGAAAGAAGCTGCCTTCATGATTTGCTTTATAACTCCCCATTTCACAAAATAGGTACTTCTGATTCATGTAAAAGGAGCCAGAATAACTCCCAATTCACATAATAATGATGGATAGAATCCACATATTTTACAGGAGGGAAGTCCAAGTTAGGAGAATTAATGTGTGGCCAACAAGCATCAGTAGATATTTTAATGCAAATTGTATGCAGCTGTCACATATCACTGGTAACTGGTCGGTAAATTGTGGCTATCTGGCACAATGTACGTAAATATAGTATATTTCTTTGTGAAAAGTCCCTGAATATTTAATGCAGGCTGTACTTCTAGGTAGTACTTGTATAACAAGGAAAGAGGAAGGAACAACATATGTTGGGACTTGATGATAACATAACTTTCAGACTCACTGCAGCTCATTCATTTTTCTTCTTTCAAAAATACAATCAGGACAGGAATAAGCAAAACTGGGAAATTTCGCTAGTCTTTTGACTTCCCTTGAAATTATGTACATAGATGTTTTGTCTGAAGAAGAACCTCTCATTTGGTTTTGAATTTCACCATAGATGAAGTAGAGTGACTGCTTTGGAATGTGAGGATTATTTTGTTTCCAAATTTCACTAGTCTTATAAAAATCCCCTTAGCTTCTCTCAAACATCCCCCCAGTGTCCTTTCCCATGCCCACATGTGTGAGGCAATGAAGCAAGCAACATAATAGGTAAGTAAATACTGCTACTAATGAAGCATGAATGAATCAGCCCATAGTTATGCATATTCAATAAATGGTTTTATCCAATATATCATTCTTCTGCATTAGGCCCCATTCAGTACCCAATAAGCACATGACGCCTTTGTCTGGCAGCGCTATGGCCCACAGATTGCAGCAAAATATTGGGCAAGGTTTTGCCCAGTATCCTCTATGTGTGATGGGCTCATGGGAAAAAGCTGTCCCATGAGCCCTTGCTGCAGAGGGGAGAGGAAAGCCTATATAAGGCTGCTTCCCTTGGAGCTCACAGCCATTTTGCTTTGAGAGCTTCCCGCCCGCCCTTGGGTTAGAGCTTTCACTGAGCAATTTTGGGTTGCTGGTTGACATGACCAGAAAGGATGTTTTCCTCTCAATCTGATTGGCACTTGGATGGGTCGTCCCCGCCCCCCCCCCGCCTTTCCCTCAGTGAAATTATGGCTTTCCTCTGTTAGGTGAAAGAACATTGTTTGTATGAGGGTGGAAATGGCATTGGTCAGGAGCAACATAGTATGGGGGGCATAAGGGGCCCGAGGGGAGGATTGACCACAGTAAACCCAAGTGTGTGTTCAGTATCTGCCTGGTTGGAATCTGCACCCTGGTCCTCCAGAGAGACCTTGCTTGCTTGGCTTGCACCTCGGCAAGGTTCAACACTGGCTGACTCCCGTTGTACAGGTTCAGAGTGATCCAAACCCAGTGGATCCATTCCATCAACATGGGGCTTGTGGAATGAAGAACTGACCCAGGAACCCCATGCCATGCCAACCCTTGCCCTGCCTGCTGCTGTCAGTAAAGAATTGGCCTGATTTTATTCCATCACCATTGTACTATTTTGCTGCTCTCATGGGTTACATAATGCGCCTGCCTGGGCAAATGATTTTGTCCAATATATTATTCTTCTGCATTTGAAAACATAGCAATATTATCCTTTAAATAGTGGTTGCATGAATCTTTCACACATGAATCTTTCTTGCCTAGCAGGGGGTTGGATTAGATGACCCTCAGGGTCGCTTCCAACTCTGCAATGCTATGTTTCTATGGTTATAGGTACACTACTTCAGAACCTAGTGCATGCTAGCATCTCAGACAATTGCTCTAAATGCTCAAGTTAATGCATCTCTGGCTAACTTCAAACTGCTATCTTAAGTAAATCCATTACCGAGTTTAATTGCTGACAGATATCCAAATGCTTCGGCATTAAAATGTCAAACTCTAAATGCAGTCTTGCTGGTGAGAGATTCTATCCTAGTCTCTTTTGGAATTTCACCACCACCCGAAACAGAAACACTCATTACTTGAAGACCACTCATCCTCTTGCAGACTAACCGAGAGGGAGTCATCCAGCAAGTGATTAAAACAGCAACCAAATGAGTCCACATAAAACGGGAGGTGGATCTGAGTGGGAGTTAATTGCTAAGCAGAAAGAGTGTTGCAACAATTAGCAAGAGTAGGGAGCTAATGAGTGTAGTGTAGCTGAAAGTTAGTTTAAGTATCAAAAAGAATTCTGTGACGCCTGGAATCACATACTTTGTTTTGGTACTTATTTCAGATCTCAGAAATGCAGTTCAGCAGGCAAAGAAATGTATGAAAGTCAGTTCAATAATACCATAATCTTTCACACATCTTGCCTATAAGCTCATGTTGTGTCAAAAAAGCAAAATGGGAATTAAGAAATAAAAATCAGAAGAATCTTTATTTGTATCAGACACTAGCCATAGCAATAAAATAAAATAAAATGTACTGAAAATAGAGGTAAAAACTCAACTATAAAAAATACATTTGGGAGGTTTACATCAACAATCAAATAACAGATCTTATTCTAATTGCCCCCGCTAAAAACCTTGCAGTTTTTGCTGTCACCTGATCATCTAGATCTCCTAGAAGAAAGGACACAGTAGCAATGGTTGAGCAACCTGGCATGGACAAAAATAGAGGGGTAATAACCTCACTCCTCAAATCTTTATAAAGAGTGCAAGCCAGAAGCACATGAGCCACTGACTCAATACTGCCATCTCCACAGGGACATAACCATTTTTTCCAGTGGAATTTTTTGAAATCGACCCTCAAGTACAGCCGAAGGCAGTATATTCAATCTTGCAAAAGTGAAACATGTCTGTATTTTGGAATCATTAAATATTGCAAATAGGGTGCTAAAGTCTCAAAATGACTAGGTGGGAAATAATCATACCACGAATTGCTGGTCCTTAGTGGCTCCCAGCCCAAAAGCTCAAAAGACACAATTTTTCTTGAGGGCATACATTGTAGATATTCCTTGTGACATAGTACAGTCTACCTGTGGCTCCTTTCCCATCCTTGGGTTAATTTCCCTTCTTTCCATTTTCACAGATGTAGCTTGAGAAGTCACTAACGAGGAGTGACACTTAAATCAGAATGAAATAAGTCTAGGGAGGTTAAAGGTAAAGGACCCCTGCAGAGTTAAGTCCAGTCAAAGGAGACTATGGGGTTGTGCTGCTCATCTCGCTTTCAGGCCGAGGGAGCTGGCGTTTGTCCACAGACAGCTTTCCGGGTCGTGTGCCAGCATGACTAAACGTCTTCTGGCGCAACGGAACACCTTGACGGAAACCAGAGCGCACGGAAACGCCGTTTACCTTTCTACCACAGCAGTACCTATTTATCTACTTGCACTGGTGTGCTTTTGAACTGCTAGTTTGGCAGGAGCTGGGACAGACCAACGGGAGCTCACCCTATTGTGGGGATTCGAACCGCTGACCTTCTGATCGGCAAGCCAAACAAGCTCAGTGGTTTGCCACCACAGTGCCACCCGCGTCCCACAAGTGAAATAAGTCTAGGGAATAACACGGTGATGAGGAACCTTGGGCACCAAAAGACCAGGCAGGGGATTCTCCCAAAGCTTTATCCATTCCCTAGCCACACCCCCTCTTTCCAAGCCACACCCCTTACCAGGTCTACTCTTCAACTTCTTTGAGTGTTTTTGCCTGACCGAATAGTGTCCTTGAACTCTGATGATGCTTCTTGCTCTATAGATCAGGGGGTATAGAAACTGACCTAGTATACAAAGGTTATGTTCACATCTAGTGCTTTTGCCTCTGGCCCTCTACGTTGCTGACTTGTGGCCCCCAGAAGCCTGTGCTGAAGGGGAATGAGACCCTCAGCCTGCAAAAGGGCTCCCTACCCCTGGAATAACACGACACAGAATTATTTGGACACCTGGGTCAAAAAGCTATCATTCTCTTCAATCTAAAGAAGTGGCATCTCTTTCTACCAATATCCATTCATGCAAATAGATATTGCATGAAGGAGGGCAACCAAAATGGTCAAAGGCCTGGAAACGATGCCTTATGTGGAACGGCTTAGGGAGCTGGGTATGTTTAGCCTGGAGAAGAGAAGGTTAAGGGGTGATATGATAGCCATGTTCAAATATATAAAAGAATGTCATATAGAGGAGGGAGAAAAGTTGTTTTCTGCTGCTCCAGAGAAGCAGACACGGAGCAATGGATTCAAACTACAAGAAAGAAGATTCCACCTAAACATTAGAAAGAACTTCCTGACTGTAAGAGCTGTTCGACAGTGGAATTTGCTGCCAAGGAGTGTGGTGGAGTCTCCTTCTTTGGAGGTCTTTAAGCAGAGGCTTCACAGCCACCTGTCAGGAATGCTTTGATGGTGTTTCCTGCTTGGCAGGGGGTTGGACTGGATGGCCCTTGTGGTCTCTTCCAACTCTATGATTCTATGAAATTGCACAGGGATGGAATCGGCACACAATCTCACCTGAATTTTGAGTAGATCACTGGGAGTGCAACTCCAACAAAGTATCTGAAGGGATTTTTAAGGGCCATAACAGGAACAGTTTAAAAAATGTTGTTTATGTAAACAACATTAAGCACATTTCTTCTGAAGGAAAGCAGTGTCAGATGGACTAAGGCAGCACTGGAACTGATTGCATGACTCAGAAGAAGAAAAAAGCCACATTCTATTGTAATTAAAACTCTTGAATGTGGCAATTATGGCTTCATTGGGATGAACAAATGTCAGCATTTTACTACTGCCGCTATATTGGTTGCTTATTCCGGAGCCACACAACCAGCTTTCTCTAATGATAATATCTATTTAAAGCAACTGAATAGTAGCGCCAAACCCCCATCTAAACAAGATTTCCCCAAAGGTTAGAAATTCAACATAATTACAAGGCACTTTGATTTACTTTCTGCACATTTGTGCGGTGCTTTCCCCCACTTGGGCTATGATGCACTTACAGCAAGAATTTGGCACATCGATCCTCATTTTCAGCAACATTTCAAGGTCTTTGATTCTTTCTCTGCCCTTTGAAAGTGGAGATGTGTACCTATGGACCCTAGGAGATTACCACATATACTATTGAGTTATATGCCCTAAATTTAAATCAGTGCATTCAGTTTCAAAAGCTAAGTATTATCCTCAGACAAGTTTGACGGATCTCCTACCCATTTGCATTATACTATAGCCTGGAATAAAAGTGGAGCTGAGCCAAAATGAACACTATCCTATATATTTCATTGGTTTAACACTTAGTTTGTAGCATTCTCTGCGGATATTATTAAGTCTGTCAACAAATTCTATCTAAACCATGTCTAACAGAGCAACCATAGGGCTGCTGATGGCTGGTACGGTGGGAAAGCCCATTAACAAAGTGTTTGACATACACCATCCCCTTTGCCTTGGGATGCCATGACGTATGACCAAGCTGAACAGAATTTGGAACAGGACAAGTTCTCCCCATGCCCTGTCCCACCTCTCTCCTGAAACACCCCTCTTTGGAGACTTGCTTCAAATGAGACAGATGAGCCAAGATGGAGCAATTTCAGTGGGCTATATCTGGTTGAGCATGGAGGAGAGACATGGATGAGCCAGTGTAGCCCTGGATGTGACCAGGCTCAGCCAGAGATCTACCAATTCCGAACTTTGTTCAAATCTTGGGTTTGGATTGTTCATTATTATTATTATTTTACAATGCTGCTTATGTGCCAAATCACATATGATATGCAAACCCCATGGAATTCAATCTCAATGCCTGATTCTCGAATGAAAAAGCAGCTTTGAGGAAACAATTTCTCGAAAGAGAAATTTCTCGAAATGACAATGTGTGCGTACTTAAACCTTCCCCAAAGCACAGGATCTTTGCTGTAACTTTTCATCTTGTGGGGCTTCGGATATGTTTAACTGCACAAAAACACATCTTAAAACCACTGGGGGAGGGAATGAGCTTGAGGGCAATGATCTTACAGTGAGAGAGAGAGAGAGAGAGAGAGAGAGAGAGAGAGAGAGAGAGAGAGAGAGAGAGAGAGAGAGAGAGAGAGAGAGATATCGCTGTGGTTGATGGGAAAGCATCTCCTTCTGAAAATTTCTTTTCCAGAAAAATAGCAGGTTTTAATACACCCAACTAAAATGTTTAAAATTACTTTCCCCCAAAACCCAGAGTCCTTTCTGCTGGAGATAACTCAGACTGAAATTCCCAGGTGTCAGAAAAGGTAATTTATGTATGCAACAACTGTGACCCTTGCTTTGTTAGCCCCAAAATGGAAAGTGAGTGAGGTCCCAACTAAAGATGACTGTCAACTTAAGTTGAAAGAATATGCACAACTTGCAGACTTAACATGTAGAATAAGAGAGCAAGGAGAACATACGCGGAAAGAAGATTGGAAAATGTTTATCGAGTACATGGAAAATAACTGTGTACAGCTGAAAATGCTGGTAGTGTTAAGATAAATTCAACAGTGTAAATAATCTTTGATGGATGTAATAATGGAAAACCAATTGGAATAGTTTTTGTAAAAATATGCAGGGATGTAAGATATGCAAAATGAACCATGGAAAGAGAAGAAGGTAAGTCACTGATATCTTAAGTATGTAAAATGTTTATCTGCAATTGTAAAACAGAAATTTAAAATTTATACACACACACACACACACACCCAACTAAGTCCTACTCAGATTAGACCTGTCGAAACTAATGAACCTAATTAAGTCATGTCCACAAATTTCAACTTGTCCACTCCGAATAGTTCTGGCATTGAATACCACCCTATCAAAAAAAGCAAGAAAGTGAACAGAATCACCTCTGGGAAAACCTGCTGAATTTTACTTTTTTAAAGTTCTTAACAGAAGAAAAGACTAAATGAAAGAAAATATATCCAAATTCAAAACAACAACAACAATTATTTTAAGGAAACCGATATAACAATGATTTAATAATATACATTTATAATGTCAATGCAAATATAAAAAGTAACAAACATAGGAGCAATACTATACACAAGAAGCTGGTGTTAAGCAAGCCGGTGTGTGTTAAGCAGGTGAAAAGTTACACTGAAACCTAGCATGTTCAGTAGCATGTCAGGAGAATGGCAAGATCTGGAGCAAGATGAGAAAAACATCCTGTCTCCCCTGCTTGCTTCTACTTCTGCCAAGCTGCCTCAAATTGCTGGTAACAAAAAGAAGGATGCTGAAGCTGTTTTCTGAGGTGGATTGTGACAGAGAAGGTTGGTGGATGGGAAGAGGCAAGACGGGAATCTTTCTCCAGCTCAGAGTTTTATACAACCCAGAGATCATTTTATGGAGCTTAAAAACCTGCTTCTCATTTGAAGCAGGCTTTTAAGAACCTCTGAAATGGATTTCTGAGCTAGGCTTGAGCAAACCTCACCAACAACACTAGGTCCATTTGCCGGATCAATTCCACTGAAATATTTAAAGATCAATGCAGACCTCTCTCTTCCTCCATGCTTTTGGGAACGAGCCCTTCCGAAGTTAGGAACCAAGTTTATCTGGCTTGTAAAATGATGCTGCATTTCAGGCTTAATGGTTTTGCCATTTTATTGTTTCATTTTGTTTTAAATGGATGTGTACTTGCATTTGATCATGGTTTTATTGACCTATTAATATTTGTTCAGAGGCGTTTCCAAGGCCTTAGAACACCAGGATATAAATTTCAAAACTAGGCAAACAGATTTAAATTTAACTAACCATGTTTGAGATTCAAGATGCACTTTCAAAGTCATTTCTCAGACTTGAGGGACATCCTGTGGCAGGTATTGCTAGAATGAGCAGCTTAGGATGCAGCAGACCTCAGGCTCAGCTAGGTGTTAGACTCAGGCATGGGCAAAACCCCCTCTCAGGGGTTGACCAAACCATCAAGTCCCTGGATTCCTGAATACCCTTCATATAGGGATGGCGAGAGCGTTCTGCCATCCCTATCACCTGAACCAGAGCCTATCCGCAACCTTACAAGTTGTGATGGTTTGCTACTTGGCAGACGAAACCCCAATGGCAACAGCCAATCAGCCAAGTGGGGAAAATTCCTGCCATGCCCCTGTCCCAATGACAGACAACACACAATGGCATAGCAAGGTCAAGCACACAAGCCCTAAAAGTAGGGAGAGGTGGGCGGGTGTTCCGATGCACGCACTAGAAGCGGAAGCTCTGGGTCACGTGCATGGGTATAAATAGGTCCCTCGATCCATTTAGACTGCGCCCCATTGGTCGGATTGAACCCAGCATCGAGGGACCTTCCAATCGGGTGTTGTGGCTGACCAATTGAACTCACCCACAACACAGGGTGTCGGATTCCAGGTCTCACCGCAACACATGCCCTCTTTGAAGGAGGACCCGATTTACCTTCCCGCCACAGTGGTACCTAGATATACTTGCACTGGTGTGCTTTCAAACTGCTAGGTTGGCAGAAGCAGGGATGGAGCAATGGGAGCTCACTCTGTCGTGGGGATTCAAACCGCCAACCTTCCGATCGGCAAGCCCAAGAGGCTCAGTGGTTTAGACCACAGCGCCACCAGCATGTAACTGTATGGCGGCTTAATTTATACACGCTTGCTGCGACGACCAGCTTCTTGTACACAGGACAGCTCTTTTGGTGTAATTTTCAGAAAGTGTTTCAGAAGGTGTTACCCTGCCATATACATCAGGCGACCACACAATCCTAGGAACTAGGCTAAAGCTCTCCATCTTGTTCTTAAGTGGTCATCTCACAGAAGCAGTGGCTCAGAATGTGTTTTAGGTCAGGAATTCAAGTCATTTCCATCAAATCCCAGCTATGCATTCTCAAAATCATTTGGAGAGTCTAGTTTGGAAGGACACCAAAAGTTGCAGGCAGAACATTAAAACCAGTTACTCAAATGCACTTCATGGGGCCAGGAGTTCTTGGTGCAGCCACCAAAAATGCTTCTCTTTTGCCCTATCCTGCTCTGTATCCATCCTAGTTGGGACATACAGAAAGGCTCTGCTCTCTGATATTAATGAGCAGGCAGCGTGATACAGGCTCAAGCAGTCAACAAGGCAAGGTTGGGAAACTTGTTGCCCTCCATATATTGGACTACAACTCCCAGCTATCTAGTTATTATTCCAGTTCTAATTCAATCATACTACATTACTCAGAATGCAACATTGAGCGCTGAGCAATTATGCAGAATTCCTCCACATGCTCAACTGAGCAATGACCAACATGGGACAGCATTCAAAAGAATACTCAAAAGAGCAACTTCACAGCACTGTCCAGAGTTATTAATAGTATGTCATGTCATCAATTTTGTTTCACGTACTGACAGCCCTAAGCAAACACACATCCAAGATAAGGAAGCTGAGTTCTGTAATTGACACACTGGAAACAAGATCCTTGTCTGAATTTCATTTGACACTCGGCAATGGCATTTTTCTGCTGTGCTGTTGTGCAATTTTCAAACATAACAAGTTAGGGCCAAACTAGATGTGTGGTAGGCAATCTGTGATTGGCTGATTTTAGATCTACCGCATTTTTCCGTGTATAAGATGATGCTTTTTGCTATAAAAAAAGAAAGGCAAAAATTGGGTTCATCTTATACACTGGTAGTGAATGCAGAGGGGGGATGGGCGATTAATAGCAGCAGCAAGCAGGAGATTGGCAGCGGCGATTGGGCAGGCGATTGGTGTCTGCGGCAAGGCCTGCTGTCGATTGGCGGCTGCGGCAAGTGGGCGGGTGGGCTGTTGGTGGCGGCGAGTGGGCAGACAATTGGCGGCTGCGGCAAGGTGTGCGATCAGCAGTGGCTGTGGCAAGCGATTGGCAGTGGCGGGCAGGCAGGTGAGCAATTGACGGAAGTGACCTCCCCCACACCCCCAAAAAGCTAAAGAACTTAATTTATTAATTTTGGGTTAAAAATAAAAAAGGGGTCGTCTTATACAGTTGTACCTTGTTTTGCAACCGGGATCCGTTCCGGAGCCCCAGCTGCTAGTCGAAAAGGACGCAGGGCAAAGTGCCACATCTGTGCATGTGTGCGGAGCGGTTTGTGCTTCTGCGCATGCGCATTCCGGTACTTCTGGGTTTGCCGCAGACATTCGCCGGAATGGACACTAGAACAGGCAGATGTTCGTGGAGGTATTACTGTACATGGGGGTGTCTTATACATGGGAAAATATGGTATATATATATATATATATATATATATATATATATATATATATTGGAGTATCCAATCGGCCTGCCTCCTGCTTCGGATGCGGGTTACAGGGGAGGATGAAATGATTTCTTTATATGACACTTCAACAATTTAATTTTGTTCCTTTACCTGCTAAGTAGTCACTACAGCAACCACCTGCATTGATTAGCAGATGGGAGTGGTTTTTTTCTCAGCTATGCCTAATAACATCATCCATAAATTGGATAAATGGTGGAAGGGCAAAGATAAAACAGCCTTCACTCAACACCAATTCAATCTGGGTCTGATACTGCTTTAAAGTTTAAAAATTAGTAGACCCATTCAAGTCATTTTTGTGCCACATATAATTTGGCTTTAAGAATACACTCATTCAGCCAATATTTTTGGTCCAATGTTTATATTTTATGGTGAATTTATGTGCAATGCTTGATTTCAGTGATGAATTTATTTTTTAAATCATTTATATTTTATTTTACAAATATAAATCTATAACAAAACTAAATACATTTCTGTCAGGGTCGAGACAGATGAGGAGGAGTGGTGGCAAGCCCCCCCTGACAAGGCAGCACCCACAGAGGAATCAGAGGAATTCATACCTGGGGAAGACTGGTGGCGACACTCCTCGGAAGAGGAGGAAGCTGACAGGGAGGAGGGAAAATCAGAGCTACAGGAAGAAGTTGAGCCAGGAGCAGGACCCAGTCAGGAGAATCGGCCGATCCCCTCTCCTCCTCCCTTCTCAGCTGTAGAACACCGAGCTGATAAGCGAATGCGGCAATCAGAGACAGCTGCGGCTCACAAGAAACATGGGAGTGAACCAGCTATTTAAGGAAGCTGCCTTCCCCAGTCTGTAGCGTTTGCAACTAATGTGCTGGCGTGTGTGTGTTCCTGCATCTCTGATTCCTGCCTTTGAACCCTTGTCTTCGTGACCCTTGCCTTGATCCTGTATTCGTGGCTCTTATCTAGAACTTGTGTTCATGAAACCTGATTGTTTCTTGAACTTTGGACTCCTGACTGGCTTTTGACTCGGACTGTCTTTGACCTTGATTCCTTGACCACATTGCTGTTGAGACACTACAATCTTCTGGCAGCTGCCTGCTGGCCTTCAGCCCGACAACCTCAGGTACCATAACAATTTCCATATAAAGAGATTTCTCTGAATCTCGATACCTACCCCCATCCCCTCCATGGGTCCTCATGTCAACATTTTCAACTGCATATTATATCATACTCTATATTTTATATCTATCCATATTATCCATAGTATTTGTTACATTACAAGTGAGATTAAAATCCTGCTAATGTTTTCATCTGCTTACAGTGGTCTCCTAAGTAAATTAATTTTCCCCCCTCCCCATTCTTTCTTAAAAATTTTGTTTCTTGGTCCTTGAGCTTTCCGGTCAGTTTTGCCATTTCGACGTAATCCATCAGCTTGATTTACCACTCCTCTCTGGTAGGGATTCTTTCTTCTTTCCATCTCTGAGCTAATAGCACCCGTGCTGCTGTTGCTGCATACATGAAAAGTCTTTTCTGTTCCTACCTACAATTCCTAATAAAAAGGCTTCTGTTTTTCTTTTACAAAAGTTATTTTAGACATTTTTTTCCAGTTCATTATATATCATTTCCCTGGAAGCCTTTATTACTTTACATGACCACCACATATGATAAAATGTACCTTCTTTTTCTTTACATTTCCAGAAGGTATTTGTGCTTGTTCTATACATTTTTACTAGCTTAAAGGTAAAGGTAAAGGGACCCCTCACAATTAGGTCCAGTCGTGCCCGACTCTGGGGTTGCGGTGCTCATCTCGCTTTACTGGCCGAGAGCCGGCGTACAGCTTCCGGGTCATGTGGCCAGCATGACAAAGCCGCTTCTGGGGAACCAGAGCAGCGCACGGAAATGCCGTTTACCTTCCCGCCAGAGCGGTACCTATTTATCTACTTGCACTTTGATGTGCTTTCGAACTGCTAGGTTGGCAGGAGCAGGGACCAAGCAACGGGAGCTCACTCCGTCGTGGGGATTCGAACCGCCGACCTTCTGATCGGCAAGACCTAGGCTCTGTGGTTTAACCCACAGCGCCACCCGCGTCCCTTTTTACTAACTTACTAGGAGTCAAATACCATTGGTACATCATTTTCCTTTCAGGGATAACTTTAAACCGGCCTCATTATTTCCCCACATTGGCGTGGCTGTTCTCACTCTTCCACGGTAATACTTAAATGAAACAGACATATAGGTAAGGTCAATAATGTGGTTTCTTCCCTGACCAGCATTGATTGGTAATGTAATTTCTTTCTTACAAATATTACCAGACTACGCGAGCAAGACATATCATGTTAACTAAAAATAGCATGTTGTGTGAAACCAACTACCTCCACAATTTAGCTTTGAAACTCTTTAATTCTCAAGAATGTGTGCACACATAGTTTCAGTGACAGCTTGCCATCTTGAAGGTATAAATATATTATCCGCTAAATATATTTTCAAATATTTAGAATATGTTCTACCGGCATCTGCTTGCTCTTCGCAATTAGATCCCCCCGTTTCCCATTTTCAAAGGATGACATTTTCACATATGCATTTCCCACTAGTGTTTGTTAAGGCTGCAATTCACCACACACTTGTGTAACTGAGTCAGTGGAAGATGAATGAGATGCCTTTGCAAGCAAGTGTAGGGAAGATTCCTTCTTTATATAAGCTTTATATGTTGCATTATATAAGCCAGTCATTTGTGGCAAAAACCAAGATTATAAGGATTTCAGGCTCGATCTGAAATCTTTTTTTTTTTTTTTACACTGACACAAAAACTAACAAAGTAGACTATCCATTTAAAAATCTCAGGTTTTTTGGTTGTTTGTTTGTTTATTTGTATATTTGTGTATTTTGGGGGGGGGGCGGATCTTAGATTTCCCAGGCAATGCTGGGCACTTTCAGATAAAATGAACCTATGCTGCTAATACTCGTGGTAACCAATAAGCTATAAGCAACACATATGGCGTATAGAAAATACCGTGTTTCCCCCCTTTTAAGACACCGTCTTATAACTTTTTTTACTCCAAAAAACACAGGGTGGCTTATTTTAAGGGGTGTCTTGTTTTTATTGCGTCATTATGGTACAGTACATTAAAATAAAAGTTGTCTCCCCCCCCCTCACCTCTTGCTCTCTGGCACATCAGCAGCAGGCGGGGCAGGGAGAGGAGGTTTTTTTTTCACCCCTCAACCTTGGTGCTGAGCAGGGCGGTGCAGAGCTCAGCGAGAGGCTCGTTCTTTCCCCACGCCTCTCACTGGCTTGCTGGCCCCCAGCGCGTCAGCAACAGGAGGGGAAGGAAGAGGAGGTTTTTCCCCCCAACCTGCACGTTGAGCAGCCAGTGCAGAGCTCAGCGAGAGGCGCGTTTTTTCCCCCTTGCCTCTCGCTGGCTTCGTAGAAGCACTGGCATGTCTGGCAGCAAAAATGATACACGATGAGTTCTTGGCACCCAAGAGGCGCGCGGCCGCCCTGCTGCTGGCAGTCAACAAGGTCATGGCGAGGAGCGGCGAGAACCTGACGCGGCAGCGGCGAAAGGGCGAAAACCAGCGGCTGCCTCGAGGAGAAGAGGGAAGTCCAGGAGTGGGCGGGGGGGGGGAGAGAAGGGAAGCAGGCAAGACCAAGGTTGAAGAGCGGCAGCAGACGCCTGAGGAAAGGAGCGGCAGTGGCTGCGCCCGGCAGGGTCCTCTCGCTGGCTTGCTGGCCCCCAGCGCGTCAGCAACAGGAGAGGAAGGAAGAGTTTTTTCCCCCAACCTGCACGCTGAGCAGGCGGTGCAGAGCTCAGCGAGAGGCGCATTTCCCCCCCGCGCCTCTCACTAGTTCACTGGCTCCCTACACATGCAGGAGGGGCTGAGGAGGCGATGGGAACAATGGCGGCTTACTTTCGGGGTACATCTTACTTTTCCTACTTATGGAAAAACCCTGCCATGGCTTACTTTATGGATACATATTAAAAAAGGGGAAACACGGTATTCCCAAACAGTTTCGCATTCTAAAGTCTTATATTAATAGTCCAAAGTTGAGAAAAATACATGCACAATATGATACAGAAGCCAGAGATATATAAAGCTCCTTGAGGTTTTTCCTGTGCAAAGACTTCTCAGTTTTTGAGGTTTTTTATGTGTTGGCCCGGCTCCTGTTGGTATCGTCACACAAACAGACAGGGTGCCAGCGTTTCTCACCTGTTTCACCCCCAATAAGTTCTGGGCTTCTTCAGTGAACTCTCTCTCACAAAAACGGTGTGTTTACATACATTCAAATGCATATGCTATAATCTTTTCTTGATTAGGCTAGATTATAAACTTTCCTTCAATACATTCTTTCTTACAGTCTTGATGTGTTTATATACATTAATTCATATATTCAATTCTCTCTTGGTTGAAATTACGTTTGTAAGGCTTCAGATAGCAGAAAATAAAAAGTGCTCTTGAGTTAAAACAAGCAAACAAACATTTGAAGTTTATCAGCTATCATTTCTGAAATCATTGACATTAAATACATTGCCATCAATGGGTGGGTAGAGATTTTTAAATAAACCTCACTGTCTTAGTCCTGTTTGCATGGTCCCTACTATTAAGGGACCCAGGTGGCGCTGTGGTTTAAACCACAGAGCCTAGAGCTTGCTGATCAGAAGGTCGGCGGTTCGAATCCCTGCGACGGAGTGAGCTCCCATTGCTCGATCCCAGCTCCTGCCAACCTAGCAGTTTGAAAGCACGTCAAAGTGCAAGTAGATAAATAGGTACCACTGCAGCGGGAAGGTAAATGGTGTTTCCGTGCGCTGCTCTGGTTCACCAGTAGCAGCTTTGTCATGCTGGCCACATGACCCGAAAGCTGTACGCCGGCTCCCTTGGCCAGTCACGCGAGATGAGAGCCGCAACCCCAGAGTTGGACACGACTGGACCTAATGGTCAGGGGTCCCTTTACCTTTACCTTACTATTAATTTATACAGATTCTAAATACAATCTCAAGCCACAGTGAGAAGCTGCAAAAAAAAAAATCTCCAACTTACTAAGAAGAGAGTAAATCTGCTACTACTGGATTTAAGAAAATTAGATGGCCTTTTTGGTGCTGGTTTCCTGTCCCCCTTGTTAACTATAATGGTTTAATTGACACAGAAATGAAAAATGACTAAATGTGTATTGGTGAAAAAGTTTAACATGGGGCCTTTCCACAGGGCTATATTAAAGCCAGCCAGAGCACTTTGAGCTCTTGCTAAGTTAATGATTAACTAACTGATTGCTGTTTCTCTGGTAGGTAACATGTGAGTAGTGTAACTTTAGATCATGTGAGAAGTATTGGGTTGCAAAATCTCCATTTTGAAGGGAGTTGCCTTTGAGTCTTTTCTCCCAGACTCAGTGGAGTGAAGATGTAAAAAGAAGCTCTCTTGAAAGGAGTGTAAACTGCCTGGAGGCTGGAAGGCAAACTGTGGAGAGAGGGAGAGAGACCTTTGCTTTTAGGTCTGTTTGGATTAATTCATATTTTGTAAGGTGCTGAGCTTGTGCTGGACAGCACAAGATATTGTGTATATCTTTGATGTTTTGTTTCATTTTAAAGAGTTCTGCCAGTAAAAGTTTGCGTAATATTTTTATGGGTCTGGGCAATTATTTATTCCAAAAGGAGTCCGTTCTTCCAGTTGCTTCAAACTGCTCGATATTAATATCTGCAATGTCTCCCCTCCTTACAAGCAAGTCATCTTTCATCTGGACTTTGTAGGGGAAATTCTCTTGTGCCTTGGGTTTCCCCCGGGGCTTTACAATATGCAGGTTTTAACCATCTCCAAGAAATGTGCTGGCATTCTAGAGAAAGAAGTATGGTGTGTTTTTCCATGAGAGGCAGAATATCAGGAGTTAAAGATTCTCCCATTGTAGGACTGAAGTAATACCGGTAGAAGGTGTTGCACCTGCCCACATTCTCCTGACTGCTATTACAAGTCCTGATGTTCCTCCAACACTTTTGACATATCGGTCATCATGAGAGGAAGAAGGAATAGGAATCAACATTTTTAGAAAGAGTTCGGCCCTTCAGGGATAGTTTCTGACCTGCAACACCAGTCAGTAATAGACAGGATCAGTGGGACTTCTGAGAAATAATGCAAACTGAAGTCCTCCTCTTCTGGGTTCCTCCTGACAGACATTTTCTCACTTTTGTACAAATGAACACACTAAACCATTGCTAAACATTGATAAGCAAAAAACTAACCTATCAAACAAAAGGTCAGATCCTTGGGGCAGAGAAAATTTCTGAGTTTCTTTCAAAGAAGGGGGGGGGACTTCATTGACCTCCTTCTTTTTGATAGAATTCCATGTTAATCTATGACTGCTGATGCTCTTTGTGCTTTTGGTATTAAATTCACTGCTAATCCCTGCTTATACATTTTGTGATAATGATGGAGAATGAATTTAAAATAGCCTTTTCCACTTTAAATCCCATTTGAAATTTTGCACAGGTAGAAAACTAATTAAAATGAGAATATTAACAGCCCAATCCTAGGCCTGTCTACTCAGAGGTAAATCCAACCAAGTTAAATGAGACCTACTGTGAGGTTAAGTGTGATAAACTGGTCCATAGGTGGGGCATTTAAAGTATTTGGTAGGTTGTGTTTTTAAAACATCGTATAAACTGTTCAAGATAGCCTTTTCATATGCATTACAACAAAATAAATAGCCCACATCAGGCTTCAAAAAGAAGGTATGAGGGCTGAAACTTGGCTGGGCACATGCATTCCAGATCTGTTACAGTATCCCCATGTGTGCCAGAAATTTATGATCCACCATGACCTTCCTGGATTGAGTGGAAAGGCCTAGGAGAGATTCTAAGCATATTTCGCAGAATCTGCTTAGAAGTCTCCCTGGAACTGGGAGTAGTAGCATTCTTTATTACGGTTACCGACCAGCACAGTAAATTGCATTACATCATCAATATTTAATTTTTTTGAAATAAACTAAAATAACTTATCTAAAATAAACTAAAATGACTTATCTAAAAGGGATCAGTCATCCTTTGATCCTTTGATTATATTAATTGTTTACTATATGCTATAAATTAAAACAAAGTCTGTCTGGCTCTGATCAGGAGTTGATTTGAGTATCTCCTGTGTAGGCGCACCGAATTCTGATAGCGTTGGCGCAGAATCTTGCCACCACAGTGGTGACCTTTGGGTTAGAGTCTGATAGGAGCCATTTAGTTTGCAGTTCTTCAGATTGTCCAGGTAACTCATCAAATATCTTTAGGGTAGCTTCTTTCCGGAGGTCTCTGCAAAGGGAGCAATGAAAGAAAACATGGGGATGGTCTCTACTGCAGTTTCCAATCAGCTTAATGTGGTTATTAGACTCTTTCAGTCCTTCCTGCTCCAGGTAGAAAGGTCAAGGTGGAACAGATATATTATGTATGCACACTCTGTCTCCAGTTTGAGCAGTTACATATTGTCTTTGAAAGCTGGAAGAGGTATTCGATGACAAGGGAAACAGGTTTATGAAATTGGCTAACGTAGTCTTATGATGATAGGAGCTGTTGTCCAGCAACATCTGGAAGGATATAGGTTTCCCATCCCTGCCTTAGGCAATGGTAAATGAGGTTGAGCCATGCTGAGAGCACGTAGCAGGACAAGTGGACAGGCAGGACAAGCAGGACAAGGTGCCCAGGCCAGCAATTAGGTAGGTGGTCCAAACCAAAAAGTGTGTGGCTCACCCAGGCAAGTGGCCCAGTTGAGTTGTAGAGGTTTGACAAGGTCTAAGGGGTGGTGGCAGGGGTGGTTTGGGAAAGCTCTAGGGAGAGGGATGGCTTTAGTGAGTAGTAAAGGGAGGGGATGTTTGGCTTAGCTGGTGAAGGTAAGTGGGGTTGGTGAGTGATACAAACAGGGTTGCCTACAGTATAACACATAGTTCAAATCAAAATCTTTAATACGGTCAAAGACCAGCAAGTAACACATACGTGTTTTTTATATTTTATTTGCGATTTTCAGTTTTATACATTTCAATAATTTTACAGTCATTTTAACATTTCAAAACTTGACTTCCTTCCCCCTCTTTCTGCAGTTCCTTAAATTTATTTTCAATATTTTCTGCATATCCAAATTAACTTAATTTGTTCATTTATTCATCTCCTTTAAATATATACTCTTATAAAACTGTGCACTATTACAATAATCCTGCCAATGTTATTATCTGTTTACAGTTTGTTTGTAAATATTCAATAAACCATTTCCATACTTTTATAAAAAGTTTGTTATCTTGATTTCTTATTTTTCCAGTATGTTTAGTCATTTCTGCATATTCCATACGTTTTTGTATCAATTCTTCCTTTGCTGGGATTTCTGCTTCTTTCCATTTTGGGGCAAGTAACATTCTTGCTGCTGTAGCTGCATACATGAATAAATTCTATAAAGTTTGAGTAGTTCTGTCCCAATAATTCCCAAAATGAAATTATCTGGGTTTTCTTACAAACATTATTTTAAACATATTTTTCAATTCATTATATATCATTTCCCAGTAGCCTTTAACCTTGCTACAAGACCACCACATATGGTAAGAAGAACCTTATTTCTATATACATTTCCAACACTTATTTGAATAAGTTAAATAAAGAAATAACACATAATTGTATAATACATGTTTAACACATATTTGAATATATCAGTCAACATACTTTTTAAAAATTAGTAATGGAATTTTTTTATTATTATAAGTAGAATGCCAACGCAATGATGGTGTGTGTCTTTTAATAGAATAGAGAGATTTTCACTGCAGGGAATTTATAGCAGTCTATAATAAATACTACATAGTATTTCAGAAATGTTGAAATTTTGCCATCTATCATATCAAGCCATGCAATTAAGTCTGAAATTTAGGAAGTGGGCTGGGGATTTTCAAAGAATTTACTAACTAAAAATATGTGAACATGCTGTAAGGCAGAAAGAATTAGAATGTCTTGAATCTCTTCTAAAGGTTGTGGGAGTAAATTATAAAATCACATTAAAATTAGTTTTCTTTCCAAGGTTCCTTTCAGTGCATCTACCGTTGCCAATATCCCGCGGAATGACTAAAAATATTCCAACTCACATTAGACCTCCTAATGTTTCAATAACTTCCTTAAGGCATCTGAGTTACTCAATACATGGAAAAAAGAACACAATTGGTTTGGACACTTAAACACACTATTAGGGTGTGAGCTGAAGACTGCTGATGGTGGAGGAATCTGAAGGCTGTTAAACCACCCACTCAACATCTTACTGGACTTGCTCTGACAGGGTGAAGGTCTTCCATTCATTCTGAAATTGGTAAGTTCTTTTTTGAAATAATGGGAGGGAAAGAGGAAGGAGAGACTTAAACCAGTTTGAAGGCATGTCAGGGCACTGGGATGGTTTGGGAATGAATGGCCACAGATATTGCAGTGGCAGAGGGAAGGGCAACCCAACGTTGAATCTCCCCTCTGTTGAAGAAGCTCCAATATATTCCCTAAGGCTCTTTGGCCACCCTTCCAGGAGCCATAGACATCCTTCCCATCAACCCTGAGTTTGCTTTCCCCATGGTTCTTGGCTCATTTCAGACTGAAGAAGAAGAGTTTGGATTTGATATCTCGCTTTATCACTACCCGAAGGAGTCGCAAAGCGGCTAACATTCTCTTTTCCCTTCCTCCCCCACAACAAACACTCTGTGAGGTGATTGAGGCTGAGAGACTTCAGAAAAGTGTGACTAGCTCAAGGTCACCCAGCAGCTGTATGTGGAGGAACAGGGAAGCAAACCCGGTTCACCAGATTACGAGTCCACCGCTCTTAACCGCTACACCACACTGGCTCTCGATGCTTATGATCCAGTGCAGATTCCGAGTCTGGACAATGCAGGAGAATTTGACATAAATGGGGTCTGAACATAAGGCAGGGCATCTTTCTCTTACCATTCAATAACCAACACCAGGAAATAAGGTTGAGCAACTCAAATGCAGTCTTAAAAGGCTGTCAAGATTACTTTCTTTTTTCTTAAAAAAGAAAAGTTTGTCTTTTTGTATTGTACTCAAGAATATTATCTTTCCCTTTAATTTGCATATTTCCAGAGTTGCAGGATTTTATAATTTACATCCACAGTGTTCATTAGATTGTTAATCGACAATTGTACAAATTGTTGTGATCACTGAACACTGATTGATCTAGTGTTAAGACAGAACCTCTAGTGCGTCTTAATATCTGTCAGCAACTACGAGCTAATTTATGCTGGAGAATGAGCGGCAAATTTCATAGTAAAGATAAGCTATGAAAGGGTAACTCCAGGATTAGCTGTTATCATTTATCTCAGAGGAGTGAAAGGCATATATATTTGGTTTGGGTTATGACCCCAGATTATCCAGCTTTCATTTTTTTAAACCCCACTTTATACTTATAAAAGCCATAATTCAATTTCACAAGCAGTGAAACTGATTGTCCCATTATTAAGTCATATCACATTTGGGTTTTCCTCCTAATTATGAAAAGTTGGTCTACTAAGGAGGCATTGAACCAGCTTTTCATAAGTTAGATCATTTTTTGATAGGTCAAAATACAGCATTGATACTTCCTTGCCCCCAGAAGATCTTCATCAGTTTCATAATGTTCAATCAGGTATTAATTTTGAGGCACAGCCCAGCACTAATCATTATTCTGCAGGCATTGACCGTGTGTATGTATTAATGAGGGAGAGAAGACAATAAAAACAGTGAAAACAACGTAAAGTGTAAGATTAGCAGTTCAAGATGAAGTATCTAATGCCAGAGTCATTGGTGTGTTGTCAGATCAATTTCAGCTTCTGCAGTCAGCAGTTGTGGAAAAAGCGGTCACAACTATATTCCAAACCAAATGCCCTTTTGACCCATTTGTCTCATTAAATCTCGCAGAGGTTTGTGTCTGATTGGGTTCAGAGTATCAGTAACCCTTTGTTGTGTGAGAGGTGGGTCCCTGCTGCCTTGTAAGAGGCAGTGGTATGATCTCTGCTAACAAAACTGACCCTAGACACATTGGACCAGAATAAATACCAACCAGTCAAAAATACTCCCTAATGGAGGAATGTGGTAGGGCAGCTGCAACTATTCTTGGGTGACACAGAGCTGTTCCAATATGGGTTTATCTTACATTTTTGTTTATATTTTATCAAGCCTATCCAGACACACATATGCTGATGTGTTTTCATCTTTTTACTGCTGATTTCAATTACAGTGGACCCTCAAGTTACGTAACTTTCGGGTTGCGAACGCGGCGAACCCGGAAGTGCATACTTCCAGGTTACGCCACGCACGCATGCGCAAAAGTGGCGCCTCCAGTTACGGACTTTTCAGGTTAAGTACGGCCCCCCGGAATGAATTTAATTCATATCCGGAGGGTTCACTGTAGATTTAAATGCTTTTCATTGTTTTTAACTGTTTTCACTGGTAATTTTCATAGTTCACATAGACCACTTAGAGGAGCCTAGTCTAATTTTCATAAATGTAAAGAGGAACATAAGAGGAAAAATATTGTGATCTGGAAAAATATCAGTGCACATTAAAAATCTTTCAAAATCGTAGTAATCCAGTTTCAATATATTCTAGGCCAGTGGTTTTACCTTAATAGACAATGGTGTTCCATTACTGATCCTCTCTTGGTATTCTTTAAAACTAATGGCCTACTCCAAAACAGTGGAAAGGACCAAGCCTGGATAATCTATATATATAAAAATGTTCCCATTGCGTGCGCGGCGGACACCACCGTGCTCCGTAACCGCTGGACCAAATCTCATCAAATTTAGGACACAGCGTACCATGACCATCAAGGAAGGATCTGGCATAATAAAAATTCAAACAAACCACACCTATCATGCCTAAAATATAGAATAAAGGCCCAAAAAAAAATGGCACACACATTACGTGTCACCAACAACAGAACTGAAAACTCCAACAGCATCCAATAGAAAGGCAGATTGCCCATCAATGTCATCACACCTGGCCAGAGCAACAATGCCCCGTCCGCTATTTTATAACTGCCGTCTGCAAGCACCCGAGGCAGCGACAAGGCAGCGACTTTCTGCTGCCGCCTCAAACACCTCTCTGATATTTCCGCCCTCCCGCCGCCCAACTCCCAAGGCCACAAATAACCTCTACCTCGCCAGGGCCCATCAGGCCCGTGTCTCCCTGGATCTGGCCCAGCTGGGCCTCGCTGAGGGAGCCCAGGCCGAGCCCCGTGGGCCGCCCTGAGCGGTAGCCTCGGAGGCCATGGGGGAGACGGGAAGTGGGGAGAGACCCTACAGGAAAGGCCTGGAGGGCCCTGGCGAGGTGGAGGGACAGGGAAGAACGGAAACGGAAGCCGAAGGAAAGGAGAGCAGACGGAACAGTAAAAAAGGTTCCGAGTGCCCTCACCAAAAATGGCCGCCGCAGCTTCGCATTCAGTGCAAAGCGCCCCGAGTGCCCTCATCCGCGGGGTGTGGGGGGGCAATAGAGCTGCTACTACATGGGCAAACCTCAAGAGGCAGGAGAGAAGCCAGGCGGCATTGCGAGGCCAGGTTGCTATGGTAACGTGGGGCAAAAATGGAGGCCGCCAACCCCCAAAGAAGCCGTCTGCGCGACCCTCAGACGGCATCAGAGGCCTCCTTCCTCTGCTTTTTCTGCCACAGGCTGTGGGAGGGCACCTGAGTGCGTGCAGAGTGCACACGACGCCAGCGGGGGTAGGTGGGGGTTTATTTTGGCTGAGGCTGCTACTGATGGTAATAAGCATAAAATGAGCCACAGCGATGTGTGGCCGGGCCCGCTAGTAAAAGATAAATTACTGTAAACCAGAAATAGAAATTCTGAAAGTCTGAAAGCTAAGACTCAAAAAGGAGGGCTGAGCTGAAACATTATTTTTCCCCAGGGTTCTGGTGGTGAAGGATCTCCGTATTTTTGTTTTTGATAATGTATTTATTTTTAAACACACTCCCCTTTTAGGAATGTTTGGTAGCATCATACATCACAATGTAGCTTCCCTAAGTACTATTTTATGCCTTATTGATTCCAGTGACCTATGTGGCTTGACTTCCTAATATGCGATGGCATGATGTCATACAGAGTTACCTAACCTTTCCCAGACACAGAATTGCTTTTACCGGGCTCCCAAACAACTGTGGCCATTAAACTGAGGTCCAGCTCCGAGGGCCTTCTGGCGATTCCCTCAATGCGAGAAGCCAAGTTACAGAGAACCAGGCTGAGGGCCTTCTAGGTAGTGGCACCTGCCCTGTGGAATGCCCTCCCACCAGATGTCAAATAGAACAACTACCAGACTTTCAGAAGACATCTGAAGGCAGCCCTGTTTAGTGAAGCTTTTAATGTTTGAATGATTATTGTATTTTAATGTTTTGGAAAGTTGGAAGCCACTCAGAGTGGCTGGGTAAACCCAGCCAGTTGGGCGGGGTATAAATAATAAATTATTATTATTATTATTATTTATTTATTTATTTATTTATTAACCTCCTCCCCCTTAACCATATTTCCTACTCTAGAGATGCGGGACCTGTGGGCCTCTGTATGTTGTCGGACTCCAATTCCCATCAGTGCCAGACCTGATGGTCAAAAGTCAGAAATGCTATCCTGATAACATGTGGATTGTCACTTTTCCCTATTCATGCCCCACTCATTTCGGCTCTTGTTGATAGCAGTGCCATGCTAAGTGGGGCACAGGGCTAATGTAAAGATGGGCATCTCTGACTCAACACACAGCTGTGTATTGGATATTAACGTTCCTTTGGGAAGGCCGTTTGCAGCTTCTCCTCTTGCTTGTGGTCCTACAGTACAGCTTATCATTTGGAGACATGTTGATTGTGCAACAGCTTGCACCTGCACTTATCTGACCCACTCCTTTTGTGTTGCATCGCAGAGGGCCATCTTTTTGTGCTAGGGACAGTGCTGAGCCTGTCACAAAGTAATGAACATTGATTTGAAGGGAAAGGTCTACCGAGCTATAAATATCTGAAAAATTCATTTATGAGGCATCAGTGAAAGGTCCTTTTATTGTGTTGAAGACAGCTTCCCAATGATTGTTGAGTTACTGGAAGAAGTGGGGGGAAGGGAATGATGGGGTGAAAGCAGGAAGAAGACAAGCGCAGAAAGGTGCTGTCAAACATATAAGAACAAAGAGGAAGCAACATAGCAAGAAGTCTTAGTGCAGAAGTCTTGTGTCCAGTTAATGGGTTGGTCACAGATTTGAAATAGTGGTTTAATTTATCACAGCTCAGAACCTCCAAATGTCCCTATTTTCCAGGGACAGTACCAGATTTACAGAAAAACATCCTGGTTTCTGATTTGATCCTTTTCCTTAGAGAGCCACTGTGGTGTAGTGGTTAAGAGCAGTAGACTCATAATCTGAGGGACCGGGTTCGTGTCTCCGCTCCTCCACACGCAGCTGCTGGGTGACCTTGGACTATTCACACTTCTTTGAAGTCTCTCAGCCCCACTCACCTCACAGAGTGTTTGTTGTGGGGGAGGAAGGGAAAGGAGAATGTTAGCGGCTTTGAGACTCCTTCGGGTAGTGATAAAGCGGGATATCAAATCCAAACTCTTCTTAGGACGTCCCTATTTTCATCAGAAAAATGTTGGAGGGTATGGAGGTTTGCAACCCCTGAGCGATCTGAAGGCAGCCCTGTACTTAATGTATATTATTTTATTATGTTTTTATATATGCTGGAAGCCACCCAGAGTGGCTGGGGCAACCCAGTCAGATGGGTGGGGGTTTATTATTATTATTATTATTATTATTATTATTATTATTATTATTGAATAGGACAGTGGTGGCTAACCTTGGCACCCCAGATGTTTTGGGACTACAACTCCCATCATCCCTGACCACTGGTCCTGTTAGCTAGGGATGATGGGAGTTGTAGTTCCAAAACATCTGGGGTGCCAAGGTTAGCCACCACTGGAATAGGACATTCCTATTTTCATCAGAGAAATGTTGGAGGGTATGGAATTTCTCAATGAAATCTTCCCCAAGTGCTAGACTGCATGTTTGTAAAACTACCGCATGTATTCTAAGGATATGTAACATTGTCCTCTAGGCTTTAGTAAAATAAATCTAAATCTCCTTGCTGTATAATTTTACTAAAGCTGGGCCAAACAGGAGGGATCCTTCTTGGCTGAGTTTAGAAATCTTCTGAAATGGTCAGACAGTGGTGACCTGCTACTTTTTACTAAGGGCAAACATTCTTCCAAGCCTGCCAAAATGTATGATAATCAAGCATTTAAATCTAAATTCAACACATTTTTAACATATAGCCCCTTACAAGTCACCTTGCTCTTTCTCCCTCCTATGTTTTTGTTGTTGTTGTAAGAAATGTCCATATCCCCAGATGAACATATTTTCCATTTCAGAATGATTCAAAACTTTCAATTGTTATATATCTATTGATTTCCTTTTTGCCCTTAAGATTCAATGGTAGGATAGCCACACACAAAAATCACCAAAGGAAGAGATGGAAAAGCTCCCATTTCTGTAAATAAATAATAAACACCGGCTAAATTTGCTAGGTATTGTTAAACAAACCGACAAACCTGCAGGCATATAGTCTGACAAACATAAAATAAGAAAGCAAAGGAAGGGGAGTGGAGACGGGAAATTGGTAGAGTGCTGATGGGTTCTTTGTTTGACTTTTGATTGATTGATTATTGTATAGGTGCTGCCTATGCTAATTTCATAGTGTGTGTAGTTTTAGTATTATATTGATAAATAGCTGCAGGGTATTGCTTTGTTTTACATTTTGTGTAATTTTTTTGTATATTTTAAAATGTTGCCTTGAGTCTTGTTCTGGTAAAGGCGTTTAAGTAATGCAATATAATACGTACATAAATAATACAACCATGGATATTTTTTTATTTTTGCAGAGAAAACCCATGCATGGCTGCTCAGAAGAAAACCCCATCAACTTAAGCAGCGCTTTCCACCAAGTTAGTGTATATAAGGACTGAAATCTTAAAGAAACTGAAATTCTAAACTTGTTTTGCTTGAGATTTTAATCTGTCAGAGCTGAAGCAGTGCAGGGTCATTGCTCAGTGGTCAGAAAAGACTTTCGCTGGATAACCCTGTCCAAATCTGTCTTGATTTTTGTCTAGGATCCAGTAAATCAGTGATAAGAATTTCCCCGACTATTTTTTTTTAAACAAAAACTGCAGAGATGAACAAAAAAACATTCCTTTCTGCATACATTTTTTCATTTATTCTCAAATAAACTCAGTATTCTGTACCTATACAGAGAGAAAAAAACAAAAAAAACACATACAGGTATTTTGTATTCACAATTCAGATCTGAATCACTATTGCATTAAAATTAGGGTCTGCAATTAACTTATCTTTATTTTTAATAGAAAACCTGATGCAAAGTTATCTCTCTGTATATAATTGTGACTCATTTGGCAGAGTTAGAATCATAGAATTGTAGAATTAGTTACCACTTATTTTTTCACACATCTAGTGAAAATATTATTGCACATGTTGCCTGTTCAGGAATACTTATAGGGAGAAGAAGTTCTCTTGTACTGGTAGCAAAGTATCAGAAAATATCCCTATCATCTGTAATACCTTTCCTGTAATTCATTTAGCTGTGCTGCCTCCGCTGTTCATGTAGTTAAGTTGTAGAGGACGTGATGCTTTGCATGAAGAAAATCCCAGGTTCAGTTCTCAATATTTCTAGTTAAAAGGATGTGTTTTAGCAAGACAGGAAGAGAACATTAGAGAGCTACTAGCAGTCAGAGATTACAGCACCAGCAAGATGCATCAAGTTACACAGCTGAAAAATTATATACAGATGAGTAAAGGAAATTATTAAGAAAAGCACCAAAATATAATGACCCAATTTGCCAGTTTGCTACAAGCCAAATTCAAAATATAACTATCATTCTGAAACCATAAGCAACCTGAAGGTGCATCACCTCTCATATCAACCCGAAGGTCAGCAGTTGATGTCCTCCTAAGTTTTCCACATCCAAGGGACATCTGTCATGCAGTAACCAGGGAGAGGGCTTATTCTACAGTGCCACCCCAATTATGGACTACTCTCTCCCTTGAAATGCAATTGTCACCAAACAACAATTTTACCAGTGCCAACTGAAAACCTATCTATTGCATTGGGCCTTTATGGGGGAGGGGGGCTGCCCACCTGGGTGGATTTAGATTACAGTGGCACCTCTAGTTACGAACTTAATTCGTTCCGGAGGTCCATTCTTAACCTGAAACTGTTCTTAACTAGAGGTGTGCTTTCACTAATGTGACCTCTTGCTGCCACTGCGCCACCGGCACACGATTTCCTTTCTCATCCTGGGGCAAAGTTCTCAACTCGAGGTAACTCTTCCAGGTTAGCGGAGTTTGTAACCTGAAGCGTTTGTAACCTGAGGCGTTTGTAACTCGAGGTACCACTGTATTCTTGTTAGCGCTTCATCTGTTGTGACCTTATCTACTCCTAACATTTTTTTCCAGTTTTCCCCCAGCATTGGTTGGTTTAAATTTATATTATTGTACCTTACCCTGGCACCATATTCCGATGAAGGATGGGTTAAAAATATTTTGAATAAAAAAAAGAAAACAGTCAAAATGACCTAATATTCATTGCCCTTTCAAAGTCCAAATCAAGAACTGTTCTATAGGTGTTTGTTTCACATTTTAAGAATGGTCTTGGAATGGAAGCAGAGATTATGAAAGTCCTGGGAGGTTTAATGCAAAGGGCACATTTATGGTGGATTTATATATGCTGAAAGGTTGTAAAGAAAGTCCAGAATTGATGAGCATGGAATAAATTGTAGATGGGATAAATTGCAGGTAAGGGAGATTGTTGTATTTTACTAAGCATTTTCTTGCGTAGTACAAGTGAGGACAGCTTTAAGGTTTTCTGCTGAGTATCTTTAACTGGTTAGCCTTTGGGGTTTTTTTTTTTTTTTTTTGGTAACCCTCTGATCTGGGGGGAGTCAATCCTGTTAATCTGTTTTCTCTAACCCATTGTGAGAAAATGGGAACAGTCAGTTTACTTCCTAGCTGGAGGCTACAAAAACTGGCTCTCCACGAGGTTGGATCTGGCATGTGGAAACATTTTATAAGTGGTCACCACATCAGTGGTCAAGTGATTCAATTCTTAAAAAACAATTCAATGAAACAAAGTTTAAAATCATGGAAAGGAGAAGAATTCTTAAACGAACCAGGAGAATAAAATTCATGCTAATAGAAGTAATGGAGACCAAATACATCCTATTACTTTTTGTAACAGTTAGAGGCACTAAGATTACAAGTAGAACAGGTAATAATTAGAGAAAGACAGGTGATTTGGGGACCTCTTCTCCTGAGGGCACCCTACCTGCACTTCCCAAATCAGAGCTATTTAAATTTGATTATATTAAGACTCCCTTTCAGCCTTAATATTTATTTGAACTACAGAAGGCGATAACCTAATGGACAAAATCTTAAATGTACAAAGGCAACACTCCAGTGCCTGAGGCTAGGTATTGGGAACATATTGAAATAGCTGCACCAGCTCAATATTTGTTTCCAAGCTCACATCAAGGAGCCAGTTTGGACACAATGGGTTGATTCCACTGTTAGTTCAACTCAGAGCTGTTGGCACCTGTCTGTCTCGAGAGACAATGGAGTGCACCTCCAAGGGTGAAGTCAAACTGGTGTGCTAGAGCACCAAAGTGACTTCCCTGAGGCACAAGCCTGGACAGTGTGTATGGAGGGCCTGGGCTCCTAGACAACAAGACACCCTTCTTGGCGTTGCTGATGAGGACCAAAGGAAACCAGCTTGGCTACAGGAGTTGTCAGAAGGGTCAGTTGTTTCCTATTTCTGGTTTCATACACCCCTACTCAAAGTCTAGTTCATTTGCCTGTTTGTCTATTTATTATGAGATTTCTATACAACACTTTAGGGACATGGGTTGCGCTGTGGGTTAAATCACAGAACCTAGGGCTTGCCAATCAGAAGGTCGGTGGTTCGAATCCCCATGACGGGGTGAGCTCCCATTGCTCGGTCCCTGCTCCTGCCAACCTAGCAGTTCCAAAGCACATCAAAGTGCAAGTAGATAAATAGGTAGCGCTCCGGTGGGAAGGTAAACAGCATTTCCATGCGCTGCTCTGGTTCGCCAGAAGCGGCTTAGTCATGCTGGCCACGTGACCCGGAAGCTGTACGCCGGCTCCCTCGGCCAATAAAGCGAGATGAGCGCCGCAACCCCAGAGTCGTTCGCGACTGGACCTAATGGTCAGGGGTGCCTTTACCTTTACTATACAACCCTTTGCCAGTAATGGTCAAAAGGCAGTTTACAAAAATAAGGTAATCATAATAAATATACATAACCAGCAGAAACATCCACTCCCTTAAGTTACATAATGAACAACAATATAAAAAGCCATCAGCCTCCAAAAGCCCTACAAAAAGGTGGGTTTTTACTGAGCACAGAAATGTATCTAAGTTTGGGGCAAGACATACTTCAGTGGGGAGTTCATTCGAAAGATGCAGTACCACCACCAAAAAGGTTTTGTGGTGGTAACAGCTATTCAGAGGATCCAGCTATTTGTCACTACAAGTTCATATTAGTGTATGGGGATCACAGCCAAAATTGTAGAAGATTTCTAACTAGTTATGTTTTAGTAGTTCAGTTGATTCTTTCAATATGTATCAAAACACCAGAAATGTACATATGGTGAACAGAAAACCCCCACTGTGATTCTGCATGCTTAAACAACAGGGCACTATTCAGTGTAGGCAGAGATATAACTTAAGGTTTGCTCTGCTTAAAAAGCCTGGAGCCCATCTGTGCTCTTGATGCATGGTTAATCTAAATAGGATGCTTTCAGATGGATGAGAAATTAAAGCAACAAGGCAGCAGCAGGAAGGCTAGAGCGGTGAATGAATCGAGACTGCTGGCTCCTCTGCAAATCAAGGAAAATATTTCTGTTCCCTCCCCAGTCCTGATCCAGGCAATATTTCTTAAACATTTGGGACATTATAGTGATAAAGAGCAGCCTGAAGGAAAACTTCCAGTTGCTAAAATTAGTCTGTCACTTAGAGTATAATGAGAAGTAACCTCTTTTGTCATAGGCAAAAATCCCCTTTGGAGGCAAGGTGCTTGAGAGGGTGGTGGAAGCTGAGCTTCAGACATGCCTGGAAGAAAGTTATTATTTGGATCCATTCCATGGCAGTGATACTGCACTGGTCACCTTGGTCAATGACATTTGTTAGGGAAAAAGATAAAGGGATAGGGGAGTGAAAAGATAAGGGGATGGGAGAGGTCACTTCCTGGTTCACATGAAGAAGCCTTTTTCAACAGAGCCCAGCAACGGAAGTGCACAGCATCGGGTGTTGAAATATTGTGCCCCCTAACAATTGTGCGCATGGGAAAACCACCCCTGTGCCCCCTATGCTATGCCACTGCATCTAAGGGAGGTTGGAGGTTGAGGGCACTGTACTTGCATGGTTTCACTCCTACTTCCAGGGCCACTTCAAGACAAACGCTGCAACCCCAGAGTCATTCGCGACTGGACTTGTCTGTCAGGGGTACCTTTACCTTTACCTTTTTATTCATCACCATGGGAGTTGCCCTGTGGTTTTCAACAGGCTTCCATCTTGTCCCCCAATGCTAATTAGCATCTATATGAAGTCAGTGGGAGCTGTCATCAGGAGATTCTGAGTGACGTGTCACCAATATGCAGGTGACACCCAGTTCTAGGTTGTGTCTGAATCTGGGGATATGCAGTTTTTACTTCAGATGAATAGTTCCTTTAGGCAAGTTTGATTTCCCCCTGGTAGTGAATATGCTCTTGTACCCTGCTGGAGCTCCTTTCTGCAGGGAGCTTCTGACAACACATACATTAAACACTAAAAAGAAAGAAAGAAAAGGATGATGGATGTCTCCCACATGTACAGAACCTAGCTAGACTGGCAGCTGAATCTTACTTTGGCAGTAAAAATGGAATAGCTTCTTCCCTTAAGTGCAGTAGTCTTGAATAGGGTGTGACTGATATCCAGCAGAGGGCAATGACCACTGTTGCCCCCTCACATATGTCACCTGAGACAGATGTCTCACTGCCTGATGCTCTGCAGACCTCTATAGGCAATGTCATGGCCCCAGATCAGTAATACTCAGATGAAGAGTCCTCCTACAACAGCAGCCCTGAGGAGACAGCTGCAGTCAAGCCCTATGTAGATCTGCTGACACCAGAGACTGCATTCTTTAAGCAACAGTGAGACACCTCTGTCATCAGACTCCAACAACTTGACCACAGGATCAAGAAAGTTCCAAGGCAGTTTCTCTGAAGCAGGTCATACAGCTTGAACCCCACTATCTAGAAAAGGCCAACAGCTGCAGACAAAGGTCCAGGCCCTCAAACTGTCTAAATGCAACACTAATCATGGCTACCTAGTCCAAACTAGGTAAAGGTAAAGGGACCCCTGACCATTAGGTCCAGTTGTGACCGACTCTGGGGTTGCGGCGCTCATCTCACTTTATTGGCCGAGGGAGCCGGCATACAGCTTCCAGGTCATGTGGCCAGCATGACTAAGCCGCTTCTGGCGAACCAGAGCAGCACACAGAAACGCTGTTTACCTTCCCACTGCAGCGGTACCTATTTATCTACTTGCACTTTGACGTGCTTTCGAACTGCTAGGTTGGCAGGAGCTGGGACCGAACAACAGGAGCTCACCCCGTCGTGGGGATTCGAACCGCCAACCTTCTGATCGGCAAGCTCTAGGCTCTGTGGTTTAATCCTAAAGCTCTGCCAAATAGCATCAATAATAATAATAATAATAAATAATAATAAATTTTATTTATACCCCGCCCTTCCCAGCCAAAACCAGGCTCAGGGCGGCCAACAACAATAAAATTACAATAAAATATAAAAGAAAGAAAAAAAACATTGATTAAAATACAGATTAAAATACAGTTTAAAATTTAAAAGGCGCTTCGTATATCGCCCATAATCAAAACCCTAAGGGGAGGAAATATCAGACTGAGTCCAACCCGAAGGCCAGGCGGAACAACTCTGTCTTGCAGGCCCTGCGGAAAGATGTCAAATCCCGCAGGGCCCTAGTCTCTCGCGACAGTGTATTCCACCTAGTTGGGGCCAGTACTGAAAAGGCCCTGGCCCTGGTTGAAACCAGCCTAACAACTTTGTGGCTCGGGACCTCCAGTGTGTTGTTATTTGTGGACCTTAAGGTCCTCTGCGGGGCATACCGGGAGAGGCGGTCCCATAGGTACGAGGGTCCTAGGCCGCATAGGGCTTTAAAGGTCAAAACCAGCACCTTAAACCTGACCCTGTACTCCACCGGGAGCCAGTGCAACTGGTATAGCACTGGATGAATGTGGTCCCGTGGCAAGGACCCCGTAAGGAGCCTCGCCGCGGCATTCTGTACCCGCTGGAGTTTCTGGGTCAGCTTCAAGGGCAGCCCCGCGTAGAGCGAGTTACAATAATCAAGCCTGGAGGTGACCGTCGCGTGGATCACTGTGGTCAATACACTACTGGGTCAACTTGCCTTTTCTGTCTCAGCTGCAGAACTGCTGTCCGTGGTCCTGAATCAACATCTTGGTCCTCGTCCAAGGTCCTGACCCTCTTCTTGCCAGGAATGCCGGTCATCTTCTTGCTTATTTCATTACTTTCACTTGACCATGGATCAGAACAGCCACTTTGGTGAGAACCATGGATACACCCCAAGCTGAGTTTTCAAAATTTGGCCTAATCACTCCACAAAATGAGCTTCCCAATTGTGGTTCGGACTTACTATTTCATTATTGGATCTGCCAACGGGGGGGGGGGGGGGGGGAGGGAAATGAAAGACCGAACTGCACCCTTTCACTACTGAATTGCTGCATCCAGAGTTATATCCCACCGCCTAAATAAATAAATAAGTAAATCCCTCTCCAAATATTTCATGATGTCTCTTTTAATTGCATGTCAGAATGAGGCTCAAGATAACAAAAAACCACCCTGCCAAGGAAGTGGTAACACTATACAGCAGCAATGATAGATGGATTCAAAATGAGGAATGACAGCTAAGCACCATCTTTTAGATTATCCACAGAATAGCTTGTTAAAATGTGGGGAAGGCAAGAGAGATGTCCTACTTTACTGATTATGCATAGAGAAGCCCCACCAGCTACTCAGTAGGAGGTATCAGAATGTCCTTCGTAAGTCTGCTAAGCTCAACTGAAATCAAGCCTAAATGTTCAGAAAAATAATTTATAATCGTTATAAATAATGCTAACTATAAAAGCCAGAGTTTGAACGCTGAAAAATATTTAAAGGGTACTTCCCCCAACAGTAGTATAACATGATTTCTTTTATCCCTTTTTTTTTGTTTGAATGTCATTAAAATATGCACATTAATGTGACAAAGTTATTAAAGCTATAAATCTCTCCTCACTGTATACATGCTTTTAATAAATTAGAGGAATGTCATTGTTCTGTATTGCAAATATCAGCATAAAAATATATCACTTTCAAAAATTGTCATGCATATTGATTTAAATTTTTGAATTTATGGTCCGAGCAAAAATGACTGCAAAATCTGCATATAAAAGAAGCTAATCCCCAGGCTCTGTATAGAAATGCAATACATATTTCGTAAGAAAAGAAATCAATATGTGTGCTCAAAGGAACAGTAAATCTAAACTGCTTATCATTTATTGCTAATTAATTGGTTAATTAATCAATGCAATGGGCTTATTCTAAATCCTTTTGTCATCAGTTGCTCCAGATGGCAATATAAACAATAGCAACAATCTTCAAATCACATGGTCAATTGATTTTAAAGGAAGCATTCCGTAGTAAATTGTTACTAGAAGAAGACTAAACCTTGTTAGGCTCACTGCACTGAAATTTTCAGATTTAAAAAATCTTTGGCTCACAAACAATCCCCTCTCCAAGACAGCAATCAAGTGCTCCTGTTCATATAGTATGTCACCCATCTCAAGTATCTTCAGGAATCAATAAACAAGAAAAAATGGCATTCTCAATTATCACTACAGCAACCCGAATTAATAGCTGCTTCTGAGGTCTTTCTAGGGATTTGTGGAACTGCACTGGAAAGTTTCATAATTCTGTTATAATAACCTTTTGCTTCCTCTGAAGTTCCAAATTTGCTTTTCATGAAAATCAGGGGCATCTCTAATAACACCCTGGTCTTTTAAATGCTGCTCCTCAGTTAGTTTCTTCAACAACCCTGCTTTCAAGCAAAACATCTAGTGACTGTATCATGACACACACTCATTGAACAACTTAATTAACAACCTAGATTTACGATGTCTGTGGTTTAGAAGAGAACGTGCATACGATTAAGCCCTAGTCAGAGGAGAGGACAGTAAACATGTTAAGTGGGCAGAAGGGAGAAGCACCATCTGTGTGCTGCCTTCCATTATCTTCCGACTTGCAGAAGATTGCCCCTAGTGGGTAACTTTTCATATCCATGGGGCTCCCTGTACTTTTTAAAACCTTGGATAATCGGGGTTCTAAAATATGCTGGCAGCCTTCGTGGGTCTAAAATACTCTCCAATTCAGATAGTTGCATTCCATGAGTTGGAAGGCAATGGAAACAGCAATCTTTAAATTCTACCGCAGTTTTTAAAAGTTGGAGGTGTATTTTTCCTACCAATCTTGATGAATCCAGTCAATAGCAACTCCTACATCCAGTGGCGTCCCACACAATGCCAGATGTTCAAATAGGAATTGCACCACCTCTGACTATGGGGTAATCCTGTGGAACAAACTGTCCTGACCCTGAAACAAACTTTAATGATAATAAAAAGCTGGATGTGTGTTTGACAGAAGCATCTAGCAATCCCGTAAAGCTTTTTTCTGATAACCAAGCTAGGAATCTCTGACTTTAGGTCAGCCGGTCACAGACCTTTAATATTAGATATAATATGAATACACAGCAAAGGGATACAAATCCAGATCCCCTCTGATGCCGACTTCAAATTACACTCACTGAACTGTGAAAGAATGCCCTGCTGCTCTATTCTGTTTCTTTCCGCTAACTAGCATTTAACAAAGTAAGAGACAGATCCACTGTCTACCTACAGGAGCAAAGGGTGGGGACCTGTAGTCCTAATTTCCTAATTTCATGTCTTTTTCTTTGGTGGTCACTTGTAAGATTGTCTTCCATGAACACGGTTTTAACAGTGAGTCCGTAAGTGACTGTGAAGGCCAATTCTGGATCCACATGTCCTTCCACAGTGGGGACATAGGTTTACAGGCGGGAGTTGATCATGGTGAGGGTTTGACAAGCGTGCTTTCCTCTTAGTGCGTTTCTCCCTTTCGTCCTGAGTTTGAGCATCTTCAAAGCCCATGACACCTTTGGTAAAGGCTGTTTTTGGAGTGCTCGCAGGCCAGTGTTTCCCAGTTGTCGGTGGTTATACTAATTTTTTTTTAGACTCTAATTACATGCAGACTACAAGATAATAATGGATTAGCTGCAAGTGAATTATTATTATTATTATTATTATTATTATTATTAGGCACAATCTAACTGGGTTTCCCCAGCTACTCTGGACGGTTCCCAACAAAATATTAAAAACACAATAAAACATCAACCACTAAAAACTTCCCTGAACAGGGCTGCCTTCTGATGTCTTGTGACAGTCAGATAGTTTCTTATCTGTTTGACATTTGATAGGAGGATGTTCCACAGGGTAGGTACCACCCCTAAGAAGGTCCTCAATTGAATGCAGACCTCAATGGAAAAAAGACTGCCATTTGCTCCTCAAATATAGCTTCCTTTAAAAAAAAATTAATTAAAAAAATTAGTGATGTTCCCTTCCCAGGTTGCATATATGTGTAAATAAAACATTTATCATAAAGACACCATAGTCTTCACTGTGCCTCACTTCCAAAAGGAAACACGAACTCTGGGGAAGCCTGGGTAAACCTGGAACACCTAGAATCGTGCACCCTTGGAGATTGTGGGGTGGGGACTATAACCATATATATCAAACTTGCCTGGATCCTTCACCTCCATCCAGGTTTGCTTCACTAAATCACCCCTTGATTTTTATTTTTATTTTATTGTTGATTCTTCCTCACTGGTTACAGTAGCTCTCGGTTTTTTTCCCTTAAAACATCGGGGCAAACTTTAAATCTTTTTGCTTTTAGTGAGACATATAAAATACCTGAGGGACAGCTTTAAGGCTGGAGAAGGACCGGCTTACACAATGAGCCCCTTCTTGCTGCCAGCAAATTCAACAGCATCCACTATCAAAAGAAATGTCATGACAGAAAGCTGTATTTCACACAGGCTGGCAATAGAATTTAGGCTATTTCAGGTATGTGTATTTTTATTACAAATTGAGGCCATATTGTTCTCCTTAACCACAGCTTTGGCATTCAATGTCATATAAGCCACAATGCTTTTTGCATTCCTGTAACTTTCCTGCCAACCTAGCAGTTCGAAAGCACGTCAAGTGCAAGTAGATTAACAGGTACTGCTCCAGCGGGAAGGTAAACGGCGTTTCCGTGAGCTGCTCTGGTTCGCCAGAAGCTGCTTAGTCATGCTGGCCACATGACCCGGAAGCTGTACGCCTGCTCCCTTGGCCAATAAAGCAAGATGAGTGCCGCAACCCCAGAGTCGTTCGTGACTGGACTTAATGGTCAGGGGTCCCTTTACCTTCACCTAGATATAACTTACTAAGTACTTACATTCAATACCTTTAAAGCTATTTCTCATCTTAAATGGAAAACCATTTGGTGAGGTGACTGCAGTAGGAAAAAAGAATCATAGAATCATAGAATAGAATCATAGAGTTGGAAGAGACCACAAGGGCCATCCAGTCCAACCCCCTGCCAAGCAGGAAACACCATCAGAGCATTCCTGACAGGTGGCTGTCAAGCCTCTGCTTAAAGACCTCCAAAGAAGGAGACTCCACCACACTCCTTGGCAGCAAATTCCACTGTCGAACAGCTCTTACTGTCAGGAAGTTCTTCCTAATGTTTAGGTGGAATCTTCTTTCTTGTAGTTTGAATCCATTGCTCCGTGTCCTCTTCTCAGGAGCAGCAGAAAACAACCTTTCTCCCTCCTCTATATGACATCCTTTTATATATTTGAACATGGCTATCATATCAACCCTTAACCTTCTCTTCTCCAGGCTAAACATACCCAGCTCCCTAAGCCATTCCTCATAAGGCATCGTTTCCAGGCCTTTGACCATTTTTGTTGCCCTCCTCTGGACACGTTCCAGCTTGTCAGTATCCTTCTTGAACTGTGGTGCCCAGAACTGGACACAGTATTCCATATGAGGTCTGACCAGAGTGGAATACAGTGGTACTGTTACTTCCCTTGATCTAGATGCTATACTCCTATTGATGCAGCCCAGAATTGCATTGGCTTTTTTAGCTGCTGCATCACACTGTTGACTCATGTCAAGTTTGTGGTCTACCAAGACTCCTAGATCCTTTTCACATGTACTGCTCTCAAGCCAGGTGTCACCCATCCTGTATTTGAAATCCCAGCCAATGTTTCTTTGCCCCCCTGCCACTGGAAGAGGTATGTAAGACCAATGTGTTTTAATAATGTGCTCCTTCATTTCCATCCCTCAACCCTGCTGCACCTTTTAATGGCAATCAGTTGGTAGGGCAGAAATGCACATGAGTCCTGAGAAACTGTAAAGAGCAGCAGCCTGATGGAATGGATGCTGTCAGGCAACAGCCGATGGAGAAGAGAAGCCGAAGTAGGTAACGTTGACAGATGATTGGTTACAAGGTTGCCCTGCAAGTAACGTATTTGTTAGATGTAAATTTAATTAAGTTTTATGAAAATAAAGGCTTAAAAAATCATGCAAATATCTAATTTGCTAACTCTGAGGCTTTGCTTTTACACTAATTGAGGCAGAATGGTGTGTTATGTGTTCTGGTATATATAATTTTTCCAGAGAAGTCTGTTTCTTTTAGTTTCTCCCCGCCCCCCTTCCCGATCAGGAGAATATGCTACAAGTGTATTTCAATGAGCAAGTGTGCAATACTGAATTGAAAAGTCTGTGTGTGTCAAATTCACTTTTGTGAATGACCTGCAGTTCCAATCCAATCCAAGCTGGTATTGGAATACTTTTTGAGAAGTCTCATTGGGAATATTGAGATTGAGTGGCTGGTTATAATAATAATAATTTATTATTTGTACCCCGACCATCTGGCTGGGTCTCCCCAGCCACTCTGGGCGGCTTCCAACAAATATTAAAACACATTAAATTGTGTATTACGTAGCTTGGAAATACATGTTTAGATTACATTGTGAAGCACTTACACTCTGTGTGGCATTTCATATAAAGTCAGCTCTCTGCCCATTCACGATCTTGAGAAAGATCCCAAAGAAAGAGGCAATAGTTGTCAAATCTGATGCAAAACACATTCATCTCCGGCCATGCATCACACAGTCAGGTTGAAACCACACATTACAGGCAGTGGTTTAATTCTTTTTTGCCAAGGGCTTAAAAAAAACATCAGGTAAAATAGCAACCATGGCTTCAGAATGACCAGGGGACTGGTTGCTGCTGAGAGAGGGCATTTTTCATCCTTTCTTTCTTTCTCATTTCTCTGATCACATTTGCCACCCAAGGTTTCTTTTCTTCCTCTGTAGTGAAAAATAGAAGAGGTGGCATAGCCCAGTTCAGATGTTCTAAACCTCTCACACAGTGTGAAAATGAGCACACTAGCTCTGCCCGTTTGCCCTCCAGAAACTTTTGGGATAACTTTTGCAGCAGGATCCTTTCCTATTCATGAAGAATGCTCCTCCTTGCTCTCCCTCAGTATGTAAGGGATTTACAACTCCTGAATGAGGCATATATTTCACCGCTCCAGGACAAAAGTAGCTTGTGGTGCACCAAAAGGATGCAGCAGGTTGTGCTAATTAGATTTGCAAAAAGAAGGAATGTTAACGCGTATAATTATGCAAACTGTGATGAACATTCCTTGAGCTGCAGTGTAAACCTCGAAAAAGTATCAGCCATTTAGCATTGCCTGGAATTCCCCATCTCTGCAGGGGTGAGTAAGCACATTTCCTTGAAAAGATGCCTATGAGGTAACACCTTGGCTTATTTCACAAATCTAATTAGCACAACCTTGATTCAAACCTCTTGGTGGAACAGCTCTCCTTTTCCCTCATGTGGAGTTTTGCATCAGGCTCCGGAGAAAGGGGGCCAAATGGTGGCATCGCCAATGCATGCTGTGTCATGTGAGCTCTGCTTGGGGCAGATCCAGATTTGACTCTGAGAGCCTTCACCACTCCCAAGCCAATCTCTTCCTCTTCCTTGATGTTGACCACCTTTCTACTGAAATGGGATCAAAGTAGGTTTAACTGGCTACTTTCCCCCTAGTTGAGCTCACTTCTGAGGCCTAAACGGCCTCGGCCCAGTATTCCTGAAGGAGCATCTCCATCCCCATCGCTCAGCCCAAACACTGAGCTCCTCCTTCGAGGGTCTTCTGCTGGTTCCCTCACTGTGAGATGTGAAGTTACAGGGAACAAGGCAGAGGGCCTTTTCGGTAGTGGCGCCCTCCCTTCAGATGTCAAGGAGATAAAGAATTACACAACATTTAGAAGACATCTGAAGGAAGCCCTGTAGGTTTTTAATGCTTGATGTTTTTATTATGTTTTTAGATATGCTGTGATCAACAAAATATCATCATCGTCATCAATTAGAGAAAAATACTGTGGGGAGGGGGTAGACTGCAATATGATTGACTATCATCTGTGCAAAAAGCTTTAGCATTAGACTGCCTGGGGGAAGATTGGTCAGAATTCTTCCTCTTTCCAAGTGCTCCTCCAGCATAAATAAATAAATAAAAAGTATTAATATAGCAATATGTTAATATAAGCACCCATGAGAGGAATTTAACCATGTTAAAGTCATTTACTTTATACATTCTTTCTCTGGTGAGTGTGCTCTCCGTTTTACCTTACAAAAAAACATGGTTGAAAAAGTGTGCTTTATCTCATAGCCGGACAAGGAATTTCACTATAGACAGACAAATGTTCTTCCAGCTAAACTTCTGTGGGACAATAGTGACATCCGGTGGATAGGTTTCCTGGGCTTTGAGAGTACTCCCAATGAATATAGGAAAATAGATTAAAAGGTAATGTGATTCATTTTGGTCACTTCTTTCTTCAATTAAGAAGTTAGCCCATGTGCAAAGATATACCAAAATTGATTTAAGAAAAGTCAAGAGCAATGACATGTTAATAAGAGAGAGGGAGGTCTGGACATTTGCAGGAGCACCTTGGGTTTTTGTTTTGTTTTTGTTTTAAGAAACCCCCTCCCATTTTTACAAAAAAAAAAAAAATGCCAAAGGGCAGGGAGCTCTTTGGAATTTCGTGTGTAGACCTTTTAACCCCACCCAAATAAATTCAGACAAGACTCTAATTTTTGGTTTGGTTTTTGGCAGAATTTAGGCCACAACTTTATTGATTACAGCAAGTGAGTGGTTGCATAGGCTCTGGTTCGACTAGCTCCCTGCACCGTGGCAGGCAGCGCTGACCCAGGGCACCAGCAACACGTGCCCTCTTTGAGGGAGGACACGATTTCTGCAAAATGCAAAACGAGTATGTTTCTCATTCTGCTAATCCCAGGAACTGCAGTCCAGCAAGTCAGGCGATCATTTGATGATGTAATTTGAAGACTGTGCACATTTTTGATTAAAACAGACATTTTCTGAAAACATGCATGCCTACATTTCTTAAAATCTACGAAAGGGTAAATTAAACTGATAGTGTTGGAAGTAGTGTAGGAAATAGAAGAACATGAAGAAAAGAAAAGGAGACAGCGACAGAGCTTCCACTTGGGGCTTGGCTAATTCACCTGCACAAAGGAATAAAGTTGTATAGAATCATAGAATCATAGAGTTGGAAGAGACCACAAGGGCCATCCAGTCCAACCCCCTGCCAAGCAGGAAACACCATCAAAGCATTCTTGACAGATGGCTGTCAAGCCTCTGCTTAAAGACCTCCAAAGATGGAGACTCCACCACACTCCCTGGCAGCAAATTCCACTGTTGAACAGCTCTTACTGTCAGGAAGTTCTTTCTAATGTTTAGGTGGAATCTTCTTTCTTGTAGTTTGAATCCATTGCTCCGTGTCCGCTTCTCTGGAGCAGCAGAAAACAACCTTTCTCCCTCCTCTATATGACATCCTTTTATATATTTGAACATAGCTATCATATCACCCCTTAACCTTCTATTCTCCAGGCTAAACATACCCAGCTCCCTAAGCTGTTCCTCACAAGGCATCGTTTCCAGGCCTTTGACCATTTTGGTTGCCCTCCTCTGGACACGTTCCAGCTTGTCAGTATCCTTCTTGAACTGTGATGCCCAGAACTGGACACAGTACTCCAGGTGAGGTCTGACCAGAGCAGAATACAGTGGTACTATTACTTCCCTTGATCTAGATGCTATACTCCTATTGATGCAGCCCAGAATTGCATTGGCTTTTTTAGCTGCTGCATCACACTGTGGACTCATGTCAAGTTTGTGGTCTACCAAGACTCCTAGATCCTTTTCACATGTACTGCTCTCAAGCCAGGTGTCACCCATCCTGTATTTGTGCCTTTCATTTTTTTTGCCCAAGTGTAGTACTTTACATTTCTCCCTGTTAAAATTCAGAGCCAGTGTGGTGTAGTGGTTAAGAGCGGTAGACTCTAATCTGGGAGACCGGGTTCGAGTCTCCACTCCTCCACATGCAGCTGCTGGGTGACCTTGGGCCAGTCACACTTCTTTGAAGTCTCTCAGCCCCACTCACCTCACAGAGTGTTTGTTGTGGGGGAGGAAGGGAAAGGAGAATGTTAGCCGCTTTGAGACTCCTTCGGGTAGTGATAAAGCGGGATATCAAATCCAAACTCTTCTTCTTCTTCTTCTTCATCCTGTTTGCCTTGGCCCAGTTCTCTAATCTGTTAAGGTCATTTTGAAGTGTGTTCCTGTCCTCTGGGGTATTAGCCACCCCTCCCAATTTGGTGTCATCTGCAAACTTGATCAGGATGCACTCAAGCCCATCATCCAAGTCATTGATAAAGATGTTGGATGATGGGCTTGAGGGCATCCTGATCAAGTTTGAAGATCTTTAACAAAATACAAACAAGCTGGCATGGAGCCTCAATTGGTACTGTTAAATCTGTTACCAGAAAGGAACAAGGACTTAAAACAAACAGCAAAGACTTAATTGGCCATCTTCTAGTAGTGGCCGTCTTAACTATTGCTAGATTAGAAAGGTGGGGAAAGGTATATAATTTAACAATCTGAGGCTACCACTCTACAAATGGTGCAAACTTTATGAAATAATTTTAATAAACTGAAAGAGTTTCTGAGACTGATGGCGGAAGATGAAAGACTTACATAACATAGGGGAAAGGGGGAATCATGCTTTGATAAAGAAGATAGAGTTATAAAAGGAATAAACATGAAAATATTTTACTTCTAAAGAGAAGTAGAGACGAAAAGAAAGCAGCGGCATTGAGAGAATTGTAGATAAGACATCCCAAGTAGAACAGTAGCATTTTAAAACAATCTGCAAATAAACTGTAGGGATTTTAATAAGAGGAAAGAAGATATCTCAATGTAAGTTCAAACACAAAAGGGTTGTGGAGGGAGGGTTTGTTTGCAAATGAGAGATAAAAGAAATGGTTATCAGCGTAAAAAGTAATTAAAATATAATAAACAGAATAGATAATTGAATATAAATGTTTGGGAGAAGTGTACATAGGTTCACAAAAATTATGTGAGGGGAGAGGGGGAAATACAAGCACTCACAGTGTTCCATCTTCAAAAAAGGAGTAGCCAGCATTTCAAAAGTTAATAGAAAAAAAAATGAGAGGAAAATAATTACAGGACATAAATAACAAAATGGCACTAAATAAAAAGGAGTTCAAAGCATGAATGTGCATGCACACACCCCTCTCGCATCCCTACGTTCCATAACGTGCAACCATTCGGCAAACACATGGATAAAGCAAAGAGCAAGATGGGTCACTAAGTAGTAGTTCAGAGCAGAATGACCTAAATAGTAGTAAGAAGAGACAGGTGAGATTTGAAACAGGGGTGCTTGACAGCGCTTGGAACAGAATTTCTCAGGGTCTTCTGAGCATAATCACAGCTCAAAGTCGGGTCCATGAAAATAAGAGCTACATCAACCCCTCTGCCCATGTGCCTATTTGGGGATGAACTGCTTACAACCTGTGCTACAAGTCGCAACCAGAGTATTAGAAAGCACTTGGCAATCTTCTTCAACCGCATTCCACCATGTGCAACTGGAAACCATATTTAATGAGTTTTAATCATCCCAGCTCTCCCACTGTAACTAAAGTACACCTCAGCATGCCTACTGCTGTCAACCATGAAATTATTTTTGAGTAATGTGCATTAAAAAAAAGAGAGAGAATCCGCTCAATTTCTATTTTATTTCATTTCCTGTTATTTTATTTAACAACGCTTCACCAAATTTTATCTAGCTTGCTTGATGGCATCCCTTGACTGACGTTTTCTGTCTCCATAATGATGAATTTTATTTCTTGGGAAAATACGGCCTGACACCATGAGTCCCACCCAACCAAAAACAATGTTTCTTTTGGTACACTGGATTTGTTTGTTTCAGCTCATCATATTTATTTAGCAGTTTAAATCATAGGGAAATTATGTAGTAAGCCCCGAGGATTGCCTTTCCTTGAACATTTAAATCGGGGGGGGGGGGGGGGATGATGGACAAGTTATTTGATATATCATGGTTGTTTTCTTCATTTGATTTGGTTACTTTCTCCATCCTGAATGATTGCTTTTCCCTCAAAGGAGCAATCACCAACAGGAATGCTTCAGATCATATGTACAATTAGGGTGATCTTTACAATAAACTATAACTCAGTGCTCTTGCATTCAAATGGGAAGAAGCAACAGTATCCTTGTGTCCTACGTGAGTGGTTTATGATACCACGTGTATTCATACAGTCTTATGATGTTTAAAATGTGCCTAATCTGGGACAGTTATTAGAGCACTCCCATTAAGAACAAAGCAAGGCAATAGGACTCATATCAGCTGTTCCAGAATCCAGAGTTCTTCCAAAACAGGACTTGCAAGCTTTCTTGTAGGTGTCGCCTACAAGAATATCTGTCTTGCCAAATGCAAGGTGGTTCTTTTAAAATGAGATTCAGAAGTTGCGTGTCGAGGTCCCCAAACCACCCCTCAAATAATTCACACATCAGACAGAATTTTAGTTTTGGTTTTTGGCATGATTTTGGCCACAACTTTATTAAAATTACAAAAAATGTGAGTGGTTGCTTAGGCATTGGTTAAGACTATCTGTCCCACTGGGGACAGAACTGACGACTGTCAGTAAGGGGAAAACACTCTGGAGAGATAAAGGGAGCCGGGTGGTCTGACCCTCCCCTCTCCCTACAGGCTCCCAGGGCTCTTGCAAGGCCCTGGCCCCCGACCGGGGGTTCGGACAAAAGCATATCGAGCCCCTGGATTCCTTTAATGGAATTCCCCGTACACCAGCATCAATTGGAGGGGCAGACACAGTCAATTATAACCCCTCCTCCAACCAACATAATAACCAATGCCTAACCGCTAACCTTACAAGTTGTGACTATTTGCTACGCAGTAGGCGGAAACCAGATGGCACCAGCCAATCAGCCAAATGGAAAAAATTCCTACCAGGCCCCTGCCCCAACAGCAGACGACCCCATGACAGGCATAGCAAGGTCAACGCAGAGGCCTAAAATATAGGGAGGGAGGGTGATCCGAAGCCCGCAGCAAAGAGGGAGATCACGTTGCATACCAACCCTTATATATACACTGGGCTGTCCATCAACAAATTGCAACATACAAATCTCCCCAACAACACCCTGGGTCCAATCACAGCAGTGGCCATCTATACGTTCCCGCCCAGCACCAGAGGGGTGACTTGCTGGCCCCCACCGCAACACATGCTCTCCCTGAAGGAGAACACGCTTTAGGATAAAATGCTGCTGCTGATGCGTGCCGCTCCTAATTTTCTATAAAGCCATGTTCTCGTGTGATTTCTATAAATCCATGCTTAATGAGAGATATGCAAACATTTGCTGGGTCATAAGGTATGTCTCAGTATGATGAGCTTCACCATCAATAGCACCTTCTTCAGTAATCTCAGAATTACTGATTTTTGCATGATGGCATTTGAGAACGATTGCCTCTTAAGTCTGTCCTGTATTCTCCTGCCAATCACCTGCACTTCATCAGCATTCACCTTGCGCTAGCTGTCTGTTATTCCGCTGAATATATTAGTTAAACAAGGGGGGGGGCACACATGGATGGAATGGATTATGAGATGCTAAGAATTGCAGTATGTTGCTCATATAATTGAAGTCTTTTCACATTCTAGCGTTGGAAACATCAACAACTTGCTAGCTAATGATGTGCAATGCTCTTGTGTGAGACCTTATGGTGAAGTTATACCACAGTGCAACAGATGACTTAAAAATCAATGAAGAATTCTGTTTGTGTGTGTGTGTGTGTGGTGCATGCAGAATTTATAAATAGCATCCTCCATTCCTCCACCCCTTGCAAAAAGGGGGGGGATTCCCAAAAACATTACATACAGGGGGAAAATGTTATTAATTGATACAAGAGACACAAAATCAATGCATTGTCTATATAACATCATGCCTTCCATATTTCTCAGGCAGCTATTAATAGATGTTCTTTCATACTGCCATTAAATTACTATATAATAAAGGTCCTCCTGATGGCATAAAAGGCCTGTAGTTCTTCTTTCCTTTGTAGGGGTTGAATATTGTGTGTGATTCCCCACCTCCCCCAAAAATAATGCAGTAGTCCAGACATTCTTATGCCTGGCAGATAAATCTAGATTAGCAATACCCTCCAACAATTCTCCGATGAAAATAGGGACGTCCCATTCCATAATGATGATGTTGCTATTTATACATATATCTTACTGCCTTGCCCCAGCTACTCTGCATATATGAAAACATATATAAAAACATAATAAAACATTAAACTTTTTTTTTTAAAAAAAACTTCCCCATACAGGATTGCCTTCAGACAGCTCAGGGGTGGATAACTCCATACCCTCCAACATTTCTCCAATGAAAATAGGGACATCCTAAGGGAAAGTGGGACATTCCGGGATCAAATCAGAAACTGGGATGGCTTCTCTAAATCAGGGACGTCCCTGGAAAATAGGGACACTTGGAGGGTCTGGATTAGTGGTTCTCAAACTTTTTTTCTCTGTGACACACTTTCAGAATAAAGCTTTCCTTGTGCCACACCAAATTTTTAATTGGTAAGAAATACACTGGGGGGGGGGGACTCCCAGCAGTGTTTGATTTATAACATAGAACACAACTACTTTATAATATGATCAGGGGACATCCAGAAAGTATAAAACAACGCAGCTAGATAAGAACATGAATCATTCCCAAAATAGAATATTGATTGTCCTTGAATCTTCCTGCCACACTTGGCATCCTCTCTTGCCACACCAGTGTGGTGTGTCACACCCTTTGAGAACCACTGGGCTAGATCTTTCAAGGTTTCCCTTACCTGAACCACTGATCAGGGCCATCTTTAGCATATGCACTGCTGGGCTGCAAAGATCCGCCCAGCACCCCTAAATTTAGTTTAGAAGCATCAGTCGTGTCAAACGTGCCGCTGACCAGCCTGCCCGGGAGCCAGTGCAGCTGGTAAAGCACTGAATGAATATGATCCGACGGCAAGGACCCCGTAAGGAGCCTTGCCACGGCATTCTGCACCCGCTGGAGTTTCTGGGTCAGCTTCAAGGGCAGCCCCACATAGTGCAAGTTACAATAATCAAGCCTGGAGGTGACTGTCGCATGGATCACTGTGGCCAGATCAGAGTGAGAAAGGTAAGGGACCAACTGCTTAATATGACGGAGATGGAAAAATGCCATCTTTGCTGTGGCTGCAACATGCACCTCCATAGAAAGGGAGGCATCGAAGGTTACACCCAAACTCTTGACAGAAGGTGCTGGCACTAATTGAGCCCCCGCAAGAGATGGGAGTTGGCCCCCCAACCCCATGTCGTCCCGACCCAGGCAGAGGACCTCTGTCTTCGAAGGAGGCACATGAAACCGTTGTGGAAGTTTTGTATGGAATTCCTCTTATCTATTTGGCAACTACAGAATATCTCAAGAGTTTGATTGGTTCCAGATGTTACTCACGTTTCACAGTGGCTCTGCAAATAAACTGCTGTTTTCAATTGAGGTTGATTGCTTTAAAAATCTGAAGAGTTTTCTTGAAATACCAGTATGCCCTTATATAGGGCAATATATTTTTAAAAAAAGCCTTACCTTCAGGAAAGAGAGGGGGCAGCAGGCAGGGACAGGCTCAGTCAACAAAAGAGACTTTGTCTGGCTTCTCCATAATGACAAGCCAAATGAAGCACAAATCATGGTTTCCTGCTAAGGATTATGGGACTTGAAGAGGCATGATTGTTTCAAGTGGTGTTTGCAACCACTAAATAACCAGGCAGGCATTATATAATAAACACTCCATGCTCTATATGTGCATCTTGCTTTGTCCCTGTGCTATGTGCTGAGTCACTTACGGGTAGTTTTTACCTCAGTCTGTGCCTTCCCTTTGTGTCAATGGCCTGCTCACCTACCTAGTTCCACATTCATTCATGCAAAAAAGCATTATAGGAAAAGCTGTTTGAGCCTTTTCTTGTATTAAGATAGCCCTCTGCTACCTGCTCTTCCTCCCAGCTTCCTCAAGATAATAATAATAATAATAATAATAATAATAATAATAATAATAATTCATTATTTCTACCCCGCCCATCTGACCGGGTCTCCCCAGCCACTCTGGGCGGCTTCCAGTAAACATTAAAATACATCAACACATCACAGATTAAAAGCTTCCCTAAAGAGGGCTGCCTTCAGGTATTTTCTAAAGGTCATATAGTTGTTGATCCCTTTGACCTCTGATGGGAGGGCGCTCCACAGGGCGGGCGCCGCCACCGAGAAGGCCCTCTGCATGGTTCCCTGTAGCTTTGCTTCTCGTAGTGAGGGAACCGCCAGAAGGCCCTCGGCGCTGGATAAGACTTTTTAATGTTATTAGGGAGCTGGTTATAGCCATGTAGCATGAGTTCAATGGAGGGCTTGTTTGAGCGGGTGCTATATGCCTTCATGAAATTGGGGCTGCTCCGATGCAAGCAGTGGTGCTCACATTTTTAGCACCCCCACTTTTAAAACACACCCCTTTCCTAGTTCTAGCAATTGTAACTCCCTGATTCCAATGGGTCTTTGCCAACGCACCCAAGAAAAGATGAGGATGATGGTTAGCAGGTTGTATTTATTAAGATATAAACGTGCTATGCTCATGCAACAAGGATGAAGGAAACTCCCCCCCCACACACACACTATGTGCTCCTTGGGCATATGAACCTGACATGCACATTGTGGTCTCGTTAGCCAGCTTTCACCCCGATGTGCCTGATAGGCCCCAAAACAACTACTGGCTCAGATATTAACTGGGTATTTTCCCAAATCTACTCACCCACCTGGACCCAATGCCACAGGAGACACACAGCTTCTCCCCATCCACCTCCACATACAACACAAAAGCTCAACAAGAGCTTTGTGATCTTCCAGAAAAATCGTGTTACCCTCTACAGAAAGATGAAGACCGTTATCCCGATATCACGTTGGGATGTCAAATTTGCTCTGAATGTGAGGGATGTAAACTCCCTACCCATGTCCCAGAACCAAAGTTTTAATCATATGGTTGGTCTTCTGTCATGCCCCATCAACCTTATTTGGGTCATTGTCCTGCTGTCCAGATCTGCCTCTCCAAAAGCTCTGAGCAGACAGACATCACTTCTGGGACATGGAATCAAAGCCACCGAAGTGATCTCTGCTAACAGCTCTAAGCTATCTCCACTTTCCTAGTTCTAGCCATTGTCACTCCCTGATTTCAACGGGTCTTCCTCCCAAGTGAGTGTGCATAAGATTTGCAACCTTAGAGCTCCAGAACAACCTTCCGAGTGTCAGATTTATACATTAGAGCTGGCTACAATCAATCTTCTCCATAAAGAGGACAACATTTTTCATCCTTGCCATCATTGCAATGTTGCGCAACGTTTACTTGTATGTATCTCAAATTCCTGGTACATTATGCAGAAAATAAAATAAAATAAACCTGTGTTAAACCAAGAAAAAGTAGGGCAAACATTTATGATTAGTTTTTTAAAAATAAACACTGCATCCCTTGCAGTGTTTAATGCCATCAAAACCGCACCTGATCCAACATGAAATGGCTGTAGCAAGAACAGTGGCACCATTTCATGTTTTTTTTGGGGGGGGGGGGCGGGAAGCACATGGATCCACAATATATTTCATTCTTGGAAAGGTGGGGTGGGACTTCCGGTCGGCGCGCCGGCGATGGCGGTCGGGGGGACATGTCGCTCTTGACATTCCCCCGTCAGACCGGGAAAAGGGGCAATCGCGCCAGCGCCGCGATCCCCAAAACCCCCGGGAGGGGCGTCCCGGGGTCTACAGGACCTGCTGAGCCCGTGTGCCGGTTCCGCTCCAGTTTGGAAGCGGGCGGCCGGGCTCCTGGGTCCGCTACCCCCGTCTGGCGAAGCTGCGAGATCGCCACTGCTGAGCGCGCTGATTCCTCCAAGCTCTTCAATTGGAACTGTAAGTAGGAGCGAAAACATGGAATTCGGACTCAATTAGGATTGGCTTGGGATGTAAAACACGGAGGTCCATCCCCTGCCATTGAGACATTTTACAGGACTTTGTTATGGAAAAGTTTTAAAGCTTGAAGTTTTTAAAGTGAACTTTTGTTTATGCTGGATCTGAATTAAACCCCGTGCCTCCCCTGGACTTGGGGAACGCAGAAAGGTTTGTGAATATCTTCTGGATTATATCTCAAGTTTTAAGTGTCAGAAAGTCTTGCAAAGTTTTGGAAGTTACAAAAGTTATTTTATCCCAGAATTGTGTCTTGAAAAACATGGCGTCGGAGTCGGAAGCTACCCTCGAGATGGTGCTGCAAAAGTTTAAGGAATACATATTGGAACTGAGGGAAAGCAGACTTGAAATGAGGGAAAGCAGACTCATGAGGAGTGCCGAAGCTGAGATAAGGAACAATGCACCAGCTGGCATGGACTCACAAATGACCTTGGACATTGTGCATATTGAAACCGAACAACAACAATTTTCTTTGGCAACAAGCAGCAAGAAGCGAATACCAAAAGGGAAAGTTAAAGGATCTGTCAACAGGAAAAAAGGGAAGAGCCAGAAGAAACGTAAGGTGGAAAAGCCACACTCTTTGACCAAAAAGCAGAAGAAAAGCCGAGAGGACCAGGACATGAAGTGGAGTGGTGGGCCACAGCTTTTTGAGGATGTAGTACTGGCTGATACATTGCAAGACACAGTTTGGGTTTGGACATTGGACCCGGAAGGAATAGGATGAGAACACTTTGAGTTTGAAACTGGTTATTTTTGGACTTTTAGTTTTTTGACATATGGATGTACCATGGATCGCCGAAGTGACTCTATGCATTATGATTTAGTATGAAGGCTACTACTATGTTTAAAGTTAGATAAATGTTTTTTGTTTATTGATGAATAATTTGATGGACAGCTAATAATAGGTTGATAAGTATAATGATTATGGATGAATATTTATGATGAATCAGAATGATGGATAAGCATTGTTTTCTTTTTCTTTAAGTAACCATAAGTGGATATAATATTCAACTGCGCTCCCGGAGACTGGGGGGGGCAGAGGGATGAAAATTAAGATAGTGTATGTTTGATGTGAGAAGAAGTGATGAATATGTGATGTAACTATTTTTAGATTTTGATCTTGGAACCTGTTAAATCATTATAATTGGCAAGTGGATATAATCAATGAGGGGGGGATGTGAGGAAGTCAGCAGTTACTGTATGTGTTGAAGGTGATCTGGCCTGAGTCGGGGCCAGACAAACAATGTAAAATCAATAAAAATCATTTGAAAAAAAAAATGGAAAGGTGGGGTGGAAGGAAGGAGTCTTAAAAGGCTGCTGTTGGATATTTTCAAGATTAAATTGCAGAAAAAGAAGTATAGTTGAAGGCCATTTGATTCAGTTACTTTATGTAGCTCATAAGATCAAAACATGTAGCTTCTCCTGATGATTAATTTCAGAGGGGAGGGGGAGACAGACAGACAGACAGACAGAGAGAGAGACTATAGATTAGATGGTTTGTTGTTGTTGTTTAGTCGTTCAGTCGTGTCCGACTCTTCGTGACCCCATGGAGCAGAGCATGCCAGGCACTCCTGTCTTCCACTGCCTCCCGCAATTTGGTCAGACTCATGTTGGTAAGATTAGATGGTAACATAGGGTTAAATTTTGTGCTGCCTGGGAACATAGATCTTGCCAAATCTGGCACCAGTCCAGCTTCCTTTGGAAGTGCATTCCATACCCATAATCCCACTTGAGGACCTTCTTTTTGGTTATCTGTGAAGATGGGAAGCAAGGGAAGCAATTAGATTCATTAAGATTCAATGGCTAGACTTACCAATGTATACTCTGAAGAATATCTCAAAGGAACCCATTTAAAGAGTGTCAGATGCTTTGAGGCAGGTATAGCAAGTCTGGTGTCCTCCAAATTCTTTGGACTACAATTCCCATCAGCGCCAGTCAGTATGGTCAGGGAAGATGGGAGTTGTAGTCCAAAACAACAGGAGGGTACTATGTCGATTATCATGCTATGCATTCGTTATTCCACATAAAGGCTGATCTTTTTGCAAAGTTAGAGGAGCTTGAGTTGATTTTTACAGGCTTATGAGTGCACAACTCTGCTACCTGTTGGAGTCATATTCTGTGGGGATGGGGGATTCTTCTTAGACAAGTGTTAGGGAGACAGAATGTTTGCATACTGCACAAATGCACATAACAACCAGTAAATACATTTCAATAGCTTTTCATATGGTTACCAAATTATGTATATATTCCATGTGCACATTGATTCAGTAGGCTTCACTGATTCTGAAGAAGCCATTACTGTCAATCAAGTAAGTTACACACATTTTTGAAATATTTATATGTATCCAATTACATATTTAATAGAGTAAATGAGAGACCAGTCTTAAAAATGTACAAGACTCTGGAGGGAAAAACCTGTCACTTTCCTACAATGTACTGAATTTTACATAAATATGCAACCATACCCAATGAATATTTGTGTCTATAATTTAGATGAAAACTCCAATTTTGCTTTCTTTTGCATCAAAAACCAATAAAAAATTATTAACAGAAATTATCCAACAGTCCAGAGAGGGTTCGAGAAGGAACGTTCTCAGAAAAATTACCCAAAGCTAGTCGTACTCTGAGTGCACTGGCGGAATTTAATGGAAATAACTAACTTAGGTTCATAAATTTCAGTTTGTGCAGAACTTAGTTGAATGCAACCCTCAGTCAATTCTTTTCTGAGCAATTTTGTCCAAGCTCTTTCTCCCCCTCCAGTTAGATAGATGGTCGAGGCTCATTAAGTCCTCAGCCCTTCAAAGGCTCACTTCATACATTACCATAACATAAGCAGGGAGCTGGTTCCCTGTGGTCCATTTTTCCCATTTCGAAGGCAGGCCATGTAGGTTGTCCAAATGATTTGCTTCCTTTCTAAGCACTGCCAGCTTGCAGGGAGGGATGCCACTGGTGTGTAAAGGACCCACATCAATCATCTTGTTCACTTGATTTTGTTCTACCCGGTAGATTTTTAGAATCTACCGGAACAGCACGCAACTGGGCCACAGGGAAATGGCTCTCGTGTCACCCTGATATCATATAAATCACATCAAACAGCCATATATATATATATACATACCACACAACTTTAGCAATGCAAACAAAACAAAAAGTGACTCATCCTTTTCTGAAGTGCAAAGTAATGTATGTCTTGTTTGGTATGCACAGCAGTATGGAGGCCAGTTTCATAATTTATGGTTGTCATTCCATACAGATGATCAAACTCCCCTGGAGACAGGTAAACCTCTGATGCAGTCACCAAATGTGATCTGAAATGGCACCTTCATTAGATCGTTGTCAATTCTGTCAGTACTGAAGAATGCTGATTTTATGCCAGTTAGAAGCCTTTTCCCCGGTCACACATTTTATGGCTATACATTTTTGTGCCGAACCGATGTTTTGCCTACTCATATGGAAAATCCGTGCTGGGGGAATAAACTGTGAAAGACAAAACAATGGCAATACTTAATCTGGAGATTACAAGATTGTAACACCTAGTGTTGTGGTTGTGCTTTAAAGTGATCTCTTGTCACTTCACGTTACTTTGCATTGGCAGCTGCGGTGATTTAGAATTACAAGTTAATTTGGCCAGCTTCCAAAATAAATAAGCCGGTGCAAAAAATGTCTCAGTGCATTTATTGTGCTCGAATGATTGCAAAGCCTTTTCAGAGTTTAGTGTCTAAGAGTAATATCATCTAGCAGCAAGAGGTGGCTAGAGCTCTAGCCAAGCTCTTCTATTGACCTATCTTAATAAACCCAACATAAAAAGGAATAGTGAATTTTAATTACTGGTTATATCTATCTATCTATCTATCTATCTATCTATCTATCTATCTATCTATATCTAAAAATGTTCCCATTGCACGTTTGTCCGAAACACCCTTGCTGCGTAACCGCTGGACCAAATCGCATCAAATTTGGACACAGCGTTTCCATTACCATCTCAAAGTAATCTGGCATAATAAAAATTCAGAAAAAACACACCTGTCATACCTAAAATAAAGAAAAAACGCAAAAAATTGGCGCACACATATGACATCACCAGCAAAACAGCGCCCTCTAGCGACGGCTATACTGGTACTACAGCTACAAAAGCAAAAAATTGTCGTGCACATATGACATCACCAGCAAAACCTCGCCCTCTAGCAATGGCAGGCCTGTCTCCAATTTCACTCCCAAACTGACAAACTGTTTCTCTGCAAGGACGGAGGAGGTGATTGTGTCAGTGGGTTCCTGATACCTGAGTGACAGACAAAAGGGTGTGATTAACTTGGCTGGGAAACAGGGAAATGTAAATATCTCTTTTGTCAAAGGCACACTGGGAAATGGAGGCTGCCGCCTCTCGCAGTTAACTTGGCCGGACCTGCAAGGCACGCTGGGAAATGGAGTCAAGGTGCCCTGTGGGAGAACTAAGTTCTTTCGCCCAAACCGCAAGGCATGCTGGGAAACGGTGGGCTTATTATCCCAACCAACCGCGCGCTCAAGGCACTCTGGGAAATGGAATCAAATCCTCTCTAGAGGGTTACTAGCACTTTTCCCCTTGAAAAGGCCACAGGCAAGGCACGCCGGGAAATGGCCACCGTGATCGTCCCTCAGTGATCTCCCAATGTGTGTGTTTTTATCTGTGCATTTCCATAGTGCTTTTCCCTCAGACGGCGTCAGAGGCCTCCTTCCTCGGCTTTTTCTGCCACAGGCCACGAGAGGGCACCTGAGTGCGTGCAGAGTGCACACGACAACGGCAGGGGTAGGTGACGGTTTATTTTGGCTGCGGCTGCTACTAATGGTAATAAGCATAAAATCAGCCACAGCAAGGCGTGGGCGGGTCAGCTAGTGTGTATATATATATACCTGTGGGTAGTTCCATAGCTGTTCCACGAACCTAACAGCTATGGAACTACCCACAGGTTTATTTAAAGCTAAATGCAGCTTTAAAAAATAATAATACTATTTTTACTTTAAGGAAAATAATGGACCAGTTCACCAAGGCGTGAATTGGAGTTCTAAGAACCGCCTCCAACTATGTCTCACTATCTCCATCCTAAAAGTAAATCAATTTGCTGTAAAGGAAACAATTAAGGCAACATTTTTAAAAGGTCACAGACTCTTCCAAGTGTGTTTTGAAGACCTACAATTAACTTACAAGGCTCATGATTGCTTGGAAAGATTTCGCTATGTGTGTATTTTTGCTTCCTGCTGATCAATGCAAGGATGTTTAACCGAGGTTTAATGCACTCTAGCGTACAAGTCACTACTCAAAAGGAAGCCGTGGTTCTATGTATACATGAAAGTAGGAGATACCGGTTAAATGACTCAAATGGAATGTATTGCTTTCTGCTCTGTTTCAGAAATAAGCAGAGTGCAACATCCTCAGAGTGCTCTGTTGTGCATGAATGCTGAATTGCTGCTGATTTTTTTTATTATTTGAAGTGTTATTGACCATACTTTCCATTCTATCTGTTGCACTCTAGAAAGAATCACAGCATGTCTTCCTCCTGGCAATCAGATTAGCACTAGTACAGTAACATGTACAAATGTTCTTATTTCACTATAGTTTCTATATACTCGCTTTTTACTCCCCCAATAAGCTCCCTCTACTTTATAGTAATAATAATAATAATAATAATAATAATAATAATAACGACAACAATGAAATAATCACCATATAAAGGTCACTGCAGAAAACAAACAAAAAAACAAATATCTGTTATACCTTATGTGATACTTTACAATAAATCTACCAGTTCTCTTTGATTGGAAGTTGATAAAAATGTGTCAATGCAGACATGAGATGAATTCTAAGAAAGAGCCAAGTCTTGGATCAACAACTTAGGTCCCACTGAAATCAGTGAGACAATTGAATCATTACTTAATGAGAACTAAATACAACTAACTTAGTCTGGATCCATTACTTTATTTATTTATTTATTTATTAAATTTCTATACTGCCCTTCATCTAAAGATCACAGGGCAGTTTACAATATACAAACACAAAAATATAAACTATAAAAACAATAGCCCCCACCTCACACACAGTTTACAAAGTCATTGATTGTTTAATTAGTTAAAGGTCTGGAAGAAGAGGGATGTTTTTGCCTGGTGCCTAAATATATGTAACAAAGGCATCAGGTGAGCCTACCCAGGGAGAATATACAAGAAACAGGGAGCCACCACAGAAAAGGCCTATTCTTGTGTAGCCACTATCTGGACCTTTCGTGGAAGAGGCACATGAAGAAAGGCCTCAAATGATTATTGCAGGGTGTTGGTGGGTTTACATGGCGGTCCTTGAGGTATTGCATTTCTGAGCCATTTCAGGCTTTATAGGTGAGAACCAGCATTTTGAATTGGGCTCAGAAACGAACTGTCAGCCAGTGCAGCTGGGCCAGAATTGACATTATATACTCAAACCCAGTGAGCAAACTCTGCTGCTCAGTAAGTATCTCTGCTGCCTTGTTTCTTCTCCCAGCGAGAACCACCAAAGGGGAGTTCAACTTTTTGTGCAATAGGGAAAGGAAGGCAAGTTTACAGCAGTCAGGATTTCCATCCATTTCTCAGAACAATCTATCTACCTTGCATATTTTGCAAGTCTATGAAAAGTTATACCACATTTGTCATGTGAAAACCATTCTCTCTGCTCCTCAATGTACTATATAAATATTAACTTATGTTCCACTGCTGGAACTGAAGGCTTGTTAATTTACGTTATCTATCATTCTGATCACAAAACACGTATTACTAGGCTTGAAGTATTCATAATTAATCAGAACCAGTACTGTGCAAACCTTAGTGCTTAACCTTTTGGTGTAATAAATGTTTTTCCTTGGCAAATATTAATTTAAGAGGGTTTGGGGTTGTTGTTGTTTTTTTTTTTTTAAAGTGCTGCTGTGTATAGACTGGTGAAGGGATAAATTCTGTCAATTTCATTATAGTGGCCACTAAGCTATTTGACAGTAAGATAAGATAAGATAATTTAGATAAGATAAGATATGGAGCCAGCAACATTAGTAGAAGATTGGCGTTTTAACAAGCAAGTTGCTGGGGATCTCTTTCTGGGACCAGAGAGAGGAAAGCTTATTGAACTGTGTTGAGGGCTAAGTACAAGACTGGACTGCATTGCTTGCTTATTTAAGAGCAATGTATTACTTTGTATTTTGTAATGTTAATTTGAAACTATTTCCAGACTGTACTGTAGTAAAGCTTTGAAACTCATTTCTTGTGGTGGAAAGCAGATCAGGGATTCTACTTGCACCAACTCTAATAACATGAACAAAATAAAAAATAAAAAAAATCCTTCCAGTAGCACCTTAGAGACCAACTAAGTTTGTTCTTGGTATGAGCTTTCGTGTGCATGCACACTTTTCTGAAGAAGTGTGCATGCACACGAAAGCTCATACCAAGAACAAACTTAGTTGGTCTCTAAGGTGCTACTAGAAGGAATTTTTATTATTATTATTTCGTTTTGACTATGGCAGACCAACACGGCTACCTACCTGTAACTGGATCTAATAACATGATTCTTGACATCAAATAAAAAGTCTCTCCGTCAGTGAGAGCTTCTTCAAATAGACCTGCCTCTTGGGTCTGCTTTGTGCTGAGCTATTCTTTGAAACCTGTGAGACACTGAAATCCTCTTGAATATTTGAAACCAGATGCATCATGTGTAGGAACATATGTGTGAGGGGGATATGTGTCCTCCTCGAGAGTAAGCACTCAGCAGTCCGTTTGTCTTATGTATAAGTTTATTTCACCATTAAGCTCTACACTTCATCCTCCTCCGATGAGTCAGATTCTCCAAGTAAGGGCTTCCGCTTTTCCCCCCAGCATAAAAGCCTCTTAAAACTCCAACGTCTCCTTTCGCTCCTCCTTTTCCGCTTTTTGACTCTGCTGGCCCCTGCGTTCCCTTCATCCCTTTCACTTTCATCCTCCCTGGAGGTTGTTGCAGAGGCTCCGGCAACATCCTCGACCCCTTGCTCACCCTCCGTCTCCATGTTCTCCTCTCCTCCCATAGGCTCCCACGCCACCCTCTCTTCCTCCGTTAGCACAGGTGGCGACACCTCTTCACTCCCACTTCTCCACACCTCCTTCCCTGTCTCTGGCGACAGCCTAGGCGCTGCCTCTTCCTGCTCCCATGCTCGCAATACCTCCTCTGGCGTCCATGGGTGACCTCCGGATGCCTCTGCCCCTTCCGCCACCCCTCCTGGCTCGGGCCAGTCCCTGACAATATGCTTTGAGGGTCACAGGCAAGATGTGACAGAGAAGCACATAATCATAACATTTCCAAATTTTGCTTTTCCTAATTCCTGGAGATTCACCTGCTTTTAAAACAAAATTGAATCTGAGCTTCTTTCTGCATGATATGGTATCGTGAGCAACTAGACCAGGGGTCAGCAAACCTTTTCAGCAGGGGGCCGATCCACTGTCCTTCAGACCTTGTGGGGGGCCAGACTATATTTTTTTTGGGGGGGGATGAACGAATTCCTATGCCCCACAAATAACCCAGAGATGTATTTTAAATAAAAGGACACATTTTAGACATGTAAAAACACACTGATTCCTGGATCGTCGGCAGGCCGGATTTAGAAGGTGATTGGGCCGGATCCGGACCCTGGGCCTTAGTTTGCCTACCCATGAACTAGAGTGAGGCAACAGAGGCAAACTACCTTATGCACAGCATGAACAGAGGTACAAAAAATAAATGATACAGTACATTGACTTGGGTGGAGGGGACTTAAAATTATGTTGTTTTCTTTGCAATAGAGTAATTAAGCATACTTCCAAGATAGTATCTGAAAATCAAATACCATTTTATCCAGTGGTTTGGAAAGGCAAAATGGCATCATTTCAGCTTCTACTTGACCCCATACTCACAACATAATTCAGTGAAAGCTTTCAACCGCTGCAAATAACGTTCAACCTCTGCATAGCACTGATGAGAAATGGGACATTGGAGAATAGCAATCATGTTTTCTGCATGACAGATCTTGCATGCACAGGAGCAGTCTACCTGTGATTTTATTTCAGCAATGCCGTTAAAAGTCCACCACCATTCTTAATTTGCTCTAGTGCCGTTTCCTAATAAGTTGGCTAGAGAATCAAATTGCAAAATGATTACATAATTACAAAATGACTAATACCTGAAGGAGTGTCTCCACCCCATCGTTTTGAGGTCCAGCGCCGAGGGCCTTCTGGCGGTTCCCTCACTGCGAGAAGCAAAGCTACAGGGAACCAGGCAGAGGGCCTTCTTGGTAGTGGCGCCTGCCCTGTGAAACACCCTCCCATCAGATGTCAAAGAGATAAACAACTACCTGACATTTAGAAGACATCTGAAGGCAGCCCTGTTTAGGGAAGTCTTTAATGTGTGACATTTTTAATGTATTTTTAATCTTTGTTGGAAGCCACCCAGAGTGGCTGGGGAAACCCAGCCAGATGGGTGGGTACAAATAAATTATTATTATTATTATTATTATTTATTTTACAGTGTTGCTGTTGAGAAAATTCATATCGGAGTGGTGTAAGTTTAATTCTCCAAATAACCCAATATATTATTACATTTTTGACCGGAGATGAGACTGATTGATGCAATGGAATGCAATGCATGCTCACAATGCAAACATTTCTCATATATTTTATGTGATTTTTAAACCCTTAGGGAGATTTTGTCCTTTTATTTTCTTCGTGCTTCCCATCTCCTGGGCAGTGCAAGAAGGATATAGATATTAGCATGTGAAACCCATCCATCAACCATCCCAAACAATGCAATGGCACAGATAAATGTTTCCCTGTGTTCGCCATCCATGGGGAAATGAAGTCTCTATTAAGTGACTCAGTCTCTGGGATGCCTGGTGTTCCCTGACAAGACTGTGATACAGGTCAGATTCACCGCATTCATCACTCAGTGTAAATCCATTTAATTCACTAGCCATACTTCAAGGATGTTTTTGCACCCCTGGTGTGAGCCTAAAACAACACCCTCCCTGTCTTGTAGAATAAAACTAAACTATATTTGGGTTTCAGCTGTCCTTTAAAAAGAAAGGGGGGGGGGACTTCACACATTTCTGAACATGACATTGGTTTATGATTGGACAGAAGGAGAGTGTCCTTAATTCACCTCTGATAATGTCTATATGAAACACTGTATTCCCTTTAGTGGTAAACTTCTATTGAACTATTCACCTGGCCAACATTTTTTTTAAAATATCCAAATCTATAACGTGGATTTGGGTGGTGTGGGTAAGCAGTAGTAAAAACCAGCAGAATGAAATACATATTTTTTTTTCCTTCTCAGAGAAATGCACATTAATTTCTCAGGGCAAGATTTTTTTCCCATTAAGAGCTGGTGACAGAAGAAGAAGAAGAAGAAGAAGAAGAAGAAGAAGAAGAAGAGTTTGGATTTGATATCCCGCTTTATCACTACCTGAAGGAGTCTCAAAGTGGTGTTTCCGCGCGCTGCTCTGGTTCGCCAGAAGCGGCTTAGTCATGCTAGCCACATGACCCGGAAGCTGTACGTCGGCTCCCTCGGCCAGTAAAGTGAGATGAGCACTGGAACTCCAGAGTCGTCCGCAACTGGACCTAATGGTCAGGGGTCCCTTTACCTTTACACACACACACAGTTGCATCTAGTGCTGTGCGTGCAGACATTTGCTCATGCAAAAGGACTTCAACTTTCTCTCCTCTTCCTGTCCTCAAACCCCCTGGAGAAGATTTTGAGGGTGTGTGGAGGGCTGCCAGGGAGAGGAGGGGAACGTTCCACTGTGTAAGTGGTATCTGCACTTCCTAAATCTCATTTGAAAGGGACAAGGGAAACATTGCTGTCTTCCTGTTCCTCACTGTGTGCATAACCTGGTTTATGCACGACCCCATATCATAGCAGAGAACTGGGCATGCAAAGTCCAGAACACTTCATTCGAGGTCCACAAAGCAGGGTGGCACTATTATCCATTCATCTGCCACACACAGTAAGGTGGTTCTGTGCCCACAAGCAGTAGGATTCAGGTTACAAACATGATGCCACTATCCACTCTATGTGCATATGACCATGGGTAAATTTCTGGTGGATCAGATTCAAGATCTGGTTTCTTGTAGCATCCTGGATCTCACAGTGGCCAACCAGCTTCCTTTAGGAAGCTGGGAAGAAGGGTGTTTTAGCAATAGCTATCCTCAGGGCTTTTCTTCAGCCAGAACTCGCTGGAACTCAGTTCCAGCACCTCTCAAGTGGACTCCATTACCATTATAAGAGAACAAGGGTGAGTTTCATGGTGAGTTCTGGCACCTTATTTTCTAGAAAAAATAACACTGGCTATCCTGGATTGTGCCCACAAAAAATGGTTATAGTAGTCTCTGACCATTGAATTTCTATTTAGCTCTAATCTGTAAAAGGGATTGATAAATCCAGAACTTTGTGTTGTTCCATTACAATGTAATTGAAGCTTTCCCCATGCCTATTGGGCAACCTGGTCCCCATTCACCTCCCATGGATTTAATAGATTCTAACGAAGGCCAGAAAAGAGTTCTGGTGAGACTAGCAACATATTCTGAGTGTTGTGTGTGGCAATTTGCATCTCCCAAAACTTAACTGATTGGCCAAGGTTTGCAAACCACCAACTGCACCTCTGGAACAACTATTCATTTAGGTTTGCAAGAGATACAGCCTTAGTAGCTGAGAGCCAGTTAACATTTTGCATAATTTTGAGGAAAAGGAAAAGTCAGCATGAATAGAACTGATAGAAACATTTTCACTCCGTTTGCATGACTTCTCAAGCTTAAATAATAGAAGAGGCTTTATTTATCCAAAGTGGTGATTTTTCTCAAATACATTAGCTGCCGCGGTCACGCCTTCAAGGTTCATTAAGCACTATTCATCAAACATTTAAAACCAGGACTCTCCAATAAAGCTGAAATAAGAGAATGTGACAATCAGTAATTAAAAAGAAAATGGAAAGAAGTGCATTTCCAAAAGCCTGAGTAGCTATATGATGACACCAGCTAGGCAAATAGACGATCTGATCTTTGTAATGCAAGCTTGATATGATGGTGGTGGATGCATGTTTCTGTTTTGTGCTTCCACTTTATAAAGCACTAGTTGAAGTTAGCCCGTTAAATAACGGGCGCTAGAGGAGGAGGAGGCAGAGCCCCAGGAGGAGGAGGCCCGGGTTGAAATCCCGCCAGAGGGGCTCCCTCCCCCTTCTTCTTTTTCCCCGGGGGCGGCTGCAGCGGCAGCGGCGGCGAGGATGGGTCGGACCTCCTTGGCTTCCGGAGCACCGGCGCTCCATTGGCTGGGCCGTCCCAGGCCGCTAGGCCTCAGAGCCGCGGGAATTGGGCTCTGCGTCCGTGCGAGGCAGCGGCGCTGGCGCAACTGACAACGCGCGTGCGCCGCCGCTGCCTCTCGGACACGCCCCCCTCTCTGCCCGCTCCAATCCCTGCGTCCGTGTGGGACATGGACATGCGCAGTAGCGCCATTCCATGACACACGGACTGGACGCAGGGACAAAGCAACTTTATTATATAGGATGGGGCTTGTATCTAATTTAATAAGAAAATCCCTCTCTCTTGTTATATACTCTCCCCTACACTTGTTAGTTTCAACCACTTTTCTTCCTTTTTTGGGAAATCATTTTTATTTGGTTTTACAAATACAAAATTATAAACAACGAATCGGGGGGGTATCCATATAGAGAGATTCCTTTGAATCTCTGGACTTCCCCCCACCTCCTCCATGGGGTCCCATTTTAAACATTTATTACTACATCTTCTTCTACACTCCAGTTTTTATATCAAACCATAATATCCATGGTAATTGTTGCACTACAAGTGAAATAAAAATCCTGCCAATGTTTCCATCTGCTTACAGTGGTCTCCTAAATAAATTATAATTTCCCCCCATTCTTTTATAAAGTTTTTGTCCTCTTGGTTTCTGAGTGTTCCAGTCAATTTTGCCACCTTGGCATAGTCCATCAGCTTGGTTTGCCACTCTTCTCTGGTAGGGACTTGGTCTTCTTTCCATCTCTGAACTAGGAGCATTCAGGCAAGTGTTGTTCCATACATAAAAAGTCTTTTCTGTTCTTTGGGGATTTCAGTACCTGTAATTCCTACTAGGAAAAGCTTCTGGTTTCTTAACAATGGTTATTTTAAGCATTTTTTTTTTTTTTACATTTCATTATATATCATCTCCCAGAAAGTTTTTATTAGCTTACAAGCCCACCACATCTGATAAAGAGCATCTTCTTTTTATTCCAAACACTTTTCTCCATTTCTTCTGGTCACTCTAAGGCAGGAGTGGAGAGCCTGGAGAGGGTGAGGGTGGGGTCACATGCAGGACCGGTGCTGGCAATTTTGGCGCCCTAGGCGAGGGGGCGGGCCACGTGACGTCATTGCGTATGACGCACGTTGCGGAGCGGTGCCCTGCCCCCTTCCCGGTCGGGCGCCCCCCCGCCGCTGCTGTTTGCTTGCTCCGCTGCTGGTTGGGGCAGCGGGCGGCGGCGGAGGGCAGGCTGGCCAGCGCCCCCTCCATTTTGGCACCCTCACTGCCGCGGTTTTCACCCCAACCTGCTTGCTCCGCCGCTGGTTGGGGAGGCACCGGGCGGGGGGGGGCAGGCTGGCCAGCGCCCCCTCCATTTTGGCGCCCTAGGCAATTGCCTAGTTTGCCTAAATGGACGCGCCGGCCCTGGTCACATGTGAACCTGGGTATAACTTCACAGAGGTGGTGGTGGGAGCCCAGAGGAAGAGCAAAGAAGATGGAAGAGGCAAAGGTGGAAAGTTGACATAGAATAAATGGCGGGATGGGGATGAATCCTCTGCAAGGAAGCAGTTCGGACATCTGGCAAGATCTTCTCCATCCCAGCAGCCCATTGAGGTGGAGGGAGACAAAGAAAGAGGAGTGTGTGAGAAAGAGAGTACAAGGAGAAAATTGAATTATTGACATAATGTGGTGGGGTCTAGGAATCAAGAGATTTTTCACCTACCATTCTACATGCCAGCAATGTACAAAACTCTGCTGAGGAGTCTGATTCATCTCACCAAATGTTCTTGAAACTCCCATATATGTTGCCATCTTGTTTATACTGCAAGGAAGGGGAAATGAATCTACTTCATGGCATTCATGACCATGGCTCAGAGGCAGGGCTTGCCAAGGGTAATTGGCTGGCATATGACACTGGATGACCTGCACAAATAGTCTGACCTTCTGTAAGGCAGCTTCCTACAAACCATGGGTCCTCAGATGTTGTTGGACTCCAATTCCCATCAGCCTCAGCAAGCAGTGGCCAGTAGTCAAGAATGATGGAAGCTGGGCTCCAGCAACACCCAGAAAACTTCAGGTTCCTCCTCCCCATTACAAACACCTGCTTGAGGTAAGTCATGTTCCTACACAAAGAAATGAATAGCAGCTTTACATCGAATAGACTGATTGTCTTGGAAAGTTCCAAGCTGTAATCTTGCACTGTTCTGAATTCATTTTTATACAGGAGTGGCTGCTGAATGATCCAGATTTTTCTGAATCCACTCATTGAAAAATATTCTTTGGTGACTTGAATAGCATTCTGACAATAAAAATCATGGGCTAAGGTATTTGAATGTGCTGGCTGGTTGAGGGAATCTACATTTATGATTCCTTAAGATGTTGGTAGTGGTGAAATTCCTGCTCTCCAGTGCCTGACAGATTTATGTGTATCTAAGAAATTTATTCTATCCAGTAAAAATATCTTCTTTTGTTCTTTGTGGATAGACTGGCTATCAGTCTGAAAGGTCGAAGGTTGGCAGTGTTACCACATAAGCGCAGCAAATTGTAGCTAGAAAAATGCTGCACCCGTTGCAGAGTATAGAGCTGCCTTCTCTGCAAAATGGAACATGGAATATTGATATGGCCCCAAATGGCCTCACTTCAGTGAAGAATAAACTAAGAAACCTGAAACTGAGAGCCAAGCTATTACCCTGCTGAAGAATCAAAATCACATGGAAATGGACTGGGCAATACAATTGTATGTACTCTCACATGGAGCATAGAGAAAAATGCTTGTGTATAAATATGGTTTTATTTATTCATGCCATTTCCAAGTTGCTATTCTTCATAGATTATCCCACTTTGGACTGGGCCACAAGCCATTATGTCAGCTATGAATGGCAAATATATTTGGGAGACAGAATACATTTTCATTTTATTGTCTGGAAAATTGCTGAAGAGGCTGCGTGTACATGGCATTTTATTCTAGAAAGGGAGACTGAGTACTTGCTTTTTCTATGTGGTTCACAAACTATCTCGATCTACTGCATATTTTTTGCCCCTGAAAAGGGGTTCTTCAGAAACAGGTTTCATTTCCAAAAATAAAAGCTCATTTCAGATTGATTCTCCAAAACGGATTCTTGAAGCAAAAGGGGGCGAGTCCTCGACCGTGGGTGATTTAAATGGCCCAAGCCATGCCCCCGGACTGACCACATTGGTCGGTCCAAGGGATGATGCGGCCGAGGACTCCAATGGCACCGGGGCTATCTCACCCCATGCACCCGGGTTGGGCTTGTGCCCAGCCCACAACGTCATCTCCCCGGGAACGGGAAATGGCTTTGCTTTAACAGTTAAGGACATAGGAAGGTGGGGGGGGGACTAAGAAAGTTACTATGCCCAGATCATGGATCCATAATGATCCATAATGAATTGGGGGGGGAATGTTTAAAAGTACTTTTCCCCCCAAACCCAGAGTCCTTTCTGTTGGGGAAAATTCAGACTGAAATTCCCAGGTGTCAAAAAAGGCTATTTATGTATGCTCGTACTGCGGCCTGTGTTTTGTTAGCCCAAAAATGGAAAACCAAAGAAGAATGGCAACTTAAACTGATGGAATACGCGCAGCTTGCAGAGTTAGCATATAGAATAAGAGAACAAGAACATATGTTTAAAGAAGATTGGAAAATGATTATTGACTATATGGGAAATAATTGTGTACAGCTGAAAATGCTGGCAGAATTAAGATAAATTCAACAGTGTAAATAAGTTTTGATGGATGCAATAATGGAATACTGAATGGTATAGTTTTTGTAAAATATGCAGGGATTTATGTTATGTAAAATGAACCATGGAAAGAAAAGAAGGGAAGTTATTGGTATAAGGATGTAAAATGAGTATTTTAAATTGCAAATCAGAAAATGTAATAATAATTATACACACACACACAACATACATACACACACACTATGCCTTGCGATTTATCTAGCTTCTTGCTTATAAATGTATAAATGCTTGTGTGTGTGTTTTTCTCCATATTTGGGGTGCCATCATGCAGCTACTCGCTCACTGAGGTTGTATTGCACTGGCCTTGCAACACCTAAATAAATGTCCTGTTGGACTGACTATTGGAGTCTGGATCTTACTGGTTGTCCAGGTTGAACCCAGAGGGTATTGAACCACAATATTTCCCCAACACTTTGTTGTGCACATATAGTGGATAACCCATGCACACAAATCTGTTTCAACACATAGATCACCCCATTTCTGTACACAGTCATCCTGACTTGAATTGAGATTTGGTGTGCTTAATTATAATAATCATTTAGGTTGGACGTTCATATTGTGTGTTCCATTTTGATTTTTGTTGTTGTTGCTGCTGAGCACCAACAGCACCATTGAGCATCATGTCAGCCTCGCACTATTTGATTCCAGGTTCTTCTTAATTTTCTTATTTCTATTTTTAAAAATTGCATTTTAGCCATAGTTCACACTGCTGAATGATAATTTGAATTTCCTTTACTCCATGAAGGGCAAAACAGCTATCACAATAGGAAACATAGTAACACATTCTTGCTTGTAGTGATAATAACAGCAAATCCGCTTATATTCGTGGGGTGGAAATGATATGTATCTGTGGTTTGAGAAATAAGTTAATTTTCTGCAAACTTTCCCCTTCTTTTTTGTAATTACAAACCTGATATGTCTTTTCCCTTCATTTAATTTATGGAAATCTATTTGCTTAGAAACATGTTATGGATAGCTTTTCATAGAATCTGTGCTGTAGACATTTAAGAACATACCCAGGTGTCTCCAAGGATTCACAGATTGCAAATAGGATTGTTCTACTCTTTATACTTTGTGTTTGAATTTGCATTTCAATTCTCAGTGGTTAGAGAGATCTAGCCTTCTCAGAGACATATGACTGAATGAATGTAGGTTGTCTGAAACTAAGTTAAAACAGTAGACATTTGGGTTTTCTATATTTAGGGAGTGTACTACAGAACAGACTAGGCACAGCAAATGGATAATAATGCAAAATTGTGATGGGAAATCATGATGGGAATAAGGGGGAGGATATTTTCATTTAAGCCACAAAAAATGAATTCCATTTTTATAAATGGTAGCTACACAGTTGTAATAAATTATTTCTTTGTGAGCTAGAACAGAAGTGTTAGCAAACGGACCTTTAACATGAAAAAATTATTGAGGCCCTAATCCAGAGTAATTGTTTGTAGTTAAGGCTGCAATTCTATATGAATGTGCATGGGTGTAAATCCCACTGAAGTCAATGGAACTTACTTCTGGCTAGACATATATAGAATTCCACTGTGTCTCTTTGATGAGAGAATTGATCATTCACCAATCTCATGGATTCCATTGGGACAAAAACTTAATTATGCTACAATGAAGCTCTGGATTATCAGCATACCAGCTTTGTAGCCAGCAAACCATAAATGAATAAAAACAGCAATCAGAACATTGAATAACACTTTGGTGCTAAAATCATTAATTTATTTTTATTACTTTCCCATTCCATAAACGTGTGCTCAGAAAGCATTTTAAACTTAGATGTATGTGGCTGACGTCAAATCAAGTCATACAAAGAGATGACCCATTGAAATCAATGTATTTAGGTTTGTCTGTGGGTCTACTCTATGAGTAATATTGAATGTCACCCTCTGTATTCAGAAATTTAGCTCCAGAAGAACTCTGGTTTTAACCATGATGAGTTCTGCTATGGTAAGCAGTTCTGGTGCTATGGAAGCCCCAAATCTGGAGGATAAATTTGGCAGAAGATGTTTTATAAGCAACTGTAATCCTAATATAGATGAGTACCTCAAGGTTGCTGCTGGGGATTTTTTATCAATGTGCCTCTGCGGATGAGAAATTTCATGAGGAAGGGAGACCAATGAACCAAAACTGAAAGCCATGAGGAACTGCATGTATTGTTTTGCATATAGATTATTAAGGTATCCCCTGCACTTTGAGGGACAAAAACACACATCAGATAAACCAGAAATCCAAAGTGCGGGGAGAAAGCTCATATCTTCTTGTGTCATCCAAACATTATAGCTCAGCCTGCCATAAGGTGAGGTGTCCAGCAACCTTTGTCCCAGGTTCACTATAGCACCCTCTCTGCCATAGGAACCTTTGAGACCACTAGGTAGAATTCAGGGGGAGGGGGTATTTGCACTTTTATATGAAGACCATTTGCACACCAATCACAAAGTAATAAAAATAATAAATATTAATTTTATTATTTATACCCCGCCCATCTGGCTGGGTTTCCCCAGCCACTCTGGGCGGCTTACAAAACATAAAAAAGGGCAAAAAAAATTCCTGATACAGAGTTGCCTTCAGATGTCTTCTAGAAGTCAGATAGTTGTTTATTTCTTTGACATCTGATGGGAGGGCATTCCACAAGGCAGGCATCACTACCAAGAAGGCCCTCCTCTGCCTGGTTCCCTGTAACCTCAACAGCAAATTTTCAACCAGCGAATCTTGGAAAGCCCATGCTTTTGTTCTATTCAGTCGTCTGCCTACTTAAATATTTTTAAAAATAGTACTATAAACCTGTACCTAGAAATTCCTGAATAATAAGAAATATGGAGAGAAGCATTGGCCTATTGTACTGGGGAATTAATCAATAAGCAATGTTTTCTCCAGAGACACAGGCCAAACTGATGTTGGGAAGCCATGCACATGAGGTCATTCTTTAATCCTGACAACCTGAAATAATTTCCAGGTTTTGGATGCTAATGAGGATTGCTGTTTTATTAAGTGCCCATTGGCAGGGACCTGTTGGCTTCCTTTCCTCTGGAGCATTGAGAAAGGATCATTAGAATAGGAGAGTTTGGCCATGAAAACAGTATCTACACTTTATAGATTAATTTACTTCAGCTAAATTCAAAGCAGAAGGGATATTCAAAGGACAAATCATATGATAGAATAATGGAAAGCACCATGAGTGCAATTTTTTAGCTGGAAGTTGGTTTTGAAATTGAAGATGAGAAGGAGGTCTCCATTAATTTGTCCAAGCCCATCTTAAGTGACCATCAGTATCTCTTATGGCAGACAGTTCCACAGCTGAATTATGCACCATGTGAAGATGCAAACATCCACCAATATGGAGGATTATCCTTCCCCTAGTTTTGGAGGAGGATGAACACATGTTTCACACCTCTAGATATAGTGATTTTGAAGCACTGAAATCACACGCCTCCTGGTCCACCTTGGGAGTAGGATATTCAGTCTGGTGAAGCATTGGAACAGGGATTTCGTTATTCATAGTCTGGGATATATCACATTAAGTTTTAGTTTCTGCTTTTTACATGAAAGTGCCTATTAAAGAGAAATTACTCTTCTTGCCTTATCCCCTAGTACATATTAGTCATGAGTAATTTAAAGCACATTTCATTATCCATTCCCTGTGTGAGTATTGCTGCTCTGGAGGCCATGGGGGAGGAAGAATGAAGGTACATCTCTCTGCAGAGGATAACCTCTCATAACAAAAATCCCACTTAATGATTAACGTTCTCCTTCCTATATGTATATTTTTCTCTCGGCAATAAATGAGTAATAAATAATATGCACAATCTCAGATTAAATTGCATATCACTGACTAGTTTCTTGTAGTGCTGCAGGGGGTTGTCTCGAATAGATTTTTATTTTTATTTTAGGTGTGCCCATGGAGTTCATAAATCATTTTCAATCAGAAGCTGGCAAGCCAGCAATATAAAACAGTGGTGCTGAATGTGGAAATATGTCTATGTAATCCATGGAGCAAGGATGCGGGTGGCACTGTGGGTTAAACCACAGAGCCTAGGGCTTGCCGATCAGAAGGTCGGAGGTTCGAATCCCCGTGACGGGGTCAGCTCCCGTTGCTCGGTCCCTGCTCCTGCCAACCTAACAGTTCGAAAGCACGTCAAAGTGCAAGTAGATAAATAGGTACCGCTCCGGCGGGATGGTAAACAGCATTTCCGTGTGCTGCTCTGGTTTGCCAGAAGCAGCTTAGTCATGCTGGCCACATGACCTGGAAGCTGTACGCCAGCTCCCTCAGCCAATAAAGCGAGATAAGCACCGCAACCCCAGAGTCGGTCACAACTGGACCTAATGGTCAGGGGTCCCTTTACCTTTAATCCATGTAGCAGCTAAAGGTACAAAAAACTGATAGTGTCATACTTTGATCTAGAAGTAGGGACAGCTGAAAATTTTGATTTTGGGCCTGTGACCTTTTTCCATGTATGTATTCATAATTCAGTCATGTTCCTGCAGATTTGAAGTAATATATATATATATCAGTTTATCAGAGTTATTAAATGTGTATTTTTCTATCAAAATCGATATTTAAACAAGTGCTGTATTTTGATACATCTGAACAGCTGAGAGCCATGTCATAACAATCAAAAAAGTGTAAAGATTTAATTCTCAAATATCCATACTAAAGGGAGTTAAGGTCCAAATTCTCACTCATCCCAATAATTACTTATTATCTCTCAGTTTGACAGTATACCAACCCGGTGAGAGTATAATGAGATAACCCTGAATGGGCTCAATGGAGGACATATGGGGAAATTGTCATTAAAAATAATAAAGGCAGGATAACGTCAATGACTGTGCTGCCTTCATGAGCCAAGGGGCCTAGACCAGAGTTTGCATGACTGAAACCCTTAACTGCAGCTGCAATATTGTATGGGCAATCTATCCAGAAAATTAATTGTATTTCAATGAGTTAGTGTTCTCAGATGGTTACCCTTCCTGCCACTGTTCCTTAAGTTATTTGATGGCATGAAGAACAGCCTTTAATGCCCTGATCAGTTGGAATGAAGTAATAGTGTTGGGTACCTTCTTTGATGTTGTTTTGAGAAAGTGAGGCATTGGGAGGGGGTGGCTAATGAATAATCTGCACATAACCAGTAATGGATGATCTGTACGTAGCCAGTCGGCAAGCCACACAGTCTAGCTATCTATAAATTGGATGGTTTGGGTGGGGCAGAGTTTTTGAGAAGCTCGTGCACAGACTGATCGGCTGCGGGGCCGTGCAACCTGAAACTACCTGGGGGAGTCACTTCGCTGCTTCTTGAGGGTTTCCAAGTGGCAGATTGAAGTGCTTGCTTGGTATGTATATATTGCTTTCTGTTTAGAATAAAATCTTTAATCTTCTCACTCACGTTTCGTATTTGTATTAAGCGGGTTCTCCTTCATGGAGAGCACGTGTTGCGGTGGGGGCCAGCAAATTGCCCCTCTGGTGCTGGGCGGGATCGGATAGATGGTCACAGCTCCGATTGGGTCCTGGGTTGTTGTTGGGGAGATTTAGTTGTTGCAATTTGTGATGGACATCCCAGTGGGTATATAACCCTTGGCACGCCCTGTGATGTTCCTCTTTGCTGCGTGCAACGGATCTCCCGCCCTTCCTCTCCCTTTTATTAGGCCTCTGCGTTAACCTTGCTATGCCTGTCATGGGGTCATCTGCTGTTGGGGCAGAGGCCTGGTAGGAATTTTTCCAGTTGGCTGATTGGCTGGTGCCATCTGGTTTTCGCCTACTGCATAGTAATTAGTCACAACTTGTAAGGTTGGCGGTTAGGCATTGGTTATTGTGTTCATTGGTGGAGGGGTAAAGATTGGCTGTGTCTGCCCCTCCAATGCTGCTGCTGCACGGGGAATTCTGTTAAAGGAATCCAGGGGCTCGCTATGCTTTTGTCCATATCCCCCGGTCGGGGGCCAGGGCCACACAAGAACCCCTGGGAGCATATGGGGAGAGACGTTGGGTCTGACCCACGGCCTCCCTTTTCTCTCCCCTAAGTGTTTTCCCTTTACTGACCCCAGTGGGACAGATAGTCTAAACCAATGCCTATGCAACCACTCACATATCATGTATTTCAATAAAGTTGTGGCCAAAATTATGCCAAAAACCAAAACCTAAATTACTGTCTGAGGTGTGAGTTATTTGAGGGGTGGTTTGAGGACCTCGACACGCAACTTCTGAATCTCATTTTAAAAGAACCACCTTGCATTTGGCAAGACAGATATTCTTGTAGGCGACACCTCCACATCCTCTGTGGTTGATCTGCATATAATTAGATCCATGATCTACTGTATCAGGGATGTACTGTAATGAGAGAGAGATAGAAAATGTTAACCATATTGGCCTGAGCTTATGGATCACAGTATTTGTAACACTGCACATTTTCCAATTTTTTTTATTTTTTTTAAAAATATTTAAAAATCCCACAAGGGTGATTACAATAAAAATAATATGCTGCATACAACACAAACAGGACCAGCCAAAGACATTTTGCTGCCTCAGATTTTGCTGCCTTCTTTCAGCCCATGGTCAAGTTATTTTGGCATCCGAGGCGGAAAAGCCCAGAAGAAGTACAAAATATAATAATGCTAAGAAATAAAGGATTTTCAGTTTTTTTATGACATACCAAAGCATCAGCCTGGTGTGGCTGCCTCACTTTATCAAATGATAGGGCTAGCCCAATTCTAATTGCTTTCAAATTAGCTCTAGTTATTTACATTTGCTGTTGTTTTAAGCTGTCACAAATATTGAGAATGCACTTTGTGCTTCTAAACTGAGACTTAAATCTTGCTCAAAGGTAATTTATTGTTTCGTTGTGGAACATTTTATCCACTGTGTGTTCATATTTCCTCCCATCCCCCCCCCACTCACTGACATGGAATCTCCATTCCCTGTATTGACGCTACTATAAATCCTCCTGTCATCTTAATCACTGCCATTAAGCAATTGAATTAACTTTAATTTGCCATTGGTGATAAAACTGTTATCAGTGATTTCATTTCATAATCATGAACAGTGAGAGGCTGAGCAAGGGTGGGGGGCAGAAGCTTTATGATGTTTCTAAATCATATTTGAAAGTAGTTTCTCCCCACCCCCACCCCCGATACAATTACAAATATATGGTACTGGAATATTAAGCTGTTAGTTTCAAGGTGGTCCTTAAATGCCACTGGAATCTCTGTCAAAAATGATGCATAATTGCCACTAGGAAACCACTGACATTTAATGGATGTCTTGTGACCCACTAGCACCTAGCTGGTAACCCCTTAATAAGCTTCTAAATGACATTTCTCATTATTTATTTGACTGCATATCATTGTCAGCTGGAACTTTGTATGGCTATTTAATAATAATAATAATAATAATAATAATAATAATAATAATAATAAATTTTATTTATACCCCGCCCTTCCCAGCCGAAACCGGGCTCAGGGTGGCTCACATCAGTAAAATTACAATAAAGTATAAAAAGAAAAACCGTTAATTAAAATACAGGTTAAAAGACAATTTAAAATTTAAAATGCCGCTTCATTTATCGCCCCCAAAAAACACAAAAAAAAAAACCAAGGGGAGGAAAACATCAGACTGAATCCAACCCGAAGGCCAGGAGGAACAGCTCTGTCTTGCAGGCCCTGCGGAAAGATGTCAAATCCCGCAGGGCCCTGGTCTCTTGTGACAGAGTGTTCCACCAAGTTGGGGCCAGTACTGAAAAGGCCCTGGCCCTAGTTGAGCCCAGTCTAACAGCCTTGTGGCTCGGGACCTCCAAAAAATTGTTATTTGTGGACCTTAAGGTCCTTTGCGGGGCACACCGGGAGAGGCGGTCCCGTAGGTACGAGGGTCCTAGACCACATAGGGCTTTAAAGGTCAAAACCAGCACCTTAAACCTGATCCTGTACTCCACCGGGAGCCAGTGAAGCTGCAAGTAGCAACCCCGGTGGAAAGTTGTTGAAGAATGTAAACAAACCAGCTTTGGAAGTGTTTCAAAGAATGGATTAAAATCTAGGGTACTGGCTGGCAACTCATTTTAAAGGGAAAGGGAAAGGTACCCCTGACCCAGGTCCAGTTGTGGACGGCTCTGGGGTTGCGCGCTCATCTCGCTCTATAGGCCGAGGGAGCCGGCATTTGTCCGCAGACAGCTTCCGGGTCATGTGGCCAGCATAACTAAGCCACTTCTGGCGAACCAGAGCAGCGCATGGAAACGCCTTTTACCTTCCCGCCGGAGTGATACCTATTTATCTACTTGCACTTGACGTGCTTTCGAACTGCTAGGTTGGCAGGAGCAGGGACCAAACAATGGGAGCTCACCCCGTCGCAGGGATTCGAACCGCTGACTTTCTGATCGGCAAGCCCTAGGCTCTGTGGTTTAGACCACAGCTCCACCCGCATCCATTTTGAGTGAAGTTATATGCTGAAAGAAGTGCTAAGGATCAGCAGAATTGGTTTCTTTCATTGACTCACTTCTTCAGAAACCAAGGTAACAGCAAAGGGTCTTTTCCCCATATCTCCCTACTTTGAAGAAGTTTTTGGGACTCTCTTCCCCTTATGTTGAAGCTCACCAAAATAGATGATATATCATTCACGCAATTGAGCATTCTTCAGGCTCTCTGTGTAGGTTGGGAGGTTTAAATCTCTGTCCCCTGCTGTTGTCTTGCTTGTACTGGGGGCTCCCTGCCTGTTAAGTGCATCGGGAGCAAAAGCATCCATCTGCACAAATAGAAGCTTTCTTCCAACAAAAATGGCAGAGACCCCATCCTGGATCAGGACCATAGTCAGGATATTTTTCCAGCCACAACTTGCTGGAACTCAGTTCTGGCCCCTCTCAGGTGGTCGCCGTTCTAAGAGAACGAGGGAGGTGTTCATGGTGAGTTCCGGCACTTTTTTCTATTTTTTCTTGAAAAATAGCACTGACCCTAGTGATAGGCAAAGAGTTAAACCTCCTACAGTCCACATCATGGTCCTGATCCAGATTAGGAATCCAACACTCATTATTTAGCTTTTCTGATTTCAGACCCTCCAAGTGTCCCTATTTTCCAAGGATGACCCTGATTTAGAGAAGCCATCCCAATTTCTGATTTGATCCCAGAATGTCCCACGTTTCCTTAGGATGTCCCTATTTTCATTGGAGAAATATTGGAGGGTATGGAGTTATCCAACCCCCGAGCTGTCTGAATGCAATCCTGTATAGGGAAGGTTTTTTTTTGTTTTTTTGTTTTTAATGATTAATGTTTTATTATGTTTTTATATATGTTGGAAGCTGCCCAGAGTGCTGGGGCAACCCAATAAGACATGTGGGATATAAATAGTGAAATTATCATTATAGAATGGGATGTCCCTATTTTCATTGGAGAAATGTTGTGATTCTGTGAATGGCCTCTTGGCCCTGAGAAACAGGCCCATGAAAGTGAACAGCTGAGGTTCAGAATGTTGTGGTAGAGGCTTTGTTGTTCTTCATACCAAGTTAGGAATAATGGATTAGAAGGGGGGAAAGAGTTTAGAGAAAAATGGATTGGAAAGTCCATTCATAGTGAAAGAAGGAAGGAACAGTAGCTTTTTATATTGGGGAGAGTGGGGGATTGAGCCCTTTTCCTGTGACTACGATTGCAAAAGGACACAGTGGCCGAGCCATGATGAGAGTGGGAAGAATCTTTATTGGAGCGGGTGATATGTGCAAGGCTGAATGATTTTCATTGCTGAATTTCTAGGTGGACGGGGTCTAAATAATGATGCAATTTGTTCTTTGCTGCAAAGAGTTGGCTTTGGGCTTCTCTTCTCAAACAGCAGCTATCCAACTATTTCAGAAACTCTTTCAGCTGCCAACAGAGGTCTGCTGTAGAAAGAAAAAATGTTAATCCTCATCATGAATGTGTGGAAATATGTGAAGAGACCAAAAAGAAGAAGTAGCCCGTTGGAAATGGAAGCAGGAAGAACTACCGATGAAAGAGGAGTGGCAGATGAAATTAATGGACTATGAAGAACTGGATAAGATGACAGGGAGAATTCGAAACCAGCGGGACCAGAAATTCTGGAAAGATTGGAGTAAATATGCAAACTATTTGAAAAACAATTGTAATCAGCTGACTATGCTTGTAGGATTGCAAGAAGTTTTGTAAGGAGAACTACATGAAATATTACAGGAAAAATTTATGAGAATGGATTTTAAGTTATGGACTATTAAAAGTAATAGTGAAAATAATGAAATGCAAGACTAAGCGATGAAGGTTGAAAATCATTAGACGTGGTTGATGGAAGTCCTAGGCTTATAGCCAAAATGTTGTATAAGATGAGAGGAGATGTTATGTTTTGTTTGGAAAATATATATATATAAACTAATAAAATATTTAAAAGAAGAAGAAGATGATGATGATGAAGAAGAAGTAGCCCTTTGACTCATTCCCCATATTTTTAGTCTCCCTTGAGCCCCAGGAAACAGGCTAGGAAAAAAGGCTGTAATCCCAAATCCACTTTCTCTGAAGTAAGCCTATTGCACTTCTTTCTGAGCAGTCATGAATACTGTTGTGCTCCAAATCTGTGCATTTGGCTTGGTTTCTTGAAGAGGAGACAAGGAAATCACATTCTCTCCCATAATGATCTTAAACATGATAGGAACACTTGGTTTATGGTGATAAACTAGGCGACCCATCCCATACATCACTCCTTGATAAATTTCGGATGGTGGTGTTTTGTTAGGTAGGTGATAGTTAAGAGAGACCCACTACAAATATAACGCTGCTATGTTTTTACAAAACTGCCAGTTAAACTTTTTTTTATGAGGCTGGTTTGCTCTTTATGACTAATAAAAGGAGACTACTATCAGCATACGTCTCTAATGGTGCTCAGTGAGGGAATTGCTGGATCGCTGCAAATGTAATGAGGTGTTTGGGAGTTCATGCAGCAGAGCCTACCAGCTATGCTCTCTCCAAATCACTCCTCGTTAATTGATCTCCTTATGAACTTTAAACAACCCCGGAACATTGTACAGGGTTAATATATGCAATTTTGTGCATGATCTGTTAATTAGCAAGGCGGCAGTAGGAACTTCCATATTACTTTTTTACCTAAAAATCATTGCCACTTCCACATGGCCTGAAACTATGTATAATGAATGCATGGAGGATGGCAAACAGGCTCACAGCTACTTCATCAAGTGAGCATGCACAGAGCTTACATGGGTACAAGTTGTACATTTGATTCCAGACAGAATGCGAAGTGCTGGCGATTACCGTTCAAAGACCTACCGGTAAATGGCTTGGTTCTGGGATACCTGAGCGATCGCTTCCTCCCATATCGCCCAAGATCGGAAGGATCTGTACTGCTAGTAATCCAGGTGTCTCCCATCCTATATTTGTGCATCTGGTTCTTCCTGCCTAAGTGCAGAACCTTATATTTGTCCCTATTGAAATTCATTTTGTTAGCTTGCGCCCAGTTCTCCAATCTGTTAAGGTCATTTTGAAATCTGATTCTGTTTTCTGCGGCATTAGCTATCCCTCCCAGTAATGTGTCATCTGCAAATTTGATGAGCATCCACCCAATTCCTTTATTCAGGTTGTTTGTAAAGGCATTGAACAACAACGGGCCGAGGACAGAACCCATATGTTAATGGACCCCAACTCCATCAGCCCCAACTGGCAGGACTAATGTTCAAGGATGATGGGAAAGGCAATCCTTCACTGTCTTGAGGGTCACAGGTTCATTGACTTAGATAAATGATTTAACTCTCAAATCTAACTTTATGCTTCCAGCAGCAAGATTCACCCCGCTCTTGTTTTCTTTCAACACAATGGAGATAAAACAATTGGTGGTCTAAAATAACCAATGTTTGCAGCGCTTCCCTGCCTGGTCCCCTTATCACGGCATAGATGTCCTGATGAGATGAGTGACTATTACAAGATGAGGCAAGCATTCATGGGCATCCAAGCTAACCTGCAATTTATCTCCCCACCTCAAAGAAAAGGCTTGCTAGAAACAACCTGCTCATTTAGTAGCAGAAGACACCTTTTCTAGGTCCAAAACTTCTGTTGAACAAAATCTCAAGTCACTGTATGACTATATAAATAGCACTCGGGGTTATCTAGCTGAGTGTTTGGCTGTCTTGTCTCCCAGGCTACACAGATAAATGACTTCTCAAGTAATTACAGCAACGTGTCTCTCACCCTGGCGTTGTTTCTCTCTACATCAGAGATATGCAAAATATGCATTTTAATTGCAAGAGGGACCCAGTGTTTCAGCTCACTTATTATTAAGTTCACATTCTCTTCTAAGTGCTTGTTAATAACATCCCTCAAATGAATTTCTTGTTACCCTACCTTAAGCAATTATGTGCTTTGACTTTGATCATGTGTGTACTTAATTTTCAGTGCCTAAAGCACCTCTCAGATACACAGCAGCCCAGCCTTGCTCTGGCCTCCTGGTTGCTATGAATATGCTGTGTGAGAGAAAGAGAGAAAGAGAGAGATCTGGTAATGAGAGTGAAATGAAGAGGTACTGAGAGGGGAAAGAGGACAATGTCATGGAAAGGATCATTTACCTTTAAAAGTAAAGTATGTGAAAAAAGGAACAAAAAAATGGGAAAGAATGCTAAAGCTATGCTCTCAAATAGCCTTACCTGAGAGAAAAGGGATGATCTGAACATAGGTGATTCTAAAGTAAACCAGACAAATTAAACAGGATCTAAAGCAGAGACAAACAAAGTAGATACAAAAGCAGATGTGCCCGTACTTGCAATTATTTCTTTCAAAATTGCACTATGGTGTTTAAGCACTGTAATTTATGATGCTATTTGTATTTCTTATGAGCTGCTTCAAGGGCTCAGAAAGTGGGCTACAATTGTAATCAAACAAACAAGTAACATAACTATTCTAATAAATGAATGAATGAATGATTGAAATGCAGTAGTTTAGAAACAAGCACCATTTGTCTAAAAGGCCACAAATTATTATAAAATGGATGGAAAACGGGAAGACACAACATATTCTTCCACTCTCTTTAATTAAGACTAGAACATTATTTGGTACTTTTTAATGGTAAGTAGTCCCTAAATGTACATTTGAAAGCTTAGCTTTAGGAACTTTATTTTTCAATTGATCTAAATACATAGGAAATGTTCTCTTGTAGAGAAAATAGAAGCCATAGTCAAACAGCAACTAATCTAGCTCTATGGAATGAGGAAGTGGCAGCGGTGATGATTATTCGTTCCAGCTGCAGGTAAGATAATCTGCTGTTAAATTATAAATAATAATGAATATAAATAAATATTATAAATATTGTTATAAATTATAAATATTATTGTAATAAATATTATCCAAATTGTTGAATATGTCAGGATGTAAGGAAGGGTGTTCTCTTCCCCCCCCCCTTCCGTCTCTGAAACCCCAGTGCTAATTAAGAGATCAATTAAAAAAATGAATGGGATGATAAAATGAACCCAACAGAGCGATTATAGTGAGATTGTGCCACATAAAAAATGGTTCACCCACCCACTATATCACTGCATGTGACAAACAATGTCTCTTGAAAAGATGGAAGAATAGTTTTAAGAATGATCCATAATTGCACTATTGTTGCACTCTTTCTAAAAATAAAAGTCTGCTTTCTGTGATATGAGAAAACACAGAGAAAATGCAAGTGGATGTCAATTTGATAGTGGTGCCATGTGGCTGCTTGGTAAAAAGAGAGTTGCTCATGTATACATATTATTCATAACATTCATACATATCATCATAAAAATCCCAAATTTTACATCTTGTAGTTGATGGGCAATTTGCCATGTGTGCCGACATTTTGGTGGGAGGTCTCTATCACCACAACCTTGCACTTGTCTCCCACCCCCCGCCCAACAACAGTCTTGCAAGAATGGGCTGGGTCAGACAGGAAAAGAAAACTAAAATAAAATCAAAAAAATCCCTCCACCCAATTCTGTTTTATTTATCTCCCCCCCCCCCACATACATACATTTCTTTTGGCTTAGAAATCTCTCACCTTTTTATGTTTAGAAAAAAAGTGGGAAGCAATCATCATCTCAGCATGGCAGAGGACTAAGAGAATATTTAAATAAAAATTAAGATTCTGCCTGCTCAAATGGGTGGAAAGAGGGTAGGATTTGTCCCTGGGGCTGCTTGATATGGAGATGTCTCTAGTCCAGAAGCATTCCCGGTGTGTGGGCACCCAATGGTGAGTTCATCTTCCATCCTTTAAACAGATCGACAGAGAACTTTCCCAACTCAAATGTAATAGTTCAGCTATGCAGTGCTTTTTCCCCTTAAAAATGCTTAGGGGTATTCTCATTTTCCTGCTCATATTGAAATACTGCCCCTCAATGAGGCCAAACTTAGATTCACAAAATGTTTAGGGGTATGTGTCCCCCTGCGTCCCTGTCCTCCAGAAAAAAAGCACTACAGCTATGAATATCCAGTTATTTGTCTATTTCCACAGCTCTACAGGCTAGCTACACTTGTTTCTTTACTTACTAATTTTAAAAATGCATAGGCCACATCTACATATCCTCAAGTAAGCTATTAGACAAACATATTCAGCGAGTCAGAAATGAAGTGCCATCTAAAGGTTGCACAACCAGAAGGAAACTCACACAACTTGATATTTCTCGTCTCACCCAGCAGTCCCCTGTAACCCCCCAAAAGCCACATCTGGGGTAGGGATAGATAAATCTGTCAATTTTGATTTCTTTCAGTTTCTCATTTTTCCAATATTAGGTTCAGTTCTCCCCATCTTCACATCTCTCTGTATTTTTTTTAAGCTCTTGGAGAACAGCTGAGCTGGCCTAGGATTCATAGCTGTCATGTGATCTCAACAGACCCAATTGTTGCACCGATTCCAGTGAACAACACCTCACCTTCCACTCTTGCTGCCATGAGCAGCACAGCTGCAAAAGCAGTCTCAGACCCTCCGAGAGTCCCTATTTTCCAGGGACAGTCCCAGATTTACAGAAGCTGTCCCAGTTTCTGATTTGATCCCGGAATGTCCCGTTTTTTCCTTAGGACGTCCCTATTTTCATTGGAGAAATGTTGGAGGGTATAGAATAGGATATACCCAGGGCTCTGTTTCAGCCAGAACTCACCAGAACTCAGTTCCGGCACCTCTCAGGTGGGCACCATTGCCATTATAAGAAAACAAGGGAAGTGTTTATGGTGAGTTCCAGCACCTCTTTTTCTATACACGCCTGTTGCGTGTTTAGACCTTTTAATCATTCCCTAGAAATAAATTCACACATGACTCAGATATTTGGTTTGGTTTTTGTCAGAATTTAGGCCACAACTTTATTGATTACAATCAAGTGAGTGGTTGCATAGGCTCTGGTTCGACTAGCTCCCTGCACACTTGCAGGCAGCGCTGTCCCAGAGCTCTATCGTAGGACAGCCAAGGATGAACACCAGGGACAGCTGATGGCAGGGGCACCAATCAGCCACCCTGATGTCCCCCGGATTCAGGCGTGGGCACAACCCCTTTCAGGGTTTGCCAAACCAGTGAGTCCCTGGATTTCTTTACCGGAATACCCTTCGCATAGGAGTGGCCAGACCATTCTGCCACCCCTACCACATGGACCAGAGCCTATCCGCAACCTTACAAGTTGTGATGGTTTGCTACGCGGCAGGTGAAACCCAAGTGGCAACAGCCAATCAGCCAAATGGGGAAAATTCCTGCCGTGCCCCTGTGACGCACAACGGCATAGCAAGGTCAAGTGCAAGCCCTAAATACAGGGAGAGGTGGGCAGGTGTTCTGATGCAGCAGCCCCAAGAGGAAGCTCGAGGGCACCTGCAAGGGTTTAAACAGGTGCCTAGATGCCCTTTCCTTGCATCCCATTGGCCAGATTGCTCCCAGCATCGAGGGACCTACCAATAGGGCATAGCTGTCAACCTTTCCCTTTTCTTGCGAGGAATCCTATTCGGAATAAGGGAATTTTCCTCAAAAAAGGGACAAGTTATGCCAATAGGAGGTTGTGGCTATCCAAACGTTCCCCACCCACAACACCGGGTCTGGTTGCCAGGTCACACCGCAACACGTGCCCTCTGTTAGGGAGGACCCGATTTTTCATCTGAGAAATGTTGATGCGGACATCTCTATTTTCATCAGAGAAATGTGGCAGAGTATGGAATAGGTAAAGGTAAAGGGACCCCTGACCATTAGGTCCAGTGGTGACCGACTCTGGGGTTGTGCGCTCATCTCGCATTATTGGCCGAGGGAGCCGGCGTACAGCTTCCAGGTCATGTGGCCAGCATGACTAAGCCGCTTCTGGCGAACCAGAGCAGCACATGGAAACGCCGTTTACCTTCCCGCTGCAGTGGTACCTATTTATCTACTTGCACTTTGACGTGCTTTCGAACTGCTAGGTTGGCAGGAGCAGGGACCAAGCAACAGGAGCTGACCTCGTCGCAGGGATTCGAACCGCCAACCTTCTGATTGGCAAGCCCTAGGCTCTGTGGTTTAACCCACAGCACCACCCGCGTCCCATAGAGTATGGAATAGGGTGTTCTTATTTCCATCGGATCAATGTTGTAGGGTATGCAATCTGGCCTGGGGTTTGGACTGCAGCCATAGTCTAGATGCAGCCTATAATACTTTAGCTTCACATTCACATTCATTGTTATTATATAAAAAAAGAAGTCCTGATTTTGTTTAGTGCAAATGTGGAGAAAGCTTCAGCTGCTTTTTCAGTGCTATATGGAATACTGGGAAGGACATGCTATTTCCCCATGTGCTTGTAAATGAGGGCTAAAAGATGCTTAATTTTGACAGCAGGTAGCAATTAGCACTTCCTGTGATGCATGCTTAAAAGGGTAACATATATTTTTCGGCAAAGAAACCCAAACAAGCCCAGACAATTCAGCTCTAGCAGAAGACATTAATCTAATATCTGGATATTGACTTCCATTCATTTAAATTTAAATGCGTGTGATTGAGCCGTGCAGTAAAACCAGGTCACCCATACCAGCTGGCATCCTGATGGCTTTTCTTAAGCAAGCAATGGAATCGATTTAAATGTGTAATTGACAGTGGCTCTAACTAGCTACCGCAGAGGACTCCAGTCGGACTGCTGGTGGTAGGGTTTCATCAGGTCCAATTCAAATGCCGCACAGCAGATGACTTGTGGATTAGAAAAAGGGAGAAGTCGTATGTTCAATAAGGTGGCATAAAGCAAAACTTAAGCTGACATAAAGTTACAACAGAGCCATGTTCTGCTGCCACTGGGGAAACAAGTCTTTTAAATTGTTGGCATCCATCTGTCTTGAGAGACAATGGAGTGTGCCTCCAGAGGTGAAGTCAAACCACTGGAGAATCACGGTTTTTACAGTGTTATTCCCCCTATTATTTATTTATTTTTGACAAATAATAATCAATAAAAATGTGCACCCCACCCCTGAGACCATTCCATTGTAACTATCCAACCTCCCAAAATTTCAACACCTCTTGTGATGGTTTGACCCCTTTCCATTTAAACAGTACAATTTCTACAAACACCTTCCATATCTCCTCGAAATAATTTCTCCTGCGTATTCCCCATCTTATCTTAATGGGACATGTTAATTTATCATTAATAGCTATATCCCACACCTCTTTATAACATCCTTCCATTTTATATTCACCTTGCCCCTTCCACTTCCTAGGTATCATAATTCATGCAGCTGTCAATAAATTTGTGAGCAAGTCCGTCATAGCCTGCAAACCTTCCACCCCATCATAAATTGATAATAATGCTACCTCTGGACTTTTGGTCAGCTTAACCCAGTGATTTCGGTTATCTCCTTAAACACCATTTGCCAGAAAAATTCTACATACTTACGCCGCCACCACATGTGAACATAATTCCCGGTTTCCTGGCATTCCCTCCAACATATCACTGAATATTCCTTGTTTATTTGATTTAATCAGACTGCTGTTAAATACCATCTCCAAACTAATTTATAATAATTTTCTTTTATTCTTATAGACAACATTTTCAAAGTACGATTCTCCCATATTTTCCCCCAGCTTTGACTATCTTTCTTTTCTTTTCTTTTCTTTTCTTTTCTTTTCTTTTCTTTTTTCTTTTCTTTTCTTTTCTTTTCTTTTCTTTTCTTTTCTTTTCTTTTCTTTTCTTTTCTTTTCTTTTCTTTTCTTTTCTTTTCTTTTCTTTTCTTTTCTTTTCTTTTCAGACCCTCCTCTCAGTCTCACTGATGTGGACCGAAAGAAAGCAGAGCAATACATCTGGCATTAGCTTATAGCTGCAGGAGCTGCTGGAAATTGGAATAAAAGACACCATCCAACCGACTTAGGGACTGCATTCCAGATTGGCGGGGAGGGGGTTACTCTACTGTATAGCCTTTTCTTCTCCTGAAGATGGTGTTTGAGTTAACCACCCTTTTCGCCAACTTAATTTGCATTGTGAAGTCATGTGACCAAGCTGAATGAGCTTAGGATCCAGTCTTAGTCCGCCCACCCCACTGGTCCCACTCGCAGTACGCCCCCCAGAAATAAATAACTAAAGAGCTGGAACTTTGTATAAAGGAAGGCTACTCAATACCATTTTAAAATAAGGAGAACCACAGCAAGGATATAATAACATGTGTTTTGTTTACCATAGGATTATTTTTTAATATGTTGTCTATTTAATTTACAGTATAGTGGGAAAAGCTGCACAGCAATGAATGAGGTGTTTAGCATAGCCATTTAATGAATGCTAACAAAAGACTGCACAAGAACAACAAAATTCAAAGCTTTATGTAGCCATAGATGATAGATAGATAGATAGATAGATAGATAGATAGATAGATAGATAGAGATAGAGATAGAGATAGAGATAGAGATAGAGATAGAGATAGAGATAGATATGAATGAAGGAACTGGCAAGCCACTCCAATATCCCTGCAAAGAAAACTCCATGGACAATAACAACAGGCATTTAAAAGGGTGCCTGGCATGCTCTGGTCCATGGGGTCACGAAGAGTCAGACACTACTAATCGACAACATATGTTTGTGTGTGTGTGTGTGTGTGTGTGTGTGTGTGTGTGTGTTGCTACATTATTTACCTGATTAATAAACTGGCTCTGAGGAATAAATATTACAATAAATAAATAAATATTACAATAAGAAGCCTCTGCTTCCTCTTTCCGAGCCTGTAGAAATGAAGAAGTCTAACAGTAATAAACAAAAAAAGCCCCCCACCCCTCTATGCAACATGACATTTACAAGTTGGATAATTATCACACATTGACAGGATGATGCCACTTATCAAACACTGACAGTTACTATGCAATTTGGGGTGCATTTGGATTAAAGCGACCACTTTGCTGGCATTCTAAAACCTCATTTTTTCCATGGAAAGGCTTTATACCAAATTACTAATAATTTCTGAAATGTCTTAGGTGCCCTTTACATGCTACAGCAGCGATGTGGGAGCTGCTATTGGCTCGGTTCAACCCACAATGCTACTGTAACATTTAAAGGCCCTGTATTGGAACAAGGAAATGGTTCGCCCGTAATTCAAAAGTGACACACTGCAAAAGCTTTAATAATAAACTCACACTCCTGATAACTCCTCAGCAGGAAGCAGGGTCATCCACCTATGTCAAGTGTATGACAGCTTCCTGTTTCCTCATATCACTGGACCCCAGAAAATATTACTGAAGGGAGAAATACGCCCTTTAACTCAGAAGACTCAGTGTGTGTAACATTGTAAATTTTTATGTTTTGTAAAGATATAAATAAACCCAAATTATCATCAGTGTTTTGGAAATATCTTCTGGATTTAGGCAAATATTTGGTTTTGGAATCATCAGTTTGTATTTTGAAATATAATTTTAATGGATGATGATGATGAAGAAGTCAATGGTAAATCACAGCGAAAAAAGGCAGAACAAGTGAAGAATGAGTAGGTACTTTAATAAGAGTAATAATTTATTAAAATTGCATACCACCCTTCATCCAAATATCTCAGAAAAATACAAAATGAGAATACATAATAAATGAAGAACAAAAACAAACCAATAACCCCTTCCCTCGAACACATTTAAAAAGCCATAGAATGTTAATCAGCCAAATGCCTGGGAGAAGGGGAATGTTACCTAAAAATATGTAACGAAGGCACAAGACAGGCTTCCCTGGGGAGAGCATTCCACGAATAGGGAGCCACTGCAGAAAAGGCCAATAGTACTTCCTGATGGTTAGTGTGAGGTGGTGCCTAAGATCTGGGCTCATGTCCACTTTCTAGAGTGGTCAGAGATCAAGAATTTCTGCTGCTAGAGGAACCTATATGTGGAATATGCAGTTAATCACTGCCAGGCCCCCTTAAATTTGAAGGGACCTGACTCAATGAATAAAAAATACACTAGCTTTAATATGTTGACTTGTCATTTATCCTATATAATAAAGTCCTTGTGTCTCTGCGTCCAGTCCGTCCGCCCGTTTGCGCTACTGCACATGTGCCCCACGGACACAGGGATTGGAGCATAGAGACGTTAGCCGCACCTCTATTCAAACAGCAGCGCGAGCGAAGCGCGTGCGCTTCGCGAGCCTCCGAGCGCAGAGACTTCAGGCGGAGGGGGAGCCGCCGCCGCCGCCGCCCACTGAGGAGACGCTGGCCGCCGCCTCCTCCTCCGGCGCGGAGGCCTCTGCTGCGGGGTGGCGGTGCCGCGCGGCGCCTGGCATGCGTGCCTCCGTCGTCCCCTCAGGCCACCGGAACAGCCGCGACTCCTCGCCGCCGCCGCCACCTCCGACTTCTCCTCACGGGAGCCCCTGAGCGGAGCGCAGAGCGAAAGAGCGGCAGCCGCTCTTTCGCTCTGATGACAGAGGAAGACGAGGAGGCTGCCACGGCTGCCGGAGGAGGAGGAAGAAGAGTGGGGGGGTGCCATCGTCGATGTGGAGCAGCGCTGAGTGAACCCCCCACCCGACCTCTCCCCTCATCCCTCCCGCCCCCAATCGGAAGAGACCCCGCCGAGGCACCCCACACGTGACCCCCTCCCCCGGCCGTCGCCCGCCCCCATCCCTCCTCATCTCTATCCCGCCTGTGGCTTCTCCGCACAGTGGGGCGGGGGGCCTGTAGCTGCCTCCTTCGCCGCCAACCGTGTGCCCCCCTACCCCGCCCCGTTCCATCAGCTTGCCTCGCCTTTCCCCCCGTCCTCCCTTCCTATCTGTCTCTCTCTTCACCCCCCCGCCCACTCTGGGTCAGGCTGTCAAGGCAAGGGCGCCCACCTCAGACCCACCCAGTGGGGGTTGAGGAGTGGGTGGGAAGCGAACTGAAGCTGACTGACTTGGCTCGCTAGCATTGCTGCCTGCCGTCCCCCTTCACCGCCACCTTCCGCGTTCCCTTATTTTATCTCTTTTCTATCACCTTCCATAGCCTCTCTTCTGCCCTCACAGTCCTGATGGGACTTAGCACCCCTGATATTCACAGTGGGAGGAGATAATAGATGTTAAATAAAATGATAAGTGACTTTGATTTGTTGCTGCTGTAATGGAACTGTCAAAAAGAGAAGTGCTTCTTGGTTTAATCCTGTTTGTGGGTTTCCCAAAGGCATCTGATTGAACAAGCTTCTGGGGAGGGGAAGGGTTAATGGGAGGGAGAGGAGGCTGGGGAGGGAAGGGTTAATGGGAGGGAGAGGAGGCTGGGGAGGGAAGGGTTAATTGGAGGGAGCGCTACACCCCCCGACTGGCCCCATATGTTCTAGCGCCCGTTAATTTAACGGGCTGAACGTCCACTAGTACACAATAATTTGCAAGTGCTGGCCCCACATAGCAGATAGAGATGTGAGGTCTCATGTTGTCAGGATGCTGTCAGCATGGTTGCCCAGGAAAGTATAAAGACAAGGAAAAGTTTCTTACCGTCCCTTTTTATTTCAAACTTTACAGAGAGAGGCTGTAGAACCCAGCCTCTTGGATAATGGTGGTGTCTCGAGTGACTCTCCATCCCCGTCTCTCCCACTTCCTCTTTCCTCATTCTCATTGTCTCTTCTACGGGTGCTGCTACGTGCCCTCTGTCTTTGAGCTCTTTGCTCTCCTACTTTTAAGGCTTGCCGGGTTCAGGGAGATGGAAGGTCTGGAATGCTTTCTAGTGGCAACGTGTCAGCCAGCTGCTCTGGCTCTCCCATGATCTCCCAACTTTCCCCCTCAACTGCCTCTGAACTGTGACCTCCCTCAAACCCCTGTTGTCAATCTATACTGGCTTCCTCTTGATCCTCCCTGCAAGGGTTAGGATGGGGAGGCAGTCTCCACCATTCCTCCTCCTCTGCCCAGCCCCTGACACACACACCCTCTCCAGTGTCCTCTTTTGCCCAATCCCTGACACATGTGCATCATGAAAGCCCATGCCTATCCACAATGCGCTCTGCAGACAGGGACTGCATGAACTGAATTCAGATTGCTATGCAGCTGATCTGTGCCAACAATGCTGTGGGATCAATTTTCATCCATGCATGAGAACCAAGATGTATGGTCACAATTGCTAGCTATAAGAATCCAGTGAGAAGGTTGGGATGCATGGGCAGAGGGCTGCAGTGGGGTGGAAGGGTTGGAGGTGCCCATTTCATAGCATGTTCATGCTGCATTGGCTATAACACTGAGTTGCACCAACCTAGCTCCACACACGTAAAGCAGTTTTGGCAAGTTGCCTTGTGAGCTTATGCTTATTATTTTCTTTCTGAAATCCTGTCCTGTACAGGAGAGACCACTCTATTCCAATCTCCCATAAGGTACCAATTCTCATATAGATAATCCATCAGTCTGTCCACCAGTACTTTATAAAAAGCTGATTTATTTTCATTTGGGGCATATATACCTATAACCAAATTCTTTTTTCCATGAATGCTAATTTCCACCCCAATATATCTACCTTGTTCATCGGAAAGAATCCATTTTGGACAAAAATTGGGATATATATACAAAGCAACTCCATTTTTTCTTTGTTCAGGCAGAGATAAAATTTCCCCTGATTTCTTTTGAATTAAATATTTTAGGTCCTTTTCCCTAATGTGTGTTTCTTGCAGGCATATAATTTTAATTTATTCAAGTGATGAAACATATTGTAGAGCAGTTTCAAACCTGTTTAAGTTGTAGTTCCCAACCAAAAGAAAAAATCATTTAGCTTTGTTGTCCTAAGAGAGACAGCAACCTCTAGCAAATTTTCCTAAGCATTTTAATCAAACTTCCCAGGATTCCATGGAGGGAAGACATGTCAGTCAAACATTGGGGGCGGGAGGGGGATCAGGGCAAACAAGATCCTATTTATTTTTATGTACTCAAAATCATCAATGTGTGGCAGGAGGGGCTCATCTGGGCCAAGCTTCCATGTTTGATGTCATCTTCAAGCCATCTCTGTGGACAGGCATTTAATCCAACTTAATGAATCCAATGTCCTTGGAATACTGGCAGAAGCACTGGCGGCACATGTTGAGCCCGTACTTGTGAATCAGGCCGTGTTGGTCTGAGCACATGTGGCAGGACCAGGAGCCCTGGCCAAACTTCCTCAGGTGGCACCAGTAGAGCTGCTGGTGGCCCATCTTGCTTGGCGTTTCACAAGGGAAGCGTCAAACAAGTTTCACTCTGATTCTGTAGGTGCAGATGCTCCAAAAGTTTGTTAATTCTCATAATGGGATCTTAACCTACTGATGCATAGGAACAGAAGGCTACGCTAAGAGCATTCCTTCCTACAAGCATACGATGAGAATTCTGTGATGAGAGTGCTCATACAAACATGATTTCTTTCCTCTAAAAACGAAGCTCGAGTCGAGAGGGGCCCATTGTAAAGTAAAAGCTTAATCTGATTCTGTATGCTTCAAATAATAGACTTCATGCAGGGACACTTTCATACTGTGAATCATTAATCATACTGACAAAATGCAGCATCTCTCTATTAGATTTCCTGTTATGGACTTTTAACAGATGTCTAATTAGAAGCTACAAGTGAATGCAGAGCGAACCAATGTTTAGCTGGAGAGACGGAGAAGACGATTCCAGTTTGTTTGAATAGCATTCAAAGTACTTGAGAAATGACTAGAAAACAGGATCTAGGATCTTGGGTGGGTGGGGGAAGGAGAATTACTAGGCTTCCTCATTGAATGGAAGTAAGTTGTTTTCTCAGACTTTTAAATTCCATCTGCTGAGTACCAAATATATCCTGCACTGGCTGCTATTTTATGTTGTGAATATATGTCAAATGTTGATTTTTCACTGACTGTCTGAGGCCAATACTGTAACTCCAAGGCCTGCCCAACCTCTTGCCCAGCCAACCTAAACACTACATATGGTGGCCTGCAAGGTTATTACCAGATTCCTTGTTTTTGTAGTTCCAGGGAAAGATGCAAAAGCAGGACTTTTATTGAACCTCTGATGCAAAGGCAATGTCAGTTCTGAGGAGGTCTTGGGATGAAGTGTATTCTGCCTGTTCCACTCTTTTCCCTGCCCTTTAAAATATTATTATTATTATTTTGTGGACACTGCTACTCTGCTCCTTGTCTCTCTGTCACTATGGCTAGAGAGATTATGGGACTTGTAGTTCAGCAACATCTGTAAGGCGACAGGTTTCCCATCCCCATTTTAATGGATCACAAATGGAACTGCAAAAAAAACTATTGCAGTATATCCTCAACTCCCAGCAGAACCACTCCATTCAATCATTCCGCCTTTTCCCATATGAACCAACCTGGACACTACAATCATCTTCTGGGGCCCTTCTTTGTATACCCCCTTCACAAGAAGCCTGGAGGATGGCAACATGAGAATAGCCTTTTCTGTGGTGGCACCCCGTTTGTGGAATGCTCTCCCTGTGGAGGCTCACCTGGTGGCTTCTTTGCATAACTTTAGGTGCCATGCGAAACCAGGCCTCTATAACCAGGCCTCTTGAGCATTCGGTGGCCTTTTAAATGTGTTTGTGAGAGGGGGGTTATTAGTTTGTTTTTGTTCTCGTTTTATCATGTATTTTGTGTTCACATTTTGTCATTTGATGTTGTGAACCACCCCGTGATCTCTGGATAAAGGACAGTTTACAAATCTAATAAATAAATAAACACCTCCACCCTGATTTTAATTCCCCCAACTTTTCTAATGGACATTTGGCATCCTATAGCAACGGAGCATGGGGATTTTATTTTTTATAGGGAGTCTGCACATTAGCATTTTTAAAAGATTTTGTACTTCTCAAAATTTCCAAATTCGCTGAGCATGCAGATAGCTTCTCAGTAGCATGCCTTGACTCCAATCCTGTCAGCACTCATCACCTGAGTTCCCTATTAGAGTCAGTGATTAGTTGTGTTGGCCTGGAAGCTGTCAGGAACCAACTGTCAATTACAGCTAGCACTCAAATCTAATATCATTGAGTGTCAAAAACTAATTGACTAAAGAATATTCAACAGATGTTCACATATAAAGAGGAGAATTGTGATATAAGCAATCACTGGGGCATATACTTTTCAACTCTGGTTATTCCAGACCCTCCAGGTGTCCCTTTTTTTCCGGGGATGGTCCTGGATTTACAGAAGCTTTCCTGGTTTCTGATTTGATCCTAGAATGTCCCACTTTTTGGTAGGATGTCCCTATTTTCATTTGAAAAATATTGGAGGGTATGGAGTTATGTGACCCCTGAGCCAAGGAGATAAATAACTATACAACCTTTGGAAGACATCTGAAGGCAGTCCTGTATAGGGAGGTTTAATGTTTTATTATGGTTTTATATATGTGGGAAGCCACCCAGAGTGCCTGGAGCAACCCAATCAGAAGGGTGGGGTATATATGTTGTTGTTGTTGCTGCTGCTGCTGCTGCTGCTGTTAAGGATGTTCCTATTTTCATCAGAGGAATGTTGGAGGGTATGCTATTTTGCAATGGTTACATTCTGGCGGCCTTCAGCATTGTTTGGCCTCATCATCGCTTTGCATTAAACCATGTGTGGCGATCACACAGGGTCCCCGGAAGTTTCACCGTCTATTGATCCCTGTGCCATCACTTTATTTCTCGCTGCCACCAACCAGGCCCCTACCTGGGAGCACACGGAGTCCAGTCAGAGTTAACTTGAACATGAACTTTTGTTTATTTAAAACAAATTTTTTTAAAAAATTCCTTCCAGTAGCACCTTAGAGACCAACTAAGTTTGTTCTTGGTATGAGCTTTCGTGTGCATGCACACTTCTTCAGATACCTGAAGAAGTGTGCATGCACACGAAAGCTCATACCAAGAACAAACTTAGTTGGTCTCTAAGGTGTGACTGGAAGGAATTTTTTTATTATTTTGTTTTGACTATGACAGACCAACACGGCTACCTACCTGTAACTGGAATTATGTTTATTTAGTGCAGTTTAACAAGTATAGGGTTTCATAAACGTTCACAGTTGATTACAGTTATTTGCTTGTCTTCTTTGTTCCTAACTGTTCCTGGCTCAGCTGATCCTACTTCACTAACTCAACTGCCTACCGCACCTTGCCCCACTCACACCCACACAGAGGCGTAGCAAGCCCAGGTGGTACCCGGGGGCGGAATTTTTTTTGTCACCCCCCACCACTTTAATTTTAATTTTTTTTAAAAAAAATAAAAAGTGTCACACACACACACACCCCCCCGATGGTGCCACTTTGCAAGGTGTGGGGGTTTTGTGTGTGTGTGTCTATTATCTCTTTTTTTCCAATAAAGTTAAAATAAATAAAAAATAATAAAAAATAAAAATGTAAATAAATAAAAATAAAAAGTGTCACCCCCCTCTGATGGTGCCACTTTGTGAGGTGTGGGGGTTTTGTGTGTGTGTGTGTGTCTATTATCTCTTTTTTTTTCAATAAAGTTAAAATAATAAAAAATAATAAAAAATGATAAAAATTAAAAAAAATTAAAAAGTGTCACCCCCCTCTGATGGTGCCACTTTGTGAGGTGTGGGGGGTTGTGTGTGTGTCTATTATCTCTTTTTTTCAATGAAGTTAAAATTTTAAAAAAAGTTTTTTAAAAAAATTAATTTTTTTTTTAAAAAAGTGTCAACCCCCCCTCTGGGGTGGAACCCGGGGCGGCCCGCCCCCCTCCCCCCCGTTGCTACGCCCCTGCACCCACACTGACCAACTCACTTCCAACTGCCAACCAACAACCCACTTCGAACCTCCCTCAAACCTCCACAGCAACCACCACAACTTCACCAGAGTGGGCTTTTATATTCCCTCTGACTCCACCTTCCCCCTCCCTCTGGGTTCTGATTGGGTAACCTGTTTAACTATTTACCTTCTAGCACTCCCATATGCTAGCATCACATCCCGGTACCGTCACACCATGCTTCTTTGCTTCCAAGGAACTCCAAAGCATGTTGGAGCACAGCTTGGAAACTCGTGCTATAAAAGTATGACACCATTAATCACTGTGTAGAGGAGGGAATGTTAGCATACTTCAAGTGCTCAAGAGGAGGTAAAAAGAAAAAGATGTACCTGCTGAAGTGTCCTCTTCTAATCAAGTATACAAGTATAATTCTCTCTGGTCCAGCAATCAATGAGATTTATCATGGCTGTGACTGGATTGTAGCATCTTAGGCTCTGGCTGGCAGGGACAGCCTTCCTAGATTGCAACCCAGAGGTATCACCTACTATACCTTTCAAAATTCTCAGACAGGTTGGGCTTCCTAACCAGTTGCTAGGGAAGACTTGAGGAATTATCTCTGCAACTTCCTATACAATGTGATGCAATCTCTGCACCTCTTACAGTAATGTGCAGTTGCAATTTAGCTACCTGCATGAGTTCACGCATCACACAATCCTGTGTGCAGCTCTCAGCCGTTTAAAGGTATCTGCATGTACAATTAAAATTTGAAAGTGCAGATCAATGTGGGAAGAGTAGAAACAAACATAAATTAACACATGATAATGTCATGGGAAAGAAATAGGATATCTTTACTGATTCCAGCACATGTCTTTTTACCCATCAGTCCCTGCTCTCTGCTTTCCATATCAAGCAGATCTCTAGTTTTACTGCATAATAAATAGGTAGACATGCAGCAGCTCATCCCAGGCAGAGGTGACATAGCTGAAAATTTTGGTTTTTCACTTGGCTGTTTTGAGTAACAGCAGCAAAACACAGACTAGCTACCCCTCCACAGTAAGCTAGCTCTCTTTCTAAATATGTAGAATTGTCCCCAAGGCTCTATGCTTAATTCTTGGATGTATATTTCACTTGGATGAGTCTGTTCTAGATCGTTTTTCCCCCTGTCAGGGTGTCTGTGCTTTTAGCAGCTGGGCATCAGAGGGAAGGAGCCATAGATCAGTGGTAAAGAACATGGTTTCTATGCAGAAGGTCCTGTCTTCAGTCCTCAGCATCTCCAGCTTGGGCTAGGACAGATCCTTATCTGAAACCATGCAGAGTCAATTGCGTGTTGAGGTCCCCAAAACCACCCCTCAAATAACTCACACATCAGACAGAATTTTGTTTTGGTTTTTGGCATGATTTTGGCCACAACTTTATTAAAATACAAATAATGTGAGTGGTTGCTTAGGCATTGGTTAAGACTATCTGTCCCATAGAGGACAGAACTGACGACCGTCAGTAAGGGGAAAACACTCTGGAGATATAAAGGGAGCCGGATGATCTGACCCTCCTCTTTCCCCACAGGCTCCCAGGGCTCTTGCACGGCCCTGTCCCCCGACCGGGGGTTCGGACAAAAGCATATTGAGTCCGTGAATTCCTTTAACAGAATTCCCCGTACACCAGTATCCATAGGAGGGGCAGACACAGTCAATCATAACCCCTCCTCCAACCAACATAATAACCAATGCCTAACCGCCAACCTTACAAGTTGTGACTATTTGCTACGCAGTAGGCGAAAACCAGGTGGCACCAGCCAATCAGCCACAAGGAAAAATTCCTACCAGGCCCCTACCCCAACAGCAGATGACCCCATGACAGGCATAGCAAGGTCAACACAGAGGCCTAAAATATAGGGAGGGAGGGTGCTCAGAAGCACGCAGCCAAGAGGGAGAACATGTTGCATACCAATCATTAGATATACACTGGGCTATCCATCAGCAATTTGCAACATACAAATCTCCCCAACAACACCCTGGGTCCAATCACAGCAGTGGCCATCTAAACGTTCCCGCCCAGCACCAGAGGGGTGACTTGCTGGCCCCCACCGCAACACGTGCTCTCCATGAAGGAGAACATGCTTTGCAGTCAGTGTAGACAATGGTGAGCTAGATGGACCTATGGTCTGATGCAATGTAAAGCAGCTTGCATGGTTCCTAAGAGATTGTGGGCAACCCACTCACCCTGAAAAACATCAGTCACCTTGTCAACAATATTTTAAGTTCCCTTCAAATGGCTTCAGGTGTTTAACCTACTTAAGAACGTTCCAGATTTGCTGTAATGTTTCCTTAGGCTCTAGAAAGCTCTGGGTTGCTGCTGCTGCTGCTGTTTTCTTTTTGTGAAGCTCGTTTTATGCTGTACACAAGCAGTGACAGTTGCAAGGGTTGCATATGCTCATACAACATGCTGAGTTTGATATGATTAAAGTGGAATAAACAATGATATGCAAAATCCCTATCTACAAGCTATGGAATAACATCATTCTTCCTATCCTGCATATAGCAAAGAGAAATCTTATTTAACTGGACTCAGTGCCTTGTCATTTGTGATATATGCCCGAATCATTATTATGTCATTTCTGTCTTTTGATTTCTGAAATAAAATGGTAATAGAGCAATAACTGGCATGTGATTGACTTCTCCTATAAACCTGAAGTAGGAGGAGTACCTGGCTTTATAATGCTTCCAGAAATAGAAGTCCCATTATTAACTGTTTTTAAAACTTTTGTATGTGTCTGTGTAAGATTAAGCACTCTGCCCATACATTAAACTTCTTCAAAGTTAAGCTTCCAGTTCTCTGTCAAATCACATTACTCTAGGTAGCGGGGAGGTGCTACTTAAAAAAACAAAACAAAGCAAAACAACTCTAGAAATAATGGATGATTGAACTACTTTAGAGGTATGGAGTAATTTTACACCCAACAGTCTGCATTCTTATGGGCAACCTCCCTTGGTGTGTGTGTATTGGGGCGGGGGAGGCAACCTTTGTACAATAGATTACATTCCATCCATGCAAAAATGTCCAACTTTTTACACATAGTCCTGCCTCAATCTAGGCAAGAAAGAGGCATTACTATAGTTCAAGGACACAATGCATCGATGATAAAGTACTCGAGGAGGCACAGTGAAAGGTCATTGAGGTACATGGCCTGCGGACATGGCTATTTTCCATTAACCTACAATATACCATAACAGTGTCAGTTTGCATTTCTTGGTGCAGAAAGTATTGATCTAATGTGTAGAGATCTTTCCAATTCTACTTAATTCAATAGGGTTCTGGAAGCTTCTGGAAGGTTCTCTGTGTGAAAGAAACAAGCAGGAGGTTTGTGATGCTTGGGTTATTCCTTCAGAGAAGCTGAATACAGCTGGCTTAAAGTGGTTCTTCTGTCAAAGTCATGCTGACTATAAAATTAGCCCAGAAGGAGCCTGGGTATCTCTTTTCCTTCCGGTGTGGTGTTCTGTACGTAGTATGCTTAGCATTAAGGTTTAGACTTATTATAAGTTATTGTAAGTTTAAGTTAAGTCTGCTGCAACTGGATTTCTTATGGACAGTGCCAATCCTGAATATATTGGATTGTGACCATTATGCTCATTTGCCTCCAGTAGCAGTAAAGCTCTGCTGGATGAAATACAATTGCCTCTGGTCTATTTTCTGGGAATCCTGCGACATGTTTAAGTTTTTACTCTGCTAACTATACATTAGAGTTATGTTCTGGATCAATATTAAGTAGAATTCCATGACAAACAGTAAATATAAGGAACTTTTGACACAACGTTAAAATGGACAATAGCCATTTGTCACAGAGGGCAATTCCAAGTGAGCCTCCAAACTGTCAGAATTTTGCATAAGAGATACAGGTGCACCCAGAGAAATTTAGGTTTGTACAATTGAAAGTCCTCTGTCACTTTGGGGAAACACATCCACATTGCTCAATAAAGCCGAGGTATAATCTAACATCCACTTAAGATTTGCTAGGGCAAATCAGGATGAGTGCTCAATAAACAGGCCCCCAGTTGCCACTATTATAATGTGTGTGAGCCCAGTTATGCTTTCTGGGATGGGGGGAGCCCCATTTTGAGTTTTGCCTCCTTGTTTTTGACAAAGCGTGTTCTCCTTCATGGAGAGCACGTGTTGCGGTGGGAGCCAGCAAGTCACCCCTCTGGTGCTGGGCGGGATCGTATGGATGGCCACTGTTGTGATTGGACCCTGGGTTTTGTTGGGGAGAATTGTATGTTGCAATTTATTGACGGACAGCCCAGCGGATATATATTGGTGGGTTTACAACGTGATCCCCCTCTTGGCTGCGTGCTTCTGATCACCCGCCCTCCCTCCCTATATTTTAGGCCTCTGCGTTGACATGCCTGTCATGGGGTCGTCTGCTGTTGGGGCAGGGGCCTGGTAGGAATTTTTTCCATTTGGCTGATTGGCTGGTGCCACCTGGTTTTCGCCTACTGCGTAGCAAATAGTCACAACTTGTAAGGTTGGCGGTTAGGCATTGGTTATTGTTGGTTGGAGGAGGGGTTATGATTGATTGCGTCTGCCCCTCCAATTGTTGCTGGTGTTAGGGGAATTCCGTTAAAGGAATCCAGGGGCTCGATATGCTTTTGTCCGTAACCCCTGGTCAGGGACTAGGGCCGTGCAAGAGCCCTGGGAGCCTGAGGGGAGAGGGGAGGGTCAGACCACCCGGCTCCCTTTATCTCTCCAGAAGGTTTTCACCTTACTGATGGTCGTCAGTTCTGTCCCCTGTGGGACAGATAGTCTTAACCAATGCCTAAGCAACTACTCACATTGTTTGTATTTTAATAAAGTTGTGGCCAAAATCATGCCAAAAACCAAAACTAACATTCTGACTGATCTGTGAATTATTTGAGGGGTGGTTTGGGGACCTCGACACGCAACCTGGTAGTGCCCCACTTCCAATATTCACTGCTCACAGTTCAGGTCACACAAACACTCTGTTGGAGTCTCTGTGTATTTGACAGGAATTGTGTGCAATGACCATTGGTATGGGAAGTAGGTTGATAACAGCATGTCAATAACAAAGAGGCAAACCTCAAAATGTGCAGAAGGAAATAGTAAGTCTTGTTTTTCCCCAAAAGCCAAAGGAATGAACTCCAGTGTCAGATTATTAAATCTCCAACCACATTGGACATAGCCACTGCAGCAGGAGTGCCTCTACAAAGCAAATTTCTCATTTTCTTCAACACCTTTTGATGTCCCCCCCTTTGTTTTTTGTGGTTTGTAAAGCTGTCTGCCCCCCTTTCTCCCCATATTGCAAGCAATTTCCCCTTTCCTCTTCTGTGAAATGTAGGAGGCTGTGGATTAGCAACCAATAGCATTAGCATCGCCCCCTTTCCTTCTGGATCTAAAAGTTTTGCTTCATTGCAAATATCTGCAATAATATTATTTCAAAACAATTCATTAAAAAGTATTTCATTATCATTTTTCATTTCTATTTATTAAAAGCGTAACAAGAAATATAAACAAGGAATCACATCATATCCTAGCTGATACAATAAAGCAACAAATTACAGTTCAAGAAGTGAGCATTGTGTGTTGCATGAGAAAATGTTAAGTTTCAAAGGACAAAAATACCATTTGGACTGTTGCTGTTTGCTTATCTCCCGACTTGAAACTTCTGCTTTGATTGCTATTTGTTCTGTTGTTTTAATGGGCTTTTTTTATTATAAATGCTTGATGTGGTCGCTTTATTGCTTTTTAGACAGCTCCCAGGTATTTCCTGACACCTAAAGTTTGGCGTTCATGGTATCTCTGCAGTTGTTATTGTTTTATGCCAAGTTTTCATGCTTTGTTTTATGTTGTGCTAAATTTTATTGTACATATAAATTTGTACATGGGACCCAGGTGGCGCTGTGGGTTAAACCACATAGCCTAGGGCTTGCAGATCAGAAGGTCGGCGGTTCGAAGCCCTGCGACGGGGTGAGCTTCCGTTGCTCGGTCCCAGCTCCTGCCAACCTAGCAGTTCAAAAGCACTTCAAAGTGCAAGTAGATAAATAGGAAGTGCTCTGGTGGGAAGGTAAACGGCGTTTCCGTGCACTGCTCTGGTTCGCCAGAAGCGGCTTTGTCATGCTAGCCACATGACCCGGAAGCTGTCTGCGGACAAACGCCGGCTCCTCGGCCTATAGAGCGAGATGAGCACCGCAACCCCAGAGTCGGACACGACTGGACCTATTGGTCAGGGGTCCCTTTACCTTTACTAAATTTTATTGTATACTGTTAATTTTTTAATGCTAAGCAATCTAGATTTTTAAAACATAAAATAAAATAAAATAATACTATCTGAACCATCTTCTCACTTTCCAAGTTAAGTGGCCCAGGTTCAAGGGAGATGTTCAGCTTTCTTCCTTTGGGAGGGGATGGTGATAGGATGAATTTAGGACTTTGATGTGCATTGCCAGGTGAAGCACACACACTACAGATCCACATCCCTTTCTGATCAAGGTGCCACTCAGTCAGAAAGAGAGAGGTGGATTAAGAAAATGAGAAATCCAGTGCAAAGCACCCTAAAGGAGATTATCACCCTGCAGTATCAAATAGTGTCCAACAAAGTCAGTCAAGGAAGATGTGAATGAATGAACCGAACTACTCCTACATTTTAACAAAGGCCTGAATTAGGACTCACCCATTTTATAATTCTCTCTCAATTGCGCAAAGGCCTGCCCACTCCTTCTCTTTTCCCAGAAGTCTGTTTGGCTTATTTCTACTTATTAAACAACAATAAAAGCCTGCATAAATGCCGTACATTTAAAGCACACACACCCCACACAAAAAAGAAAAAATATTGGGAACTGTAGTTTGGGGAGGGTGCTGGGAAACGTATGTGGGGGCAAACTGCAGTCCCCATAATTATTTTTGGAGGGGAGATGGATGTGCTTTAAGCATATGGCATGCAGTCAAAGTCAATGTTTACACCAGGCTGTAAATTTATATACAATTATTATTATTATTATTATTATTATTATTATTATTATTTTGTATAACTTTTATTAAGTTTTTCTGTTTTACATTTTAGAATATCATTTTGCATATCATAAACCCCTGCATATTTTACAAAAACTAAACCATTCAGTATTCCATTATTACATCCATCAAAACATATTTACACTGTTGAATTTATCTCAATGCTGCCGTTTTCAAGTGTACACAATTTTCACACATATATTCAATAAACATTTTCCAATCTTCTTTAAACATATGTTCCTCTTGTTCTCTTATTCTATATGTTAAGTCTGCAAGCTGCGCGTATTCCATCAGTTTAAGTTGCCATTCTTCTTTAGTTGGGACCTCACTCATTTTTCATTTTTGGGCTAACATACATAAATAGCCTTTTTAGACACCTGGGAATTTCCATCTGAATTATCCACAACGAAAAGGACTCTGTGTTGTGGTGGTGTTTTTTTTTGTTTTTTGTTTTTGTTTTTTTTTTGGGGGGGGGGAGTACTTTTAAACATTTTTTTCAATTCATTATAAATTATTTCCCAATACTCTTTTGCCCTTTTACAAGTCCACCACATATGATAGAACATACCCTCAGCTGAGGGTAAATTTATATACAATTAAGGCAGCCTCATATTATGTTTCACAGCAACATCTTCCTGCTGGCATTAATGGCGGAGCAAGATTTCTCAAACAGCATAAAGTATCACTGTGGTGATAATATGAGAAGGACTCAAGCTGTGCCTGTGGAATATTTCGCATCTTGTGCTAATCAGAATGCTTAACCTGAACTGATGAAGCTATATAGTGAAACCTGAGAGTAATCCGGAAGACAGGTCTTCTTCGTCCTTCTTATGTGCCACTTGTGTTGATTTCGGCTGGATGGTGATGTTGCAAGACTCATATAAATATGCTTCATCTACTATTACATCCATGAGATTTTTGCTTTGAACTGTTGAAGAATTCTACTATCTACTCACCATCAACCAATTGTGAACGTTTTGTTGGCACCAAGATTTTGTTGCTATACCCAACCTGTTGCTGAATGGTTCAGTCACGTGAACATTATACATTCTGTTATATCACGCATATATGGCTTGTTAATCATGTGGCTTTATTGAAAGACTGTTAGTTTTTCAGAAGAGGATTCCAGTAAATCTTTTATTATAGTTTCAGCCATTGTGTGGTGGTTTTGGTTGTTTATGGAGCAAGATTTCTGACATGTTGGCTCCTTTGCACAGGAACACTTGTCCTAGTTATTTGGCAACCCCCAGTCCACAGCTCAAAGCATTGCCAGTATGGCCAGGTACTTAAATTCAACTCTGACAGATTTACAGTGTGGTAAAATTACAAAGTGCTGCCTTTGATGGTTCTGCTGGAAATCCAGGGTCTGCATCCAGAAGCCAGTTCAGGGAAGTAGCAGTTCCGAGTCCTGACAGCACCTGCAGCAATTTTTCACATTGCACCACAACACATCACATCAGGACTATGTTCATGCAAAAAACATGTCCACTCTAAATGGGCTCTCCTCCTGTTAGACTGTTGTTGGTGTTCGTCAGACGATATTTACTTATATTATTTGTTGTGTTTTCTGCATTAGCAAGGAACAATTCTGCTGAACCAAACTGTGCTTTAGGGGATGACAACCAAAACAGATTTTCCCTGGCAGATTCTTCCTTCTGTTCTCGACTCCAAGATAAATCCCCTCTATCGTCTCTTTAACCCACTCACCTTCAATAAAAACAGTAGATGGCTCGTCGCTGGGTCCCCTGTGAACAAACCCTTCATCATACGGTCCATGGGCTCTGTTGATGATTTGTAGAGAACCTAAAAGGGAAGGGAGCTTTGTGGTGGCTGATTTAAACGGCCTACCAAAGGAGCAGAATTACCATAGGCTACAGAAACCACATAGCTCAGATGGTCCAAGTCAAAACCTCCTGCTGGAAACTGTTCAGTGGATGCAGCAGAAGAACATTTGCTGTAGCTAAAAAACACTTGCCTATCCCTGCCTTCACAGGGGCATATACTGCAGCCCTGAGGATGGAACAGGCACTTGCAATTTCATATAAATAAGGGATCTGTCACCACAGACTACATTGTATTTGCTCCAGCATTGATAAGGTTGACCTGAATTTCCTGACTGTAATGACCTGTGCCTGTTTCCATACTTGAAACCCCAGCCTTGAGATATAACATAGAAGTTTCTGGTTAAATGGAGGCTTGGGATAGGGATGAAAATAAATTCACTTTGCTTTTTAAAGGCAAATCTATCAAATCCACACATTCTGAAGCAATGTGAGAACCGAAACACAAAATTTCCACTGATTCGAATTTTGCGATGCAATTCTCTAAATGAACAATGTTTACAAAAATACATATAGAAGGTAAAAGTGTACATTAAAATGAATATATTTGTGAATGTGACATACAAATAGCAATATTTTAGGGGGAAATGCTTGCAACAATGTGTAATTAGTCAAAAATGCAAACATTGTCTTGAGAGAGAATGGACCTTCCGGGGGGTGAATTCGAACTGCTGGAGAATCACACTGCCTGCTGTGGCTGCAGAGACTGGTAAATCATAGCTGCTGCCTCCCACATTTTTGTTTGTTTTTTATCTTTGATTTTTTTGCTGCATTAGCAACATCGAACTAACCTCTCCAGGGCACAAGCCTGAGCAGTGTGTATGGAAGTCTTGGACTGCCCTGACAACAAGGGCCCTCTCTCAACCTCGCTGATGTGGTCCAATTGAAAGCAGAGCAATACATTTGGCAGCAGCTGGGGTACTGGAGTTGCCAGACGTATAATCTAAATCTGGATGGCCATGGTGGGAAATAGGATGATGAACTAGGTAGAGATTTGAATTCTTCTTCTGTTGCTGCTATTATTGGTATAAGACCATATTCCCCAATGAAAAGCATAGACTTGGTTCTCAGCATATCTGAATCATTACCACACATGTATATTATCACAACTACAGTTGGCTTAATTGCACAGCATCTTGTACATCCAGCTGCTGCTCTCCGCTTCATAAATCTGAAAAGAATATTCTCATTCTCTCTCTCTCTCTCTCTCTCTCATTGAGGCACATATTTGTGATAGAAGGTATGAGTTTTCTGTATCGGAAGCAGCAAATTCACAAATATTCTCATGGCATTCCTAATAATGTGTTATTACAACCCCCAAGGTAAGATGCAGCAATACTGATGGCTGGTACAAACATGGATGAACATGGTAATCTATTACATGTAGGAGGATGGTAGTCAAAGATCTCAGGATCCTGTATTTCTCCCAACCAGCAGAGCCGGGGGGCAGGGACTGAATTTTTAAGTATGATGTAGTTTTGCTGTCAGATAAAAGGACAAGCCAAACCACTCCATTGCTCATATGTGTATTGTAGACTTGCCGTCCTGTTTACATCCAAATTATCTAATTCACCAGGCAGTGCTTTTTTTCTAAAAAAAAAAAAAAATGTTTAGGGGTACTCTCATTTTCCTACTTTTATTGAAATACTGACCCCCAATGAGGCCAAACTTAGATTCACAAAATGTTTAGGGGTATGCGTCCCCCTGCATCCCCCCAGAAAAAAATGCACTGGCACCAGGTATCTGATGAAAATCTAGAATGAGCCAATCACAGATCTGCTGTCAATTAAAAAATAAGCACATAAAGTTAAAGGAAAAGAAAAGACCATCCTAGTGTTTATAATTCAACATATACAGGGAAATAACCTGTTAGTTGTTTGATAAATGCAGGAAAAGTAAAATGCAATTATGAGGTGCTGAATGAATAAATATATATTAAATGAATAAATTTGCTTTGGGTGGCTTATGCCAAGGCACTGTGGAAGATGGAATCTTCATAAATGAATGTATGAAAAGGAAATAAATCTGACAGCAGAATGAATTTGCTCCTAACCCACAATGTGGAGTAATAAGAATAAAAAGTCCACTAAGAACAAGGAGAAAAAACATGTTGGGGTGCCCGTTACCTTCTTGTCTGCCATACTATTTTTTCTCTCCATTGCCTTCTTTGCACTTTTGTTATGTTTGATGGAACACAAGATGCTACTTTTACTAGATTGGTGTATTGGTCTTACGTAGCCCATCAGTTCTTTTCTTGCAAACAGAGGCGGATTTAGAGGAACACGACCTGTTTGGTCTCACTGGGTGCACCAAATTTTGGCGTCACACAGAGTGCCACTAAAATCTGAGACTTCAAGATCTGCCACTGGTTATCCGAACCTTTTTTTACCTGGAGATGTCAGGATACCTTGGCCCTTTTCCATCTGCACTATGCTACCGAGTTATGGGCCTTAGGAGTGGACACAACCAATAGAAGGCATGTATGCTTGCGCTCATGGCATTTGCTGATTGGCCAGAAAAGGACAAGAAAGGATATTTAAGACAGACTCGCTCAGTAGTAACACAATGTCAGACTCCATAGTTTCATCAAGCCACATCTTTCCACCACTTCCTCCTCCCTAGTTTCTGCCTTTGTTCCTGTCAATCTGTTGGTACACATCACACAAATGGTAAGCATCGCACAAATAAAAAAGAGAATAAAAACATAACGATAAAGCCACACTGCAATAAAAGCACGATACACCAGAAACAACAAACACCCAGACACAAAACCAGTACAAAAAAGAGTATATTCAGCTATCAAATGCATGCATTAAAACTGCCCACGATTCCACAGGGACTTATATCAGCCTGGGAGAACAGAAAAATCTTAGCCTAGTAGAAAAAAAAGCAGCAGTGTGGATGTCAGACAAGCTTCCCTGGGGAATGCATCCCAAAGCCATAGGGCCACCACTGAAAAGGCCCTCTCTCATGGTCACCCTCTGAGCTTCAGATTGGAGGGGTGACATGAAACTCTGTAGACTAGGAGTCACCAAAGTTTTCGAATCCACAATAGGGATTTTGAGAGTGTGTTGGGGACCACGCTTTCTGGTTCCTTCTCTGCATCCTCTTCTCCAAGTCACCCTCTGTTCCCACATACTTTGTTTTTCCATAGATTGGATGGGCACCACCAGCAAAAAAGCCCTCCATCTCTTGAGGCTACACTCTCTTGCCTCTCTGAGCACCAAGTCAAGGCCTGATAGCCAGCTGCACAAGAATCCAAAGAACAGTAGACCAAGTCCTTTGAGTCTTTTAGGGGCCTTATGGTTTCTTTTCCCTTCAAACAGAAGTTCTGGAGGATGAGGGGAATCTTTGAAACGGTTTGTAAGATGACCAGGAGTTTTAAAGGAGTTTTAACAAATCATGTATGTGTAAATCTCACATTCTAGCCTTTAATGACCCTGAAAATTTGACTGGACACTGGGCAAGCACAACCCTTTGAGTGATGCTAAAATAGTTACCGGTAATTTGATCTCAGCCTATATTTCCCCCTCTTCTTCAACACATCCACAATCATCTTTTGAAGGTTGACATTTGGGAATGCAAAATGGGACGGCATTATACAAAACTATACCAGAATCATGACCAAATCATAGCTTGTTTGAAATATTCATATCCTCCCACCACTCAAAAGAAAAACAAAAAATGACCAACCCCATTCAGGAATCTTCCATTCATATTTCTGAACTCTGGGGGATGGGGAAGACCCTGTTCTGTTTGTCCTGACTGGTTTCTAGGTATGATATGATCATTGTTGTTATAACCAATCACAATTATTTCCTAATGATGTTCTGGCTGTCACATTGAGCCACAAGGTGTGTCTCATTGCTTTAATTTGGTTAGTGAATAGGTCTTAAAGTGGTGATTCTGAACCTTGTAAATTAGGGCTGAGACTCACAAACTTGCCATAGGCTTTCCCCCCTTCCCATCGTGATTTTTCAGCCCTTCTCCTCTTAATCATCATAGATGGGGGGGGGGAATGATGGAAACTTCACTTACACTTTAGCTTCGGATAGTGCTACAAATTATGAACCGGTTCACCAGCTGACAGTTGCATCAGCTGGTGACTTGCATTTGCAAATATGCCATCGCAGATCAGGTAGAACTTTTGTCTCACCTCACCTCACCTCAAATATGATTCTTCTAATTGGAGTCTGTTCATGCAATCATCGGTGAGCACTCATGTTAAACCATCAAACAATGCACATACACTTATGAAGTCAGGTAGCATCCAACTATTTCAAGGGTTTGCAGTCATGTTAGGTCAGGAACCAGTCCTGGGGTGGAATATTCAGATGACTACTATCTATGGCTATTTTACATCTGTAGTCGCACACCCAAAAAATGCCTTAAGGCATGGAAGCCCTACCCCCTCTTCCAAATTTGGTTTATTTATTTTGAACACTTAAAATCAGCTTTCCTCTGGCTGTATCCACTAATACAATAAACTAGTGGTGCACAAAAATATGCCCCAGTTGTTGTTTTCCTCCCTTGCAAAAGAGGCTTCCAGTTGTTGTTGTTTTTTACTTTTATGTTTTGTCCACATTCTTATAGCACTTTAGAATTTACTGTATTTTTCTGTGTATAAGACGATGCTTTTCGCTAAAAAAGAATTAGGCAAAAATTGGGTGTCATACAGTACATGGATATGAATGCAGAGGGGGGACGTGCAATTAATGGCAGCAGCAAGCAGGAGATTGGCAGTGGTGATTGGGCGGGTGATTGGTAGCTGCGGCAAGGCCTGCTGGTGATTGGCTGTGGCTGTGGCAATTGTGCAGGCGATTGGTGGCTGTGGTGAGGTGGGCAGGCGATTGGCGGCTACAGCAAGTGGGCGGGTGGGCAGTTGGTGGAGGCGAGCGAGCAGACAATTGGCAGCTGCAGCGAGATGTATGATTGGCAGTGGCTATGGCAAGCGATTGGCAGTGGCGGGGAGGCAGGTGAACGATTGGTGGAAGTGACCTCCCCCCCCCCAAAAAAAGTTAAACAACTTAATTTTGGGTTAAAAAAAATAGGGGTCATCTTATACACTGAAAAATACAGTATTTAGGATTTTGGTGGGTCATCTTATCATTGGAAGGTGGTTGAGATGTTGTGTATGCTTTTATTTCCATTAAAAATGTATCCAGGCCTCTGAAGCCTTCTGATCTGCCTGTGCTTGCAGATATTAAAAACAACAACAACAACATGGAAGCAACTACCTCACAATGCTGTTCAGGGCCAGCCAGCCCTTGTGGCAGACTGAAGCAGTTGCCTTGGGCGGCAGACTCCCATGATGCAGCATTCCCCTCAGGCGCAACCTCAGGTGCCACCATGCAACCCCAGTAAACAAGGCTTTGGGGGGCAGGGGGCAGCGTCTTCTCATTTTCCTTCAGGTGGCGAAACAAGAGTGTTTGTTGTGGGGGAGGAAGGGAAAGGAGATTGTTAGCCGCTTTGAGACTCCTTAAGGGAATTGAAAGGCGGGATATCAAGTCCAAACTCTACTACTACTACTACTACTAATAATAATAATTTATTATTTATACCCTGCCCATCTTGCTGGGCTTCCCCAGCCACTCTAGGTGGCTCCCAACAGAATATTAAAAACACGATAAAACATCAAACATTAAAAACTTCCCTAATCAGGGCTGCCTTCAGATGTCTTCTAAAAGTCAGATAGTTGTTTGTTTCCTTGACACCTGATGGGAGGGCGTTCCACAGGGCGGGTGCCACTACCGAGAAGGCCCTCTGCCTGGTTCCCTGTAGCTTCACTTCTCGCAGTGAAGGAACCACCAGAAGGCCCTCGGAGCTGGACCTCAGTGTCCGGGCTGAACGATGGGGTGGAGACGCTCCTTCAAGTATACTGGGCCGAGGCCGTTTAGGGCTTTAAAGGTCAGCACCAACACTTTGAATTGTGCTTGGAAACGTACTGGGAGCCAATGTAGGTCTTTCAGGACCGGTGTTATGTGGTCTTGGCAGCCACTCCCCGTCACCAGTCTAGCTGCCGCAACAGAAAAACACTGCATGTCATCCATCAGATTCCTACTGATTTTTCCCTCTCCCCTTTCATGTTTTGGGAATGTATTTTCTTTTCTCATTACTTGATGGAGAATGGCTGGGGATAATGCAGCAGAATTTTTCGGCAGTGCCCTACAATATATATTTCAAGAGATGAAAGTGATATATTAATACAGGTCTGCACCAAGCAGAAGTCCTTGCCAGCCAGCCAGCCAAAACAAGTAGTTTCTAGATAAGCTATGCTTGATCACTGGTGGGATCTGTTTCGATTGGTGGGTTGTAAGTTGTTCAGGCAAGTTGTGGGTGGTTGATAAGAGTATTTTGGGAGAAGCAAGTGCTTTACTTTTGTTATGTACTGAGTTGAATAGGATCCAAAATGCAGCAGTCTGATTGGTCCTAAAACAATAGGATCCAGAATGCAGCAATCTGATTGGTCCGCAGAAGCCACCCAATCCAGCTCCAGGTGGAAGTGAATCCACAACCTGATTGGCCTATAGGAGTATCCTGGAATTAGCCAATCACGTGGGGCCCATTGTGTAAATAATGTATATAAAGCAGACGTTCTGGGGAAACATTCATTCCTCGCTACTATGAGCTGAATAAAGAGCATGAAATCCACACTCGACTCCGAGTATATTTCAACTTTGTAGTCAGTTCTTCTTGTTTGCCACTGTGTAGCCTTTTTATGGTTTTGTGTTCAAATTAGGTGAAAACAACTGTGATCCCACACTTTCCAGTGCATATTCCTGTCACTTTCCTTATTGTAAAAAGTCTGGTCTTTGTAGGAAGTGGGTTGGTTGTGCGAGTTTTTGGGGGGCAAATCAGTCTTAATTGTGCAACCTGGATTTGCTGTTATGTGAGCCAATCCCACACAGAAATAGTGGCGCCCTGGGAGCAGTCCTGCTATTTTGTTGTGTTTTGAACCCCGCTGGTCCTTCCCTCTGTGAGATAAAGATTCAACATTTAGATGGGCTGTTTCTTATATTCTTATGCTTGTCTACTTCAGGGCTCCCCCCCCCAATCCAGAACTCACAGGAACTCACTTGTGGCACCTTTCGGTTGGGCGCCATTACCATTCTAAGAGAACAAGGAAGGCATTTATGGTGAGTTCCAGCACCCTTTTTCTAGAAAAATAGCAATGTCCTACCCCATTCCTTTCGAGTCATCTTCCTCTTCCTTTTCAAAGGTTCTTATTTTTGTTGCTGTTGGCCATTTTCCAAAGGACTAGCCCTTCTATTACACTGAAGTGGAGTCCTGCTACCTATCACCCCTGAGTGTGTGTTTAAGCTTTAAAAGGTTATTGGATGTCACAATGAAAGCTTCTTTTCTTAATTACAATGTTGTATTTAATGTCTTTAGAAACAAATTTAACATGCCTGTATAACTCTTCCTACATCTATACTCATTCATTAGATCTGCATAGCAAGGGGTTGTGTTAATTGTTTTCCCTAATAATTCCAGTTTTATATTTCTTTTCAATTAAAAACCAACAAAAGCCACCTTACAATGTCCCGTGCCAACCTAATAACATTTCCTCTGCACATTTTTTTAATAACAAGACAGAACTGTAATAAAGATCATGGTATTAGGATTAGTATTTGTGGCTATTGCAATTTACAATGATGGCAGCAATTTAAATGTAATTGACTTCTGTAATTGCATAGAATAATTTATGGCTGAGGTAATTGTTAAGAGAGCATGATGTATTGAGGCTTTGAGTTCATCCAATATTTATCCGCATGGATCAGATTGTTGTGGAACTCTTCATGGGGGCAAGTTAGGGGAAATAATTTAATTGTTTTAGAAGATGAAACGTATTTGTCTTGCTACCAGAAAATGGCTTCCTACCGATTTCATGAACATACACACTTTGTTTCTTCCCCCCTAATGGTTGTGAGTACTGAATCATCTCTAATGTTTGGCTGCTTTTTGAGAAAAGGGAAATAGAAGATTATGGCGTGAGTTGGTTTAGACAATAGGCTTGAGGTAGAGTGGGGAAAATACAGGGTTATATGGGGCATAATGTTCCCATGGTGGAATCAGTGCGGCTTGATGAAAGAAGCCTCCAGAGACCCCTTCTGAGGTTGATGGGTTTTTGTAAGCTAACGCCCAGCTTTATAGATCTCAGTTGGGGACTCTGGTGGAGGAACAAAAGGTACAATTCTAACCCCTGGCTGGCAGCAATGGGTTTTATTGCACAGTCAGTTCAATATCCACATCCTTGGTACCCACACTAAGCAGGGCAGAAGGTGGGAGCAGCACAGGGGGGGGCACTTTGTTACAACAGCTCCTAAGTGGGTGTAACATAGAAGCCTGAAATGAGTCTGTTGCCCAGCTCCAAACACTTCCAAAACACTACATTTGGGGTTAGCTACTTCCAGCGGGGATGCAATGGAGGAGGGATCCAAAGGTTTCTGATGCAATACACCACATTTCATATTTGCATGCAGAAATGCTATACTGCCGTACCTTGTAAGTCGAATGGAATCCATTCCGGAAGTCCGTTTGACTTCCAAAATGTTCGGAAACCAAAGCTCCTGTAGCCAATTGGAAGCCGTGGAAGCCCCATCGGACGTTCAGCTTCCAAAAATAGTTCCCAAAGTGGAACAGTCACTTCCGGGTTTGCGGCATTCGGGAGCCAAAATGTTCGAGAACTAAACTGTTTGAAAACCAAGGTACGACTGTCCTACACAGGGGAGACCAGAGTGTGAGAATACGGAAATATGTATGAACGTAATGGAAACTCTTGCACACATTCCCATAATACCTCTGACAAGGCCAGTAAAATAAAAACTTTACTAGGACCAACTGTGTTTCACAGTATGGGAGCTTCTGAGTTACACACAACTCTTCCTCAGGCTGGGCTCTTAAAAATAGAGAAAATCAAGAAAGAAATACATAATGTCAAAAGCTGTTGCATTTTCCAAAGTAGATTTTAAAGGTAATTCTTGAATATTAATTCGATAATTCAATAATATTTCTCCGAGGGGAGAATAGGTATAACTTGCATGTATGTTTCAGTGTGTCTGTTTGAACTTGGTTCCTGTAGTCTAATTAGGATCGGATATTACCTTCACAGTTATGATTAAAATGAATAATCTAAAATACCATTAGGTCTTATACTTTCCATCTCACTAGGTTCTTCATATAAACTAATTAGCTCAAAGGTCATTGTTCTCATTTTTCCAATACCAACAGATCGTTAAAGCAGTGCATTGCTGATTATGTTGATAGATATTGTAGAGGCACAATAGAGATGGAATTTTCAGTCTCATGGAAGGGCGAAAACAATTATCATAAATTCTACAAAGAGATAATCTAATTACAACATTTTTCAATTCAAATGGCTATTGTCCAAGGAAAGGGAAAGTTTCAGAACCTACTTAAGCAAGAGGAACAGATTCAGCTGCATGTCCATGAATCACGTATCAATTGTTCCTTCAGCCAGTCCATGAAGATGACTAAGGAGCTCAGGGAGGACAGGAAAGGGTTTGTTTTGTGGAGAATGAATTGTTGTCTGAAACAATTGATGAATTGCTTATGGAAGTCATGATGCCAGGTGGTCTCAAATTCATGTTTGGCCCTTGACTAAACAAGAGATTTTGAAGTCTTGAAATGTACTGCCATGTCTTCATTGTTTTATGAAGGTGGTGCTCAGCTACTGTTTCCAAGATCCATGCAAGTTTAGACATGGCAATGAGACTGTGCTACTGTCACCACAATCTTTCCTGTACATTTCCTATGTAGTTCTTTAGTGTTCAATTTCATCTTCTCCAGTCCATTGGGTATTTAAGGTAGAGAGAATACTCTCCAACATTTCTCTGATGGAAATAGGGATTTCCCATTCAATAATAATAATAATAATAATAATAATAATAATATATCCCACCCATCTGACTGGGTTGCTCCAGCTACTCTGAGCAGCTTCCAACATATATAAAAACATCATAAAACATTGAACATTACAACCTTCCCTATACAGGGCTGCCTTCAGATGTCTTCTAAAGGTTGTATCGTTACTTATCTCCTTGGCTTGGGACTCACATAACTCCATACCCTCCAACATTTCTCTAATGAAAATAGGGACATCTCACCATAGCCTCCAACATTTCTCCAATGAAAATAGGGACATTCTAAGGAAAAGTAGGACATTGTTTGATCAAATATGAAACCGGAACAGCTTAGGTAAATCTGAGACTGTCCTTGGAAAATAGAGACGCTTGGAGGGTCAGAGAGAGGTTGAGATAGCATGAATTCAGTGTTTCTGGATATCAGGGGTGCTAATTTCTGTCCTCTTTTTCATTGGATCTTGACCCTGCACTCTTGTTCAATCTCCTTTATGCATTTCAATGGGAGTTTTGTTTTTGTTTCATTTTTGCAATGAAAATTGCAAGTATCCTGCCCCTATTTCAGATGGGAACCACAGCAAGGGTGGTGATGGTTTTGAAGCACCAGTACCCCCCAGGCTAGGGTCCCAATCTGAACCAGGCTCTCCATGCTGGCAACTTGGACTGGGGGTGGGAAGCATTAAGTCAACTAGCAAAAGTCATGTGTACTGTATGGCTGATGAATACAAGCTGATTGATCTAATCAAAGCTGAAGCACTGATAGCCACCAGGCCTTGAGGCTTTGAAGTTGGAAGGAAGCACATCAGGTACAGTTTCTCTGATTAATCCAGTTTCTGACCTTGGTATATACGTAGCTAGGTCTATTGGTGAACTGGAAAGTGAAGGTTGCATTATGCCAGAAGCACTTTTGACAAACTGCCCTGGTCTGGAAATTTTGGCTCTTTGATTTATCCGGTATGGAACTAGTAACTGTCAATTAGGTCTTCATAACTGCAAGGTGGGAATATTTTAGCGTCGTGTGTGGTCTGTGCAGCTGAAAGGAAACAATTTCTTAAAGGAAAGAAGCTTTCTTAGACTTACTCAGTAAATTTCCCCCTTAACCCTAAGCATATACGAGAGGCAAGGACTATTCAGCTTTGGGGCATAGTTCACCTTGTTAACACTGACTTGTAAAGAGTTGGCTAAAAATATAGACAGATAGTAAAGAGACAGGGGTTTTTATGGAGTTCCGACTTCTTACAGGAGTCCTCTCTCTCCCCCCCCCTCCCCACCCTTTGTGCTCTGCTGGGATATTGTGTTCTTCAATAATGGATAAAATATTTTTTATTCAAACAAACAGAATTTAAAGACCTGCCCAAAGCTAGATGGTCAGGGAGCTCAGCTTTGGTGCTCTTAGGCCATGAAGTTTGAAAACCTGGCAATAATAATTAAGAATGTGCTGCCATTCAGGTTGCGACAGTCTTCTGGCCTTTAACTGAGAGTATTTTAATAATCTGTTTGAAACCTGCCTGGTTCATGCTGTGTTGCTTCTTGTGGTTGTCTCGCTTTTCATTTTTCTTCTGTTTTTCATTCCTTTTTTTCTCTCCATCAACTCACCCTTATGCAACTTTAATTATCACCTTAGGTGCAGAGCTTCAGTAATTCCATGGGTGGGTAGAGACAGACTTTGGACAAGTCTCATCTAATCTTGAGCACATGATTTTTGTACTCTTTATTCGTTTGAAATTGAATTAAACCCCCATGACCATTTCCTCAATACATGCATTTGTCAGAAACAGAATCTTCGATATTTAAACACAGAATATTTCTCTAAACAATTATTTCTATCACATTTGATGGTTTTCAGGCAGTTCTTCCCAGACTGAATCCATGTTGTGCTTCCTTGGAACAGAGCCCCATATGCGTTCACTCACTTATTACAGAAAAACTATTCCCTGGAGTGTTTTGTGCACGAAATGGACAAATGGCATCTTGCACTAAGGCTGCACTGAAATCTTCTGTACCCATAGGAGAAAACCCTATCAAACATGGTGTGATGGCCTGGGATTCAGGCTCGGACTTGGAACCAGAGGAGTCTCAGTCTGTACAGGATCCTCTGCCCCAGACATCATCTGAACCAAGTCTGGGGCCTGATCCTGAGGAGCCCCAGTCTGCACTGGTTCCCCTACAACAGTGATGGCTAACCTTGACACTCCAGATGTTTTGGAACTACAACTCCCATCATCCCTGACCACTGATCCCGTTAGCTAGGGATGATGGGAGTTGTAGTTCCAAAACATCTGGGGTGTCAAGGTTAGCCATCACTGCCCTACAACAAGCACCAGCTGAGCTGAGTCAGGGGCCTGAACCTGTCCTGGCTCCAGGTGCGGAGAATACCTCATTGCCATCAGCTGGGCCATCACTGTCAGCTGCTCCACTACTGGCTAGGTCAGGAGAAGCTGAGGCAGCTCCTGGGTCTAGTAACCCACCGGCGTCTCCTGAGCTGCAGAGACTCAGGTCTGAAAGAAGGAGAGACCTGAGTACTCGCAGGAGGAGTGCTTGTCTTCGGGCGAGACAGGGTGGTGAGTAGTCGGGGGATCAGGACTGGCCATTACCTCGTCAGAGATAAAAGGCTGCCGGACCCCGCCCCAGGTTGCAGGAGCAACATTGCTGTTTGTCTGATCCTGCCTGTGTTCCTGTACCTGACCTTGCCTGGTTCCCTGCTCCGTTCCCTGCCTCGACTCTTCTGGACTGACTCCTCGACGACTCTTCGAACCCCGGACCGGACCTGAACCTGGCTTCCTGGATACCCTTGGGCCAGCACACATGGTAAGATCTGATAAGTGGTGTTATAGATTTGGGGTAAACCCTCCACATTAATAAATCCAAGGTTTTGATTAAATGGGATATGGTTTAAAGTGCAGAACTTCTCTGCATCCATATAATAAATAAATAAAGTGCAGAACTGTGCCAGACAGGGAATTCCTGGAATTCCTGGGCTGACTTATGCAAACCAGTCTGGCTGGCTTAATGAAGAAGAAACCTGTTAACATGATAAAAGGTGTTGATGGGCCACTGGGGAGAGGAATACTTTAGCCTGGAGGGTGAGTTGTTACCAAGGTGATGGTACCTGTTTCAAGGGACAGGAAAAGGGAGTTTTTGAGCAAAGGTTTTCTGGGAAGGAAAAGGAGGAAGAGGAAGCTGGGATCTCAGAGAGAGGGGCAGGCACCAGGCCTCTGTAACAATATGTATAGGATTGTGTTTAAAATTCACTCATGCAACTTATCCTGGGCCCGTGTTGCTGTCTACAGAAGAAGGCAAAGTGGGGCAGATCGGGTCCTCCCTCAAAGAGGGCACTTGTTGCAGTGTGACCTTGCAACCAAACCCTGTGTTGTGGGTGGGATCGTTTGGATAGCCACAACACCCTATTGGTAGGTCCCTCGATGCTGGGAGCAATCTGACCAATGGGGACTCAAGTAAAGGACATCAAGGGACCTATTTAAGCCCATGCATGTGATCCTGAGCTTCCTCTTGGGGCTAGTGCATCAGAACACCCGGCCTCCTCTCCCTATATTTAGGGCTTGCGCTTGACCTTGCTATGCTGTCGCGTGTCGCCTGTCGTTGGGGCAGGGGCATGGCAAGACCCCGCTTGGCTGATTGGCTGTTGCCACTTGGGTTTCGCCTGCCATGTAGCAAATCGTCACAACTTGTAAGGTTGCGGATAGGCTCTGGTTCAGGTGAATAGGGGTGGCAGAAGGGTCTTGCCACCCCTATGCAAAGGGTATTCCAGTAAAGGAATCCAGGGACTCAATGGTTTGGTCAACCCTGAGAGGGGTTGTGCCCATGCCAGAGTCCAAAGGGGGCATCTGGATGGTGGACTAGTATGTTTCCGCTTTCCACTGTTCCAGGTGTTCACCCTTGGCTGACCTACGATAGAGTTCTGGGTCAGCGCTGCCTGCAAGGGTGCAGGGAGCTAGTCGAACCAGAGCCTGTGCAACCACTCACTTGATTGTAATCAATAAAGTTGTGGCCTAAATTCTGCCAAAAACCAAACCAAAATTTGAGTCTTGACTGAATTTATTTCTAGGGGGTGGTTAAAAGATCTAAACACGCAAATGCCTGGATCCTGTAGACAGCATGGTCCTCTATTGTAAATATGCAGAAGAATATTGTGATCATGAGGAGACAAGGGGCACCCAATAATTATTTATTGACGCCTCATTAAGGAGCTGCCTCTGCTTAGTAGTTAGCGATTGCAATATTTTGGTACTTTTAGGATTTGTCCTTTAAGGGGTTAATTGCATATGAGAATGTATTGCATCATAAGAGGAAATGTGGGCTTAATGTCAAGGTTACCGAGATAAGCCTTGTGTTATAAGTACATGAGATGGTGCCTTTTGCAGCTCCAATGGAGATTGTTTGCTGTCATTCCTAAGGGTTCTCCAACAGCAGATGGAAGGTCAGAATGAACCGGCGTGGGAAGGTTTTGCTATAATAATGCTTAAATGCTTAGCAATTTGCGTTAGTGACTATGTATGTGCATTTCATGCCTAAAGCTTGCTGTGTAGCTAATACAACCTGCAATCTTCACCCCAAAGTCTGCTTATTGCCTTGGCAGAACAGGGTCACACTGAAAAGGTTTGGAAATGAGGGAGGCAACCTTCAAATGAAGGCACCACATGAACCCAGTTCAAACAAAGACAGGTGGTGCCAGGGTAACTGGGTGTGAGGTGACGGGAAAAGGGAGTCTTTTAGCAAGGTGTTCTGGGAAGAGGAAGGGGGGGGAAGAAAGGCTGGGATCCATCTTGGGCATGCTGGCCGAAGGCTGGCTGGGAGAGATGCCTTGGACTCCTGTGGGGGACAAGCCCCTCTTGAAATGACCATGCTCTGAGATCTGGATTCCCTCCATGCAGACTGAAGGCGTAAATAGGTGAATAAACCATATTTCTGAAAGCTACAACAGTCTCCACCATGTCTCAATTTTCCAAAGGAACACAGAGCCTGGGTGAGTTCCTGGAACCCCAAGGGCTCTTGCTACTGTTTGGCAGTTGGTTGGCACCCAACTTTCGTAGCAATATTTTGGAACTTCCCCACTGTAGAAATTGCTACAACCCAGTTCTTTTCTTTAATGTTTGCTGCTTCGACTCTCCTCATCCCATGAGCTAGGATTAAGTCTTGTGCTACAAAGACAAGCACTTTCACTTGTGCAATGAGGCTCCCCTCTCTTCCCTTCATGCAATCCCATGTACCCACTGAAATTGGTTTGGGGTGTGTGGGGAGAACCCCTAGAACAGGGGGCAGGAGGAGAGTGGGAATCATTGTGTCCAGAAAGCTGAAGTGCTTGCCCTGATGGATTGATCAACGTAGCAGAATGCTGAATTCCTAAACACATATACAAAAACAAACCTAGAATAAGTATGGCACAGATGGGTTGTGGAGCTCCAGCTCGACAAACAAAATTCAACAAGCCAAGAAGGGATGGAGACTTTGAACCTAGGGAGAAAGGGAGAAACCATGACTCCAAGTCATTTTGGCAGTCCTAGTTGTACTTGCATTTATTAATGCTATTGGCATATCCGCTTGCTCTTTCTCTGTTCCCTCCTGCACGTATTCTGTTTATCCCTTCTTTAAAGGCTTTTCATACACCCTCTGTCTCTGGTGATATTTTAAGGCTCTTTGCCCAAGGTCAAGGAAGCTGTTAAAATCAATAGGAGAAAATTACAAGTACAGTACCAGAGGGTATCCTCGGCACTAACTGAATGTAAAGAAGAAAAGCAGTTCCTGTGAAATAATCAATGGGACACTTCTTTTAAAAAATCATTTTGCAGGAATTTCAGCCCAACTGCGGCCTTATTAATCAGTAGGAGTGCATTATTCAGACCCTGTAGGTTTAGAGGCATATATTATGCAGGAACATAACCTACACATAGCAGGTACCTGACAAAAAATCTAATCATTGCCTACCAATAATGCCTGCTCTCTAGTAACCTAGGTGATCAATATTCTCTTAATCTGTAGGTCACAGCAATAGCAATCACCATTATTATCTTATTTTGAGGTTCCCTCCCCTTCTTCTTCACCCTAATCCCTGTGCAAAATCAGCTATGAAAAAATATAAGTGTGTGTCTGTGTGTGTCTGTGTGTGTGTATCCTAGCTAACATTCTTTTAAAAACAATTTGTCACCCTTATTTGGACATTCCAGATATAGATGCTCTCACATGGAGACTAGTCTGGATTTTCTTGTTTATAACCTAGCTGAAATTTACCGGAACTCTGATATCCATAGCTGGATGTAATCCATGCATCATGAATACTAACGCACCAGGTCCTTGACAACCCTGCATTTTCTGCCATCCTCCTATCGCCAAGGAAAGGAAGGAAACGGAAGAATTATTAAGTAGCTGGTTGTAATGATCAGTCCAAATTTTGTTGTTGTTTAGTCGTGTCTGACTCTTCGTGACCCCATGGACCAGAGCACGCCAGGCACTCCTGTCTTCCACTGCCTCCCACAGCTACTAACTCATGTTAGTAGCTTCGAGAACACTGTCCAACCATCTCGTCCTCTGTCATCCCCTTCTCCTTGTGCCCTCAATCTTTCCCAACATCAGGGTCTTTTCCAGGGAGTCGTCTCTTCTCATGAGGTGGCCAAAGTATTGGAACCTCAGCTGCAGGATCTGTCCTTCCAGTGAGCACTCAGGGCTGATTTCCTTAAGAATTGATAGGTTTGATCTTCTTGCAGTCCATGGGACTCTCAAGAGTCACCTCCAGCAACATGGTGAAGGGGCTTGAATAACTTAGAAAAGCTATGAGCTATGCTGTGCAGTGTTGGTGCTTCCCGGTGGGAGACGGTCCTCTCCCGGCACCAGTCCGGAACGCGTAGCACAGCATTCACTCCTCCGAACGTCCAAACACGACATGCACCCGGAAATGCATGCACGTAGTAAACAGCAGAGTTTAGCAGAAGCTAAGACTGAGGACATGTGGCATCTGAGTTTAGTGATTTATTTACAGGATCAAAATAAAGAGTAGAGCAATCATGGCGTGTCTCTTCTCCTCCCGAGAGAGAACAACAACAGAAAGTACAAAGAACAAAGAGCGGAAGTGGCACACAGTTCCTTCCGTTCTCACGCTACCAAAGAATGGAATGCAAAACACAGAGCATGTGATCTAGTAGTCACACACTCAGCAATGGGAAAGAATGAAACTACTGACATGCAAGGCCACCCAAGATGGACAGGACATAGTGGAGAGTTTTGACTAAACATGATCCACCTGGAGCAGGAACCGGCAAGCCACTCGAGTATCCCTGCCAAGAAAACTCCATGGACAAAAAACAACCGTCCAAATTTAGTCCATGTCAATTTTGAATTTGTTTTTGTTTTTTAAGTCTGCTATTTCCTGTTTGTACCATAAAGTGTGATGAAAAATATTTTAAAAATCCACAGAAAATTATATTGTTAACAGAGATTATACATCCATATGATGAGGAAGGAAATGAATAAATAGATTCCAACAATTATATGCACATATATGCCTAAGTATAACCGGTTTAAAATCAGATTGCTGCTATAAATGAAGTGAATGCATGCATATTTATATAATCTATAAGCAAATGTTTAAATATTTAAATAATATTGTGATTTTTTTTGAGCTCCTTTGATATTTACTTAAGAAAAATAGATCAATATTTAACTCATATTTTTTTAAAGATAGGGTGAAATAATAATGATGTTAAAGGTTTTGTATTAACGCATCATAGGAATAAGAAAATAATATATAAAGATATAATACAAAATAAAAAACACTAGGATGTTTTGTACTACGATTGTTTTACTGATAATTGTATTATTTGGAGTTTGATGGCACGTGTAATGTCTATATTCATTAAATAAAATGGTATTTTTATTTAAAAACATGATTTCTATTTAAAAAATAAAAATAAAAATGTTACAGTTCATTCAACAGAGTGGTCCAAAGATAAATTTTAAACTTTCCAGATACAATCCAATCACACTAGTTGCAAACTGCGGCTCAAAAATGGGTTTGCAAATGCCCTCGACTGACAGATTATGATGTTATCACTCTTAGCGAGATTTTACTGGATGGAAGATGCTGTCCCATGGTGCCACTTTCAACCTGTGCAACAGGAGCTACACTCTGTAGTTGCTCCAAGCAGCAAGTATCTTTATTTTTGTGAGAAGTTTAAATGAAGCCCTCAGATTTCCTCATAGTATTCACGGCAGCTTCTCGTCCTCATGTGTCCCACAGTTTGAACCTCCCAGAATTCTGGGAGGTGAGGATGAGGCGATTTTGCTTCAGAATGCAGAGCCACAAACTTCCTCCAACATCCTTAACTGACAGGCCACATCACATGGTTGATGGGCCATGTCAGCTTCCTGAGTCACAAGTTGTGAAGGAGAGAGAGAGAGATAAATAACAGAGGGCTGGGAGGAGCAAATGAGACATTAAGGGAATTGGACCAAATGAGATCCGCTAGTAACAATTAAGGATAACTGCTTATAGACTTGTAGTCTGAATTGTTAGTAGAATTGACTCCTCTGCCAAATTGCACGTCCCTTTCTTGATCAACGGGGGAGAATCCTGGAGAATGGTTCAGAAAATCTGTTGGTAATGCTTAGGAAATCTGTTCTTCTTGTATCTTCTTAGATTATTCTGCTTACCCTGTTGTTTTTTTAACAGGGACATTTGTTAACTTCCTAACCTAATACTGCATGCAGCACTAATATCTCACAACAAATGAAACTGATCTGTAGAAAACACAACTTGAAAAAAGAGACAATGCATGTATTTTTGTAAACGACAAAATCTTTAATAAAAATATATTATTAAAAAATAATAATGCAGAATCGCAATGACCTGGTAAAACATATGCAATTTGTTACTGTTCGACAAGATACAAATTTGATACAAGGTTGTGATTTCCATGCAGACAACGGATGAGCTAGCTGAAATCCAAAACTCTTGTTTCCTGAGTCACATTGGACCATGTATGTCTTATCCTTCCATTGCCTGCTTATATGCAGGGAAAGAACTTTTGTCTCTTCCTTTCAGCGTTGGAAAGAAAGCTTCTCACCTACCTGAATCTTCTCACATGGTTTGCTCTACATCTTCCCATCTCAGTAAGGCAAGTCTATAAGAGGGCCATTATCCCTTACTATGCAGGATCTTCCTGCACAGTACTTACTTGTCAGGATGCTGACAAGTTTAATAGTCATAAACCGAAATAAATGGAAAATGTAAGGAGCCATGTTACCATCAGTTACATGAAATGTTTAAATTAGATAGGGGGGGACGGTTCATAGCTGTCAACCTTCGGATTTGAAAATAAGGGATTTTTCCAAACTTTCAGATTTGAAAATAAGGGATGCCGCCAGGGCGGTGCAATGGCACCAAGTAGCCTCGCCACCCTGCGCTCCAGAGGCTGCGCGTGAACGGGTGAGCGAAAGAGCGAGCGCGTAGACGGCAAGCAGGCTGTCTGTCTGGTTGGGCGTGAGGGTCTGGTTGCACCAGGCATGCAAGCTCCGCCCCCAGTCGGTCTCAGACTCCTTATTGGCAGCCGAGCAACGCAGCTGAGGAGCCTCCCTGGCTGGCAGGGAGGGAGAGGAGCTGCTTCCTTTGAAATCCGGGAAATTTAAGGGATATCAACAATCCGGGATAGCAGCGGGAAACGGCATTGGAATAAGGGAGTTTCCCACAAAAAAAGGGAGGGTTGACAGCTATGGAATGGTTTTTTGGACCAAAGCTCACAATTTGAAAAAGAACTACAAAACAAAGAAACTTTTGTCTAAAATGTATACCGGTAATTTGTTATTAGATTGGGAAACAAAAGATGAGCTTCTTAAATCCTCAATGACACACTGGGCAATAGATATAGGACACAATATAGATATTAACCTCTGGGAAAAACTCTGGGAAAGTCACTTGAAATTTACAGCATGTTATTCTTTGAAGGAGAACTACTTGGAAAATAAGGGTTCTAGATCACATAAGAAGCCTCCATGTGTATAGGAGGCTCCCTATAGTAGATGGCTGACCTCAGAGGTGGTGTGGGTGGTTTTCTCCACTCACATGTTCTACTTGCTTGTGAGCATAGTGTTACTATGGTAATTTAAACCGGACTTACGTAAATAGGATGAGCCCGGCTTTCAATACACATACGGTATATGCTGTAGCATAACTAAACACATATGTATCACCCTGGTTGGAAAATTTTAACGTTTTTTTGTATTAATGTTTTATCAGCTGATCTTTGACCGTTAAATAAAGAATCTAATCTACGTAAGTAGGTGCGGAATCTAAAATGCACTTGGGCTAGGTTAGTTCTCTCGAAAGACAGGAGCCAAGCTCCTGCTAGAATTGGCTGCAAATGATGGAAATCCCAGTCCTCAATTTCCCTATACTCTAAGGCCCTTCAAAAACAGAGAGAACTGTCCTGCTATCTCCTCTTCCACTGTTTTGTATTTTCTATTTCTGGGAATTTGTAGTTTCCTGGTGATTTGGGGTGGGGTGGCCATAGCTCAGTTGAACAGCATCTGCTTTACATGCATAAAGTCTCTTGTCAGAACTGGGAACACCCTCAATCTGAACCCCTAGAGGGCAGCTGCTAGTCAGTATTGATAATATGGCATCTCAGCTGTGAGTCTTGCAGGACCTGCTCCCTACCTGGCAGGCAGGTATTTTCCCACTAGCCTAGCAGGGTGGGACCCTGATTGACCACAGCTAGAAAAGTCTGAGGCTTTTCAGCTTCTTGTGAACCGCCCTGAGATCTACAGTATACAAATTTCATTAATAAACACTGACCGGGATGGACCAGTTAGTTTAAGGCAGCTTCCTATGTTCCTATAAAGTAACAGTCAACCAGTGAATGTCTAGGTCATTATTTTTTTCTGTATTAATTCTGAAGTAGATTGGAATGAGGGGTGCTGCCCCATATCTAGCTTTCCCCCAGTGTTCATTGCCAGAACTAGGCAGGCGAGCTGTGAAATCTGTTGTGTGAAAGGAAAAGGAGACTAGCAAGATCGAGCTGGTTTAAAGATTCCCACTGGCTATGGGCTTCTTCTTCTTTGTTCAGAGTAACAGTCGGTTTTCCCAAAGTGAAAACAGTCTGTAAAGGTTTAAGAAGGAGTTTCTTGCAGACTCTATCTAAATAACAAAATTAAGTCACAGGTAAACGGTATGAGCCCCTTTTTCCTTTACCTAGGTGCACAAAGTACACAAAAAATTAATTTAACCCGAGACAGAAGAGGGGGGGAAACAAGTTATAGATATTTTATTATTGATAAAAGGTGGATCAACACTGCCATTAGCTAGAATTAGCAGTCCCATAGATGCATGTATCTGTTTATCTTCAGTGAATGCAAACAAACAGAGCATAGTTCTTTCCCACCTGTGAAAATATCAAAGAAAGCTAATATAAAATCCTATTATAATTGAGGGCGAGTGCATGTGGATTATCTGCAGAATCTCTGGAATCATTATTATTTCTCTATGTAAGTACCAGCAGATGCAGCTGAATGAATATTTTTTTTTAAAAAATAATACCCTGCTGTTTCCAAGATCTTACAGAGTCCTAAACAACCAAAGCCTAGGATATCTCCCCCGCCCTTATGTTATGCTGACAGCATGGGACCCACATTGATGGAATGGATTTACCAGGTTTGGACCGCCCCAAACTCGTTCCATGGGAGTCAGTCAGTGTTAAGCCTTGCCATGGTGCAAGCCAAGCCAAGCAAGTTCGCACTGGCCAACCAGGGGGCAGATTTCAACCAGGTAGATATCCCAACCCTAGTTTGGAGGTGCTGTGGTCAATCCTCCTGTCAGGCCCTTTGTGCCCCCCATAGCTGTCAACCCTCCCTTTTTTGCGGAAAACTCCCTTATTCCAATGCCGTTTCCCGCTGCTATCCCGGATTGTTGATATCCCTTAAATTTCCCGGATTTCAAAGGAAGCAGCTCCTCTCCCTCCCTGCCAGCCAGGGAGGCTCCTCAGCTGCGTTGCTCAGCTGCCAATAAGGAGTCTGAGACTGACTGGGAGCGGAGCTTTCATGCCTTGTGCAGCCAGACCCTCATGCCCAACCAGACAGCCTGCCTGCCTGCTATCTACACGCTCGGTCTTTCGCTCACCCGTTCGCGCACAGCCTCTGGAGCGCAGGGTGGCGAGGCTACTTGGTGCCATTGCACCGCCCTGGCGGCATCCCTTATTTTCAAATCGGAAAGTTCGGGAAAATCCCTTATTTTTAATTCCGAAAGTTGACAGCTACGGCCCCCCCATATGATCCCGCCCAATATCATTTCTACCTTAACGAACAATGATCTTCTGACTAACAAAGGAAGGCAATGATTTCACTGAGGGAAAGGGGGAAAATATCCAAATGAGTGACAATCAGGTTGACAGAGAGAAATCCTTTTCAGTCCTGTCAACCAGTGACTTAAAATTGCTCAGTAAAAGCTCTAACTCTCTTGCGGGGGGCAATTTGATTTTTAAGGGGGGCAATTCCAGAATGAATTAGACCAAGTTAATGGCCTTTTAGCTTACTCCACATGAATAGGAGTTCACTTTTTGAAAAAATATTTTTGAAATGCTTAGGTGGGGCATGGCCAAAAAAAAGTTGGGAACCACTGCTCTATCTGGAGGGTGAGTGGCTTGGAAGCTCTTGAGGTGAAATGGCCCTGAGCTCAAGGAGAAGCAGCCTTATGTAGGCTTTCCCCTCCTCTTTGCAAGGGCTCATGGGACAGCTTTATCCCATGAGCCCATTGCATGGGCAAGTATTTTGCTGCAATCTATGGGCCCAACTGCTACCAGACAGAGGTGCCCCACATTAATTGGAATGAGACTTATAAGATCATTTAGAGCACATCAATCATCATATGATCCCAGAACATGACCATACATACAAAATACATTATAAACCTCATTTGTGTTCTGATGGAGATATCAGAATATCTCTATTTTGGATGGATTTGTTGGTCATGGATGACTTTCCTCTCCTCACCTCAGCTCAATTTGAATTTGGGCCGAGCTAAACAAACTATTAGGGACGCGGGTGGAGCTGTGGGTTAAACCACAGACCCTAGGGCTTGCCGATCAGAAGGTTGGCGGTTTGAATGCCCATGACGGGGTGAGCTCCCGTTGCTCAGTCCCTGCTCCTGCCAACCTAGCAGTTCGAAAGCACGTCAAAGTGCAAGTAGATAAATAGGTACCGCTCCGGCGGGAAGGTAAACGGTGTTTCCGTGCGCTGCTCTGGTTCGCCAGAAGCGGCTTAGTCATGCTGGCCACATGACCCGGAAGCTGTACGCCGGCTCCCTCGGCCAGTAAAGCGAGATGAGCGCTGCAGCTCCAGAGTCGTCTATGACTGGACCTAATGGTCAGGGGTCCCTTTACCTTTACCTTTAAACAAACTATTTCCCCAGTGAATCAGAAATTGCCATTCTTAATAGAAGCCCCAGTTGGACACTATTGTTCTCTTGTTGACACTGAAAGCACAATGGGATACCTCCGAGCTTCCCTCTGACACCTGCTAGATTGATACAATGGCAGCATTATAGGGACCTTAGGATCTGCAATTTCCCCAGAACACACAAGTTGTTCCTCTGGACTTCTGGTCACTTCACATCAGACTACTGGTAGTGCCCTGGGGCCATCACTCAAGAGGGCTCAAGAGGAAGTGCTTTGTGAGATCCTGAACCTCTACTAGGTGGTTCCTCATACTGCCATGGCCATTTGTGAGATCATGGAAGCCCCTAAAAACATCTCCCATTCTCAGTCAAATTCTGGTTGCTGCAGGAACAACAAATGGAGTCATTTATTAAGTGAGCCCAATTGGGTTGCAAGTCACCAATTGCCGGCATGGGGTCAGGGACTGTAGCTAGGGAGCTACCCAGTATACATATAGAAGCTATATATAATGATAACCTGCATTTCTAGAGATAGCAGAATGCCTTTTTTATACTTTCAACTTAGCATGATGATTTATCCCATATTATAATTACCGGTACTTCTGTTATATCACTAGTCTATTGCGGGACTTGGTTGGTTGGTACTGTTGCGAATTCAACCGTGCAAAGATAAATTCAAATTACTTATTGTTTACCACTTTACAATGGCTAAATAAGTGCAACCAGAGTTTGCAGCTATTTAAAACACTTTATTAAGAATCAAGTCATTCCCATTTGTTTGTTACCAGAGCAATTCAGCTTCTTTCTACGGCAGTAAAATTTATGGCTATGAAACTATTTCTTTCAAACTTAAGTAGATATTATATAAACTGTGTGACTTATGTTTCCTATTTAGCACCATTCAATAAATCTCCTCCAATGTAGCCAGAGCTGTGTGTATTCCATTCTAACAAATAAATGGACAAATAAAAATCTAAAAGATGGGCAAAGCTGCAGTGTTTGCATCAAGAGCAGATGGATTGGGTGCCCTGGATACATTATGTAAATTAAGGTATGGCTGCATGTTTTCTCTCCTTTTCCATAATATTATCACATTTCTGTTAGTCATTGGGAAGAGAAAGTGGCTAACTAAACAAAACACTAAACCCTACCCTTTGAGCATGAGGAATATGTGAACAACTACTTCCCTAGCACCTGAAATTTCAATGCACATTCGCTATGCTGTTGGTATACCATCGGTCCACCTAAAGTTAGTCAAGAAAACTAAATCCTATTGAAAGTAATAGAAGGGGACATTGCCCCTTCCACTCATTCACTTCACACTAGGGATTGAGGAAGCTGCCACTTTCAGTTTCTCCTTTTTCCCAATCTTAATTTCCATTTTCACCATTTCCGCTTCTGTGACTTTTTTTTTTAGGTCTTCTTGAGAATTAATTCACTTTTTTTTGTAATCTCTCTCCCCCCCCCCGCAATATACACATATGTGTATGCAATTTGAATGTAGTTTCCCACAATAGAATGCATGCATAGAATGCATTTCCACTACTATGCAAAATTTGGAGAAATGAAAATTTCCGTTCATTTGCTGGCTTAAAAAGTGCGCATTAGTTAGGTTTGCATTAAACTTTGAACTGAACCAATTTATCCCTTATCCCTACCTCACACAAAAGTGAGGAGGGGACAGGATCCAACCCCGGAGATCATCATGCACCTCTTCCTCCAACCCAACACCTGCATGTTCAGTGGGATGTCTGCCTTTTTATTATTGTTGCTTTATTTTAATAGTGCACCATAACCATTACCATAAACACACAACCAAAGCCTAAACTGGTAATTAAACAGGTAACCTGTTAATAGAAAATATTCAGTACTTGTGTTTTCCCAACTGAGTTTTGCTTCAAATGGAGCTGGCAATCGCTTTGTTAGAATTCAGTTTTTACTTCATATTGTTTCAGAGATCCCATTCCATGATGTTTCTTAGCAAATTTACAGTGCCCAAGAGTTTCTGAGAAGCTTTTGGATTTTCAGCTGCTTATCCCCACTGTTCAAATGGTCTAAAGTTTGCTCTGTCCTGGTTACACTTTGTACTGAACACATTTGAGGTAAGATATCTGTGTCCATTTGGATACCAACTGTTTGCTTTAAACTGTTCCTATAATCTCCTGAGTCAAATATTCATGAAACCTGGAAAATTTCTCCTTCTTTGTAAGATAAATGGAAATGTTAGATCAAAATCCCTACTGTTTGGTTATTATAATGAACCATGATTCATGTATTTAAACTAATCTTTAATTACCAGGTAGTCTTTAAAAGAAAAGACCATTTAATCATTCTAATACAATTTTCCATTAAAATGATGCATCAGTGAGAGATTATTTAAGGCTGGAAAAGGACCCCATGGCTTACTTACTATTGATTTATTATGCTTTAGGAAAGTCAGATTCCTATGCATAGGAACTCAGATAATGTACACTGCACCCATGTGGCGTAGCTGTCAACACAAATCAGCTGCCAAACCTGATATTCTTTTAAGGCTTTAGAAGGAAAGAGGACTTTTTCTTATTCAATTAGATGTCTTCAGTAATGTCACTTAATTAAATTGTGATGACCCGGGACAAGTCTACCTGGTGAACAATTGCAGTTTTAGCTTGCTTTGCTTTGCTTTACCCACCATCTCAATTTGTCATATAATTCATTGCACAATCCTATATGCATCTAGCCAGAGGTTAAGTCCCTTTGAGTTTACGATGCCTTACTCTCACTTACCACTTCATGGATCACTCCCTTGTTGTGGTGAAGGGGCTTGAATAACTCCAAGAAGCTATGAGCTATGCCATGCAGGGCCACCCAAGACGCACAGGTCATAGCCGAGAGTTTAGACTAAATGTGATCTACCTGGAGAAGGAACTGGCAAACCACTCCAGTATTTTTGGAGCTGTTCCGCCTGGCCTTTGGCTTGGAATCAACTTGATCCCCTCCTCCCTCTTTCCTTATTTCCTCCTGTGATGGAACTCCTATTTGGGGACTTCCCTGGCATTTTTCTGGCCCATGTAGGACCAGTCTGGATAGTCGGCCTTGGTGAAGATTTGACGGTTTCTTCCCCAAATAGTTTTTGATTTGAGTTTCTACTGAAATGAGGCTGCACTTTAATGTTGTATTTTAATCTTGTTTTTAAGTTGTATTTTAATCAATTGTTTTTATACTTGGTGTTAGCTGCCCTGAGCCAGGTCTTGGCTGGGGAGGGCAGGGTATAAATAAAATTTATTATTATTATTATTATTATTATTATTATTTTGCCAAGAAAACTCCACATACATAAAAAAGGAGAAGCTTTGAGAAGAAAGTGAGAGTTTCCAAGGCATGCTCTGGTTCATAGGATCATGGAGAGTCGAACACGACTAAGTCGACTAAACAACAACAAAGCTGGAGAGCACGTGTTGTGGTGGGGGCCAGCAAGACATCCCTCTGTTGCTGGGCGGGATCGGATAGATAGCCAAGGCATGTGATTGGGCCCTGTGGGTTGTTGGGGAGATTTGTATGTTGCAATGTTTGAAGGACAGCCCAGAGGCTATATATTCCTCCTGCATGCAGCGTTGGGCCTCTCTTCGCTGCGTGCATTTGGATCACCTGCCCTCCCTCCCTATATTTAGGCTTGTGCGTTGACCTTGCTATGCCTGTCATGGGGTCATCTGCTTTGGGGGCAGGGGCCTGGTAGGAATTTTTCCACTTGGCTGATTGGCTGGTGCCATTTGGTTTTAGCCTACTGCGTAGCAATTAGTCACAACTTGTAAGGTTGGCGGTTAGGCATTGGTTATTAAACTGGTTGGTAGAGGGGATGTGGTTGGCTGTGCCTGCCCCTCCAATGCTGCTGCTGCGCTGGGAATTCCGTTAAAGGAATTCAGGGGCTCACCAAGCTTTTGTCCGTACCCCCTGGTCAGGGGCTAGGGCCATGCTTGAGCCTCTGGGAACATTAGGGGAGAGATGAGGGCTAGACACCCGACCCCTATTCTCTTCCCAAAGTGTCTTCCCTTTACTGACTTCCGTAAGGCGGGCGGTTGTCAGTCTGTCCCCAGGAGGGGACAGATAGTCAGAACCAATGCCTAAGCAACCACTCACATTTTGTATTTTAATAAAGTTGTGGCCAAAAATATGCCAAAAACCTTAAATTTAAATTTCTGTGTGAAGTGTGTGCTATTTGAGGGGTGCCTTGGGGACCTCGACACGCAACTCTCACTTAAGTGGGCATAGGATTACACTGTCCAGTTCCAATCCTGTATACACTTACCTGATCTAAGTACCATGGAAATTCTATGAGGCTTTCTTCTGAGTAGACATGTACAGAGTTGCATTTGCTAACCATTTTCTCCTTTCAGATCTCTCCTTTCTCCTTTATATTGCAGTAAAGGTAAAGGTAAAGGTACCCCTGACCATTATGTCCAGTCGCGGACGACTCTGGGGTTGCAGCGCTCATCTCGCTTTATAGGCCGAGGGAGCCGGCGTTTGTCCATAGACAGCTTCCGGGTCATGTGGCCAGCATGACTAAGCCGCTTCTGGCGAACCAGAGCAGCGCACGGAAACGCCATTTACCTTCCTGTCGGAGCGGTACCTATTTACCTACTTGCACTTTGACATGCTTTCAAACTGCTAGGTTGGCAGGAGCAGGGACCAAACAACGGGAGCTCACCCCATCGCAGGGATTCGAACCGCCGACCTTCTGATATTGCATTAGATAAAGATAAAACTAAATTCAGGAATATGCTCACACTTTGTCAGCTAACTGTCATTAGAATATGAAGAAATGTGCATGCACACGAAAGCTCATACCAGTAACAAACTTAGTTGGTCTCTAAGGTGCTACTGGAAGGAATTCTTTTATTTTGTTTTGTCATTAGATCTATTAATCATAGCTTGCTGTACTTGTCAATCTATTTCTCAATAGATAGCTATCTATTGTGAAAAGTACCTCTCAACAGCTTCCTGTTTTGAAAACCAGTTACTAATTTCCTCCATGTTTACTTTCATACAATAATAGTTACTGGGTCCGCCTTAAAGCATTTTTAAATCATAGTTGGTTTACTCAATGTTTTTGAGATGAAATTGTACTGTGGGGATTTATCCAATGTTTTGCTAATTTGAGTTCCTATTCCATAAACCTCCAGTATTTCCAGCAGATTATCTACAACTGAAGGGGCTGGAAAATGTATCTTCTGGAGGTATATAGAAGTGACAGATAGTGTTAGGTCAGATGGAACATTGGGTTGCCATGTGTCCTCATTTTCCAGGACATGTCCTCTTTTTCAGGCGTAAAATTTCTGTTTGGGTAGATTTTTTTTAATTTGCCAAAATGTATATGGCTATAATTTATGGACGAGACATAGAGATAACTGGTAGTTGAAGATTTGCTTTCCTCTTCTCTTCTCCTACACCCTTCAGCAATATATCACAGCTTCTATAGCCTACATATAGTAGAGATATTTAACATGAGAGTTGTCACAGTGTCCCCTTTTTTGCTCTTCAAAATATGGCAACCCTAGACTATTAATATAATTATTAATATAATACAGTTGATTTGTCCTCATGGGTTGGCTTCCCCCTGTCCTGCATCCTCAGCCTCATGGGACAGAGAAGCTTTAGGGATGAAAGCCAGAGAGAGATGGCAACTTTTGTTTCCTGTAGACCTATGCAGAGGCAATACCAGTACATTACGTGGGTGGCGCTGTGGTCTAAACCACAGAGCCTAGGGCTTGCCGATCAGAAGGCCGGTGGTTTGAATCCCTGCAACGGGGTGAGATCCCGTTGCTTGGTCCCTGCTCCTGCCAACCTAGCAGTTTGAAAGCATGTCAAACTGCAAGTAGATAAATAGGTACCGCTCTGGCGGGAAGGTAAACGGCGTTTCCGTGCGCTGCTCGGGTTCACCAGAAGCGGCTTAGTCATGCTGGCCACATGACCCAGAAGCTGTATGCCGGCTCCCTCAGCCAGTAAAGTGAGATGAGCGCCGCAACCCCAGGGTCGTCCGCGACTGGACCTAACGGTCAGGGGTCCCTTTACCATTACCTTTACTTCACACAACCCATTTTACAATCCAATAAATCTCACACTGGAATATCTACATGTTGTTGTTTTTTTAAAAAAGTCAAACATGACCCTATTTGTATCATAATTCTAATATGCCAGCCATAAAGGGGAGAAAAAACATTTACACAGTTTTAGCAAACTACTAGAAGAAGCAATTGTGAGAACAAAACTCACTGGTCACTATTCTGATGATTCCCTCTTTTCAATGGGTGAGAAGTATCATCCATCTGCCTTTGTGAACTGCAAAAACCATTTTTTTACAAAATCATTGTATCCTGTTTGCTGTAAACGGTAGTATCACATTTTGATGCTGTTGCTAATTTAATGGATCACATTCATTCATTCTTGATATGGAGATAAGAGAACATATGACTCATTTGTTTTTGAAGAAGTGCTATCGCTAAATCTTAATCTGTATTTTTGGCAGCCCCTATATGAGTTCCTTGTAAGTACAGGGGTGACTGTAATGTTTCACATCTGTAGAGGCATCTTCCATTTGTGAGCTGCAGTGGGTGGTATTAACAGTGATGGACAGCTCAGCCTATTCTTGAAAGGTTGACTCATCATTTTCACAATAATCATAATCAAAAAGGAAATCTCATTTCTACCCTTTGAGAACAGTCCAGTTCCCATTCACACACACACAAACACAAATATTTCTCGTTCAAATAAAAGTATATTTCCATATGTCCCTGTGAGTTGCTAGTAGTCTATAGCCAGGTTCTTTTGTAGATGCGTAAAAAAGATTAGCCATGTTTTCTAAAACTTGTCTGATTCTGTGTTGTCTCTTTGATTTTGAACTGTTTGCCAGTCATCGTCGTCGTCCCCATTAATATCAAGTCTTACAGCTATATCAACCTCATTTCAAACAAACCAGCATTTATAATTCTCCTATATTGAGCCATTGTAAGGCACACTGTCAACGAAGGTCAGTTATAACGTCCTTCTTGGAAAGGCCAGTTGTCCACAGAGTAGACAGAGAGCAGAGCAATCTTGGAGTCTAAATCAATCCTTTGACATGTGATCAGTGAAGTATCCTGAAAAACTTTAACCCAAAATGTATGTACTCATATGGAGCCACAAAAAGTCCACGTCCAGCAAATTCAATTTCCTTCAAATTGTGAACAAAGTTCTTTTCCATCTCTAGTGTATGGCTAGCACAGCAGTTAGAGACTGAAAAACTTTAAAGGTTTCATTAAGGGCAAAAAAGTGGACCAGTTAAATACATTTTTTTTTAAAAAAAATCATTTGCCCTTCTGAATAGAAGTAAGAATAAATCAGCTTAATTAGCACACATGCCTTTTTCTTGCATAATATGATACCAGGCAGTGATGGGCTTATTTAGTTTCTCTGCAAATAGTAACCATTTAAAAATAAAATCAATTTCTCCGTTCAAAACAAGTAATCCTAGAAGCTCCTTTGGAAAAAGGGCACTCAGTCTTCCGCAGACAAAATACATTTTGTCATCAAATGAAAATAGAGAAGGACATTTATTTCTAAAATTGTAGGTGACCAAAATAAGATTAGTTACAGGTAGATAGCCGTGTTGGTCTGTCATAGTCAAAACAAAATAAAAAAATTCCTTCCAGTAGCACCTTAGAGACCAACTAAGTTTGTTCTTGGTATGAGCTTTCGTGTGCATGCACACTTCTTCAGACTGTACATGTTTCTTAAGTATCATTTTCATTATATAAAAAAATGATCATCCAATAATTAAAAACTTTGGTGTCTCTGGTAGAAATGGGCAATGCAATTGTTTGATTCTATGATTCAATGATTCTATGAATATGAGAAAATAAAATCTGATTAGGATGATATTATTATTATTATTATTATTATTATTATTACTAATAAAAAAGTAAAGGTAAAGGACCCTTGACAGTTAAGTCCAGTCGTGAACGACTCTGGAATTGCAGTGCTCATCTCGCTCTATAGGTCGAGAGAGCCGGCGTTTGTCCGCAGACAGCTTCCAGGTCATGTGGCCAGAATGACTAAGCCACTTCTGGCAAACCAGAGCAGCGCGCGGAAACGCCAGTGCGAGTAGATAAATAGGTACCGCTGCAGTGGGTAAGTAAACGGCATTTGTGTGCGCTCTGGTTTCCATCAAGGTATCCCGTTGTGCCAGAAGTGGTTTAGTCCTGCTGGCCACATGACCTGGAAAGCTGTTTGTGGATAAACGCTGGCTCCCTTGGCCTGAAAGTGAGATGAGTGCCACAACCCCATAGTCAGCTTTGACTGAACTTAACCATCCAGGGGTCCTTTACCTTTACCTTACTTTTCCCTAATGTTCCAACCAACTCTAATTGAATTTATTGTTATTATTATAATAATGGTAACAGAAATAGACTTTATGCCATTCCAATAATTTTCACGTGATGGTTGGGCTGCAGTTCTGCACAGAACTAAGGTGTTCCAATGCCCATTGAAATCAATTTCTTTCTCTCTTTTTCTTTTTTGGCTAAATAGTACATGAATAGCACAAATTATGACACTGTCTGTGCACCAAGTGGCATCCTTTCTGCATTCAAGGAACTGAGCCAATGAATTAACGAACAATTAAATACTTTTAGATATCACAATAGCCTCCTTCAGGCAAGACTTATGAAGATTTAAATGAATGGTACTCAGGGTGGTGGATAAAGGAAGTGTAGTTGGCAGCCTTTGCTCCTGGTTCATCCCCATTCAATATCCTGTGTGTACAGGCTCTACACATACTGTATAGCAGGGGTCAGCAACCTTTTTCAGCCATGGGCCGGTCCACTGTCCCTCAGACCATGTGGTGGGCCAGACTATATTTTGGGGAGGGGAAATGAACGAATTCCTATGCCCCACAAATAACCCAGAGATGCATTTTAAATAAAAGGATACATTTTACTCATGTAAAAACCACGCTGATTCCCAGACAGTCCACGGGCCAGATTGAGAAGGCGATTGGGCAGCATCTGGCCCACGGGCCTTAAGTTGCCTACCCCTGCTGTATAGAATGGCAGGTTCTATTCTCGAGATCAGGAACTCTGCAAACACACACAAATGGCCACATTTTGCATATTCATTTGACACTGATCATCTGAAAAGGGCTGTGGATGACAGATTTCATGTAAATCCTCTTCCAATTTTCAAAATCACTCTCAATTTCATGGAATTTCCCTGCTATTATACAGCATTTTCTAAATTAGGCAACAAAGCGGGTATAAAAAGGGGTGAACTCCTCCCTTATCATTTTGCACATTCCTTCTCTCTGTTTGCATAGGTACACACACTTCTGGAAAGCATGAATAAGCATTGTGTGTGGAGGTCACCAAGCCACCCCCCACCAATAAATTCACACATGAGACATAATTTTTGTTTGGGTTTTTGGCATGTTTTTGGCCACAACTTTATTAAAATACAAAACACGTGAGTGGTTGCGTAGGCATTGGTTCATCTGTCCACTAGTCGGCGAAAGACTAGCTGTCCAACGGGACAGAGCTGACTCCGCGTCAGCGGGGGGAAAACCCGCTCTGGGGAGAGTTGAATGGAGTCTGGGCTGCGGACGCCTTCCCTTTCCCCAGAGGTCCCAGGGGCTCATGCATGGCCCTGCAACCCGACCAGGTTCGGACAAGCATATTTGAGCCGCTGGATTCCTCTAACGGAATTCCCCACACACCATGTTCACTTATGGAGGGCCACTGCGCTCCATTAACCAACACAACCAATGCCTAACCGCCAACCTTACAAGTTGTGACTAATTGCTATATAGTAGGCGAAAACCAAATGGCACAGCCAATCAGCCAAATGGAAAAATTCCTACTAGGCCCCCACCTCAAAGGCAGACGACCCCATGACAGGCACAGCAAGGTCAACACACGCCTATACCAGGGAGGGAGGGCGGGGATCCGAAGTTCTCAGAAAGAGGGAAGTCGCACCACGTGCAGACTCTTTTTAAAGGACGCTGGGCTGTCAATCAAAATGGATACATGTGCTTCTGCCCAGCAACATGTTCCGGTCAGCTAGCTGTGGCCAGCTGGCCAACACCCACAGGGAGGTGGCTTTTTGCCCCACCGCAACACCAGCTCTCCTTTGGAGAACTCGCTTTCTGCTCTCCTTCACCAACACATTTTGCCTCTTCTGAAAGAAAGAAATGAGTATACTTACAAAGATTTTAAATTTATTTATTTATTGGCCTTCTATTCTGAAGCATCCTATCAAGCTTGTTCATACACCAGACGGAGTAACAGTTCATTTCCTTGGTATATTTTGTTCCTTAATTACAACCTCCATTTTGGCCTGGTGCCCAATCTGAGTTCTTTATCCCTTCTCTTCTTGTCTTTATAGTTCCCTTATGCCAAGCATTGATTGCTTCATAGCCACCTGTGCCTCCACTTCACTTCCTCTCTATTTTTTTAAAAAAGGGAAAGTTTGCATTTCATTGCCATATGTCAAGCCTAGAAAGACATTACTGTGAAATGCTTTCTTTTTCCTATGTAGGCAGGAGCGCTTCTGTTTACTGTTAATGGGATTCCAAATGTTTGACATCTGAACAGGTTAGGCTCATCAATATTTTTATCTGAGCTACTGCAGTTGTAAAATCTCTCCTGATCAAATCCTGTAGTAATATTAATTCCTACATGGTTTGCACTATCAAATAATTTTGAGAGCCCTTTTCTATTTCAAATGTAATGGAGGCATCCCTCCCCTCATCTATTTTGTTCTCCTCCCTTTACATCTGTGGATACCTGCCCTGGAAATCAGAACTGGAAAATGGATGAAAACTGGACATACAGGTCTGGATATTTGCCCTGTCTTCTAAATCGTGTCCTCCCTCAAAGAGAGTACATGTTGCAGTGCGACCTGTCAACCAAACCCTGTGTTGTGGGTGGGTATATTGGATAGCCACAACACCCTATTGGTAGGTCCCTCATTGCTGGGGTGTAATCAGACCAATGGGACGCTAGCAAATTGGAACGAGGGACCTACTAAAGGCCCAGGCACGTGCCCCTGAGATTTCTCTTTCGGCCAGTGCATCAGAACACCCACCCACCTCTCCCTATATTTAGGGCTTGCGCTTGACCTTGCTATGCCATCGTGTGTCGTTGGGACAGGGGCACGGCAGGAATTTTCCCCACTTGGCGGATTGGCTGGTGCTTTGGGTTTCGCCTGCCGCGTAGCAAATCATCACAACTTGTAAGGTTGCGGATAGGCTCTGGTTCAGGTGATGGGGTGGCAGAACGCTCCCGCCATCCCTATGCAAAGGGTATTCCGTTAAAGGAATCCAGGGACTCAATGGTTTGGTCAACCCTGAGAGGGGTTGTGCCCATGCCCGAGTCCAGGGGGGCATCTGGGTGGTGGACTAGCCTGTCCCAGGGTTTCCGCTGTTCCAGGTGTTCACCCTAGGCTGACCTATGCTGGTGCCCTGGGTCAGCGCTACCTGCCACGGTGCAGGGAGCTAGTCAAACCAGAGCCTATGCAACCACTCACTTGATGTAATCAATAAAGTTGTGGCCTAAATTCTGCCAAAAACCAAACCAAAAAATTGAGTCTTGTCTGAATTTATTTGGGTGGGGTTAAAAGGTCTAAACACGCAATTGATGGATTATGTACATATCTGCCTATGCTACTGCTTGAACATATTTGATCTCCAAAACAAGGTTGGCATATCACACACTAGCGGTGGGCAGTGTTGCGCGTCGAGGTCCCCAAGCCACCCCCATAATAAATTCACACTTCAGACATAATTTTTGTTTGGGTTTTTTGGCATAATTTAGGCCACAACTTTATTAATATACAAATCATGTGAGTGGTTGCGTAGGCATTGGTTCAGACTAGCTGTCTGACGGGACAGAGCTGACCACGTGTCAGCAAAGGGAAATCCCATCTGGGGAGAGTTATGGAGGCTGGGAGCAGAGCCCTCCCTCTCCCCAGAGGTTCCCAGGGGCTCTTGCGTGGCCCTGTCCCCCGACCGGGGGTTCGGACAAAAGCATGTCAAGCCCCTGGATTCCTTTAACGGAATTCCCATCACCATCATCACTTTGGAGGGCGACCGCCCTTCCAGCAACCAACATAACCAATGCCTAACCGCCAACCTTACAAGTTGTGACTAGTTGCTACGTAGTAGGCGGAAACCACATGGCACCAGCCAATCCGCCATATGGAAAAATTCCTACTAGGCCCCTGCCCAACAGCAGGCGACCCCATGACAGGCAATAGCAAGGTCAATGCAGAGGCCTAATAAAACAGGGAGGGAGGGAGGGAGGGTGATCCAAAGTACGCAGCCAAGATGAAGGTCGCACCATGTGCTGACCAATATATAGGACGCTGGGCTGTCCATCACAAATTGCAACATATAAATCTCCCCAGCAACACCACCAGGTCCAATCCAAGCTGTGGCCATCTACCAACTCACCCCAGCTACAGGGGAGGTGGCTTGCTAGCCCCCACCGCAACACGTGGTCTCCGAGAGGGAGAACACGCTTTGTGGCCTGTCCACAGCCAAATCAGCGATCTGGTGGCTGGCTGGGGTGGGTTGCAGGCTTACCTGCAGATTGGCCAACTGCAGGCAGGCTTAAATGTGGGAGTTCCCCAGGGGCCAGTCCCAACCAACCAATGGGCATTGCTTGGGTCTGCTTGCAGGGGGGAAAGCTCTGCAGGCAAGTGGGCAAGACTCTTTTTGGAACAGTCAAGTTATTACAGTGTTACCAGAGAAAGGGGACTTTGGACTTTATTAGGCTCCTTCCCCCCACCCAGCCACTCATACAACCACCCAAATAACTTGAGGTCTATGTATAAAGTGATCCCTTTTATACTGCATGTCACAGTCTTCAACGTAATCAATCACAAAATGACAGAATAATATCTCCCCGTTCCTACACTAATCTGCAGAGATGTCTAAAATAATTACACTTTTTATTTTACTATCCAAATCTTTTGTTGATGTTCTGATTTGGGTAAAAATACTTGCCGCCTTACATATTTAAGGTCCCACCACCAGCACCACCACCTTCTGCATTTCAGCATAATGTAATCTGGTTAATGCTCAGGAAACTTTCAAAGAAAAACTTTCACAGAATTTATTCCCCTTCCACCAAGACTATTTGGCAAAATGTCACCCCTGTATACCAGTTCACATGCAAATTTGGTGGGGGGAAATTGGTGGGAAGTTGTTTTCAAATGGCTGTAGGAATGAGGATGGAAATAGTATGTTAATTGAAGGCACTTGGTGATTCTTTGTGATTTACTGGTATCAGGGAGGGGGGTCACAATACATTTTACACACACACACACACACACACACACACACACACACACACACACAGGGAGAGAGAGAGAGAGAGAGAGAGAGAGAGAGAGAGAGAGAGAGAGAGAGATTGCAAGCACACAGGATTTGCCTGCATTTTTGACAGCCTCATTTAAAGGCTACAGGGGCTTGAGCTGGATAAATTGGGAGGAAGTAAGAGAATTGAGGGATGCGGGTGGCGCTGTGGGTTAAATCACAGAGTCTAGGGCTTGTCGATCAGAAGGCCGGTGGTTCGAATCCCCACGACGGGGTGAGCTCCCGATGCTCGGTCACTGCTCCTGCCAACCTAGCAGATCGAAAGCATATCAAAGTGCAAGTAGATAAATAGGTACCACTCTGGCGGGAAGGTAAACAGCGTTTCTGTGCGCTGCTCTGGTTTGCCAGAAGCGGCTTAGTCATGCTGGCCACATGACCCGGAAGCTGTACGCCGGCTCCCTCGGCCAATAAAGCGAGATGAGCGCCGCAACCCCAGAGTCGAACACGACTGGACCTAATGGTCAGGGGTCCCTTTACCTTTTTAAGAGGATTGAACCTGCACTTTTCATTAATAATCCTTTACCTTCCCTCCCATACTTTGAGCACTGTTCTTCTCTACCATATAAACCATTAGGCTCCCCTCCACCCTTCCATGGTTGCCAATCTTTTTCAACTGCTTCACATATTTTTTTCTATTTTTCTTAAATAATCAATTTTTACCTTAGTTTTTAGTACATTACAAGCATTACTCAAATCCTGTCAAAGTTTTTAGTTCATTACTTACTTATCAATGACTGATGAAATTGAAAACGATATTTTTTGAGTCAAGGAAATTCTTGAGACGGGATATCAGAGCAGGTGGTCAGTCTCTATTAACCTTATCATGTTATCTGTTGAAACTCTTTCCAAATTCCATGTCTTTTCAAGAAGTAAGGAAGGGTTATAGTCAATGAAGGACATTAGACTTGTGGAATGGGGGGTACAATATACTTTTAAAAGCAAACGAATGAAAGGGTTCCCTCTCCTCTCCCTCTGTTTCCAAGCCATTAGCATAACTGAAAAAATCAGTAGGCCAAACAACATTATCTTTAATAAGCTATTTGAGATGTATTTTAGTAGAATCTTGATCCTCTTCAAACAATGGTAACTTGAAATAATATACTTGCAGAGGTCTATTTACACAAGATTCCCCCCCCCCCAAAAAAAACCCATCTTGAATAGAGTTGTTTGCTCTGTGTAGTAATAGATAAATATGCTTTGGAAACAAATTACTTAAGCAGAACACATTTGTGTCCCTAAGGCTTACATCCCATGAACAAAGGACACTGTTTATTCATTCTTTTAGAATGGGAAGTCAATTCATTCCATCTAAATAAACAGCATTACACTCAATTCTCAGTTGACCCACATAATCCTCCAAACAGCCCTTGGGTGAATATTCCAATTTAAGGTGGGAAATAGAGCTGCTAGAATCGCTCTGTTGGTGGATATCTCAAGGGTGCACTGGAAGAGCACATGCATGCAAGCAATTATGGCCATCAATCATTTATGCAGCACTTAAAATCTTTACTTCATTCACCCTCACAACTGTTTTGGGAGGTAGGCCATCATTTTTTTCAGATTCTAGAACTGGAGAACTGGAACTGTGAGAGATGGTGACTTGTCCAAGAGCATCTAGTTAATTGGTGGGGAAAATGGGATTTTAAGCATGTATGTAGTCTATCCATGTTGTAGTATGTTTAAAGATGGAAGTTTTGTACTCTATTATAGTACATTATAATACAGTGGTAAATCAGAAATCGAACGGAATCCGTTCTAGTAGTCCGCTCGACTTCCAGAACATTCGGAAACCAAGGCGCAATTTCTGATTGGCTGCAGGAAGAAGAAGAAGAAGAAGAAGAAGAAGAAGAAGAAGAAGAAGAAGAAGAAGAGGAGTTTGGATTTGATATCCCGCTTTATCACTACCCGAAGGAGTCTCAAAGCGGCTCACATTCTCCTTTCCCTTCCTCCCCCACAACAAACATTCTGTGAGGTGAGTGGGGCTGAGAGACTTCAGAGAAGTGTGACTAGCCCAAGGTCACCCTGCAGCTGCATGTGGAGGAGCGGAGATGCGAACCCGGTTCCCCAGATTACAAGTCTACCACTCTTAACCACTACACCACACTGGCTCAGGAAGCTCCTGCAGCCAATTGGAAGCCACGGAAGCCACATCGGACATTCGGGTTCCAAAGAATGTTTGCAAACTGGAACACTAACTTCCGGGTTTGCGGCATTTGGGAGCCAAAACGTTCGAGTTGCAAGGCGTTCATCAACCAAGGTACGACTGTAAAGATATTTGTGTGGAAAGTGAGCCACGGAAAGATGGATATGCCTCCTTGCTCACAATGGAAAGTCAGAAATATAGATGGATTAAGTCGTACTGCACATGCCCCAATACATACCGTATCAATTGTGTGGATCCAGAAGGAACTCGATCAAGCTAGATAGCTAGATTATGAAGAACAAACCTGGGACTCGCATCCCATAAAATTACAACTCTTTGGGACTACTTCTCTAGCAACCACTGGAAATCAAGCAAAACACCTTAGTCTTCATTCAGAAAGATACAAAATGTTCTTGTCCTTCACTTAGAAGCAGATACATCAAAGCAGAAACTGAGCAAATAATAAAAATCAACAGCAATAAATCATCCAATACCCACAAACCTTTTAAAAACAAGCAAACACAAATCTTGCAGGCCTTTCTCAAGGCAGATAGAAGGGTCTCTAAGCTGTGATGCGTTGCAGTGACCAGAGCTGTCAGGGTTGATCTACGCATTGAGAAAAATCACTTACAGTGATATTGAAGCATCAGACTAAAAGTGGGCTATAGTACATTTAAATGCTTCTTTGTTTAATAATAATAATAATAATAATAATAATAATAATACCTATAAATTTAGCACATCAGGGAGATGTGCTTTTTGTTTTTACATTTTGTCTAGGAAATCATAGCCCCATTACCAAAGGATTCAGACATCAACTAACTGAAAACTAGCTTTCACTGAAAGATTTTAAACAATGCTTCCACCAGCAGGGCAGCACTTATACCCCCATAAATCCCCACCCCCTGTTCAGTAACAATTTGGAAATGCTATGAGAAGTGAGAAGCAGTTGTTTATGATAAGTGGTGAACTGGTTAAGGAAAGACCCATTGTGTAAGTATTTTGTCTGGACAATGATTCCAGACACAGGAACCCATAGACAAAGGAACCTACAGAAATATAACAGGACAGAAAACAGCTTATGAACTTTGAGATAAGCTCTGTGATCATACAGGTATGGTTCATGCAAGTGAACATAGTCAAAACAAGATGCTGGATGCATGATCATTTGTTCTAAGATGCATAACTTTATTTCATTAGAGTCTTGTAATACTATTTGAAGTAAATTAGGCTGAGAGAGAGACTCAGAGACATAGCAACCTCAGAAAAATATAGCATGGTTCATTGGCCCAAAAGCATGCTGAGAACCTCTCTCCATCCACCTTGTCCATCCATTTCTCCCTCACATGCCAATCACTGAGAATTAGTCTCATTTCAATCACAATTCCCGATCTGGGAAACTGTGGTTTAATCCCCGCTAACCAAATACACTTTTTAATCTGAGATTCAACAACAGTTTCCTGGTTTGGATTAAATCTGGTTTAAAGAAACTACAATACAAATATGAAAAGCTGAGCATGCAAGGGAAGAGATGGTTGAGAAGGGAGCACAGGTGCCGATTCTGGAGGCAACTCTGGGCACCCACAATCTGGGGCCCAAGTCAGCACCACTGGAAGGGAGCATACAGGCCCATAGTTCTTTTGGCCTGAGAGGCCATGGTTTCTAGCCTCGACGTTATATCTGAACTGGGACACCATGTGGCAAGTGCAAACAATAAACTTCTTGGCTGTGTAGAGATCCCCAAAATGCAAACCAACCCTACATCCATTCCAGACACTTTTCTAGGCAAATTGGCACCCATTTTGTAACTGCTAAATTCTCTTTACCATTCACCCCATTATTTCCATTCAATCCATTTTTTCACCAGGCAGATAGTACATTAATTTTCATAGCTACTTGGCTTTTTTTTTATTAAGAAGGCTTGTGGAAGAAGATGGACATTACACGGAATTTTTTTTTTTTACAAAATGCCTGCCTCACAGTTCACCTTTTTCTTATTAGCAATGTCAAGTAACATATGACATCCATATGACAGCAAATCTTTGCTCTTTTTTATGGCCTTCAGTGCAACAACGCCCTGTCAGTTTCAATAGATGAAATTATTAATGGAGGCTGCCCTTGACAACTATCCAACCTCAGAGATAATGGAGATCGTATTTCCTCAAATTGTCCTGTTGTATTAGAAAACTTGTTCTACAGGACGGCTGAAGCAAATGTCATTTGGTGATTTCCAGAAAATGTCATTGCCTAAGAAAACTACGGTCCTCAATTTGGGTCAATAACGTGCCCTCTGACCCACATGTGATCTTCCTTCTCCCCGCCTCACTTTCTTACAAGGGATATGAAACAAGTAAGATGGCTAGTTACACATTTTATAAAATGAGGATATGCATCACCACAAAAACTACACAAAATGGTCACAGATCTTCATAGAACATTGCTTATGCTAATTTATATGAATAAATTTGCATTTACTATAATGTACCTATTATTAATATTATTAATAATAATAATACCCCGCCCATCTGGCTGTGTTTCCCCAGCCACTCTAGGCGGCTCCCAATAGAATATTAAAAACATGATAAAACATCAAACATTAAAAATTTCCCTAAACAGGGGAGCCTTCTGATGTCTTCTAAAAGTCAGATAGTTGTTTATTTCCCTCTGATGGGAGGGTGATCCACAGGGCAGGCGCCACTATTGAGAAGGCCCACTGCCTGGTTCCATGTAACCTCACTTCTCGCAGTGAGGGAACCGCTAGAAGGCCCTCGGAGCTGGACCTCAGTGTCCAGGCAAAACAGTGGCGGTGGAGACGCTCCTTCAGGTGTACTGGGAATATTCAGTTACAGGTAGGTAGCCGTGTTGGTCTGCCGTAGTCGAAACAAAATAATAATAATAAAAAAGTTCCTTCCAGTAGCACCTTAGAGACTAAGTTTGTTCTTGTTATGAGCTTTTGTGTGCATGCACACTTCTTCAGATACCTGAAGAACGCAGGTATCTGAAGAAGTGTGCATGCACACGAAAGCTCATACCAAGAACAAACTTAGTTGGTCTCTAAGGTGCTACTGGAAGGAACTTTTTTATTTTTTATTTTGTTGGGAATATACAGTTCCCAGTCTCACCAGAACAGAAAACATGACTGTGCAAAACTAACCTATTTACTTATTTATTTAAACTTTTATACCTTCCCGTCATCCAAGGATCACAGGGTGGTTTACAATAAAAAAAGGAGAGAAAAAGTAACTGAGTAGCAAACAATAACCATGACCCTCACCCTTCACACACACACACACACACACACACACACACACACACACACTCTTACACTTTAAAAGGACATAGATTGTTTTATTTGTCAAAGGTCTGGTAGAAGATGAATGTTTTTTGCCTGGTGCCAGGCAAGCCTCCCTCAGGAGACCATTCCAGAAATGCTGATTGATGGCTGAAAAAGCCCATTCCTGTGTTGCCACCCTCCATATCTCATGTGGAAGAGGCCCATGAAGAAGGGTCTCAGATGATGATCACAGGGTATCGGTCAGTTCATATGGGGAGAAACAGTCCTTGAGGTCCTGAGGCTTTGTAGCTCAAAACCAACACTTTGAATTGAGCCCAGAAACTAATTGATAGCCAGTGCAGTTGGCCCAGGATTGACATTCTATGCTCAGACCATCTTGCGCCAGTGAGCAACCTGGCTGCTGAATCCTGCACCAGCTGAAGTTTCCGAACCATCTCCAGAGGCAGCCCCGTGTATAATGTTTTGCAGTAATCTAATCTAAAGGTTGCAAGCCGATGACCTGCCACCCGCGTGGAATAAATAAGACACACGGACACATGATTTTAGGTTAATGGGTAAGATAAGGCCACAACTTTATTGGTTACAGCGAGTGAGTGGTATTGGCTTAGGCATTGGACAAGAGCGCAACACAAGACTCCACCCCACGGGGGGGGGGGGAGAGTCACTTTAGGGTTAACAACCAGTGGGAGGAGCTTGTTGATGCCAATACAACTGGAAGCTTCCCCTGGCGTCACTGGGGGTCGTGCCATGGCCCTAGCCACTAGCAGGGCATCGGACAGGATCCACGACCACTGGATCCCTTTAAAGGGATACCCCTAGGAGGTAGGTGATGGCCACAACCTGACCTCCGACACACCACACATATTACATCACCTATTGAATATTCCAATGCCTAACCGTCACCCGAACCCACTCCTTCCCCCTGCGATGGGGAGAGGTCTTACATAGAAAGCAAACGTTAGGTTATCCCTATCCAGATAGGGTACAGCTGGGCCACCAGCTGAAGCTGATAGAAGGCATTTTGTACCACTCAGGCCACATGGGCCTCAAGCGACAGCAGTGGAACCAGAAGTAACCAGAAGAACAATCACTGCGGAAAGATCAACCTTTTTTTTTTTTTTTGCCAAGTATTTGAAGTTGTTGCTGTTGTTGTTGTTGTTGTTGTTGTTGTTGTTAATTTAGCATTCCCTGACATTTTCAGAAAGGGAAATTAAAAATAAATAAATCCCATTTTATTTGTTTATTTATACTTTGTAAGTTTATGCATTTCACTAGTTTTATACATTTCACTAATTTTGCAATCATTTTGACATTTCAAAACTTGACTTCCAAACCTCTCTTTCTGCAGTTCCTTAAATTTGTTTTTAATATCTTCTGCATATCCAAATTAACTTAATTTGCTCATTTATTCATCTTCTTTCAATATATACTCTTATAAAACTGCAGGTTGTTACAATAATCCTGCAAGTGTTTTATCTGTTTATAATTTATCTGTAAATATTCAATATACCATTTCCATTCTTTATAAAAAGTTTGTTATCTTGATTTCTTATTCTTCCAGTAAGTTTCGTTATTTCTGCATATTCCATATGGTTTTTTTTCATCTATTCTTCCTTTACTGGGACTTCTGCTACTTTCCATTTTGGGGCAAGGAACATTCTTGCTGCCGGAAAGATCAGCCTTGGGATTTGCTGGATTCTGCCTCGCCTTTGCCTCACCTTTCCTTATGGGTGGACCAGCCCTGGTGCGTGGAAGAGGAATAAATACTCCATTTTGAAAACCAACATTTTATTATTATTATTATTATTATTATTATTATTATTATTATTATTATTAAATTCCCCACCCATCTGGCTGGGTTTCCAGCCAGGATTCTGACATCATCTTATGATGGAAAATTGGACTGGATCCTATTGAAACATGCCCTTTTTGACTTAAAGGGTGTAAAGCAAACATACTGTTCCATGCTAATATTAAAATATCTATGGGGCTTGAACCCTAAACACACACACATAGACACACACTAAATTAAGTCAAAGGAAATCGGAGCCATAGAAAATGAATCAACATTCCTATAGCAGTTGTCAACACTCTAGAGAAACTGCAGCTGTACTTTTGAATCCCACCAACAGTTAACATCGAACGGCAGTGAATAGTTCTTTGTGACTTCCTCTTTGACTCAAAGCTGAGCTACTGGATAAATTCCAAAAGGGAACCCTCCTGCAATACTCTACAAGTGCACTTTAAGAGGAACTCAGACATATCTAGACCCAAGATCCTGCAAAAATAATTTTAAAAAAAATGTTTGCCTCCTCTGCTTATTCATCGCAGTACAACTTGCCAATCATTTTGTATACATGTATACAAATATGCATGTATTTGGGTAAAAAACGACATAGTGTTGATACCTGGGCATTTTCAAATGATCTCTCCTCCCTTTTTTCTGACAAATCTTCAGGTACAGGTTTATGAAATGTGATACTGTAGTTGCAATTTTCATATACCGGTATTTATATTATGTCGGACAGAGGAAAGCTTGATCACACACACACACCCCATGCATTTGCTGATTCTCCTGTGCATTAAGCTTTTCTTTGTAATGTATAGTTTTACTCTTAAGTGAAAAGTAAAAGTTAAAAGAACAGATGTCTTAGAAAATAACTGCCTTATCAACTTTCATTTGCAGATATAAAGTCTGACATTAATTCAGGGTGGTTTTTAGACTGACACATCAGCTGCACTTTCCTAAAGTTCAACTGTGTGTTAAACCATGGTGAAGGTAAGCACATTTCTTATTTCCCATCCTCTGAGTACAATGATTGGTTAGAAGTGACAAGACTAAGCATAAAGATTCCCTGACCTCAAAACCCAACCCTGTTGACGATGGCAGAATGATAGTAACATAAAAAGATGGTGGATTAGAATGCTGGTCCAAACATTTGATCCTGGTATGTTTTGTGTGATGAAAAAGTGGCTTTTGGGGGCTTTTGAGCCAAAATAGAAAATAACAATAATTTTATTATTTATACCCCGCCCATCTGGCTGGGTTGCCCCAGACACTCTGGGCGGCTTCCAACACATATGAAGACCTAATAAAATGTCAAACATTAACAACTTCCCTATACAGGGCTGCCTTCAGATGTCTCCAAAAGTTGTGTAGTCCTTTATCTCCTTGACATCTGATGGGAGGGCAATTCACAGGGAGGGAACCACTGCTGAGAAGGCCCCCTGCCTGGTTATTTATTTATTTATTATTTTTAATAACTTTTTATTGATAATACATGCTTCACATTTTTTCCTTTAGGTAAATACAACAAAGGAAAACAAATACAAAAACCATAAATCCATTACAATTATCTTCCATTACGCTTATATCACAATATAATACCATTAACTCACTTATCTAGATAGAAAGAAAAACGAAAAGAGAATAAAGAAGAAAAGAAGACAAGAAAGAAACAAGAAGAAAAGAAAGAATAAAAGAACAGAGAAAGTAAAGAAATAAAACATTTCCACCGCCTTCCACACAGTATTCAATAAAAATTTATCTCTTTATTCTGCCTCTTAAGTGTTTTCTATTACCTCTTTTAATATTGCCAAATTCCCAATCATTAATAACCTACTATTTATTTATTTCCTGTCAGGTTAATAAAGACACAGCCATGCGTTTTCTCCTAGAGCTGCTTTCTTTAAATAATCGTTCAGACATTCCCATTGTTTCTTAATCTTTTCCTTTGGTTTCCCCCCGAATCAAGTCTGTTAATTTTGCCATTTCCAAATATTCGCAAAGCTTATCTACCCATTCCCCTTTAGTTGGTATGGTGTCCCCTTTCCAGTTTTTTGCCACCAGCACTCTCACAGCCATTCTTTATAACCTCATTTCTTGCAGTGAGGAAGCTGCCAGAAGGCACTCAGAACAGGATCTCAGTGTCTGGGCTGAACAATGGGGATAGAGACACTCCTTCAGGTATACAGGGCCGAGGCTATTTAGGGCTTTAAAGGTCAGCACCAAAACTTTGAATTGTGCTCAGAATCATACTGGGAGCCAGTGTAGATCCTTTAAGACCGGTGTTACATGGTCTCAGCGGCCGCTCCCAATCACCAGTCTAGCTGCTGCATTCTGGATTAGTTGTAGTTTCTGAATCACCTTCGAACATAGCCCCATGTAGAGTGCATTTCAGTAGTCCAAGTGGGAGATAATCAGAGTATGCGCCACTCTGGTGAGACAGTGTGCGGGCAGGTAGGGTCTCAGCCAGTGTGCCAGTGTGGTGTAGTGGTTAAGAGCGGTGGACTCGTAATCTGGGGAACTGGGTTCACGTCTCTGCTCCTCCACATGCAGCTGCTTGGGCTAGTCACACGTCTTTGAAGTCTCTCATGGGGAGGAAGGGAAAGGAGAATGTTAGCCGCTTTGAGACTCCTTCGGGTAGTGATAAAGCGGGATATCAAATCCAAAATCTTCTCTTCTTCTTCTCTTCAGCCAGCGTACCAGATGGAGCTGGTAGACAGCTGCCCTGGACACTGAATTGGCCTGTGCCTCCATGGACAGCTGTGAGTCCAAAGTGACTCCTAGGCTGCACACCCAATTCTTCAGGGGCACAGTTATCCACGAGGAGAAAAGAATGCTCCTTCCCTCCTCACACCATGATTTCTCTTGTGGTACAATTTAGATGTATTTATAGCTTTGCCATGAAGACAGGAGTGCCTGGCATGCTCTGGTCCATGGGGTCACGAAGAGTCGGGCACAACTAAATGACTAAACAACAACATAGCTTTGCTAGGTGCCCCAATCCAGATCATTGGGTTGTCTATCCAAGATTCATCCAGTACAGCTCTAGGCCCATACTAGACTCTTTTATTGGGTCTTCCAAAGTTCCAGAATTTATTTATTCATTTATTTCCACCTACACATTGTCGGGGTCACAATGGAGCAGCATTGTACTGTATTGCCGTAGAGAAAATGTCACACCCAGACCTAAAACTAGATGATGATCTCATTTGTTCCTCTGCAGAATTAGCACATTTTGAACCAAGTAACCAATTATAGATTTAGAAAGGTCCTTTTGGGATCAGAACTGCTCTGAGCTGTTTCCCCCACAAGGTCTATGAATCATTTATATTAATGTGGGCAGAAGGAGCTAAGGACAGAAAGCACACTGAACCGAGGAATAGAGGTTTCAGAATGATTTCACTGAGAATTGGGTCAAAATGTACCTTTGAAACAACATGTTGTTTGTGTCAAATCCACCTGAAAAGGTTTTTGATGATAAAAGGAAATATGAAATTGAATGTTTAACTGATTATAATGATTTGGCCCTATGGTGCTGGCTGTTAATAGTTCCCTGGAAATACATGGGAATGTGAATAAAGCTTTTGAAGTCCATGAGTAATATTTGCAAGTTTGAACCCTATGACAAACCTCTTTCCTTGATTTGTTTCCTGTGAAGATATTTTATTGGTCTTCTGGGTATTTTATTCATCAGATCAGCATGGAATTTTTGCAAGAAAGCTCACACAAATCAGGAAGCTGTACACCATGGAGAGTCTGAATTAGCTAAACATGACGCATACGAAATTGTCCATAAATTTGATTGAGCCGAACTTATGAAGGACTGAAGGGTTATTTTGCCTTGACTCAATCATTGGGATGGCAAAAAACCAAACCCCTGAGAGATCCAATAAAATTTCTTATTTTGGTAGGCCAGTTTAGACCACCCATGTACCCCTACTTTATTGTCATAATACCCCTACCATATTGTCATAATGTCTTATATGGCCATATTTATATCTGTTTGTGTCATGATCCTTTTAACCTCCATTTTTTTTTACGGTTGGAAGGATTATAGATACGGTGGCTGTTTGGCCCTCCAAATGTTATTGGCTTCCAATTCCATCACCTGCACCCAGCATGGTCAATGGTACAGCCACATCTGGAGGGTCAACACCCACATTTAATTAAGTATCCATTGCTGATTTTTTCTTTAAACGATAGAACAGCTTTCTATTCAACAGTTGATAACCATTTCATATTCACTGTTTGCTCACCACAAAATTGGATTCAGTGATCTCCCATGTACGTCCTGTTGACCCAGGATTGGCTCTCACAGTGATGTGAGAGAGTTAAGAATGCATGCGTGAAAAGAGCTGTGGAAGAAAAGTCATGTCATCTCGCCAAAACCAAATTAATGCAATGAATTATTAAAGCCTGCAACTTAATAAAGATCAGGGGAAAGGACAACCATAAATGGAGAGAGGCAGATTGATCCATTAATAAAACATGCATTGCATTCCACACATTATCATTTCAACCCATTTCTTCCAGGACGGGGAAACAATTTTGTTTGAACTGTATAGGTGCATTCATGCTCCTGCAGTATTTAAGTACATTTTGATATTTCAGCACCACTGATTTCCATGCAAATCGTCATCAGATAAACTTGCAATTTTCAATGGGCAGCCACTCGCACACACATTTTATCGTACACACAGATTTTATATATATATATATATATATATATATATATATATATATATATATGGTTATTTTCTCAGAACACTACGAAACGCTTGGGATAACCCAGATAGGTCAGTATTCAGAGTTTTCACGATGGTTTCACAGCTGTATTTGCCCACAGGCAGAGTCTGAATTAGTTGCTAGCAGCTGGTAATAGCATATAAAAAATCATGCTGCCTTTTTTCATGAAACCTATGTTTGGTGTACTTAAAGCAACTAAAAAAGAACCAGTGCTGGGAAAATAATTTAAAATGCTGTCAAAAGTTGCCATCATATCCTTGAAGTGAGATCCTATATATGTCTATTCAGAAGTAAATATTGTTGAGTTTAGTGGAGCTAAAGGCAAGTGGAGTATAGGATTTCAGAGTTAATGAGCAGTGCAGCAACACCCTACATTGGCAATACAGGTCAGTGCGCTCTCTCTCTCTCTCTCTCTCTCTCTCTCTCTCTCTCTCTCTCTCTTAAATATATTTTGGAAACAAAAGAGAAAATCCACAAAACATCTAGAGCGCGGAAATTAGAAAACAGATGGATAAGGGAAGAATATGACATCTTTATATAGAATCATGGATGTGGATAAATAGAGAGCAGCTGTTTACCCTTTTGCTCAGAACTGCAATTAGAGGATACCTAATGACTTTATTTTATAATTCTAGCTTTATGTTATGGGATAACTGACTCTTTGTTTCATATGCACTGTTTGAAAAGGTCCCCCCCCCACTCCCACACATAGCACCATCTATTGTGAATCATATCTCCAGCAATTTTTAATCAGCAAACCACTCTTATTTCATTCGTCTTTGTGACATTATTGTGCACACGCTTTCCCATTTCTATGAGCATTTACTTTTATTTATTGTATTACTAGGATTCTTTTCTATAAAATGATCAGGATGGCTATCCTGGCCTCAGTGAATTGACTGAGCCTTATGGTATGTCATGGAATTTCATCTGTGAACCTAAGCAGGCCTGGCCAACTTTTAGTAGGAGATCATGCAGCATTTATACCACTTTCTCTCCTCAAAATAAAAGTAGAATTGTTCATTTGTGGTAGGCTGTGGTGATCTTTGGTTTCCTGTGTGAGAGGGGTGGGTGAGTGTTTTTGGTCAGGTTAGCCAAATTGATTTGTATGCTGCCGGTAGATTTCTGTCATTGTCTATTTGGGCTGTGTGTGTGATGAAGGGGAGCCATACCGGGATGAAGGTGTCTTCTTCTATTTGTCCCCGTGTCAGTTTCAGCTTATTGGTTAGTTTTTCTAGAAGGGCCGTTTCCCATACTACTTGGTACCATTGGTCCATGTTTGCTCCTGACAGGTCTTTCCAATGCCTGGTAATGATGTTTCTGGCTGCTGAGAGTAGATGGGTGATGAGTTCTTTGTCGTGTGAGTGGGCGTTGTTGTCTTGGAAGATGTTTAGCAAGACCAATTCGGGGGTGATTTCTAGAACTTGTTTGGTTATTTTAGCTATTTCTTGCATGATTGTTGTCACACCATACACCAACCATGACCTCTCTCACCACTAAAAGAGCACAAACAAACAACAGAGAACCTGCACAAAAGACGCTGACACTCAACTCTGCATATATTAAGTTAAATAGAAATACCGCCACCCCATCCTACCCATCTCCCCATCCTACCCACACCTCTTCCCCTTCTCTCCCTAATGTCTCAACAAACGAAACTGCTGTATAAAAATGTTACATGGAAAGAACAAGAAAGAAACAATGCATATACCTTTGCAAATCAAGATTGTCCTTAATTTAAAAAATAAATAAATGAATGAATAAATATATGGAAGATAACTATAAAGCTGAAAACACTGGCAGCACTATGATAATTTCAGTAGAGTAAATAATTTTTGATGGCTGTAAAAGTGGAAAACTGATTTGCATGGAAAATATGCCGGAATGATATGTAACATGCAGGAGAAGAAGGGAAGTCATTGGTTATTTCAAAGTTTGTAAAAATTTATTTTGAAATGTAAAATTGAAAATTTAATAAAAATTATTAAGAACAAAAAAATAAAAATAAAAGTAGAATACTAACACAAAAGGATATGAACATTATGGATGGGAACATTTTCTGATTCAATGCAACACAGTGACTAAGACAGGGGCACCACTTATATCCACAATCACACCTGCACTGTTGAAAGTACGCAACAATGACCATTGAAAGTAACGAATAACCTGACTAGTAATCAAACTTCAGTGTTCATTGTTGGGCTGTATGTCGGTGAAGCCATTTCCCAAAGCCCTTTCCAATTGGATTTCAACTTGTTGTAGAAGACAAGTTTGTCTTCTACAACAAGAAGGGAATGCAAACTCCTTACCTGTTTGCCCCACTTCCCCATCAGGGAGTGTGAAGTGGTGAAGAGCAGCAAATAATAATGGATAGATATAGATGATAGATTAGATAGATAGATAGATAGATAGATAGATAGATATAGATAGATAATATTATTTGTACCCTACCCATCTGACTGGGTTTGCCCAGCCATTCTCGCTAGCTTCCAGCATATACAAAAGCATAGTAAAACACTAAACATTAAAAACTTCCCTATACAGGGCTGCCTTCAGATGTCTTCTAAAGTTTGTATAGTTACTTATCTCCTTGACATCTGAAGGGAGGGCGTTCCACAGGGTGGGTGCCACTACTGACAAGGCCCTCTGCCTGGTTCCTTGTAACTTCACTTCTCGCAGTGAGGGAACTGCCAGAAGGCCCTCGGAGCTAGACCGCAGTGTTCGGGCAGAACAATGGGGTGGAGATGCTCCTTCAGGTATACTAGTCCGAGGCCGTTTAGGGCTCTAAAGGTCAGCACCAACACTTTGAATTGTGCTCAGAAGTGTAGATTCTTTAGGACTGGTGTTACATGGTCCCGGTGGCCACTCCCAGTCACCAGTCTAGCTGCCACATTCTGGATTAGTTGTAGTTTCCAATCCAATATCTGGGAGAGAATGTCACTTAATGTCAATGGTACAGTACTCTTCCTTGTTTCTTCCAGAGAGAGAGAGAGAGAGAGAAGGTTGTTGCTTTTAAATATTCAAAGAGCAAACTGCATTGAATATCGCCATCCTCCTATTTGAAACCAAAGGTCTAAAAAGAAGTTAGAGCATGACATTTTAACTGCTCTTAAAAAATAAAAAACCCAATCCTTTATTTGAGCAAATCCAGGAATGATAATATCCAAAATCTGAATGAATGAATTTATTCTTACGGTCACAGACCAGCTTAAATATCCAAAATCAAACTTTTCATGATTTAATTATGATTACCTCTGCTTTAGTTTTCCAGTCCCTTTGTTCTAAATTATTTAGACCTACTGTACCCAAACAATTTTATCATTTCTGATTCAATGCCTCTCCATATTAAACATGACTTAATGCTTCTCTGTATTTCAAAACAAAAATGGAGAATACTAGACATTTGGGAGACAAATTCTTGCCTCACATACTGTGATGTGGTGCAATCACCACCTCATCATCTGTTTGGGCCCAGACCAAACAGAAGATGAGGTGGTAACAACTTAACATGTGGTGAGAGGGTATGAAGAGAACTTTGGGATGATCCAGTAAGATAATTCTTACCCTGTTTTGGTCTGGGCCCTAACAGGGTAAGAATTATCTTACTGGATCATCCCAAAGTTCTCTTCATACCCTCTCACCACATGTTAATTCCAAGAGTAGAATGAAGCAGAATCACAGAAGTGGGCTCAGTCCCCTGAGCTTCATGTATCTACCAGTCCAGACTTCTTCATATGGGACATAAGAACAGGCCCTTGGTGACCTGTGGATAGTTTGGAATCTGGGTGCATTCATAGTTCCCTGTCATGCTTCCTCCATTATGCGAAGGTTGGAGGGGGCAGGGCAAGAAGCGATTGAGATCAGTGAATACAATTCTACTTTTTCGACATTGACCCAACACATGGAGGAGAGTTAAAGAAGAAGGTTCAGGTCTCAAACCAAAGTGCTGCACCAACAAGCACAAAACAATCCCTCTGCAGCGCTACAAATCCAAGTCAATGGTGTAACGTTAGAAAATGTCAGTCATTTCTCCTACCTGGGCAATTATCTTTCCACAAGGGCAGACATTGATGCTGAAATCCATCCAGTTTGAGGACTGGGATATTCGCAGGGAAACCAAAATGCTTGTTTACAAAGCTATTGTACTACCAACCTTATTGTATGCTTGTGAAAAGTGGACCACTTATAAACGCCATCTCCAACTCCTCGAAAGATTCCATCAACTGTGTCTCCGAAAATTTTTACACATCATCTAGGAAGACAGGTGAACTGATGCCAGTGTACTGGTAAAGATCCCCAGTGTCGAAGCAATGATTCTTCAACATCAACTTTGTTGGACTGGTCACGTTGTGAGGATGCCTGATTATTGTCTTCCAAAGCAACTACTCTATTCCAAACTTTAAAATGGTAAACGTAATGCTGGTGGTCAACAAGAGGTTTAAAGACTCTCTCAAGGCAAATCTAAAAAGAAAAAAAAGTAGTATAAACACTTGCAACTGGGAAACACTGCCCTGCTGCCTGCAAGCACTCGAACTGGGGAACAGCCTTTGCCAAAGGTGTCATGGGTTTTGAAGACGCTCAAACTCGGGACAAAAGGGAGAAATGCGCTAAGAGGAAGGCACACTTGGCAAACCCTCACTGTGAGCAGCTCTTGCCCGAAAACCTATGTCCCCACTGTGGAAGGATGTGTGGATCCAGAATTGGCCTCCATGGTCACTTACGGACTCACTGTTAAAACCGTGTTCATGGAAGACAATCTTACTCGGTTACGAGTGATCGCTAAAGAAGAAGAACATGTTTTGCATGTATGGCTCCCAATCTTTTCTCACAAAGTTCCTGTGCCTTTAAAACCTGAATTTCTGCCAGTGACATAGCTTTTAAAGGCACAGTTGCACCAGCAGAAAAAAAGGTGGCAATCCCAGTTATATGAAACCGCAGTAATCTCTTTTGTCTGTTTTGAATCTACTGCATCAACATCAGTGAATGACCCCAAGAGAAGGAGAGAAAAAGAACCCTCTTTATTCATCCTCTAGATACCATTCATTATTTTATTAATCCCTGTCTTCTTTGAAATAGGAAGGATACGAGCAGAAAAGTACATAGCCTGGGCATATCATCTCTCTACTTGTTATTTTTTTGCTCTGCACACCTCAGTCTGACAAAGAAATCTTTTTTTCCAGCATGCACAGCATAATTCTGCGCATGTAAATCCAGCTGTGTTCAATGAGGAAAGTGTACATAGGATTGCACCCTTGATGTTATAATAAAAACATCAGCCTTAAAGACTGCCGCATCAAATAAACACGTGACCTTCTGTTTTGCCAACGTGACTTATTCCTTATCTTTCTCAGCTTGCCTCATTAACGTTACCGAAGGTAAAGACAAATAGATATCCTAAATGCATAAACCAGAATAGGTTATTTGCAAAACAAAGTCCTTAGCTCTTCCTTCTTTAGCTAGCTTTTATATTAGGAAAAACCCCTTGATTTTCTTTCTCCCTGCCCCCCTCCCCCAGCCTTATAAGCAGTTAACATGCACAGGTGGATAGAGGGACACCTAGTGGATGCACCTTAGGATAACTTCTGTTTGATCAGAACGAAAGAATTGTCAGCAAAAAGGGGGTGGGGGGAGAGAGAGACCATGCCGCATGTCTTTGTAAATGACATGGTCAAAAATGGCACCATTCTGGAGAACTGGAAAAGAGAATGGGGAATAAAATGGAAGTGAAGGAGTGCTGCTCAGAGTGGCTGGGGAAATCCAGCCAGATGGGCAGGATAAAAATAATAAAATCATCATCAGCATCATAGAATCATAGAGTTGGAAGAGACCACAAGGGCCATCCAGTTCAACCCCCTGCCAAGCAGGAAACACCATCAGAGCATTCCTGACAGGTGGCTGTCAAGCCTCTGCTTAAAGACCCCCAAAGAAGGAGACTCCACCACACTCCTTGGCAGCAAATTCCACTGTCGAACAGCTCTTACTGTCAGGAAGTTCTTTCCAATGTTTAGGTGGAATCTTCTTTCTTGTAGTTTGAATCCATTGCTCCGTGTCCTCTTCTCAGGAGCAGCAGAAAACAACTTTTTCCTTCCTCTATATGGCATCCCTTTATATATTTGAACATGGCTATCATATCACCCCTTAACCTTCTCTTCTCCAGGCTAAACATACCCAGCTCCCTAAGCCGTTCCTCATAAGGCATCGTTTCCAAGCCTTTGACCATTTTGGTTGCCCTCTTCTGGACACGTTCCAGCTTGTCAGTATCCTTCTTGAACTGTGGTGCCCAGAATTGGACACAGTATTCCAAGTGGGGTCTGACCAGAGCGGAATACAGTGGTACTATTACTTCCCTTGATCTAGATGCTATACTCCTATTGATGCAGCCCAGAATTGCATTGGCTTTTTTAGCTGCTGCATCACACAGTTGACTCATGTCAAGTTTGTGGTCTACCAAGACTCCTAGATCCTTTTCACATGTACTGCTCTCAAGCCAGGTGTCACCCATCCTGTATTTGTGCCTTTCATCATCATCATCTCAAAACAACTCAATGAGAACAGAATGTGTTTAGTGACCAACATATTGCTAATGACTGAGGGTGGGGTGCATTGGGAGACAGGAATAGACTGGCGTATCTTGGAGGACACTCTATGGCAGACGAGAATACTAAACAGGACTGGATAGCTGAGTTGCTTAAAACAAATGGCGCTGGTAATGCCAAGGTTGCAGGTTCGATACCCTTATGGGACACCTGCATAGTTCTGCATTGCAGGGGGTTGGACTAGATGATCCTCAGGGTCCCTTCCAACTCTATGATTCCACGACTGCAACATTTTGTTGTAACTTGTAGCTCTGACTTCTACATAGCAATATCCTTCCTCTTCCAGGAAGCTCACAATTCCTTACAAAGGAGTCTCGCCCGCAGGCACTGACTAGGGTAAGACTGCCTTGGCTTTAGCAGCGGAACCGCATCTTGCCCTCAAACCATTCTCTCTAACTCTGGCTTGTTATTACCTGCTCTTGTCGAGTCGAGTCAGATCAAGTCGCTTTGTTGTTTAACCAAAAGGTCACAACAACACAAAATGTCAAACAGCAGAGGTAAACAAAAGAGGAGGTCTGGTTCAAATGGACCTGCTTTCAGTCTATGGCAAATGTATTGAGACATTTTCCCCCTTCAGTTCATAAGCGGTCAGCACAAAATTTGCAACTCTTCGTGTGACAGACACCTCTCAATGTGAGATTTTTTAAAAAATAAATAGACGACAGAGGATGAGATGGTTGGACAGTGTTCTCGAAGCTACTAACATGAGTTTGGCCAAACTGCAAGAGGCAGTGAAGGATAGGCGTGCCTGGCGTGTGCTGGTCCATGGGGTAACGAAGAGTCGGACACGACTGAACGACTGAACAACAACAACAAAAGATTTGACAAAATCTATTGAAATACTTGAAACCAACTCCATTTGCAAACAAAATCTTGGATATGTTTTGTCTTTAATAGCATGTAAACGGTACATTGATGATTGTCTGAGGGGGTAATTTTAGAGTTAGACCTTGGATTTTATTATCTTATGCAGACAACTCCTTGGTGGCCATGTGTATTTCTTCAGTTGTGAAACACACACTTAACATTTATTTTCTCTCCTGCCATCTTTGCCATTCCATTCTTTACAACTGCTTCTACATCCTGATGTGTTAGAGCAAAACCCAGGAAAATTCAGTCTGCCAACACGGGGGGGGGGGGGAGAGATACTCATATGTGCTTTTTCAAACACTCACTTAAATCATAGCACCTTTTTGAGTACGGTAACAATATGGTGTTGAATTGATAGCGTGATGACACTCCGGTACCTTTCCTGTTCATACACAACCAGTTTGTGTATTTATTAAGTGACAAGGTTTTGAAACATCAGTGTCTCTAAGGCTCCATATACACCATACATTTAAAGCATGTCTCCACTTTAAAAAAATAAAAATGACTGGGAACTGCAGTTCACCGCTCACAGAGATACAATTCTCAGAACCTTAAAGAAACTATAGTTCACAGGACTATCTAGGGGGTGCTTTAAAGGTACTGTATAGTAGGGATGCGGGTGGAGCTGTGGTCTAAACCACTGAGCCTCTTGGACTTGCCGATCAGAAGGTCAGCGGTTTGAATCCCCACGACGGGGAGAGCTCCCGTTGCTCTGCCCCAGCTCCTGCCAACCTAGTAGTTCAAAAGCACGCCAGTGCAGGTAGATAAATAGGTACCACTGTGGCAGGAAGGTAAATGACATTTCTGTGTGATCTGGTTTCCGTCATGGTGTTCTGTTGTGCCAGGAGCAGTTTAGTCATGCTGACCACATGACCCGGAAAGCCAGCTCCCTCGGCCTGAAAGCGAGATGAGCGCCGCAACCCCATAGTCACCTTTGACTGGACTTAACCATCCAGGGGTCCTTCACCTTTACCTTATAATAATTATATATACATAATAATTATGGCTTTTAAATATAATTGTATCTTGCTTTTTTATAAATATATAGTGCATACACAGCCTAAGACAATGCCTTTTCAGTAAGGCCAACTTGCTCAGTGTCTGATTTGATGCTTATAGACAGGACCACTTCCCTGAACAAAGATGGCTGCTGCCACACTGAGAAGGTGGTGACAGGGCAGTGGCTAGTAGCTGGTCAGCCGGTTGGGGAAGCCATTTTCTTTATTAATAGGGATGAGAAAATACAATGACATTGCTAGGGAACAATACAATGAAGGGGACTGCTATCATGCCTGCCAAACATCCCGGTCTCCATACCCTCCAACATTTCTCCGATGAAAATAGGGACATCCTATTTCATCATCATCACCACCACAATTTAAATATTTATATGCCTCCCATCTGACCGGATTGCCACAGCCACTCTGAGCAGCTTCCAACAGATATAAAAACATAATAAAACATTAAAAAGCTTCCCTATATAGGGCTGCCTTCAGGTGTCTTCTAAAGGCTGTATAGTTGCTTATCTCCTTGGGTTGGGGGTCACAGAACTAATACCCTCCAACATTTCTCTGTTGAAAACCACTGAGCCTAGGGTTTGCCAATCAGAGGGTCGGCGGTTCGAATCCCCGTGAGGGGGTGAGCTCCCGTTGTTTGGTCCCAGCTCCTGCCCACCTAGCAGTTCAAAAGCACGCCAAAAAGTGCAAGTAGATAAATAGGTACCGCACCGGCGGGAAGGTAAATGCCATTTACATGTGCTCCTCTGGTTCTTAGTCATGCTGGCCACATGACCCGGAAGCTTTCTGCGGACAAATGCCAGCTCCCTTGGCCTATAGAGCGAGATGAGCGCACAACCCCAGAGTCGTCTGCAACTGGACCTAACAGTCAGGGGTAACTTTAACTTTACCTAAGGAAAAGTTGGACATTCTGGGATGAAATCAGAAACTGGGACGGCTTCTGTAAATCCGGGACTGCCCCTGGAAAATAGGGACACTTGGAAGGTCTGCAGTCTCTGGCCTCCGCATAAGGTGGTGAGACACAAGCTATTTTATGTGTTGAGGGTGCTTCTGACAGAATTAACTCTCTTTTTTTTTACATAACAAATTTAAATTCAAACAAATCATCCAAATCATCATTTAGGATTCCCTGAATCCTTTGACTTCCCTCCACCCTTCCATGGTTACCATTATCAATCTTTTTTCCCCAACTGCTTATCTTATTTTCTCTATTTTTTTTTTTTAAATAGTGATCCATTTTTCCACAGAATTAACTCTTATGCATAGGGGCTAAGTCACTGGATGGAGGGCAGTTCTCCATGACATCTCTTGGTGTGTTGCTTTGTGCCCCCCATTATTTCACCACAATATAAAAAATCGCAACCTTAAAATCTGTTTGTCAAATCCATACATGTGGCAGGCGCTTCTACCCCCCGTTTTCCTCTGATGTGTGTGGGGTGCTGTCGATGGAGGGGAACAGGGAATTGGTATCTTTTGACTTTCCTAATTGCAAAGCCCCGAGATTTCTTAGCGAGGAGGATTATGAATTCAAATGAAATCTCCTGCCTTCCAAATAGCTGGTTTTCATGCACTTGCCCATATAGTTTCATGGGGTTTTCATGCTTCATTAATTAGGAAGGGCTTTCTCTCCTTGCCTCCTCCCACGCTCACCCGTTAATTGCAGTCAGCTAAAATACTGACAATAGCAAGCAACAGAATAGCGGAATTACAGTATTTGTACTGTACACAGCTCATTCCCATTTGTACATAATTGTTCTTAAGCACCATTTGTTACAGAATGTTGAATTTGTCAATTGAATTCTCCAGCTAAGTGCTAGTTTCATGTGTAATTTATCCATTTGAGTTCGCTCTGGGAACTGACCTCAGTAGTGCCTATCCTCTTTAAAGGCACTTAGAAGCTTCTCTGTAGTATGAAAAGGGTGCGCTTCATATTCCAAAGGGTTTCAGACTGTGGTAGTCAAATCATTGGTGAAAACTTCCTTTCGGTCTGCTTAGTTCGGCACTTGATTTATTTGTGTTTTTTTTTTCTGAGTATGGTTATTTAGAGCAGGGGTGCATGATCATATCCTACAGCATTTCTCCAATGAAAATAGGGATGTCCTGGATAATAATAATCATAATAATATTTATACTCCACCCATTTGACTGGGTTGCCACAACCACTCTAAGCTCCTTCCAACATATAAATAAAAAATAATAAAACATTAAACATTAAAAAAAAAACTTCCCTGCATGGGGCTGCCTTCAGAAGTCTTCTAAAGGTTGTATCTCATTGGCTCGGAGGTCACAAAACTCCACACCCTCCAACATTTCTCCAATGAAAATAGGAGCATCCCACCAAACGGTCTGACATTTCAATGATGAAAATAGGGACATCCTAAGGAAAAGCAGGACATTTTGGAATCAAATTAGAAACTATGACGGGTTCTGTAAATTCAGGACTGTCCCTGGAAAATAGGGACACTTGGAGGGTCTGTATTATTAGGCAGTGCCCTAGCCCAGGGCCCATTGTTTTCACAATGTGAAACTGATTTTAACACAAGGGAAAGAAAAAAAATATTATTAAAATATGAATCATGTATGTACTTTGATTTTTAGAACAAAAGCAAATTTATTAAGTGGTCCACCAAGACCTCCCAGCTGTTTTCAAGTGGTTCATGGGAGTAGGAAGGAGTTTGAGAACCACTGTCTTTTTCCATGTTATATAAAAACTACTGTTGTAAAGTTGCAATTATAATAACCTATATCCCAACCCCTTCCCCAACATTAATCTGAATGCTGTACACATGCATAGGGAAATTATTGTCAAAATAATTTTCTTTTTAAACAGACTGTTTCATTTCATTTCCCCCACCCCCCACCGCAAAAGCTAACATTTAAGTCCTAAGTACATGCAAATGGGAGTAAGGGTCAGTTCATATATGCATCACTCATCCCTCTGCTAATTGATTGATTGATTGATTGGTTGGTTGGTTTAGGTTTATGGTGAGCATAAAGACCCTCTGGCTCAAGATACCTTGGGCATTAATCCAGCCTTGTATTTAACCACTCACTCAGTCCTTAAATTAGCAATATGGTGTACATGGACCTGCCTTAAAAAAAATAGTCTCTTGGTTCATAATAAGGCTGTGCAACTGTTTACTCAACTGGGTGTTTTAACCTATCATGCCAGTACTTTAACAGCTTCTCTGGTTCCCACTCTCATTACTGGGTGCAATTTAAACTATTTCCATCCCTGCCACAATCCCAACAATGCCTCTGAAGCTTATATATGTATTTGAAGATAATCTCATATTTGTACCAATAGCAGATTCTCTTGAAATGCAGGCAGCAGCTTCAGAATGAAGAATATTGTTGTGACCATGGCAGAACCTCCAAATGTCTCTATTTTCCAGGGACAGCCCCAGAATTACAGAAGCCACCCCAGTTTCTGATTTGATCTTGGAATGTCCTGCTTTTCCTTAGGGCATCCCTATTTACATCACAGAAATGTTGGAGGGTATGGAGTTGTGCGACTCCTGAGCCAAGGAGATAAGTACCTATACAACCTTCAGAAGAGATCTAAAGGCAGCCCTGTATAGGGAAGTTTTTGTAAATGTGTAATGTTATATTATGTTTTTGTACATGTTGGAAGCCATCCAGAGTGGCTGGAGCAACCCTGTGGGTTGGCCACAGCTTTAATTGGGTTCAGTGTTGCTGGGGAGATTGTTATGTTGCGATTTATTGATGGACAGCCCTGGGGGTATATATGTTCGGCATACCCTGTGTTAGTCCTCTTTGTTGCGTGCAACTGCTCACCTGCCCGTCCTCTCCCCAATTTTCTTAGGCCTCTGCGTTGACGTTGCTATGCCTGTCATGGGGTCATGTGCTCTTGCGGCAGGGGCCTGGTAGGAATTTTTTCCAGTTGGCTGATTGGCTGGTGCCTTCTGGTTTTCGCCTACTGCGTAGCAAATAGTCACAACTTGTAAGGTTGGCGGTTAGGCATTAGTTTGTGTGTGTTCGTTGCTGGAGGGGATACGCCTGGTTGTGGCTGCCCCTCCAATGCTGCTGCTGCACGGGGAATTCCGTTAAAGGAATCCAGGGGCTCGCCATGCTTTTGTCCGAATCCCCCGGTCGGGGATCAGGGCCACGCAAGAGCCCCTGGGAGCATTTGGGGAGAGCATTTGGCTCTTATCTCTCCCCAAAGTGTTTTCCCAATACTGACGGTCGTCAGTTCTGCCCTCTAGGGGGCAGATAGATTAAACCAATGCCTACGCAACCACTCGCATGGTTTGTATTTTAATAAAGTTGTGGCCAAAAATATGCCAAAAACCAAAACCAAAATTACTGTCTGTGGTGTGAGTTATTTGGAGGGGTGGACTGGGAACCTCGACACACAAAGCTTCCAGACCTGGAACTGAACATTTATCCTGATTGGTTTACAGAAAGATTAGATGTTGGCTATTTAATGACAATAATCATTCTGATTATTTTGCGGGGAGCTTGGATGACATGACATCAAAGCAAGAGCTGTCCTACACTTTTATCACAAAAAGACCTGAACTTTTGGTGACGTGGCTCTGTTGCATAAGGCCTGACAAACAACCGCAACCGTGTAACCTGAATTTGCCAGTGTGTTATTGAACCCGACCTGCAAATAGCAACAGTCAGGAACCACCCTGGGCCTTTGCTGTGCTCAGTTTACTGGTGAAATCTAAAATAATTTTAAAACCACTCTGGTAAACTCATCTTTCCAGGTGTCAATGTGAAGCTGTCTTGAATACAAATCTATTGTCTAGGACAGCAAAAACTGCTTGCTCCGGTGTAGTTCGTATGGCAAGTCTGTCTCTGATGTCTCATTAATAACTCCAAGCCACTGCTTTGTCCATTCAGCAATTAATAGGTATTTATTAATTTTGTTTATGAGGCACCTGATGAAATGTATTATCCAGGCATCCCACTAATTAAAAGTGAATAAAAATGCAACAATGAAGCCATACCACATTAAACCCAAAATAAATTTAAGAGACAACACACATAAAAAAGCCCAAACACAGAACTAGCTGAATAAAATACTATACACAGCACATAATCAGCTACTCAATACATGGTAAAACCACCTACCATATTTCAGGGACTTAAAATCAGATGTTTTGGGGCAATCCTGTGGCAATATCTCCTGGGATGAGCAGTCTAGGATGCAGTGCATCTAAATCTCAGCCAGCTGAAATAGGTCCCCAAAGGAAATGTGGTGGAGGCAGGACAAGAGATTGGGGACTAAGCTAAGGTTACCAGATTTTTTTCAATGAATCCGGGGACACTTTCAACTTCAGTAGGAATGATAAGATTTTGTCAGGGGACTGATTTGTAAATCTGGGGACTGTCGCTGGGAAACGGGGATGTCTGGTAACCTTAGACTAAGCCCACTCTGCTTGGTCACATGACCTGGCAACCTGATACAAAACACTATTTTAAAGGCTTGATTCCCCTGCCAGGTTTAGGCAGAGCAGCAGCTAGAGACCTGCTGTTGAACTGTAAAAGGTAAAGGGACCTCTGACCATTAGGTCCAGTCGTGACCGACTCTGGGGTTGCAGCGCTCATCTCGCTTTATTGGCCGAGGGAGTCGGTGTACAGCTTCCGGGTCATGTGGCCAGCATGACTAAGCCGCTTCTGGCGAACCAGAGCAGCGCACGGAAACGCCGTTTACCTTCCCGCTGCAGCGGTACCTATTTACTTACTTGCACTTTGACGTGTTTTCGAACAGCTAGGTTGGCAGGAACAGGGACCGAGCAACGGGAGCCCACCCCGTTGCGGGGATTCGAACCGCCGACCTTCTGATCAGCAAGCCCAAGAGGCTCTGTGGTTTAGACCACAGTGCCACCCGTGTCCCTATTTGATGAACTTTATGGTGGCTTACACCTGCTTGCTTTTTGCCACTTTCGTCTTCATAGGATTGCTTCCTAAAAGACCTGGGAGAACAGAAAAAAATCTTAAACTGCTGCTGAGAGGACAACAAAGAGGGTTCCAGGTGGGGGGGTTTTGAAGGAGGGCATTCTGTAGACATGGTCCCACTATCAAATAGGCCCTCTGGCCTGTAGAGGACCTTAGAGCAGAGTTGCCAACCATTTTTGGATTTTGAGAGTTTGCTGGGCAATGCCCTGATTACTTTCCCCTGCTACCAAGATACAGAGATGCAAACTTATGCTTTCCTGTGTACCCTGTGTAATATTACCACCTAGTAGAGTTTAAATGCTTACTCTTTAATCTGCATAATTTTACATAAAACTGCCAACAAATCAAAGCATACATTGGTAGGCTGCACATACGGAAAGTCACAGGTCCTCCTTAATCTTTTATGGAGAGTGAACAAAACCACCACCAAATTGTGGGAATGTTTTGGGATGCAGGAGAGGATATATTGTTTAAGATATCCTATCCCAACTTGTGTTTATAAGTTCATCAATATCAGCAGAGTTTTACATTCCCCTTTAAAACACACACACAGCGGAAAGCTTGCTCAGACTCGCTAGAGTCTCTAAAATAGATCTATTGTCCTGGTATTTCCCCTTTTATCCCTCTCAAAATAAGACGCTACACAGTCTTCTATAAAAGCATATAAAAGTGTTTACTTACATAAAGCATCTGTTCACAACTGGATCCCAGAAGGCAGACTTAAACTTAGTAAAAGTTAGATGTACTCAGGACACTGTCCCATAGGGGAAAACAGCTCCTTTGTCCTCTCTTGGCCTGGAAGCCAAGAGAGCATCTTAGCATGTTGCTTGTTTGAGCGCGTTGTCCGAAAGAGAGAGAGATGAAGTCTGGCCTCAGTGGTTTTGTGTTACCTGCCCACAGGTGAGGCCACACCCACCTCCAGTTACACAGGGGAAGTCCATGCCAGCCCAGAATAAACAGGAAGTTCCGGCTGGTGGACTAAGACCCTCATTGTGTCCACTCTAGCAATGTTGTGTTTGACTGCTCTGTGTTTACATCCCACACAAATCACAGAACACATCTGTGGACACAGAAGTAACCTATAATTTCATGGATATTTTGCTGGGATGTCTTCTAAAAATTGTAATATTCAAGGAATCACGCTTTAGATTCATGTTTCTGCACCATGGCAGCCCTGGGAAGCACCATGACTGTTATGCTTCAGCCACTTAGATGTGATCTGTGAATTGGGGGTGGAACTGCCCTCTTTGAAAGTTATAGATCCTCATGGATCTTCATGCATGGATATGCAATTTCAAGGGGATCTGTTTCACTACAGCTGATTTCTACAAAAACAACAGCACTGGACTTGTTCTGCTTCCTGTTCTGCTGCTGATCGGAACCTTGAAAAAGCCATTGAACTGAAAGTTCAATTGAAAAAGCCATTGAACATCCTCTTTTAGTTCTATGCACTTTTCAAGGGAGAGAACGTAAAAATCCTTGCTGCTTCATGAGGAAGCGTTGGGCAAGCTCAGAGGCTTTGCAGATGCAAGGGAAGTCCCCATAGATGCTATAATGCACACTGGCACCATGTTGGTGACCCCACCCATAGGTATGTCCTGCAGGTCATAGGTATGTCCCGCAGAGGACCCTAAGGTCCATGAATAATAATAGCTTAAAGGTCCTGGGCCCTAAAGAAGCCAGATTATCCTCCACCAGGGCCAGGGCCTTTTCAGTGATGGCTCCAACCTGGTGGAATGCTCTGTCCCATGAGACTAGGGCCCTGCAGGACTTGGTCTCCTTCCGCAGGGGCTGTAAGACAGAGCTATTCTGCCTGGCCTTCAATTTAGCCTGATCCTTCATTCCTTTTTTCCCCTTCCCTTTTCCTATGAAGAAACCCTTCTGAGACCCCACATTGAAACTCTTCCCTGGTCTACTTGCTGGCCCTAGCAGGACTAACTTGGCCAGCTAGCCCTGGCGATGCTACATTTATGTTGTACTTTATGCTGTTTTTAAGCTGTTTTTAAAGTCGTTTTTAATCGATGTTTTATATTTGTTGTTAGCTGCCCTGAGCCCGGTTTTTAAATCGGGAAGGGGGGTATAAAATTTATTATTATTATTATTACAGTGGAACCTTGACGTACGAAGTACTCGACTTACGTATTTTTCGACTTACGAAAGGAAATCCGCTTGGATTTTAGATGCGGTTTACTCGACTTACGAAGGTTTACATAGGGTTTTCTTACGAATTTTTCGACTTACGTTTCCAATGCATTCCTATGGGAATGCTGTTTTTCGACTTACGAAATTTTCGACTTACAAGTGTGCTTTCGGAATGCATTAAATTTGTAAGTCAAAGTTCCACTGTATTATTATTATTAAAGTATTATGTTAGGCACTGAGGTCCCAAGCCATGTAGGACTTCATAGGTCAAAACTAGCACCTTGAATTGCTCTTGTAAACAGATCAGGAGCCAGTGCCCATGACCACAATGCCTGCTACCAGTTAACTCACACACAATGCTGTATATTGCCTCAGTTTCCAGACCGTCTTCAAAGGCAGCTCTATATACCGTATGATGAATCACTGCAGCCTTATTCACCTACAACACGGGTGTCAAACTCCGGCCCTCCAGATGTTTTGGAACTACAATTCCCATCAGCCCTAGCTAACAGGACCAGTGGTCAGGGATGATGGGAATTGTAGTCTCAAAACATCTGGAGGGCCGGAGTTTGACACCCCTGACTTACAAATAGGGTGGCAGCTGGAATGGGTCGCTTACGCAGCCATTACAGTTTAAATCTTTAATTTTCAACAGTGCTACATCATGCACTAAAAAGGGATTTAACTGAGGAAGATTTGCACTCCTTGGTGTTTTCCACTCTCTTGCCCAAGAAGATTTTGCCGCACAAGTCGGAAAGATGCTAAATCACCCAGTGGACAGAAGCTCAGGATTTGTTGGCATTGGGCTTATCGTCTTCAAGATGAGATGTGGCCAAAGTTAAAAGAGAGGGAGGGGCCAAGGGGTTACTTACACTTCCCCACAGGGTAACCCAAGACTCACAAGGGGTGGAAATGTTTTGTTAGAGAGAATGGACTCAGACCTTGCTGCCTTCTGGTAAGATACGGGACTGTTCTGGAAAAGGGAGGTGGTAGAGCAGCTGAGGACATCCCAGGTCCACATTATTGCCATATTTCTTGCCCAGTGGCCTCCTGCACATTGAGGAAGGGGGGTACTGGGTTCTGGAACATATGAAGTGTAGAATGGCTCAGGGGTGTCCCCCTGGTTGCGCTTATAGCTTCTGTGCAATCAGGCCTTTGGCATTCCATGCAGGCAGTTGCATTGTCATCCATCTTGCATGCATGTTGGACATTTTGGGAACATGCACAGAGGTTAGGCTGCTCTGAGATTGCAGAATTCATTCTGGATGCCACAATCTTCCTTGGGAGTTTCGGCAGAGCAGAATGCATTTGTTTGGCTCTTTGTCAAAAGATTTTTGGAGCTGAACCTAGGCGCCCTGCTCCTCCGAATGTTTCATACTCTCTACCCACTGTGAAGTTTTCCTTGCTCCATATATCCAGTGCAAATATGTTTCCAGATGTCCACTATCACTACACACCAGTGGCTGTACTGCACAAATGTGCACAGGTGGATCTGTGAGATTTGTTGGATATTCTTCTCTAAACCAGCTGATTGGTTTCCAAAGCTGACACAACAACTTGTTCACATTCAAAATGTAAACGTAAAAAAGACCTGCAATGTCGTGTTTTAACATTCAGAAGGGTGTTTCCAAAGCCAACAACCACAAGAAAACCCCACCACCCGAAGTGTTGTTGACAACTTTTAATGTCATAAAATATTCACTGGCCATATTCAGCACGCTGCCTCCCGCAATTCTGCCAGCTGGCAAGGAAAGAAAAGGGGTCACTCCGTGAGGAAAACCTGGTGTGATTTGTTATTCCTTCTCCAGCAGCTTCATCTCCCCTGTCCTCTGATCCCCTGGCAACAAGGTCCCCTGCACGAAGCACTCCCGCCTGTGTAAAACATGAAACAAGGCTGATCTCCATGCCTAGGAATCATCGGCATCATCACAGCGAAAAAATCAAAATAAGAGAGAGAGAGAGAGAAAGGGGGAGAGCCCCCCCCCTGCTTTTGCTTCAAGCTAAGTGAGCATTCCTGAAGAATGCCAATTTGATGCCTAACACTGCCATCTATTGGCCGCCAATATCCGGATTGCTGTTGCTGCCTTTCCTCTTTCTCCTCCCCCTCGGAGCTCTCCAGCTCCACTGTGTCTGTGGCAGCTTGGCTAGAACAGCAGCTCCATACAGAATAACTGGCTATATTTGCTTGCTTTCTCTCTCTCTCTTTCGCCTTCCTGTGGATCCCCTCTCTTGGCTCGTAGGGCCTCTCCCCTCCCCTCCTGCTAGCTCCTTTTCTTTGCAAGCGGGGAGAGGCGAAGAAGGCAAGTTGATGGCAGTTCTTGGCTGGGGCGCCCCTGGAGCCAGCCTCCCCCGCAGCCTCCCCCCAGATCTCCGCTTCTTTGCGCTCTCCTGGGAAAGAGATGCGGAAAGGCTTGCGCGCGCTCGCTGAAGCCGGCATCGGTGGATAGAGATAGCAAGGCGAGGTTGCAAGGTGTTTTTTTCCCCTTCCCCCTTCCTTCTTCTTACGATTGCTACGATGTTGTTTTGATTTCCCCACCAGTCCGGGGGAAACACCTGGGACGGGCTGAGGTGGAATGCATCAGAGGGTGCCACCAGAGCTTTTGAGATCGGAGGAGGACCATCATTCCCAAGCGAAGGGGGATCGACGGCGGGGGCTCCCGGGGAAGGATCGGCGAGGAGAGCAGGCGCCACCACCGCCGCCGCCGCCGGGGAAGACGGGTTCCCTGCGCCCTGGTCGCCAGCCCTACCATGTCCAGAGCGCGCTGCAAGAAGAAAAAGAGGAGGCTTAAAGGGGCGGCTCGCCGGGTCCTGTCTCTCTGCCAAGGCTCCTCCGAGTGGCATCAGCCCCGGGCGCTGGGAAATGGTGTGAGCGAGCAGGCGAGGAGACCAGCGCTGAGGAAAGAAGGAGGAGGAGGAGGAAGAGGAGGAGGAGGAGGAAGGAGAAGGAGAAGGAGAGAGGGGAGCCTCGGCTGGAGCAGCGGCCGCTGAGCGGGGAGAAAGTTGACCTCTTCCATGGAAAGCGTGAGTACCACCAGCAACGGGAGGCTGGTGCGATGGGGGAACAGGGAGATGCGCGCCAAGAGAGATGGTGCGTCGGCATGTGTGGATGCTGGGGCGGAGGGGGGGGCACAGAGACTTGTGGCGGCTGCCCATTCCGTTGACTGCAGGAAGCAGGGATTGTGTGCATTTAACCCTCCACCCCAATCTCTCTCTCTCTCCCCCTCCCCACCATGGCGTTTTCTTCGCTCAGGGCCTCCTGCACCCCAAGCACCCCCCCCCCTTTGATCGCCTCTTCCTTATCCCTCCCCCCCCCCACGCGCCCACCCGGGTTGTCCCTTCTTCCTCCTTACTGAATCTCTCAGGGACGACCCCCTCCATTCTCCCCCCTCCAGCCCCCACTTCCTGCCTTCTCCCTCCTCGTGGGCCCTACCCTTCCAACTTGCCTCCCCCCCCCAATCCAGCGGAGCCCGTCTCCTGCCTGCGACTCCCCTCCAGACGCGCGCACACTTCTCTCTCTCCACCCACCCCCCTCTCCAAACCACCCCCGTCTTTTTGCCCTGCCTCTGACCCAGATCCATCCGAGCGACGGAGCGAATTGCCTCTTTCCACCCTTACTACAGATTCCCATCCCTTCCTAATCACTCAGAGCGCCCCTCACCCATGTGAAAATTCATTCGGATCTCTCTCTCACCCTTTGGTCACTCTGCCCCCAGACCGCCCCCTCCCTCAGCACCACACAGGATTTGCACCCAGACCTCTCCACTTCACCCTTTCCTTTACCCCTCCTGCTTGTCATTCAAAACTAGGCACCCATCAGCAAACCTCCCTTCTCCAGATAACACCCCCCCAAAAAAATACCACCCACCCACTTGCTAACTTCCTTTGGGGGGGACACCTCTGGCTCCCTCTCTCCTCCCCATAATACTTCCACTCCCTCCTTCTCCACCCCTCCCTTCAATAACCCCCGCCCCTACTTTCCGCTACTGGGGAGGGAAGCATTGGGAGCCAGTCCTTGGCACCGCTGCTCTGTGTGTGTGTGTGTGTGTGTGTGTGTGTGTGTGTGTGTGTGTGTGTGTGTGTGTCCGGGCTTGGTTGAAGGAGGGGGGGGGGTGTTGGTAGCAGCGGCTCAGCGGCGTGTGCAAGGCTGTGTGTGCGCTCCCTGCTAGCCAGGCAGCCTTTTTCCCAACTGCAATCCCCACCGCCTTCCCTGCTCGCCTCTGCCTGGGCGGTTTGCAACACACACCGAGCGGGCGGGCGAGCGAGCGAGGCAGCTTTATGGGTTGCAACAATGCTTGGGCCCTGGAGATTTCTGCCTCAGTAAGTAGCGAGGGGGTGGAGGAGGACTGGGCGGGGGGGGGTGTCGGAGAGCGTTGATCCATGTCTCCTTGTTGCTCTTGGCTCCCCTACGCCCCCATTCTCCCCCCATTCCCTTTCTTCTTTTTTGCAAAGCAGCACCACTGCCCCCAGCTTTTTGCTTGCAAACCGAGGCGGTTGCTTCAGTGCGGTAATATTAGGGGTGGAACTCATTTTTTCCCCTCCCCGGGGAAGGGGGCACGGGAAAGAGGAGCACTGAAACAAGAATTTCACCCCTCCTCCTTTTCAAATCTCTCTCTCTCTCTCTCTCTCTCTCTCTCTCTCTCCACACATAGAAACACATTCCACTTAGCTGTTTCTCCATCCCTTTTTTTTCTAGCCTTTGCGAACCAGATCTCTGGAGCAATCCTCTCTATGCCACATTCAACTTTATTTGCCTCATGCCCTCTTCCCTATCCCCCTCCACGATTTTGAAGACCGGGGAAGGTGCAGGGAGGAGGACATGCAAATTATTTCGTTGGTCTTGCTACCTCCCATTGAAATAAAGCCTTGGGTGGTTTTCTTCCCTTAAAAAATAGTAATAAAAACAGTCTGAAAGGATGCATTTATTTCTTTAGCTACCTACTTATTTGTGATATGGCTCTCCGAGAAGCAGCCAGATAATGGATGAATAGCTCTGCTGGACCTGAGAATTGTGTTAGAAGTGAAGGGTGGTTTTTTTTGGGGGGGGGTCCCCCTCCCAGCTGACTTCTTCCTTAATGCAGAGAGGGAGACATGCCTTTTTGCCAAACCATTCATTCCGCTGGTGAAGCAAAGACTTCTACCCTAATGTGTCTGGGTCCTGTTCTACTGCAAAATGCTTGCACCTTGACGGATGCTTGTCAATCTGTGAGCGATGCTTAGAAACATAAATATATTGAGAGAGAGAGAGAGAGAGAGAGAGAGAGAGAGAGAGAGAGATGTCTAGGATCCTCCAAATTCAAACGTTCTTGGACTTGTGGGAAGGGTTGACCTGAACATATGCAAACCTTCCTCTTTCTAAAAAAGCAAGAATAACAAACCAAAAGTCATTGCTTAACGCTGGGCGACATATTAATCCACCCCCCAACCCCACATGCTGCCCGTGGAGCTTTCATTCATCCTCTGTCTAGATATTTGTTGTGTTCAGACACAAGTAAAAGGAGGAAGACAGAAAGGCTTTGAGAGGGGAAAAGAAATTGGGGTGGTCTTTCTGTCTGGATGCTGTTCAGAGATCAGATACAGGTTGAGGGGAGTGCAAATGGATGAGTGGGTTTTTTTGGGGGGGGGGGGTATTCCCCAATCCACCTCCCTTGGATGCCTTCTCAGAAGGATGGAGTGTGCTGACAGCCATGGTAGCTGAGAAGCAGCAATTCCACCGCTCCTGGACTTGCTGATGATCTAGCTCTCTGAGACCCACTTAGCTCTCTCCATTGCAATTAGACTAGTTTTGCAAAGCGTGGGAGAAGGAGCAGTAGCTCAGATATGGCTGAGGCTGCAGGGACACTCCTCAAGTCTAGCATGTTTGCCAAATTCTGGGTGAGTGGCTTAAAGGATGATGCTTTTCACTGTGTGTGTGTGTGTGAGAGAGAGAGACAGAGAGAGAGAGCGAGAGAGAGCATCTGTGTTGCATTGCTGCCGTTTTGCCAGTGCCCTTGTGAAAACAACTCATTTACCAGCCGATCAATCCAGAAACAAGCAGCGATGATAACTTATTTTAAGAAGATATTCTAATCAGAATTCATAAATATTCCACCAGTGGCTTGCGCTGTCTCCCCCTCCCCCTTTCTTCTTTCAAAAAAGAAAAGCCTGTGTGATGGCGAGGGGGTGTATATTTAATTATTTGGCAGAAGAATTTCATCACTTTTGATTCCCCCCCTTTAAAAATTGAGATGTTGATTGACATTTTGTATAAGCTTATACAGCAAAGCTGTTTATGAAATCAGGTGTTTGGGTGGGGGCCCACACTTTTCAGGGTTTGTTCCCCCCACTTTCAAAAAGATTAAAATAATAATGTTAGTGTTCTCTATCTTTACAGTCATTTGTCCTTTGCAGGTCACTGTTCATTCTGAATGTTCTGAAAAAGAAAGGGTAGGTTGCCGGGTAGGTAATAGGTGAGGTTGAAAACCTCATAAAATGGTGCTTCTGTTCTCTGAAATTAGAACTAAGTAACTATACTGACAGCCATTTTATGTATATTTATGAACTCTGTGTGTGTGTGTGTGTGTGTGTGTGTGTGTGTGTGTGTGTGTGTGTAGTGGGGGAGGGGAAAACACTATAGAAACAAATAAAACAAGATATTGAAATGCATTCCTAGGAATAAAGGACTTGGGTTGTGACTTTACCTTTCGAAAGACAGGAAACCTGTATCAAAGCAATAAGTTAATAGCTCTTATTTAACAAGAGCTAGATGGGCATCTTGTAATCAAAACTCTTGGCAAGCACCCTAAATTCTTTCCCTCTGCAGCCTTGCCTCCTAACTTTGTCGTGATCTAGGCTCCTTCAGCCCTCATGTCATGATGGTGTTTTGTTCTCTCTTCTTGCCCTCCGCAGGAGATAACATGTATGCTTGCTGCTCTACGGTGACTCTGGAGCAGGATCTCAACAGGAAAATGCATATCTGGATAGTACAAACCATAGCCTTTGCTTTAACATCTCTAGTCCTGGCGTGGGCGGAAAGCATTGAGTATTATGGGGAGATCTGTGATAACAAATGCCCTTGCGAGGAGAAGGATGGCATCTTGACGGTGAGCTGTGAGAACCGGGGGATCATCAACCTCTCTGAGATCAGCCCCCCCAAATTCTCCATCTACCATCTCCTGCTGTCTGGGAATCTTCTCAACAGGCTCTACCCCAACCAGTTTGTCAATTACACTGGGGCTTCGATTTTGCACCTGGGCGGCAATGACATCCAAGATATCGAGACAGGAGCCTTTCATGGGCTGAGGGGCTTGAGGAGGCTGCACTTGAACAACAACAAGCTGGAAATACTGAGGGACGACACTTTCGTAGGGCTGGAGAGCTTGGAGTACCTGCAGGTTGATTACAATTATATCAGCGCTATCGAACCCAATACTTTCAGCAAGCTGCATCTGTTGCAGGTGCTGATTCTGAACGACAACCTCCTCTCTTCGTTGCCCAACAACCTGTTCCGTTTTGTGCCCTTGACTCATCTCGATTTGAGGGGCAACCGGCTAAAACTCCTTCCCTACTTGGGCCTCCTGCAGCACATGGATAAGGTGGTGGAGTTGCAGCTGGAGGAGAACCCGTGGAACTGCTCCTGTGAGCTGATAGCTCTCAAGGATTGGTTGGACAGCATATCCTATTCAGCCCTGGTGGGGGATGTAGTCTGCGAAACCCCTTTCCGTTTACATGGGAGGGATTTGGATGAGGTTTCCAAGCAGGAGCTTTGTCCTAGGAGGCTCATCTCAGATTATGAGATGAGGCCACAGACCCCGCTGAGCACCACAGGGTATTTTCATACCACACCAGCCTCTGTAAACTCTGTGGCTACTTCTTCCTCGGCTGTTTACAAATCGCCCTTGAAGCCCAAAGGGACCCGCCAACCCAACAAGTCCAGGGTGCGTCCTACCTCCCGCTTGCCCTCCAAGGATCTGGGATACAGCAACTATGGCCCCAGCATTGCTTACCAGACCAAATCCCCGGTGCCTTTGGAGTGTCCTACAGCTTGCACTTGCAACCTACAGATCTCCGATTTGGGTCTCAACGTCAACTGCCAAGAAAGGAAGATCGAGAGCATCTCAGAGCTCCAACCCAAGCCGTACAACCCGAAAAAGATGTACCTGACTGAGAACTACATTGCCCTGGTGCGTAGGTCGGATTTCCTGGATGCTACTGGGTTGGATTTGCTTCACCTGGGCAATAACCGCATCTCAGTCATTCAGGATCGGGCCTTTGAGGATCTAACTAACTTGAGGAGGCTCTACCTGAATGGGAACCGGATTGAAAAACTGAACCCGGAGCTTTTCTATGGGCTTCAGAGTTTGCAGTACCTCTTCCTGCAGTATAACGTAATCCGGGAGATTGAGCCAGGCACTTTTGATCCTGTGCCCAATTTACAGCTCTTGTTTCTCAACAATAACCTGCTGAGATCTTTACCTGGAGGCATTTTTTCTGGCTTAACTCTCTACAGGTTGAACTTGAGAAGCAACCATTTCTCCTACCTTCCTGTAAGTGGAGTGCTTGACCAGCTGAAATCCCTCCTGCAGATAGATCTCCACGAGAACCCATGGGATTGTACATGCGACGTGGTGGGCATGAAGTTGTGGATCGAGCAACTCAACACAGGAGTCCTTGTGGACCAGGTAATCTGTGAATCCCCTAAGAAATTTGCTCAGAATTACATGAGGAACATCAAAGCAGAACTGCTGTGCCCAGACTACTCTGACATCATTGTTTCCACACCCACTCCATCATCCATGCAGGGACCAGCCAAGACCACCCCCTTTTCCAACTCCGGGCAGATCAATAGCACCTTGGAGGAGGATGACTCGGCATCACCTTCTGGTGGCTCGTCTTCCTCCTCTTCTTCCACGGTGCCTTTGTCAGTGTTGATCCTCAGCTTACTGCTGGTCTTCATCATGTCTGTATTTGTGGCCGCAGGTCTCTTTGTGCTGGTGATGAAGCGCAGGAAGAAGGTCCAAGGCGACCATGCCAGCACCAACAACTCGGATGTGAGCTCTTTCAACATGCAGTACAGTGTGTACACAGGAGGGGGAGCCCCCCATTCCCACCCTCACGCCCATCACCAGCAGCACCCGCAGCATCTTCACCACGGAGGAGGAGGTGGTGGTCCGGCTTTGCCCAAGGTGAAAACCCCCGCGGGACACGTCTATGAGTACATCCCTCATCCTTTAGGTCACATGTGCAAGAACCCAATCTACCGCTCCAGAGAGGGCAACGCTGGTGAGGATTACAAAGATCTCCATGAGCTCAAGGTGACCTACAGCAACCATCACCTCCAGCCCCAACCCCCACCACCCCCACAGGCCTTGGGGCAGCCCCAAGCAGCTCCGGGGGGCCAAGAGGAGACCCTCCGGAGCCCCACATACAGTGTGAGCACCATTGAGCCTCGGGACGAGCTGCTTTCCCCTGTCCAGGATGCCGATCGTTTTTACAGGGGCATTTTGGAGCCCGACAAACACCCTTCTTCCACTTTGGGGGGCAGCAACCTTCCTGAGTACCCCAAGTTCCCCCCAACTGCCTACACTTACTCCCCTAACTATGACCTTAGGCGCCCCCCTCACCCCTATTTGCATCCCGGCCCGGGGGACAGTCGGCTCCGGGAAACAGTGCTCTACACCCCCCCAAGCACTGTTTACGTGGAGCCCAACAGGAACGAATACCTGGAGCTAAAAGCAAAACTAAATGCAGAGCCGGACTACCTCGAAGTGTTGGAAAAACAGACCACATTCAGTCAGTTCTGAGACCTCCTCCTCTACTCCCGTCCTCCCACCCAGAGCATTTGTATTTAATAACCACACACAACGAAACACACTGTTGATCTTCTCTCCTCCACATCCCGCCCCTCCCCAAATCCGCCTTTGCTTCATATTGTTGGAAGGTGAAGTTCCTTGGCACAGGAGTTTCCAGCTTCGGGGAAAGTTACCGAAAGGGTGTGCTGATTCCATAGTTATAGATCTTTCTCTCTTTCTCCCTGCCCTCTTTATTTTTTATTTCGTTTCTTCTTCTTTTTTAACCACCTTACAGCCAGTAGGAATCAATCAATCGAGCGAACTAGACACAGCATTTGTTGTCGCACTCACTTATATGGTGTGTGTGATGCTAAAAAGGAGGAGGAATCGGGGTGTGTGTTTTAAAAAAGAGGGGGTTGTCTCATATGACAATGTTGAAAAGGCCCCTAAATCATTTTATCTTGTTCTTTATGTTGAATATGCACTGCTGACAAGTCCCCACCCTCACCTCGGTTCAAAAGTGCTGGGCACCAAGTTCCCTTATGAGGCATGGATGGCTTTGGGGGAGATGGGCAGGGGAGAGAGAGAGATTAGCACACCCTGACTTTAATACAAGGTTGTTTGGTTCCCCCCCACCCCACTTTCCCCTTTTTTAAGGAAAAAGAAAAGAGGATGTATTTGTATGTTTCTGGACTTTTGAATTAAAAACCAATATTATGATCTTTAAAAGGATCACCATAGATGTGGACAAATCAATAAAGAGTTCAGAGATATATGATCCATAACTGGTTAGTAAAAATAACTTATTGAAATATATACAAAAACAAAATTTATTTTATTGTAGCTCCTATTTTTATACACATGGTAGCATTTTCTTCACTCTTTGAGGCTCCATTCCTCCGGAATGCTTACTTATGGTATGTGGTTAAACTTCCCTCTGGAATAGAAAGCAGGGCCTCTTCACACATGTCCTTTTCTAGATGTGGACCTAAAAAATTGTGACAAAACACGTGCTAGAAACGCATAATTTGCAGCTCCATTTGGCAGAGGGACCTGATTGGTTGTGGCTCTTTGCCGTGTGTACGCTTGGTGGCAAAGCCTGGTTTGTTGCTGTCATGTGTGAAATGGCCCTATAGAGTTGATGGCAAGGGGAAACACCGGACAGATACGTAGGCTGTTATTGTGCACACAGCTACGCTCCTACGGACTTCAGTGGAAGTCACGGAGCACAGAATTGCAGTTTGAGGCATCTTCTGCATTTGCCAGAGCAGGTTCCTACTCAACTGTAGTACTTTTAAGTTCCATCTCCCACTGCCCAGGGTGTTGAATAGGTTACAGGATGAGGCCCAGAGTCTGTGATTTCCTCAAAAATGTTACACTGCATTCTGAGCGCTTCCCCCCCCCCAAAAAAAAACTCTGCACAAAGCTGCTGTGGTCTCTGGAGAATGTCAGAAATCACCAAGGGGGATCCAGATTAAGTTTGTCACACTTTAGACCCATTGAATTCAATAAACCAGTTTAGTTCCACTGCTTTCGGTGGAACTGAAGTGTGCCTCACATGATTTGGATCCAAGCCACTGAAATTAAATCATCGACACTATCATCACCAAAACCTAATAGACAATCCAAGGCAATCAGTCGGTACAGGAAAAAAAGAAATATATATGATCTATTTTTTGTTGTTGCTGCTTCTTATGAATGATTATTCTACAGAGCCTCCTGCTAGGATGACTAATTGGACTAATTAGTGAGGGACATGTAGAAATTGTTTATTTTAGCAGGAGTGGTGGTGGTGGTTTATTTTCATAATTCAACCAAAATATCTTAGTTGGAGAACTGCTGGGTTGTTCAGACAAGCATAATTGCCCTTGTACAGATCCATTTGTGTGCTGGCACCTTGGAAGGCCAAAATGACGGACTGTACAAATCTATTTATGGAATATTGATTCTTAACCTTTGGGCAGCAAGCAGTGGCAAAGGTATCCATAAACACAGCATCACTGTACAATGGGACAGGTTGTGGTCTCATATGTATCCCAGCACATGTAATTTTTTTTATATATAGTTTATGAATAAACACTTGATAACAATTTCAAACGGAAGGAAATGAAATAGTCTTTACCGGAAGCTACATGATTTATTTCCAGTGCCAATTGTTGCTCGTGCATGGACACCATTCTCCCCACACCCTTTATTACTGATATCATGGACGCGGTAGCATTAAACTCATGAATTCTTTAAGGTGTTTCCTGAACTCGCCGTACATAACCCTGCAGACCTATGTTGTATAATGCTATAGTTTCACCTTGAAATTTTGTCTCCTTTCTATAGTTTTCGTTTTATATGTGTGAAACTGGGTAAGTGATATTTCACGTGGATTCATAACCTTGTGGCATGTCCAGGGTTTCTGTTTTGGGAAAGGGGGGGGGATAAATTGTTTTGTTGGATAATTTTCCTTAAAGAACTTTCTATCTGGATTTTCTTACTTGTGCAAAGTATATGACTTTTTAAAAAAGAAAATTTGAGACCTCAGGGTGTGTATTTTTTTAAATCTTGCTTTCATCAAGGTACTTTTGACTTCTTCCGGACCTTGCCTTATTGGGGAGGGGGGTATATTTGGATGTAATGCATCTGAATATGGATTTTAAGTGAGATTGTGGAAAGGCGTTTATTTGCTAAAACTTCACCTTTGCTAACATCTAACAAAACTTCAGGAATCAGTGTTTTGTGTTGTGACATTGAATTTCTCACTAATTCTCAGCAAGCTAAAAAAAATCCTGTGAATACTTTCTCTTGGGTGCATGACTGAAGTGATCCATTTCAACAGAGGATATATCTAATTTCATATTTAGGGTATCAAGGATCAGATATTGATTTTAGAAGTGTCAGATGCCAAATGCAGAGTTTGCATTTGAATTTGGATGTGCTGCATTGTTTGACCTTATTTATAATTGCCAAGTTATCCTTCGAATTGACTTGAGTGAGGACGTTCCTCCATCTGTAGATTTTGTTTGGTGTATTTTTTTTTCCTTGGTGAAGCTTGTGGCATGCATTCATATCCTGATTACAAGAAGGCATGAGCGGATTTAGATATGATGTGAATACTTCAGTCATTGCTAGGACTGCTGTTTTTTTTTGGGCAGGATTCCTGCATCCTTGATTTCTAGCTAGCTATTCCCAATTCAGGAACTGCATCTTGCATTGTAGCTGTTAGCAGCAAAGGAGACCTACTAGGAAACAAAAGCAAAAACCAATAGCAATGGTAATTGTCATATTTATAGCTTGGTCCCATCACATGAGGGCTCAATGATTCACCATGAGTCAGTGAGTATTATGATTTCCTAAGAGCACCAGACGTCAGTAGGAAGAAAGTTCACATGGGGTGTGATTGTCGCCATGTAAACAGCTCGTCAACCAATTTTTAGGTTTTTAACCGAAAATCAAGAATGTGTCACTGGGGCACCCATTCTCAGGATTTAGAGAGGCAGCATATAATGAAATGTGGCTCTAGGCCTTTTATGACTATCTATGTACTCTGAGTCTAAAGGTAAATGTAAAGGGACCCCTGACCATTAGGTCCAGTCGCGGACGACTCTGGGGTTGCGACGCTCATCTCGCTTTACTGGCCGAGGGAGCCGGCATACAGCTTCCGGGTCATGTGGCCAGCATGACTAAGCCGCTTCTGGCGAACCAGAGCAGCGCACGGAAACGGCGTTTACCTTCCCACCGGAGCACTCCCTATTTATCTACTTGAACTGGTGTGCTTTTGAACTGCTAGGTTGGCAGGAGCTGGGACCGAGCAACGGGAGCTCACCCCGTCACAGGGATTCGAACCGCCAATCTTCTGATCGGCAAGCCCTAGGCTCTGTGGTTTAACCCACAGCACCACCCGCGTCCCTACTCCGAGTCTAGGGAACCGCAAAAAAGAATGGGGTTACATGTTACACTTTCTCTGGTGACTGGATTCCATATTGCACTCTAGCCCTGTTGACACTTTCCTTCTGGGTTTATGCCTGCTGTCTCCAACCTCTAGAGTGTCTATACACATTCAGTGGAAGTTTGAAAGGGGCTTTATTGACGTACAGCTAGATGGAAGGAGGGTCTTCCATGTACTTGGGAACCCCACACAGAATTGTTCATGTAGATAAGCCTATACTCATGCGTCTAAACAGCCCGTTCATATTTTCTGCTGAATGCACAGTGTGATGTGGTCACTGAGTGCGTTCCCGTTTCCTCCTCTGTGTATTAGAATATTGAATTTGGGGAAGGGGACACACACACACACACACCATGTGATGTGGTGGCAGCGTCACAATGGAATTTCCCTGCCTCGCCATGGCTGATGACCAATTAATTTGGGAGTGTCTCTGGATAACTTGGCAAGGAATGATGTCAGAAAGCTCCTTCCTTAAGTTAGGGATGGGCGAAACTGTGGCGCTTGAAGCATTGTTAGGCTGCAGTTCCCATAATCATTGGCTGGGGCTAATGGGTGTTGGAGTCCAATGAAGCTTAGAGGACCACAGCTTCCCTAAAGGGACCCCTGACCATTAGGTCCAGTTGTGACCGACTCTGGGGTTGCGGCGCTCATCTCGCATTATTGGCCGAGGGAGCCAGCATACAGCTTCCAGTTCATGTGGCCAGCATGACTAAGCCGCTTCTGGCAAACCAGAGCAGCGCACAGAAACGCCGTTTACTTTCCTGCTGCAGTGGTGCCTATTTATTTACTTGCACTTTGATATGCTTTCGAACTGCTAGGTTGGCAGGTGCAGGGACCGAGCAACGGGAGCTCACCCTGTCGCGGGGATTCGAACCGCCAACCTTCTGATCGGCAAGCCCTAGGCTCTGTGGTTTAACCCACAGCGCCACCCGCGTCCCTACAGCTTCCCTACAGCTGCCTTAAATCTAATATGCTAAATTGTGTACTTTAATATGCTGTGATGGGTTGTTTCCACATGTGAAAAAATATATAATTGCATAGGAAATTATTAATAATCCTGCATAAGCAATGGATTTTTTTTATTTTTTTTAAGAACATGGGGAGCTGCATTGTACCAACTCAGCCTATCAAGTTCAGTATTGTCTATGCAATACTCTCCAAGGTTTCAGGCTGGAGTCACTCCTAGCCTTACCTGGAAATGATGGGTTTGAACCTGCCTAGCAGATGCTCTACCACTGAACTATGACTCTCCCCCACTGACCTTATCTTCATTATTCCTGCATTCTCATTTGCTGTAGATCCAGGCTGGAAAAAATTGCTACTTACAGTAGAGTATATACTGTCGTGATGGGAGGGGATAGGCAGGCAAGCCACCATTTTCCTACAACATACATGGCTTGGGAACTTCAGGCTGAATGGAGCAAGGAAAGGTCTGAAGGTCCACAATAATGTCAGGATTCCTCTTGCACAAACCCCGCGAATATGCAGAAGACTTTTCCAAGAGAAAAGATGCCAAAGGGAAAATTCTCATTGGTCAGAACTATAACATAAAGTGCCCTTGTGGTATCGGATATTTATTTATTAATCATATGAATCATTTTTAGCCTTTAACCAAGAAGGTCTCTAGAGTGGCTTACACAAGATAAAAATAAAGTCCCTGCCCACAGTTTTACAATCTGAAAGGCATGACACCAAAGGAAAAAAAAAGGGGGGTCAGGAAGAGGAAAACAGGCAAATTTAGAAACTAATCTCTTAGGCTCCTACCACCAATCTACAACATTTCTGAAACAATTGTATCTTCAGAACAAAGTAGATAAGAGGTGTTTTACTTGAGATTTAGGTGCTGAGCTGAGTGAAAGGTTACCCACTGGATGAACAAGATTTAAAGAACCTAGGTCCAAATGAAGATATTACAGTGTTGTGTAAGCAGGGATGTTTGAGACCTCTGTCAGAAATGCAAAGGGTAATTGGGTGTTTCAGTGGGTAAAATGTTTAATTTCCAAATTAAACAAAATTATAGATAAACACAAATGAGACACAAACTTGATAGTTATTTCTGCTGTGAAAGAGAATGTATATCTCATGTATGGAGCTATTAAAGAGGATAATTTCTCATTTATATGTGTGTGTATAAATATACAGAAAGAGAATGATGCATATACATAGATACACAGATTGAGGCCGACACTGTCCTATAGTCTTAAATATTCCACTAATCAGCTGAGGAATGAACTAGGGTTTAAATTGACTCAGGTTTGGCAGCCAATTTTAATTGGTGAAGGCAAATTTTAATTAGTGGAGGCGAGAGTTAAGAACATGTCTTGTCTTACGTTTTTTTTTAAAAAAGCTAGTTTGGTGGTTAATGAAATAGTGAGTGAAAATGAACATATTAAAGATGTCCTTTCAGGGATAGTGTTTGTTAATTAAGTGGCAAGTTACCTTCTACTTTCTTCAGCAGCTCAAAAAACCACTTGTGTTGATATTTTGGTACTATGCAAATATATTTAAATGTAACCAATTAAGTGGTTAAAAAGGCAGGTGATTTAATCAAATCGCTTCTGATTAATTAGTCAAAAGTCCTAGTTATATTGCGAGATAAACAGCTGAGCTGGTACTGATCAACAGGGCGCAACTGAACATTGATTATACAATCATTGGTTTTTAAAAGAATTTTGAAAACTTCTCGGTGTGGCTTTGATTTTGTTTGACCGTTCGTATTTTGGGTTTCTCCCTTTTTTTCTACTGAATTTTATGAAGCCATGCATTATTGACAAAGGATGTTGAGCTTGCAAAAATGAATGTTCCACCTACCTTATGTGTTTCCCTTTTCAGGAGTCTGGAGGTTGAGGTGTGTGGATCTATAAGGGGAGTGAGAATAGAGAGAAATGGGGAACGCTTCATTGTGAAAACGCATAGGGCTGCTCAGCATGTTTGCCTTTTGAGGTGACAATCACAAGGAAATTTTACCTTGTCAGTTTCCCCATGGTGAAATAATCCTTAGAAATGTGCTCTGGAATGGTGACAGCTGGTATTTACTAAATCAGGGGGAAAGCTTGCAAAGTGATGTGGTAACTGCTAGCTGCCACCACGTGGGGGTGCATTCATGAGAAATATTCGCCATGTGAAACTGACAAGGTGAAAAACAACGGCAGTGGTTTCAACCGTGTCAAACGTGAATGTGGGAATCCAGTCGTTGATGAAGGCAAGCCTTCTCTCTGCTTTCGTTCTGAGCTTTGACATGAGGAGGGATTATTTGATGTATGCTTGCTCGTGCCACTGAAACACGGCTGGATCTCTGCTAATTGATTTCTTTTGCTCTTAAATTATGGAAATTTCTTCTGCTCTTAAAAGTTGGAAGCTAGTTTAAGGAGCGCCTCTGTGTTGTCTGGCGCAATCGGAAGCATATTTACTTGAGCGCCATAGAAGTCGATGGGGTTTAATCTAACGTAATGGACTTAAAGGATTTAAACTAGGGATAGGAACCGGTGGCTCTCCAGATGTTGCACTCTGATTCCCATCAGTGCAGGCCAGCGTGACTAATGGTTAGAGATTACGGTAGTCCACCAACACAGGGAGGGCCACAGGTTTGCTATCCCTGCTTAAACCGTAAGAGATCTGTGAATTTTATCTGAGTATGTGACCCTATGAAACTGACTTATACTGAGTCAGATGATTGGCCCCCATAACTCAGTAACCTGATTCTTTTAGCTGGATGTACCAAATAGTGAAGCTGGGAGCTTTTGCAAGTAAAGCATGTGGTTTCGCACTGAGCTATGGCTCCCTCTGAGTTGTAGGTGGTTCACAACGACATTACTGGAATTTATTTAGTTTGATGAGGAGCTTAGACAAATTCTCAGAGGATTAGACTATAAGTGGGTATCAGGGTATGCCTCTGAATAGTATAGGGACCAGCATTGCCCTAGTGGTTCTGCCGTGTCGTTTCTGTCACGTTTGTCACTGTGCATCACGCAATGCCCCTTCCTGGCTATCACATGATGAACCTTCCTGCCAGGATTAATGCAGTAAATATTGCCAAACCAAACTTGCACCATATTTGCACACCCTTCCAAGTGTCCCTATTTTCCAGGTACACACCTGATTTAGAGAAGCCATCCCAGTTTCTGATTTGATCCCGAAATGTCCCACTTCTCCTTTGGATGCCCCTATTTCCATTGGAGAAATGTTGGAGGGTATGGAGTTATCCGACCCTCAAGCCGCCTACTGTATAGGGAAGGGTTTTTTAAAAAAAATGTTTAGTGTTTTATTAAGTTTTTATATATGTTGGAAGCTGCCCAGAGTGGCTGGGGCAACCCAGTAAGATGTGTGGGATATAAATAGTAAAATTATCATTATGGAATGGGATGTCTCTTATTTACGTCAGAAAAATGTTGGAGGATATGCATCTGATGAACCAAAGTCAGCTATGTACCCAAGAGGGCCTCAATAAACCTGTTGTTTTTCCAGTACTCATCCAGTACATGGCAGGCCACAAAGTACAGTTGGTGAGATGGTATTTGTCTCAAAGGTTTAGAACATGTACATTTTAACATGAGGCTCATACCACTTGTACACAGAATGCAGTTGGCTGTGGAGTGGTCTGACTATGGTAATAATGGTGATCGTCCCATCAGGATCTTGCCACAAATTAAGTACTTATGCCCACCTATTTGTAACCAATTAGGGCATGCTTTCCTGTCTTACTGTTGCAGTGTGGGAGAAACCACTTAGACCTGGGTTCATCCATGCTGTTGCCATCACTTCTTCCCCCACCCTCCCAGGGGAAATAATTAGGTGGGAATTATCTATTTATACCCGAGTCCCTTTCTTCTAGTTAAATGCTCTGGATCAGATCCAAATATAGTGTTTTGTGATGCTTATGAAAGGTGTCGAGGAAGGCAAATAATTCTTTAATGAGAAAGAAGACTGATGTGCATTGTTCATTTGGCTGAGGGAGTGTCAACTTATTAAATTGTAACTTTTATTGAAGCTGGAATTTATCTGAAAACATTTTGCTTCTTATTGAAAAGATTCCGGGGGAGATTGCAGGAGACTAGGCTAGCTGGCAGATGGCAGGCCAGTTGGCATGGAAGCATAATACTAATTTCCTCTCTGCAATGTAGCTTTTCATGGTCGTCTTCTTGTTAAAGACAGCATGCTTTCTTGTCCTATGAGTGATGCAATATGTGTTCCTATGGTATGCCAACACAAATCTGAATTATCGGTGGGGGGGGGTGTTATTTGTAACAGGTGTATTGAACCATTCAGAAGTCTGGGATCTGCAACTCCTCCACACAGTAACTGCAAAAGGGTCACATTCTGTTGGGTCAGGAAAAGCTGGTTGTGTGAATTCACCCTGTGATTTCTGTGTTTGAATAACTTCCAGAATACATTTGACAATACGAGTAATTAGGAAAGAGTTGAAGAAGATCAAGAAGAGATATGCTTCCATCTATGTAATTCAGAGTCTATGGCCCAGTTCCCATCTGGCCAGCAAAGCCAATGATCAGGTATCATTGGAGTTTATGTGGGATGTAGTTCACCAATATTGGTAGGGCCACAGATTCCCCATAGCTGCCTTCCATTACATGCTCAGATCCTCCAAGTGTCCCTTTTTCCAGGGACAGTCCCATATTTACAGACGCTGTCCCAGTTTCTGATTTGATCCCAGAATGTCCCTCTTTTTCTTCTTCTTCTTGTTGTTTAGTCGTTTAGTCGTGTCCGACTCTTCGTGACCCCATGGACCAGAGCACGCCTCGCACTCCTGTCTTCTACTGCCTCCCACAGTTTGGTCAAACTCATGTTGGTAGCTTCGAGAACACTGTCCAACCATCTCATTCTCTGTCGTCCCCTTCTCCTTGTGCCCTCCATCTTTCCCAACATCAGGGTCTTTTCCAGGGAGTTTTCTCTTCTCATGAGGTGGCCAAAGTATTGGAACCTCAGCTTCAGGATCTGTCCTTCCAGTGAGTACTCAGAGCTGATTTCCTTAAGAATGGATAGGTTTGATCTTCCTGCAGTCCATGGGACTCTCAAGAGTCTCCTCCAGCACCATAATTCAAAAGCATCAATTCTTTGACGATCAAACTTATTTATGGTCTCTCTTTTTCTTAGGATGTCCCTATTTTCATTGGAGAAATATTGGAGGGTATGGAGTTATCCAACCCTGAGCCATCTGAAGACAGCCCTGTATAGGGAAGGTTTTTTTTAAAAAATGTTTTGTTATGTTTGTATGTATATTGGAAGGTGCCCAGAGTGGCTGGGGCAGGCTATAAATAGTAAAATTGTTTTTATTGAATAGGACATCCCTATTTTCATTGGGGAAATGTTGGCGGGTGTGCATGCTACTCTCCTTAAGTTTCAGATGTAAAATGACTCTTGAGTATTAAGTGTTACCGGAATAACTACTATAGTGGGGACAGACAAGAAATCAGGAGTGAATGGAATCAAATGTCAAAGTGATGAAGGTTACCATCTTTTCTTTAATTATAGGGATTGGGAACCTGTTTTCCTCCTAATTTTGATGGATTACAATTCCCATCCGTTCAGGCGAGCTAGGTCAATGGATACTGGTGTTTGCAGCAATGGTTCAGCAAAAATGTGGCTTTAACAACACAGAAATGTATTCACAAGAATTTAGCTGATGAAGCCATTAATGAACCTTTTTTGTGTCCATGCTTCATTGAAAATATCACCTGCTAAATTTTACAAGAGGAGGGCCAGTAAAAGGAAAACTAGAAAAGATAAATGATGCAGCACAGTATGTGGGATTTATACATGGAAAGACTACTTCTTAAGCCGGTTAGAAGTAAATACATTTAGGATTATGGCCTGCATTCTTTTGTCCTCTTAAGTATTATGGTGCGCAGATCATATGAAGTTGGTATTAGTGTCTTTGAAGTTTCCTCCGCGTGTAAGATCTTTGTATATTTGTGTGTGTGGCTGTGTGTGTGTTGGAGGGAGAGAGAGAGAAATCAAGTATATCTCTCATATAGTTAGCCATTTATATTATAATATAGTCACTTTTTCTTGATTCATATGATTCTCATAAGAATAACTATTTAAGCAATAATACTGCAGAGGCATTGAAAGGAGCTGGCCCGGATTCTATTTATAGTAAGGTGTCGTTCCATCGCTTCAGGCAGTGGAAAGGTAAATTACATTTACAACACCTGAAGGTCTCCTTCAACTCCCAGGGAAGTGGAGAGGGAGTTTAGTATAAAAGAGACTGCCCATATGTTTCAAAATGAGAGCTTTCCCCCGCTTCTTACTTCTCCGCCCCTGAACTGCTGATCAGGAACAGTAGTGAGGAGAAAAACCTAAAAAGAAGTGCATTCGATACCAGAAGCCAGAAACATGTAATTTATTGGAGAGGATAAAGTAAAAGTAGATGTTATAGAGCTATAAAATGAACTAATTGTTTTACAATGAATGGCCCGAATATTTAGAAAATGCTAAGTCTAGAGTAATTTCAGAATAAAGTTAATACAACTGTGCCAATATATTTGATAGAATTTTCTTAGATTAGTAATTTTATGTGGAGGAATACCAAGCTAAGCAATATCCAGAGTAGAACCATTGAAATGACAGTATTTATGTTAATCAAGTCTACTGATGCTTGGATTGATTCTGAATATGGCAAACTTTGTCTATTACTCATAATGTTGTTAAAGAAAGTATATTCCAGTGCTTAAAAGCATAATGACTCCAAATGTGTCTATGTAGTTTCAAAACACACACACACACCACCGCTCTCTTCATATGGCCCCTTCACCACTTGCATTTCTTTTTAATCAGACTTTTGAGCTCTCCCAGATATTCTGGGTGCTGCTGAGTTTTATTGTTTGCTATACAGTCGTAGCTTGTTTTTCAAACAGCTTAGTTCCCGAACGTTTTGACTCCTGAACGTCGCAAACCCAGAAGAGACTGTTCCGGTTTGCAAACTATTTTCGGAAGCCGAATGTCCAATGGGGCTTCCGCAGCTTCTGATTGGCTGCAGGAGCTTCCTGCAACCAATCAGAAGCTGTGATTTGGTTTTCAAACGTTTTGGAAGTCAAACAGACTTCTAGAACAGATTCCGTTCAACTTCCAAGGTACGACTGTACTTTGTTCACATTGCTTGACTATTTTTAAATGAAGATCGTTCTGACCCCCTTATGGAGGAAAAGTGGAATCTAAATGATTTTTAATAAATGAATATTGGCATGAAGATCATTTATCAGAAAAGTAATTTAGAATAATTGAAGACATTCCAGATATTGTATACAAAGAATTCCAGGTCCAATTCCTGGTATCTCTAGGGATGACATCTTTGAGACCCACTGCCACTATAGACAGTAATGGGCTAACTGGACCATTGGTCTGACTCAGCATATGGTGATTTTCTAGGTATTATGTAGAATCTGTTTTTGCTTTTGTTTAATCTGTTGTTGCTTTTGTTGCTTAAAATTACTGGGTTTTTGTTTTATTTTTATAATTCTGAGGTTAATTAGTTTCATGTATTTCAGCTTAGCTATGATTTTTCACCCTGATTTTTTTTTTTACTTTAAGCAGAATTCCAGCAAGGGAAAAGATGTGGTTCTAGAATCATTCATGGCTGAAAGTCATTTGCTGTGACTTAACACTAAGAACATCTCCCTATCATCTTATACTGCCATCTTGACATGTCAGAAAGTGGAGCATGTTTTTCTTCAGCAATCTAGCACTGAGAATACTTGTGAAGGCATCATATCTTCCAGTCAGTGATCATACTGGGGCATCTACAGGTACATGGAGAATCAGTCTTCATGATTGTGACTACCAATACTCCATATGGATGTCCCACTGGAATACTGGAACACTGGAATACTATGGCTCTCATGGGTCAATGAGACTCACATGAGGCCAACATAATTCTCACTACACACTACACGGCAGTGCAGATATACCTCTGAGAAGTGCCCATAATGGATCATACTTAAAAGTGACTCATACTCCGAAGAACTTAATGCAAGCGTTCCCTACTTGCATGGGCTTGCTGCCATGCTAGACGATATTGCTTTAATTGCTTTATTGATTCAGATCAATTAATTGCTTTATAGATTTGGTTTTTGTACCTTTGCCAATTAATTTGTGCTTGATGTTTTACGTTCTTACTGTAAGTCACTTTGAGAATATCTTCTATTTAAAAAGCAACTGGTAAGCTGAATTTTTTTATGATATCATTATTATTTAGGATGAGATAACGTGCACAAAATTGGTGGGCATGGGCAGCGCCAGTCTCACAATAAACACCCATCTGGGAGTACCCTAAGAGACAATTTATCAAACTATGGGACTGATCGTCCCCAGTGAAGAGCACATTATTTGAAAACAGGGGTGGGGGGGTTGAGTGAAGGAAATCATTGGACTACCTGCAGCTTTGGGTTTTTATCCTCTAAGAATGATAATAGCTTTTTACAGCTCTGTAAAGTAGGTCAGTATTATTACGCCCATAATGAAGATGGGAGGCTTGAGAGACACTGGGTTGTGTAAGGTCACCCAATGGGTGAGTTGGGAACTCAACTGGAAATTTCCCATTTCATGCTTTTAGGGCCACTGCCCACATAACTGCTTTTACTGTAGATAGTGAAGCGAAAAAAATTGTGTTTGCAAACTCATCGGAGAGCCAGGTTGCTGATGATGAATAGCCGCTTAATGGCAACCCGAGATTTGCTTTCTCTTGTTTAATATATGAAATACCTCTTGGCTATTACGCTACAGCAGTGCTCTTTGTGTTTGGCAGTAATTAGGCCCATTGTTCTGTGTTGCTGCATAAGTACTAAAAGCACATCATCATAAAACATGGCATGAGTCCAATAATGCAGCAATATTTCACCAGTACAAATGTTGAGAGTTAGGATGTTAATGAGTAATATAGGTCACTTTTTAAGGGCTTAGATGAAAATGCTAATGGCATTCACACACACACACACACACACACACACACACTCAAACAAACCTTAAGTGTCTGATCATACTAGCACAAATCAAACACATGGCCCAAAATGGCTAAATAATGCCACCCGCTTCCCCCTGCTAGACCAATTTTATAAAATGTTTCCTCTCCAGAGAAATCAAAAGCAATTTGGTAATTTGATGATAGGGAAGATTGTGTAACTTTCCCCCCATTCTCTTTTTTGGAGAGGTAGCTCAGTTCTTTTGTTCATGCTGGCGTTGTAATGAAAACAACACAGTACCATGCAGAATTTACTTGAATAGATCTGTTTTAGTGTAAATAGATTTTTGTCAGAATAAGAACTACAGGGAGTTTAAGGTACTGTAATTTTCATGTGATTTAGAACTTTCTTAACAAAATAAAAAAATTCCTTCCAGTAGCACCTTAGAGACCAACTAAGTTTGTTCTTGGTATGAGCTTTCGTGTGCATGCACACGAAAGCTCATACCAAGAAGAAACTTAGTTGGTCTCTAAGGTGCTACTGGAAGGAATTTTTTTATTTTGTTTTGACTATGACAGACCAACTCGGCTATCTACCTGTAACTAGAACTTTCTTGATACTGATTTCCGTTTGAGCCGTGGACTCGATCTGTGTTTCAGTACAAAAACAAAGTGGAGGCTTCTATTTTTGTTTGGTTTCTTAAAAGTGAATTCCTTTGTGACCAGTGCGGCTTGAAGGAATCCTATGGGTGGAGAAAACTGTGTTGATAACATAATGGGCCCCACACTCCAGAATTGTTTTAAAGCTTTAATTGCTCTCTACCCTGAGAATATTAACTCTTTTTAACACGTGGGTTTCATGTTCAATAAGAGGAGCTGCATCCTATAATCCTTTGAGGAGCTTCTTTCAAAACCCACAGTTTATGCCACTCTTCCTGAAAAGCATAAAGGGAAATCTTGAGGGAAAAGGTTATCATGTTGAAGAAGAGCTATTAGTATTGTGGGATCCCTTGTTTACTTCTCAGCATCCCTTGTTTACTTCTGTTGGCATCCAATTTAGAGTTAGGATTTGTGGTATTACCCTCTTTGTCGGGGATATTTCTCCCAACACATAACATACACAACTTCAGCTGTACTGTACATTTGCAGTACTTGAGTAGGTAGAGAACCATTAAATGTATCTCATGGATGCACACATTTTATTTTTAAGTGGACGTAGAAATGGAAACCGCTCGTACTCCTATGATTGGGTAGTAGAAAGTGCGAATTGACCCTTAGCAGAGAAATTTTCCTTGTATTCAGTGACTCACATGTAGACCAATCAAGCTGAAAAATGAATGAGATTTTTCAGATTGCAGCTGAAATGTATTGATATTGGTTGGAAAACAAATAACTCCATTATCAGCGTGTTCTTTTTCTCTTATGGTATCTTGGTGCCTGTAGGGATCTCAACTTGGATGAGGTCCCAAGCATGTGCTCCCTTTGATCAGCATGAATAACTCACATTCAAATCACTGTTAGCCATGGATATGTAAAAAAAATTATTGATGGCATTTGTGCCAATAAGCTTTTGCCCCCATGTGTCCATATATTTTTGCTTCTAAGTCACAGCGTTGATGGAATAGGTCTGAATTGGGACTGTGGGACAGGAAGAACTCTATATTGTGGCCCTAGTTCACGACTGCTGAGAGAGAGGGGGGATGGTCACATAACATCTAGTTTGGCCTGAAACCAAGTCCATGTTTATAGTATATCTACATATATCATAGGAAGAGGAAGAGTTGAGGATCATGGAAAATATATGAATGTATTCCTGTGGTTCCTACTTTTTTAGTTAGCTTGGAAGCTTATGTTATTTTTTAAAAATACTGTTTTGAAATATCCATGTGTCTTTGGAGAGAATGAAAGAGTGCACCTTTGGGGTGAAGTGAAACTGTTGGAGAGTTGAGCACCTGCTGTGGCTGTAGGGTCCGATGCAAGAGAGACATGTTTTGTTGCAGTTGAGGCAGATTAAGGCGTCCAGTTGTGCTGCTGCAGATGCACCATGACATTTCTTCTCTCTGTGCTCCTCCCAGTGGTCATTTCTCCCCGATCACTGCCATGGATACACAACCTAACTGATTGTCTCCAGGTGCTGCAGTCATCCACAAGGGATTCCTTTTTTTTTAATTTTTTTTTTAAATAATATTTATTAAATTTTACAAATTTTTTAACGGCTTACATCATTTTGGTTAAACTTTCTTGGGCTCCTCCTCTCTCACTCAGAGGAGCCCTTTTACATCAGTTCATCCCCCCCCCTCTCACAGAGGAATACAAATCATATTTTGTTTAACCTTATAACATTGCTAATCTTGCCTGTTCTTGTCCCATTCCCCTGGGTCAAGTTATCTATATCCCTAATGTTAGTTTGTTTTGGACTTCCCCGTCTCCCTTACATTGGTTACATCAACAATTCTTATTTCTCAGGTTTCTTCATCATCAATTACATCATAATTGTTTATCTAATATCTTTGAATCTTTTTTCATAATCATTAAAATCATCTTGCCTCATCTCAACTTCTATTTAAGCCTTAGCCATTTTACCCTTCTGCTCCTTAACTATTCTTAATCTTCCCCCTCTCCCATTCCCCAGAAAAGAAAACTTGACTTAACATTCTAGTCATTATTAATAATCCATATCATATTATAACTCACTTATGCCATTTCCTTGAACCATACCTATGTTTTGCATCATCTGGAAAAAATAAAGACCGTCCTTTTAAAATACACTCTCTCCTTTCATCCCACCCCCCGCTTTTCCTGCGCCCAGTGCCAAGAGTTGTATGTTCTGAGATGCTCCAATATTTTTTCCACATTTTCCTGCAGCTTCTTGCCTAATTTTTGATCATCTCTTTTTTGCAGTTCATCAGTCTTTTTTCTCTTGATGTATTTCCTGCAGGGTTTCTTCTCTTGTTGACAATTTCTCTTTTGCCGATATATGGATCTCCTGGTTCCTCTCCTCTTTATCCTCCTCTTTCCCACGGTCAGTGGAATGTGATCATTGTAAGTCTCATGTCTTTCTCTGTCCTTCTGTTGTTGCTTAGGAATGCACTCCTGCTGTGAGTTGCTCCCCCCCAGGAAATGCCTGATAATTAAGTCTCTCAGTTCATCCAGTCTCGCATTGATATCTTCCAGCATTTCCATGGTCCAGGGCACCTTTCTTAAAAGTCACACATGTCCCAAAAAATTACTTTAAAAGTTCCTTTAAATTTCTTAGCCAAATTTCTTCCCAGGATCTGCGAAAGGGGCACTTTTAAACTTGTAGCAAAAGTTTTCCCCAGTTGGTATTTAACGTCTTGCTTCAGCTACAGTGTAGCCTGTTCCTTCCTCCCCAACTGCCGGGATCGACCTCCGTTTTTTTTTTTTTTTAAATCCCAAGCTTCTTGCCAATTTAGTCCAAATAAATGTCTTTTTACTCACATCTTTAGTTGCAAATTCTTCTTTTTGGAGGAATCAAGCCGCTCTGCGGGTCCGGGTCGTGCAGCTTCGCCCTAAGGGGGATAGATGGTATTCGATCCACTGCGCTCCGGCTCTCCCATTCCCGGTGTTTCCTCGGGAGTAAGAGAGCCGTCCGAGCATCTGCCGGATCCGCCGGTCCCGGGACGCCCCTCCCGGGAGTTTTGGGGGCAGCGGTGCTGTCGCTGTCACCCCTTTCACCCCTTTTTCGGGCAGGGAACTTCAGAGCGAAGTTCCCCCCGACCGTTCCCGTTCGCGGCTTGACCGGAAGTCCCCCACAAGGGATTCCTACACAGGGTTGAAGTTTGCAGATATCTTTGTAATGCAGAGCTGGTCTGCCAATGGGTCTAGTGGCTGAAGAGCAATTCCCCGTAGAGCACTTCCTCAAAGATGTTGCCCTATTCCATTCTTTAGACATGACCAAGCCAGCTGGACATCACTGAGGCAGGACTGCAAACATGCTGGGAGTGTGGGCTTGAGAGAGTACATCTTTCTTTGAGACTCTGTCCTGCCATGTGATGCCAAAAAAATTCATGATGCAACGCATCTGGAAGGCCTTGAAGCATCGCTCCTGGAGGCTGTAAGTTGCTCAGAACTCATATAATAAAGAACACCAATTTTGTGGGTGTTTCATTGATGGTATAAATTGGGGTGGGGGACCTGTGGCCCTCCAGATGTGGTTGGGCAACAGTACCCTTCATCCCTGACTATTGGGCATGCTGGATGGAACTGCATGGAACCCTCCAACATCTGGAAGGCCTCAACTTCTCCACTCACGTTAAGTCATGATTGGAGTAGAAACAGTATCTTCTGTTCCCTTCAAAATTTGCCATATTTTCCTATTTAGAAATTGAGATCTTGGTGGTCTGATCTTAAGATTTGATCCTTGCATCCTGGAATCACATGTTGATATCATTATTCACATGTTTGCCAGCTTTGACTGGTTAAATAGATAGAGTCAACATAAAATTGACTACATTCCAATTCAAGTCATCTATAACTCACTGCAAAATATTGACTGTGACCACCACTGTTAAATTGCGTCAGATAGTCATTGGTGCATGTGAGATATTGGCAAATATAAATTCTACTGTCTGCCAAAACTTCAGAGTGGATGAGGGAGAGTTAGGGAACAAGTGGAAGAATCAACTGCATTCTCTGCATAAAATATGAAATCGCTCGGGCAAAGCTAAGGGAGGCTGCAGCCTTGGGAGGAACATTTAAATGGGGAGGAGGGATTATTGGCTTATTTTTATTTTTAGTATGTATTTTGCGTTTTTATATTGCGATTTTATGTTGTAACTTCCTTGAGACCTGCAGGTATAGGGCAGTATGCAAATTTATTTAATTTATAAATAATTGGGATTTATGGGGATTACGCCCATAGTAATCTTCTATACACTTTGAACTAAGGTCAGGCAGAAGGTAACATAATCGAAATGAGATACGGTTTCAGAAACAGTTATGTTTAGCTGGAGTGCCTCTCCCCACCCTCACACCTCTTTTTGACTTCCTCAAATATGCACTTTTGTGCAAAATCTGCTCTCAGGGAACTTGTTGCAGGCATGGGAACATGTTGCAAAGCTGACCTGGTTTGAGGATCACTCATCCTTGCCCTTCTCCTCTTCCACCAATGGTTCTGGTGCCACTTGTCTAGCAGTGGTTCTGGGGATGTGGTAGTATGGGCAGCGGTACTAGTCTGACAGCAGTACTGTTGTTTTCCTGAGACCAACTGGTTGTCTGGGGCAACTGACTTTTTTTTTTAAGGCCATCACAGTTGTGCCACATCCATTGTTCCCTGTTGGCATTCTGGTTACAAGGATATTAATGGGGCCCTGTCCTAGTAAAAGCCTTGTAGCCTTGTTCACTCATATGACCATCGGCACAAGTCTAAGCAACAATGACAATGCTTGGAAGCATGCCCAGTGTCTCCAACTTGGCAGTGTGGCTCCTTGTTTGCCCATGAACCTTGGCAGCTCTCGGACCATGCTAATGGCAGACATGAGCTTGATTTAGAATCCTGTAATTTTATTGTACTTGAAGGGACAAATATAGACAACTAAATTAAAACTTTCAAGCTTCTGAAAGCCCTGAAGGAACGATTGAAATGAGGAAACGATTGCATGACACAGTCTTGGGACCATGCGTCTCATCAAGGCTTCAACTTGCTGGCTGCTATTAGACAATGAGATGTCTATAACAGTTGATACTGAATTTCCCCCCATGCACCTCCTACATCCGTTTCTGGTCCTCCCCCCCCTCAAAGCAGATTTTGGGGTGGTGTAGGGGTGTTTAACAGGGAAGAGGGAGGCAATTCTTATAGCTCTAGCAGCAATGCTTGTGCCGGCTTCTGCTAGCACAACAGTTTAGTTGAATATGGTTCGAAAACTCAGTCTCCTTAAATCAGCTTGCAGTAAGTGACAGTTACATAAGCTGCAGTTTCTCCACCCCAATCTTTTATTGGGAGTGTGTACCTTTTTAAAAAAGAAAAGAAAAGAAAGGAAGTTTACTGTCCCTTTGGTGTATATATATCTAATATTAATAGGCTCTATGGATATACGCAGGTGTATCAAACAGAAAATGTATCCACAGTGCTGTGACTAAACAGTTTTCAGACAGCATGATGCATTTTCAAATTCATCTGTGTGCTTTTTGTGCTTGTTGCTGTCAGCTGGATTCCATTTGGAATTTACAAAGCAGTGACATATTTCAGAAAAAAATATGGGGCTTGAGTGTATATTTGATTGTATCATTTACACACATACATACATACACACATACACAATGGGTCACTGCATCTGGCAGTTAAGCAGGAGGTTGGTGGTTCGAGCCTATCCAGGGGCAGCTGTGGGCAGGATTCCTGCGTTGTAGAGAGTTTGACCAGATGACCCCCGGAGTGGCTTCTACAATTCTACAATTCACCTTGCTTCCACTCATCAAATCACTTTGGAATAAATGCATTCATTTAAATCTAAATTTAGTAATATAATAATAATAATAATAATTTATTATTTATACCCCGCCCATCTGGCTGGGTTTCCCCAGCCACTCTGGGCGGCTTTCAACAGAACATTAAAATACAGTAATATATTAAACATTAAAAGCCTCCCTAAACATTAAAATACAGTAATATATTAAACATTAAAAGCCTCCCTAGTAAGGAGAATGAACAGGATCAGTAGTTGGAGTCAGACAGAAGTTGCATGCTTGGTGGCAGACGGGGTTGGGAAACAGCCTCCAGAGGAGTTTGCTTAACCCCTCACCAACCCACCACTTTCTCCCCTGAAGCCACTTTCTCACAGCCCCTTACCCCTAACGGGACATTTGTGGCATCGTATGGGTAGATTCAGGATGCGGGTGGTGCTGTGGGTTAAACCACAGAGCCTAGAGCTTGCTGATCAGAAGGTCGGCGGTTCAAATCCCCATGATGGGGTGAGCTCCCATTGCTCGGTCCCTGCTCCTGCCAACCTAGCAGTTTGAAAGCACATCAAAGTGCAAGTAGATAAATAGGTACCGCTCCGGCGGGAAGGTAAACGGCATTTCCGTGTGCTGCTCTGGTTTGCCAGAAGTGGCTTAGTCATACTGGCCACATGACCCAGAAGCTGTTTGCGGACAAACGCCGGCTCCCTCGGCCTATAGAGTGAGATGAGTGTCACAACCCCAGAGTCATCCGTGACTGGACCATACGGTCAGGGGTACCTTTACCTTTACCTATCTCCTAGCTGTATCATGAAAAGGGTAACTTTTACATCTCTGCTTGGAATCAGAAGAACAAGCACCTGATGGGGAAACAGCCCTCACATCTCCTTGTGGGAATAGATGCAAACATTTTGTATGTAACAAAAAGACATGGCGAATTAAGGGCAAAATCCTATGCACAGTTACTTGGGAACGAGCCCCATTTGAATGTAGTGGGACTTACTTAGACATGCATTGGATTGCACTGGTGTATCTGGTTACATTCTTTGTGGCAAGGTCCATTTCTCTGTAATTAATTAGAAATTCTTAAAACGGGCTTTTATATATACGGTATGACAATCCAGCACTATTAGACATCAACTCACTGACTGCAATAGAAATAGTTACAGGTAGGTAGCCGTGTTGGTCTGCCGTAGTCGAAACAAAATAGTCGAAACAATTCAGCAACTTCTTGAATTGCAAATTATTACCAAACTTAAAACCATGGAGAGACCTGGTCTGAACAGAGACATTGGATTCTTATCTCATTTTAAATGATAAAGCTATTTTTAGCCATCTCACCCCTTGCTTTTTTCTGTAAGACCAACTGCAGTCGTTAACAGTTGTCAACAGGTTTACCACAGCTATCAGCCAATCACCCATTCCCACCACCCTTCTGAGTAATACCCCTCCCCACCCTCTCACTATATATAAGGGTCTGGTGCCTTCTGTTTCAGTGTATCTGAAGAAGTGTGCATGCACACAAAAGCTCATACCAATAACACATTTAGTTGGTTTCTAAGGTGCTACTGGAATGATTTATTTATTTATTTATTTATTTTGCAACAGAAATAAGCATGTATAAGTGTTCTGCTGGACAGTAAAAGCTCCCTCTCATAAAAGTCTCTCTTAAGTGATAATTAAGGATTTTTAACCCACCCACTGTCATTGCATGTGTACAAGCAATCTAATAATTGTTTATCTAATAATTATTTACAATACATATGTAGGGATGGAGGATAAATTTGATATTTTTTGCACTTAAGTGAGAAGCTACCTAATCCAGACTTCTTGAGCCAATATGCAAACTGAAGCACACCTATCCTTTGAAATTTCACTTCTCCAGATTTTGTGATGCAGTTTTCCAATCAAACAGTATGTAAAAAAAAATATATGTATGAAGTGGAAATGTTCATAAGACACACACATTAGTGAAAATGACATACAAATGCAGTAGTCAAAACTGCATATGAATTTGTGTTAATTGGGACAAATTTGTGCCAAAATGCTGGTGGATTTTCATGGGGGGGGGGAGACAGCAAATTGCTGTACAAATGTGGAGAACCAAATTTAAGAATGGAAAAATGAGAAATAGAAAACTGAAATTGACAGCAAATCTATGAAATCAGGTTCTACATAATTTATTATCTGGTGACATGACCTAGAAAGTGACTTTATGAATGAAATTAAGTAACACTATGGAAAGCCAGTTGTGCTACTTTCTAGTACCAGTGCTATATGGCTGACTTCTATGCTAATGAATCTATGTTCTATGCTTTGCTAATGAACCTTTATATTTTTATATAAACCTTTATATTGATCATTTTATTGATTGCTTTTAATAATTGCAAGCCACCTGGGGGGTTCATTTGGCTGAAATGGTATAAATAGTAGTATAAATAAATAAACTTCCACTGAAAACTGTTAAATTGTCAGGGACATAAAATCAATAGAGCTACTAGCTACTACAATATCTCTGAATTAGCAATTTGATTGGTTTTTCTGCATTGAGAAAACAATTTCTCCTATATCTATGAAGTCCTGAATGTTTTCCATTATACTCTCTAACCTCTGCTTAGAGGTTCTGCTTACAGTTAAGCAGTATATATACATTTTGTTAAATAAGAAAGAAGTTTAAAATACCTCTTACTGTTCCTCTGGATGCAGGCAGTTTTCATGTGATGAGGGTTTTCCTGAAGTACAATTTTTAATCATAAATACTAGCTGAGCAGGATGGTTAACAAAAAATACATATTTAAATAATCCAGTTGGATTTAGACTGAGGCAACAATCTTCAACACACTAGGAAGTAAGCTTCCATGAACTCTGTGGGAGTTAACTTCTGAGGAAATGTGCACTGAATTGTGTTGTTAGTTATACTTAGTTCACATAGAAATCAGTGGGTGACGTCCAACAATGTTTGACGACTTGAGCAATGTAAATCCATTTGTGCGACAGGATTTCTGGTTTCTCTTTGCCCCTGCACAGCCCCCACATCTCCCCCAGAGCAGATTTTGGGAATGTGGCTTTCACTCTTTATAAAGATTTGAGGAGTGAGGTTATTACCCCTCTACTATTGTCCATGCCGGGTCGCTCAACCATTGCTACAGAGAGCCAGCGTGGTGTAGTGGTTAAGAGTGGTAGACTCGTAATCTGGTGAACCGGGTTCGCTTCCCCGCTCCTCCACATGAAGCTGCTGGGTGACCTTGGGCTAGTCATACTTCTTTGAAGTCTCTCAGCCCCACTCACCTCACATAGTGTTTGTTGTGGGGGAGGAAGGGAAAGGAGAATGTTAGCCGCTTTGAGACTCCTTCGGGTAGTGATAAAGCTCCCGCTTTATCAAATCCAAACTCCTCCTCCTCCTTCTCCTCCTCCTCCTCCTCCTCTCAGGGGCGTAGCAATGGGGGAGCGGGGGGGGGTGCGGGCCGCCCCGGGTTCCACCCCAGAGGGGGTGACACTTTTAAAAAAAAAATTAAAAAAAAATAAAAAATAAAAAACTTTTTTTTTTAATTTTAACTTCATTGAAAAAAAGAGATAATAGACACACACACAACCCCCCACACCTCACAAAGTGGCACCATCAGAGGGGGGTGACACTTTTTAATTTTTTTTAATTTTTTTTATTTTTTTTATTTTTTTTTAATTTTTATAATTTTTTATTATTTTAACTTTATTGAAAAAAAAGATAATAGACACACACACACACACAAAACCCCCACACCTCACAAAGTGGCACCATCAGAGGGGGGTGACACTTTTTATTTTTATTTATTTACATTTTTATTATTTTTTATTATTTTTTATTTATTTTAACTTTATTGGGGAAAAAGAGATAATAGACACACACACACACACAAAACCCCCACACCTCGCAAAGTGGCACAATCAGAGGGGGGTGACACTTTTTATTTTTATTTTTTAAAAATTAAAATTAAAGTGGTGGGGGGTGACAAAAAAAATTCCGCCCCCGGGTACCACCTGGGCTTGCTACGCCTCTTCCTCCTCTTCATCTTCTTCTTCATTCTTTTAGCAGATCAAGATGATCAGGTGACAGCAAAAATTACAAGGTTTTTAGTGGGGGCAGTTCGATTAAGATCTATTATTTGATTATTGATGTAAACCCCCAAAATGTATTTTCTATAGTTAAGTTTTTACCTCTCTCTTCAGTACATGTTATTGTCTTGCTATGGCTAGTGGCTGAGGTGGTGGAGGAGAGATGTAACATGATGAAAGTATGGACCCTGACATCGTGTTACTGCAGAGTGAGTCCATCCTAAATTTCTTTTCCTATCCTTTTCTGTCCAGTCAGCAAATGGCATGAGTGTAAGCATGCATGCCTTCTACTGGTTGGGTCCATGCAGCAAGAAGGGTCCTTCCTGAAGGTAGTTTTAAGATTTGCTGGTGAATATCAGAATTCCCCAACTTTTCCTAATGTGATTCTTAAGATTTCAAGGATTACCTGTAAATGTCAACATAGATCTGATCCCTGCTGCCACATGTGAACATCTGATGGACTCATTTTCTCAAAGGAGTAGCCCACCAGGAGTAACCATGTAGATAGTATCCATGCATCTTTATCCAACTAGGGATGCATGCACAGAAACCTTATTACTGTATGCATCTGGCCCCCAGTTGGATGTGGGAGACTGTGCATCCCATATTTCTTTTAGTAGTGGAGATATACCACTTTGTTTACCATTGGATGGCTCGAGAATTAGCCACTTCCACTGATAATCATCATTAGCAAAATGTCAGAGTTTATAATTCATCTTCATTCATCTTCACTGTCTAATTTTAGTTTGACAGTACCTGATGAAATACTCTTCCTCTCCCATTTTGTTTTACATTTTTAGCTGCTCTTATCTTCCACTCTGCGTGTCATTGTAAAGTCTTCCTGCATTTCAGTTAATAAATCATGATGGCTCATTTTGTTCCAAACAGTAATAGTCCTAGAATTTTTCATAGTGATGGAGGTGAAAAATTCTAGTCTTGGGCCTATAAATACTTTAAGCATGCGTGTGGGTTTGCTTAGGCTGATAACCTGACCATACAGAAAGTGGCTTTTTCAGAGAATGAGGTTACTTACATGTGTGGCTTTCAGTTAAGAAGAAAAAAATGTAGGAGACTTGGCAAAGATCTTATATCTATTTGATCTGAGATTCGCAAGGCTGGGGGAGCGGGGAAAGAGAAAAAGCAAGATCTATTAGATCTCAGCTATCAGGGAGGCCTCTTTTCTGTTAACATTTAGGATGCAAATATATGCTAGCAGTACAAATCATCATTACTGCTAATGACTTTATATTTTGCTGAGAATCCTTTCACATAAAAGAGTGTCATTTGTGACTTAATTCAGTGCTTCTCCGATTAAAATGGAGTCTGCAAGTACTAATGCTAAAGCCTCTCAAAACTGAACTATAAAAAGTTTGTGTAGCAATGCACTTTTTATCCTGCCTAATATATGCAACATACCTATTTCACTCTAGATATGAAGAAAGGTGTTTTTTTTTTTCCTGGCAGGGGGTGAAAGCAGGACGACAATGGAGACAAGATGCAAAGGTAGTTAGGCCTCCCGTATCTTTTAATAGTTATGTAAAAGAGGACATTTTAAACAGATGCAGCTTTTGTTCACACCTGCATTACAGATGCCGACAAAGTTTGCCATATTCAGGCATGAAAATATGTTTCTAGATTGGTAATGCTCACCAGAAAGGAGACGTGAGCTTTAGAAGACCCACATTCTTCTCTAGCTCAGAATAAAATCGGGGGGGGGGCTTTTTATAGGGGAAAGCCTTTCAAAACAGCCCCCTAGCCATTGCTTTTCTTAGGGGGCTCCCTTGAAGAGCTACTACCCCAGATAAAACTTCTGAAGATGGTTTCTTTCCCATTTTTATTTGTATTTTATTTTTTTTGTAAAAAGATTACTGGGTTAATCTGAGTTGATTAGGGGGGAATTGTTCCAATCTCTAACTTCCTCCTCTACATAACTTAAAGATACAAGTACCTGCTGTTCCTTGAAATTCTTCATTCTAGGAAAACTGATGGCTGCCAATTATGTAATTTTGTACACAATAAGTCTGCAACTTATCTGGGTGTTATCTGGGGGATTGCTCCTAAAGCTAAAGCTAAAACCACGTATAATCAAAACTCATTGGGTTCAATGGCAGGTGGGATTGTCTAAGTGATTTTTCCCAGAACCCTACCTGCTTTCCACTCCTTTAAAAAATAAAAAATAAACTTTTTTTTTGCCACGCATAAAGCTGAATGAACAGAACTTAAATGTGCAAAAGGTATGGGCTTACTGTGTACTTTTGGGTGCTATCCCAGATACTCTATGGGATCCCACTATGCGTACAAGCATACAACAGTGACTTAGAAAAGATACATTCCAGTTTCTTGAGACGTATCCTTGGACTCCCAACTGTTATTAAATATGAAACAATGTGTGCAGAATTAGGCATACACACAATGGAATACTGGGCTTGGACTACTGCTATAAAATACTGGTTGCGTTGCCATTTCCGCTGTCTACCATCAAGCCTGCTCTCTGACCTGCTTAAGGATTCCTACAAATCTAGATGGTACCAACTCCTAGAAAATAAAATCAGATCTATAGGCATTGAGCTGGAGCCCTTGTACAACTCAAGCGAGAAACATATTTTTTACAATGTCCTGACCAGACTAAAGGATGTTGAGAGACCAAACATTGCGGCAGCTGTAAATAGAGTTTGCTCTCCCATATTCTATGATCTAAATATCTTAGATAGCAGGGTCAACTATGTTACTAAATTAATAATCCCAGCCCAACGTAGGGCATTTATGCTGGCCCAACTGAATGTCTTTCCCTCAGCATTTGTTAGGGGTAGATATCAGAATATTCCCAGAAACAAGAGATACTGCAGATGTTCCCTGAATGTCCCGGATACTGTAGAGCATATGCTCTTTCATTGTCCACTGCACAGTATGCTGCGTGAACGTGTGCTGTCCCCCCCTCCTGGGTGGTTTGAAAATGGTGCACGGTGGAAGTGTTGGATTCTGTCTGTCCGACATCGATCAAAGGGTGACTGCGGGGGTAGCCGAGTTTTTGGCAGCAGTGCTCCAAGGAGTAGTTTAACAGGAAAAAACTCCAGATTTATTTTGTTTTTTATGGAAACAGACAAGCTAGTTGTTGTCAACAAATGGGATCCTCTTCAACGAGGGTCTCCTGGTTGCACATGGGCCCCTGAGACAACCCTCGCCAGGTTGAAGGTGCTGGGCGTGGCCCAGGCCTTGCCTGTATGGCCCCACAATCACACCAGGCCATTTGAGCCAATCAGTGCAGGCGGCATGATTGGTGGGGGCCTATAAAAGCGGCAGTGCGATGTGACGCAATAGTACAAGCCTAGCTGCAACTGATAATAGCCGGAAGTGGGTTGACGGTTGACCGCAAGGTGGTGAGGAAGGTATTGTCTCTGGGTGGCAGGGTGATCTCGTATCCAGGTATTACCTTTTCAAATACAGCCCTTTTCAGGGCAGATGGAGTGCACTTATCTGGGGAAGGTGTGTGGTTGGCCGAGGTGCTTGATGGCTTGAAGGATTGGTTGTAGGGTGAGGGTATTGGCGGCGAGTGCTAGGCTCGTGTGGTGGTTAAGTCAAAAAGGGAACGCCTGTGTTGCAACTCGAACGAGAATCAAAAAACAGAGCAACACGAGACCAAGAACAATATAGTGAGGGCTCTAATGAGCTTTGGTAATATAAATAATCAATATAACATTCAAAGGGAAATGCATCCTGACAACATGACACTATATAATGCGTGTAAATAGTCTCTATTAATATGGCACAATAAGTATAGTATTCCAGCGAAGGCAAAGTGGTGAAGAAACTAGTGAATAATCTCCCAACTGATAGTTCACTGTTTCCGGATAAAGTTCACTGTTTCCGGATAAAGTTCACTGTTTCGATGTTACTATGTTCCTATTTTTCCATTCTTCCATTATTTATAGTTGTATTTGAATTTCTTCATATTCATTGTGTTATTTAGTCCTTTGTTAGCATATATACTGTATTGTCGCGTTTATTGTTTTGCAGCCTTAAATTTATCATACATCATTTGCTGAAGAAGTAACATCGAAAGAGTGAACTTTATCCGGAAACGCTGTCCGTTGGGAGATTATTCACTAGTTTCTTCACCACTTCGGTTTCGCTGGAATACTATACAGTGGTACCTCAGGTTACATACGCTTCAGGTTAAGAACTCCGCTAACCCAGAAATAATGCTTCAGGATAAGAACAGAAATTGTGCTCTGGTAGTGCGGCAGCAGCGGGAGGCCCCATTAGCTAAAGTGGTGCTTCAGGTTAAGAACAGTTTCAGGTTAAGAACGGACCTCCGGAACGAATTAAGTACTTAACCAGAGGTACCACTGTACTTATTGTGCCATATTAATAGAGACTATTTACACACATTATATATTGTCATATTGTCATTATGAATTTCCCTTTGAATGTTATATTGATTATTTATATTACTAAAGCTCGTTAGAGCCCTCACTATATTGTTCTTGGTCTCATGTTGCTCTGTTTTTTGATTCTCGTGTGGTGGTTAGGGCATTGACTTAGTGAGGTGTGTGGTAGGGGAGGTACGACCATCACCTGCCCCTCCATGAATAAAGGAATCTGGGGGTCCTGGATCTCGTCCGAAGTCCACTTGAGGGGCTAGGGCCATGCCAGGACCACAGGAACCCCGGGGTGAGCTTCAGTTGATTTTCATCGATGTGGCTCCCTCGTTTGGTGTTTACCCTTACAGACTACCTGCCAGAGAGGCAGGAGTCAGTTATACTCTGTTGCCAATGCCTAAGCCAATACCACTCACTTTGTTGTAATCAATGAAGTTGTGGCCTAAATTTTGCCCATTAACTTAAACCAAAATTACCTGTCAATGTGAAGTTATTTACTTGGGGAAGGGTTTGGGGGCCTCGGGGCGCAATGCTTACCTGAAAAGGGAGCCAGATAAGTAATGCAACCTTATGCATGCTTATGTGAAAGAAATTCCTACTGTGTTCAGTGGAACTTAATTTTGACTAATTGTACTCAATTTCTGGATAATAATACCCACAGAATACAGTCAGGCTGTCTTCTGAATTAGCAGGCATAAGATCACATTGCATGCTTATTTTAAAGAATCGGTTCTTTTCTTTAATAGGCCAGAGATATTCCAGTGACACTAACCAGCTAAGAACCTCTCCTCAACCCCATTTTTTAGAGCACACAAGATTATTCCTCAGAATATTTTTGGCCAACACATTGAGTGGCTATTGTTCCGAACAATTCAATGAGTCTACATACTAAGTTTACGTACTATATACTGTTGATTAGTGATCAAGGTGGCTTGAATTCAGTCATCTTATTTTCATTCTCATGAGTTTTAAGCCATTTTACACAGGCTGTCAGAAATGTATTCTGCATCAAAAAAAAAAAATCCTTCAGGGGGTTGGAGTAGTTGATATCCAATGTTGCTACCTTTAAAAAGAAATGTATTAAGGTTTATAGAGAAAAATACAAAACATGGTTTGGTTTAAAAATTGGAAAATATATCAAGACTTTTATATACATACAATAAAAATGCACGAAAAGTGTTTTTTGGGGAGAAATAGAGAAGGAAAAGTAAATAAAGAAATAAACATAATAGAAAAGAGGTTAAAAGAGAAAGATAGAAAATTAAGATTCAGAAACACATTTGCAAAGCAGCAAGCTAGCCAATGTTGACAAGGCAAGTGAAATGAAATCAAGGGATGCAAATACATATCAGAAGCAGATCCTATTGAATAACACCTCTAAATGTTGTCACCTTAACTGGGATGCTCTATATCTTCAAGTTAGTTTAGGGAAGAAGAAGAAGAAGAAGAAGAAGAAGAAGAAGAAGAAGAAGAAGAAGAAGAAGAAGAAGAAGAAGAAGAAGAAGAAGGCACTATGTCCTAAGGCAGCTAAATGCAAATCCCACATAGCATATTTTTTTTCTGGTTAGTTTGCACTCAGTGGCAAACATAGCCTGGATCTTGAAGCTGGGATTTGTCATGCACACATCTATGCACCTGCATTTTACCTCGGAATAGGTGCCAGTGCAGGCTTGGGGCTGCATTTTAATTTTTCATGCTTCAGCTGTCAGTTACAAGCCAGCTTTATGTTGCACATTCTGGCTTTTCTGAATAATTGTCAGATCATGGCTCCGGGTAGAAAAAGGTTACCTGTAAAGACCAAAAATGAGTATCAACCCCTATATGACTTTTTACAAAGTACCCCAAGGCCTTTTGCTTTTTCTTCTTTCTGAAATGACTTAAGTGCTAGCATTTAGACAGAAGCAGGGGGCACGCACACACTGAACAACGATGCCTGGTAGGATTTAGCCACATAACTGGTTTACCTGCTTTTAGAAATCTTGTGAATTTGGTTTTAATTGTTTTAAAGGTTATTTTACTTGAGCCCCAGGTGGAGATGAAATTCCCAGGGCAATTCAAAACCTGCATTTTAAGCACCTCAAAATCCCATTGATTCGAAAGGGGAGAAAGGTGATGTTGATGGACTCAAATTGTAATTGCGTGACTAGGCAGCGACAGGCCCAGCCCCCCAGCCGGGGAGAACTGGGGCTCATCAGGGTAAATGGGATATGGGGGTGCTCTGTGAGACGTAAGTGTAGCAGGCAGCCCAGCCCATATCCCCTCACGCAGGGTAGTTCACTGGCGACCTTTCAGTGTATGACCAGTGACACCCATATATATAAAACCCTTTAAGAGGGGGACCCTGGAATCGCCACTGCAGGGGGGTGAATACCACTTCATGCCCCTCTCCCCCCCATATAGGGAAGAAAAGACTACAGGATTCCACCCAAGGCCATAACAGCCAAAGTTGTGGCGAATTGCTACGGGGAAGACAGAACCTGCCAATGCAGGAAAATTTCTTCCTGGTCCTTCAACAGCAACCAGTCAAAGACCATAGCAGCGCCCGCTAAACAGGAAGAAAAAGTTAACCTGTAAACAAGAAACATTAAACAAAGGGAGGGTAAATTTCCAGAGCTGACTGTCTGGCTATTTTCGGCTCCACACCCTATTTATAAATGGGGCTGGCCCCACCTCCCAGCAAGAAACTTGGTTACTGAGGCTGGGCGTGAACCTCCAAAAATTAACAGTGAGAGGCAAGCCAGCCCCTGTTTGCCAGTAAGCTCCCTGGGAACTGTAGCACCACACGTGATCCCGCAAAGGGCACCCACAATGTAAAGTGTGAGTGCTCATTAATGTGATGCAAAGGGACTATCTATTTGGGTCATGTCTAAGTACACATTGAACCACTATTTTTCTCTAATGCATGACTTTGACAGTGCAATTTCATCAAAGACAGAGAGAGCACAGAAATAAGCCATAAGGTTAGGGCATGCATTCCCTGGTGCTCAAGCTAGAACAAATATATCTAATTTGCTGTAACCTACAATGAAGTAACTGCTGCCATATTGGTGGTTGGCCATCTGTACAGACTCCTCATTAAGGTTCTCACAGTACAAACTTCATAGAAAAAGACATATGCAGAATTCAGCAAGCAACTGCACAAAGAAAGAAGTCTGCAGGCAAAAGGTGCATTCTTCATAAAGAGGATGAGGTTTTCTTTAAAAGACCTGACAATCTCAGTAGGAGGAACTGAGGAATGCAGATTACAGTTCCAAAATTATCTTACTTTTGCCCTGATTTTCCAGGGTTCTAAATCACAAAAATCTAGAAGAGCAGAGGAGGCTGCCTGCTGCAGATGTTTGCCTTGCACTCACGGAGGCCAACAAGGATAGTGCTGGGGTTATTAGAGCCGCCAAAGAGGGTTGGAGTGATGTGAGCACCTGCTGATGAACTAGACTTTTCACATGTTCAGTCATGACGCAGCATTCACAGAGAAGTTCCTCTCTTCGGAAAGCAGCACTATTTTTGATAGATCATTTATTTTTTATTTTTTTAAAATAATTTATATTAAAGATTTTCCTCATTTGCAAAAGCACAGGCATCATCTATTTCTTCAGGTTGTGTTTTCTACAGATCAGTTACAATTGTCGTGAGACATTGGCGTTACATGCAGTAAAGGGTTGGGAAGAAGAGAGGGGAGACGGGAGAGAGGGGGTGGGGTGGTAAAGCTTCGTTTTTGTGTGGGTTTTTGTGTGTCAGCATCACTTGGGTCAGTTCTCTTTCTATTTGCTTGTTATGTTTCTTTGGTGGTGAAAGAGGTTGGGGTGGCCTAGGGTGTGGTTGATTGTCTTTGGTTGGCTGCAGTGGGATTTGTTTCTGTGTGTCGGGGGGGGGTTGCCTTAAGTTAGCCATATTGAATCGTATGCTGTCAGTGAGTTCATGTTCTTGTCTTGTGCTGTGTATGGGATAAAGGGGAGCCATACCGGAGTGAAGGCATCCTCAGCTATTTGTCCCCGTGTCAGTTTCAGTCTATTGGTTAGCTTTTCTAGTAAGGCTGTTTCCCATACTACTTGAGACCAGTGCTCCATGTTTATTTCTGAAAGGTCCCTCTAGTGTCTGGCTGTGATGTTTCTGGCTGCTGAGAGTAGGTGGGCTATGAGCTCTTTGTAGTGTGAGTGGGCATTGTTATCTTGGAAGATGCTCAGTAGAGCCCGTGATCATTTATTGAAGACCAGCACAACAGAGGGCTGTGCACACATTTTCTGCATCCTAGTAAGTTGCAAATGTGTATCCACATCAGATGAATATACTAATGGCCACAATTCATTTGACCACATAATAGAAATTAATGTGTGCCATAACATGTTATTACAAATAGATTCACAAGATTTTGAAAATACATGAATTCATAACTTGTATTCTTCTTTTACACTTCCAAATTTTAAAATCTGCTTATTAAGAAGTGTTATTGCAAAACCTTGTAAAGTATTGACTATAGCAGAGAAAACTACTTAAAAAAAATTAAAATATATCAAAAACCTGCTTAGCATCTTAGCAGCTGGTGATTCAGGTCCTATTCTTACACTGTGTTACGCTGGAAGGATTGGCATTCTCATTCATCCCTGGAAATTCATTTATAAATGTTCTAGTAATTGAACACACACACACAAATTACATTAGTGGTCAGGATTGTGTGGGATGGAGATCTTGGACAGTGGTAACCATTTGGCTCCCATATTATGAAACACTGAGAGAGAGAGAGAGAGAGAGAGAGAGAGAGAGAGAGTAGCTGGATCCAGACTAAGGCTGCAATCCTATCCCCAATTTAACTGGGGGTAAATTCAATTAGCACTGACTTCTGAGTAGACATGGTTAGGATTGTCCTGCATAACATATTGGCAACACTATATATCTAACTTAGTTCCTCTTGAAATCAGTTGGACTTAAGCAGACTTGTTCCATTGATTTAACAGGATCTAAATTCAACTATTTTTGTCTGGATCCAACTCTCAAGATTTAAGGCAATATGAAAAAATGGGACTAAATGTAAATGTTAGCATAGCAATGTGAGGACTACTGAGTCTGTATCTCCTGTTATTCTCCCCCCCCCCCAAGGATCACCCAAGGCAATTAATTGACCATAACATTTATGTATGCAGCTTTTGTTCACCAAGGAAGCCATTACGATATGACTTATCACCCAGAGAGTCAACCTACCATAACTGTCCTGCACAAAACACATTGATATTAGTGTGTATCAGGTGTGTGTGGCTCACATTTGGTAATTTGTATCCTTCTGTAAGTTAATATATGTACTGCGTCTACTTCAGCAAAAACTAGTTCACTCTGTGCACTTGCAGTATAACCCTGGGAATGCCTATTCAGAAATGACTTAGTTCAGTGGAGCTTACTTCCGGGTAAGTGTATCTTGGGTTGCATTTTTTCTTTCTCATTACATAATGGATTTGTGACTATTCCATTCAAATAGTGAGTTGTTTCCATTTTAAAATGCATTAGAATTTGTGATCTAGCAGTCTGGACTAATCTCTTGTATCTCGTTCATACACGGAGGCCATCCAAACTTCATGCTACAATTAATAAAGCATGTCCAACAATAGTTTTCAGTTCTGGTGTGGAGGGCCAGCACAAACTGCAATGTACAGGTTGAGATGCAACTGCAAATTTGTTGTTGTTTAGTCGTTTAGTCAGGTCCGACTCTTCGTGACCCCATGGACCAGAGCACGCCAGGCACTCCTGTCTTCCACTGCCTCCCGCAGTTTGGTCAGACTCATGTTGGTAGCATCGAGAACACTGTCCAACCATCTCATCCTCTGTTGTCCCCTTCTCCTTGTGCCCTCAATCTTTCCCAACATCAGGGTCTTTTCCAGGGAATCTTCTCTTCTCTTGAGGTGGCCAAAGTATTGGAGCCTCAGCTTCAGGATCTGTCATTCCAGTGAGCACTCGGGGCTGATTTCCTTCAGAATGGATAGGTTTGATGTTCTTGCAGTCCATGGGACTCTCAAGAGTCTCCTCCAGCACCATAATTCAAAAGCATCAATTCTTCAGCGATCAGCCTTTTTTTATGGTCCAGTAGTAACTGAATGAATGAATGAGATGACAAGGAGGGAATGCATAAGGCTTATTCATGTAACACCAAACCATAGATCGGTATGCATGTGAGCCAATCCTGTATAACTGGTGAAATTCCCAACTGTGTCATGTATCTCTCTAGATTTGCCTTTGAAGTGGGGTTGGCACCAAGCAATAAATTCCATACAGTCTCTGTATGAGGTTTAGGCAATAGATAACATTGCAGAGTGAATAGGAAAGTAGTCTTAACATTGTCAAATACAATTTTAAAACAAGCAAACCCTTTCCTTGTTACAATTAATAGAAGATTTCAAGAGATAAATGTGACTTCTTTTTAAAATGTTTGTCTTTTCATCACCATATCTGTCTACCGAATGTCTCTTGGTGACCTACTTTTCTGTTATTTGTGCATGACTCAAGCCTGTCCTTCATTGTTGCAGGCTACTGTTTGTTCAGTTTAATAGAAGTCAGCCTGACAGTACAAGGGATGAACGAGGGGAAGTAGCCATGACCTCAGATAGCATTAAATCAGGCCAACTAATCATTGAATTGTGGCTAAGTAAGACGTTTCAAAACAAACATTCTCTAGCCTTGCCTTAGCTGCTCGAGTAACTAGGTCAGCTTTCATCAAAGAAGAAAAGAATAAAAAAATGTGCATGGGGTCCTATTTTTGTCACCTTTGGCAAAACAAAATGTAGACTCAGCTAGTCCCAGAAGGAAAGCAGTGTATTAACTAAAGCAGTAGGGCATGTTACCCTTCTCACTTTGATGCTCACAAATGTGATTGTATAATCACTTATATACACAACCTGGCACAGTAAAGACTTCAGTTGCGGTGCATGAACAACATTTGCATGGGTAAATTTGCATGACTGTATCATATGAACATGTCTAGTGTTTTCTTAGGCAGGACTTGGAGAAAACATCTCCTGGTGTTTAATCCGCCACAAATAAGAATAGGGTTAACCACACTGGCATTTTGCCCTGTCAAACATAGCAGGCTGAGCAGAATTTGCTGTTCAAAAACCTCTTGTGAAAATATCCTTGATGCTAAAACATTAAGCTTTATTTCATCTTTAACCTTTATTTCATCTTTAGTGGACGTTTTCTCATGGCATCTAACTTGTAAAGAATTAGAGTTAGCAGAGTTGTTCCTTAAGTCTGATATTTGTTTTTCTTTCTTCAGCTGTCGTTCTACTAGCCTCCTAATTCCTATTTCGCAGGGAAAGTGATTTTTCTTGTTCACTGGCAAAATTCCCACTCCTATGAAATGTGTTTGCACATGCATGTACACAAACATGTGTGCATGCGTAGAAATATTCTGTATATTGCAGAAATCCTGGCTTTATGTGTGAAATTTGTCTCATGAACTCTGTGCCCCAATATTTCATCTCCCCATGAGCTCCATCACAGCGGATACTAGATTTGCTAAAATCATCATCTATGGTTACATCATCATGTTACATTCCCAGCATAGATCTGCCCTCAATTACACTGCTTCATTTCTTCTCCCTAAAGGTGAATGGCAGCAACCATCAATTTCTGTGACAGAAGGTTAAGAGGTTAGGCTCAGGTGCAGGCTGAACATTTCTCATAACCTTGGCAGTTTCATGGGCTGGTTCTCCCATCCCCATGAACTATCTACATCATGGGATGGATTCAACAAATCAGACCCATCAGCAAATGCTACACTGTCACCAAATCATGACAATTCCCGGTTCTTTTACAAGGCCCTTTCTCAGAGAGGTGAAACTACAGCTGCTCCACTGAGCTTCCTTCCCTTAAAATACATGCCACCACCTCGCTGAGTGAACACTCTTAACAGATGTGTTGTTTAGATATGATGTGCCTTCAAAGCTGCCTATCAGAAATCCAGCTGCTGTCCCCTCAGCGATGTTTCACCATCTGCCATGCACCCAGACCCTCCAAGTGTCCCTATTTTCCAGGGATTTACAGAAGCTGTCCCTGTTTCTGATGTGATCTTGGAATGTCCCACTTTTCCTTAAAGGTAAAGGTAAAGGTACCTCTGACCGTTAGGTCCAGTCACAGATGACTCTGGGGTTGCGTGCTCATCTCGCATTATTGGCCGAGGGAGCCAGCGTACAGCTTCCAGGTCATGTGGCCAGCATGACTAAGCCGTTTCTAGCGAACCAGAGCAGTGCACGGAAACTCCGTTTACCTTCCTGCTGGAGCGGTTCCTACTTATCTACTTGCACTTTGATGTGCTTTCGAACTGCTAGGTTGGCAGGAGCTGGGACCAAGCAACAGGAGCTCACCCCGTCGCGGGGATTTGAACCGCTAACCTTCTGATTGGCAAGCCCTAGGCTCTGTGGTTTAACCCACAGCGCTACCCACGTCCCCACTTTTCCTCAGGACGTCCTTATTTTCATCATAGAAATGTCGGAGGGTATGGAGTTATATGACCCCCCCCCCGAGCCAAGGAGATACAACCTTTAGAAGACATCTGAAGGCAGCCCTGTATAGGGTAGTTTTAAAATCTGTAATGTTTTATGATGTTTCAATATATGTTGGAAGCCACCTAGAGTGGCTGTGGCAACCCTGTCAGATGGGTGGGGTATTATTATTATTATTATTAAATGTGACATTCCTATTTTCATTGGAGAAATGTTGGCGTGTATGTGCATCTCTGTCTATTTTTGCTCATGTCCCGTGATTTCTCCCTATGTCTCTGACACCTGACATCTAATATCTTCCTACCTGAACTATAAACTCCTCAAGGCTGACACTTGGTTTGTGAGAATTTTGCCTAGCTACAATAAAGTTTTGTACTTGCAGACCAGAAACCGTTGCCTAGCAACAGCAGAATAAGCAAGACTATTGCTTAATATTGTCCAGATGCAGATAAACTCTATCACTATTTTACTGCATGAGATGGGGCTCTGGTTGAGGGAATATGGACTATGCTACTCCTGCAAACTCCTGCCAACCTAGCAGTTCGAAAGTACGAAGTGCAAGTAGATAAATAGGTATCGCTCTGGCAGGAAGGTAAACGGCATTTCCGTGCGCTGCTCTGGTTTGCCAGAAGCAATTTAGTCATGCTGGCCACATGACCTGGAAGCTGTATGCTGGCTCCCCCGGCCAGTAAAGCGAGATGAGCGCCGCAACCCCAGAGTCGTCCACACTTTGATGTGCTTTCGAACTGCTAGGTTGGCAGGAGCTGGGACCAAACAATGGGAGCTCACTCCGTCGCGGGGATTCGAACCACTGACCTTCTGATTGGCAAGCCCTAGGTTCTGTGGTTTAGACCACGGTGCCACCTGCGTCCCTTGAAGTAAGACCCTTTGAATTCAGTGGGGTTTATTTTTTAGTAGGATTGTGAAGTGCCGTAGAGAGGGTAACGGGGGGAATATGGGTGATGATGGAAAGATCATGTGAAGGCTTACACATGCCCAGCAGAATGGAATTGTTGACCTTCCTTCCCTTTAATCCACTGACTCAACCTCCCTCCAGCCATCATGACATGTCACAAACTGTTTTTGAAACTACCCTCAATTTCAAAAGCACTTTGCCATGCATATTGAGCTGTTGCGGCTTCAGAAAATGAGTATAAACGGTCTCTCAGACTCATGGGACTAGCTGTACAGAGCTTTGAATCCAGGCCATACTTTCTGTGTGATGTAGTCACACCTGTCATTTACTGCAAAACATCAGGAACCACCCATTTCAGTGTGAAACTAGCAAAGCATTAATGCAATGTTTGCTAATGGTTTTTTTTTTTTTTTAATTCTGGCACATTCCAAGGACTTAATCTGAACCTTGGTTCAGCTCCTGTAACCACAAAGTGAAGACCTAGCACTGAAACCTGTGAAGGCATGGGAAAGTGTGTAACTCCTGAGCATGTGCAGAGTATATATTTCTTGTCAGTGAGTATTCACAACCAGTTCCTACACATCTGATATTGAGTGGTGGGCAGAGCTACACATCGGTCAACAAAGGAACATTCGAGGCCTCCAGCCTTTTCTCTTGGAAAATAAAACACTGCCTTTTGAAGGTTTATTCATTGCTCTTGTACTGAAATTGTAGTTTGTTAGAACTGGCGAAAATATTCCTCCTCTGTTCTGTTTTTATTCAGTGCCTTATGGTTAAAAAGAAGAAACTGAAGCCTTTGATATATTTTTCTCTGTCCAGTATTTTAGCCCTGCAGATGTCAGTTTTCTCGAAAACTAATTGGAATGTGTGTGTGCCTCTTTCCATTGACTCAAGACAGTATATTCTTTAAAAAAGAAAAAAAATACCAAGAACATCCTCCCCATTTTCCTGCTCAGTGCACTGCCTCTTACAGTCTGAAAGGTCTTTATATTTCAAGGGTCAGTGAAGTGAAGTGATCTTTTGCACATGCCTAGTTTGCAATCCATGTAAAATGTCAAAGACTCAAGAAAGAAGATCATTAAATAATAATTTGTCGCAATCAAAAGATATAGCTCAGCCAAAAAAATGAAGCAGCCAGAATGATTTAGAGCTGAAAAGTTAAAATTTATGGTTGAAAGACTAAGGAGGTGGATTGTTCACAGCATAGTGACAGCATAGGGAGAAAATTGCCTGCCAGAATCGTACAGTTAACCAAGCAAAGAAACCTGTTATATTTGCTTACTTTGTAGTCTTACTTTTGAGTTCAGTTCAGAAGAGAGAGGGGAAACCATTGAGCTTTCAGACATTGCTGGACTGCAGTTCTCATCATCCAGGGCCACTGGCCTTGCTCTCTGTTGCTAAAGATTAAGGCGAAATACAATTTTGTTTGTATTCTAATGAGAAACTGACTAATGTGCACTTCTTGAACCAATACTGAACCGAATCACAGCTATTGTTCAAATTTCACACTTTTGCGAATGCTGTGATTCAGTTTTCCAACCAAACAATATGTAAAAACACACATGTATATATTAGGGGATTGTGTGCATTAAAACTGCATCTTTGTGAAAATAGCATACAGAGATGCATTTTGCAAGAGAAAAACGCTTGCAAAAATAGGTGCGTTACTCAAAATCGCATAGAAAAGATTGTTTATCAGAAAGGTGCACTAAAACGCTGAGATGTTCTTTTCATTTCAACAGCAAGTTACTGCAGAAATGTGGAGATCTTTTGTAGAGGCTCTAATGCGCACTAGGAAAAACCCTATCAGATTTCTCATTCATTGCAAGCAAAGTGGTATTTTCATGTGCATGGAGAAAGGAATTTGGCTCTACTTTCCTTTCGAGAAAATTAACTTTGAATTGAGATGATTACATGTAGCAAATATTAAATCTTCCAAAACACTGGCAACAAATTATGATCCTCGATACACTTATATTCTGTAATCATATCATATTTATTATCCAGACTTATATTATTCAGTGGAGCTTGCTCATCACCCTTGCAGCCCCTTGCAAGAGTGGAAGGATTAATGAGAGTTATAACACCGTGTCCACTGAGGATTCACAATTGAAGTTGTGGATATTCAACTGAAATAGGGGACATTTATCACAGTGAGATAACGTGTCGGCCCTCTAGGGCTGTGCAGACCAGGTCCATTTTTGATGCTCCAAGCAGCCAGGGTCTACTTGTTTTGAACATGCCAGAAGGAGCTGTTCATGCTTGCATTGGTACACAGACAATCCCTTCTGCTGTCCTTCAAATGCAGATGCTGGGTTGGTCCACCTGGCCTCACAGCCCGACTCATGCAACAACTCCCTCATGAATACTAAATGGTGATTTTTTGACCACCACATGCAGTGGTTACCCTGACCAAGTCTATAGTAGGAGTAGGAGCAATTGTGTGGTTCCAAGAGGCAGGAATACTTGCGCTGCCGGCTTTAATGGAAACTGTAGCATCTGCAAACAAGCACACCATAGCATTTATAAACAAGCAGTACAATGTTTCTAACCCTCATATGACTTTTGCTACTGTTATTTAATCTATGGCAGACTTCTCCAAAATTCCTTTGATGTTTTGCCCAAGGAACTTTCAAATGCATTCCAGTTTTCAATTCAGGATGAATTTAAGTGGCATATAAAGTACAGACTATTTAAACCAGATTTAAGAAGACTCTATGACAGGGGTCCTCAGACTTACCCGGCTTCGGGCCGGTTCCTCCGGCGCTGACCACACGGCGGGCCGGAGGGGGAGCCCATACGCGTGCGCACTTGCTTTTTCCGGCGCACTTCTGGCATGGTGTGGTGCCAGAAATAGCTTGTGTGCATGCACAAGCATAATTTCTGGCGGACTCCGGGTCGGTGCGGCACTGGAAATAGCTTGTGCTCATGCGCACGGGCCTCCGCAGACCTGGAAGTGCACCAGAAATGACGCTTGCGCATGTGTACAAGCTATTTCCGGTGCCGCGCTGACCTGGAGATGGGCAGCCGCACCACGCCGCATTGGTAAGAGCGGGCGACGGGGGTTGTCGCGGGTCGGATAATTAGCTCGAGCGGGCCATATCCGTCCCACGGACCTTAGTCTGGGGACCCCTGCTCTATGACATGCCACATATAGATTAGAGGACATTCTTTTCAAACTCCAGATTCACCTGCAAACTTCAATGGATTCCTGCAACCTCATAAAATAGAATTAGCATTAAAGACTTCTGGAACTATTACTTTAAAACACTGAGGTAATTCACTTTGGGGGTCATGACTACAGCTAAAAGGCACAGCATTTCCCAGGTTTGGATTAATTTCCTTTAACAAATACTTATATTTGAATGTGAACCGTGTGCATATTTATCTCTGTCCTGCCTCCGTTCTATCTCTGACTGCCATTGTTTGCATAACATAATATTCTCGTCAGTGTTTGTTCCAGAGAATGAGATTCAGAAAGGTGATATCTTTTATTACACCAGCGTCTTTAGCTATGGCGTTTAAATTCTCAGCCTTCACACAAAACTTTTACCCAGACAGTACTTTGCAGTTTAAAAACTGTGCATTTGCCAACGTAAGTTATCCAGTAAGAGGGTTAATTTTAACCTCCCCTGTTTGTCAAAGTCTTCATTCATTCTCCCCCCAAAATGGCCGTTTTATATAAATGCCAGGTTATGCCCGTTTGATAAATTGAATGGCTCACCCTTGTATTAAAAAGAAATATTCAAGAGAATGCAGTTACATTATCTTATGCAATGCCCATAATCTCTCTGTAGTTTAGGTCTGCAACTGACAGTGTATGATCAGAATACAGCCCATGCCGCAAGGAGGTCAATTTTTACATTAAGGTGATACAGCCACATAAGATTTGAGCCAAGTTAACTTGATGTCTTTTCAGTTTCTCTTCCCACTCTGTTAGGAAAGGAAAGGTACACCCCTGCTTTTTGAATCAGCTCATGCATAATGTCGCTGCCCAAGAATCGGGAATAAATTAAATTCAGTTTGCATTTATAAATGTGTATTTACATAATTTGCAAACTGAAACGCAGACATCCTTTGAAATTCTCATGCAGTTTGAATTTTCCAGTGCAGTACTCCAGCCAAATAATGTATTCAGAAATGCATAATTAGTGTAAAGTTTGCATAGAAACTCTTCCCTTGGTGAAAACAATGTCAGGATGCTTTCTGTTGGCGAAAACAGCTTTGTAATATGTATGTTAGGCACAATGGCATACCAAAAAATGTACATAGTAGGAAAAATTCACAGTAAAACTCTGACCATTTTTCATGAGGATTAATAAAAAGAAAGAATCACAAACTGATGTGGAAAAGTGGAGAACAAACTTAAGATTGTAAAATTTAGAAACTGAGAGAAATCAAATGTGACATAATTACCCATTCCTACCATGTGGATTAAGGGACCTAGGTGGCGCTGTGGGTTAAACCACAGAGCCTAGGGCTTGCTGATCAGAAGGTTGGCGGTTCGAATCCCTGCGACGGGGTGAGCTCCCGTTGCTCGGTCCCAGCTCCTGCCCACCTAGCAGTTTGAAAGCACGTCAAAGTGCAAGTAGATAAATAGGAACCGCTCTGGCGGGAAGGTAAACGGTGTTTCCGTGCACTGCTCTGGTTCGCCAGAAGCGGCTTTGTCATGCTGGCCACATGACCCGGAAGCTGTACGCCGGCTCTTGGCCAATAAAGCGAGATGAGCGCCGCAACCCCAGAGTCGTCCACGACTGGACCTAATGGTCAGGGGTCCCTTTACCTTTACCTTACCATGTGGATTAATATTTAGTAGATGTGCATGGGTGCTTTTTAAGTACCGGGAGCATACACTGAACCCACTGCAACCAATTTTCCAAATATATATGCTTTCACCATATATATCCTTTCACCTTCCCCCAATCTGTGGTTCCCCAAATGAATTTGTGAGGCTTCACGATTACTATCTGTGGGAAAGAAAGAAAACAAACAGCCAGAGCTTCAATTGGCTCTTGCATTCCCAGAGGCCGTGGATGAATGGGGAACAGAAACCAAGGGGCATGGGGTTGGGGAAAGCACTGCCGTTTCCATCATAATTCCGTCACAATTCCGTAGGAAGTTTCTATATGAGAAATGAAAGCCTGTTCTGTGGCTGCTGCTTTCTGTAGCTTCATTGTTAAATTGATATTGGTTGGAATGTGCAGTCACATTCTTATGTTCCATGTTGAGTCCTGCTTTAACAACAATTACAGAAACAGTGTAAGAGAATCATAGAATTGTAGAGTTGGAAGCGACCAAGCCCAGGGCCAATCTAAAGGATATACCATATTTTTCGCTCTATAAGGCGCACCCAACCATAGGGCCCACCTAGTTTTTAGAGGGGGAAAGCCCCATTTTTTTGAGGATCAGCTCAAATTTCTGCAGCTTCTTTTGCAAAGGAGAAAAGCCCCATTTTTTGAGCATCAGCTCAAAGTTGTTGAGCTTACTTTGCAAAGGGAAAAAAACCCTGTTTTATGGGGTTTAACTCACAGTTCTGCAGCTTCAGGAAGCTATTTCTACAGTTTCCAGACAGATAATCTAATCAGCCAGTCACATGTCGCTGGGGAAACAGCCTCCCTCTGCAAGGGGGCGGGGCTGGAATCTCTCTCCCTTATCTCTCTCCCCGATCGTTTGCTGAGCAACTGCACAGCGGCCTTCCTTTCAACACCCCCTTCTCTCTCTCTCTTTTTTAAAAAAAGCATGATATGCTTTTGCCCCATGGCAGTTCAGCTCCAGGGACCACACATTCGCTCCATAAGACGCGTAGACATTTCCCCTTACTTTTTAGGAGGAAAAAAGTGTGTCTTATGGAGCGAAAAATACGGTATCACCTCTGTATTTGTGCTTTTATAAAGGCATATTCTTTCACAAATTGCCTGGGGGAACCATCATGAATCTACTGTGTGGGGAATAAGAGAACTTTAACCCTCAGTCCCCTGCTATAGTCCCATTCAGAATGGACCTCATCATAACCTCTTTTTCCCCCTAGGCAAATTGCTTCATTTTTTGTTTTTGTTTTTGTTTTTGTAAGGCGAACCCTATGATCGTGTTTTTGGTAGCTACCTTTAAAACGCAAATGAAAGCAATACTGAAAACAGCAAGCACCATTTACTAACGGTGATGACTTCTATGCTTCCTGTGGCTCTCAATCACTGTTTTACAAGATGAAATCCACTGATGCCCAGACCAGGGACTTCAGAGTGAAATCCAGTAGCAAAAGTTCTAGTGATTTAATTGCCACATCACTGCTTGCTTTCAAGCTCCGGTATAGCAGCTTCACTAATGAACTTCACATTATACTTCTCTTAATGTGTTATGATGTTAAAAGACTAAGTGAGATTCTGGTGAAAGTCTCCAGCAGCACCTTGTCATCACCAGAAAGGTAGAGCTAGGCAGTATTATCTTGATTATGCGTCATTTAGGGGAGTGATCCAGTTAAACTGAAACTTTTTGGCACATGTCTGATTTCAGAGGGAGAGTGTTAAGCATGTTTTTACTCTGCAAGAATGCTCCCCCCCCATCATGGTACTCAGCAGCATAGGAGCACCGGCATATATAGAGCGATAGAGATAGAGATACAGTGGGACCTCGACTTATGAGTGACCCGACTTACGTGTTTTTCGACTTCCGAATGACTTCCGGAAGAAAAAAAATGGCCGCTGCAACCGAATTTTTCGACTTGCGAAAGGAAGTCGCGGCCGCTTTGAATAGGATTTTTTCGACTTACGAATTTTTGAATAGGATTTCTTCGACTTACGAATTTTTTTCGCTCAATGCATCCCTATGGGGACTCGACTTACGAGTGTTTTCGACTACCGAAGATCGTGTCGGAACGCATTATCTTCGTAAATCAAGGTCCCACTGTATATAGATGAGAAATGTTATGTGTCTTCAAAGAGAAGACCTGAGAAAGAAAGCACTCGAGTCCTTTATGAAAACTCAATCAGGTGAGTTCATCAAAGTTTTGAAAGTTTGGTGGAGAAAGGAGCAAAGCAGGGAAGGAAAGAAGAAATGGCAACTGGTCAGGACCAAAGGAAGTTTATAGCCAGTGGTGGTGGAGATCATCATCATCATTTTACTTATATGGCGCCTTTCCACAGTTAAAACAATGCTCAAGGTGGCTTACAATATGAAAAGATTTACTGGTAAAGGTAAAGGGACCCCTGGCCATTAGGTCCAGTCGTGACTGACTCTGGGGTTGCGGCGCTCATCTCACTTTATTGGCCAAGGGAGCCGGCGTACAGCTTCCAGGTCATGTGGCCAGCATGACAAAGCCACTTCTGGCGAACAAGAGCAGTGCACAGAAACGCCATTTACCTTCCCGCTGCAGTGGTACCTATTTATCTACTTGCACTTTGATTAGTACAAACATAGAAAAGTTGTCATAAAAATAAATAAAACACATCAAAAACTACATAACCAAACTGAACAATTTCCACATAAAAATAAACATACAAAAAGTTAATATCAGCAACAGCAAAAACTCCCGACAACCCCCCCGCCCCCCCAAAGAAAATACCCCAGTCCTTGCTGGGCAACAGCAGCAGCAGTTCTTATGAAGCCTGTCAGGCCCTGTCCTAGGCCAGATGGAGAGAGGCAGGAACAGGGCCCTCAGGCTCCCAGGGATGAGTGACTGGGTAGGTGCATGCAATTGAGGAGCAAGGATGAGAAGTGTGGGGTGTCAGGGCCTGGCAGCAGCTGAAGCTTGTTGCTCCCCACTTTGCTTCTCATTGCACAGCAGCACTAGCTAGCTGGATGTGAGCCCGGGGCACAATAATAGAGGCTCAGCTCTAATGCATAAGCTGATCAAGAAAGGTAATACCATGACCAAGATGATTTCAGTGTGGTTAATGTGCACAAACAAGGAAACTCTCATGGCCAAGAAACCTTCTTTAGAAAATGGAAATCTTGCCCACATGAGGAGAACAAAAAAGAACATAAGCTGTAGCAAAAGAAATATGAGTAGGCACAATAAGTGATGTCAGAAAAATAATGTAATTTTTTTTATTTAATTAAATGCATAAGAAACAGGAAAACCTTTAGAAAATGGTTGAGCTGTGGGTGACAAAGGAGTCAAAGGTGTGCCAAAGGAAGAAAAAGAAACAGCAGAGAACAGGATGATTTGCATCAGTTTTCACTGAGCTAGGGTAGATCCCTGTTTTTAAACTAACATTCTCAGGAATCAAGTCTGGGAAACTGAAGCAAATGGTGGTGATAAGAGATGAAGTTGTGGGTGTTATTTTAAAATTTCAAATGAACAAATCACTGGGTCCAGATGGCATCAGCTCAATAGTTCTTCATATAATTCAAATGTGAAATTGCTGATCTTTTAACAAAAATATGTAATTTGTCCCTATGACCGTTCTCCATGCCTGAGGACTGGAAAGGGGTCAATGTAATTCAATTTTTTTTAAAGGGATCCAGTTTGATCATGGAAATTATAAGAAATTATTATGGTTTGATCATGTTTGATCAAAGGGATCCAGTTTGATCATGGAAATTATTTGATACCTGTCCCAGGAAAACTGGTGGAAAGTTTTATTAAATGTATTATTAACAAGGAGAAGGACAAGTCTTGCTAAAGAAGAACCAGTATGGGTTCCACAAAGTAAGTTCTGTCTAACTAATTTTTTATAGTTGTTTGAGAATTTCAACAAGCATGTGGATAGCCATGCTCCAATAGATATTATGTACTTAGATTTTCAAAAAGCTTTCATTAAAGTCCTTCACCAAAGACTCTTAAGTAAGCTTAATAACTGCCTGTGCAAAAAGAAATGGAAAGTCTTGTGTCCTTGAATTGCAGAACACAGAGAGCCTTACTTTTGCAGTGGAAATCTTATGGAGGGATGTTAATGATTGGACCAAAAGCTTTAGAAATCATAGGAAATATATAGCTACTAACAGGTTAGCACCAGCAGTGGGCCGAATAAGGCGTTGGTCAAAAGCCTGGGAGTTTTGAGGGTCCAACTCTGCCAACTGTCCTTTGGAGATGTAAGGATCAGAGTGACAGCCTGGGTCCTATGCTTTGGTAGACCCCTGCAGTGATAAAAACAACAGTTGGGAGCAAGTACGGTAATCTCTGAGCAATGATTGCACAGCACATAGCCTTGCCATGTGTTTTGGGAACTGCTGAAAGCTGGGTCCCATTGCACATAGAATTCATTTCATGGCAGAGCAGGAAGTAGGGACAAATCAAGGAAGCACTGGCTGGCTGGTGTGCACGACTCAATCTAGAAGCAAGCCCTTTTTGAAAAGGCTTGTGTTCCGGCTAGGATAAGAAGGGGAGGTAAGTGGTTCACTAGCAGGCTGGAACATACAGGTACACAACCTGATCTGGAACACATCTGAAGAGCTCTGGCCAGGAAAGGAAGGTGAGGAAAAAGAGGTGGAGCTATCTGGTAGGTAGCAGCAGGAGAAATGAGGCAACACTGAAGGAACTGGCTGAAAGGGCCTAGCAGTGTGATCCTAACCATGTCTACTCAGAAACAGTGGGACGAGGTGAGGCAGCAGAATTCCGGGCACAGAATTGTGAGGGGCAACAACCTGGCACCCCCAGAACAGGCTCCTTCACTGAGGTTGCATGGTTGCCACTTTCCAGAGCTGCAGGGAGGTGAGCTGTGGCCTTCACAGCTGCTGTGGTGCCTTCTTCTCCTTGCTGTTGGTGAAGGGATTCCCACCCCTGGGAGGAACTCCCACCGGCCAGAGCCTGATGACTTTTCATGGCTGCATTGGTCCTTCCCTGGGGTGTTCCTCCCAGCATGTGTCCTTGTGTGAGGCATGCACCCCATGACAGAAGTGCAGCAAGGGTAGCCTGCTCCCCTGGGACCCACCAGCGCCCGCCCTCGCACTGCGCAACCAAGGAGAGGTGGCCAGGGAAGGGCTGAGCTTGGCACCTCAGCCTGTTCTCCACCACCCTCCTCCTAGGCTTGCTGCAGCTGCAGCTCCAGTGCTGCCAGGATGTCTTCAAGCCTGCCAAGGAGCGCCAGCCGCCAATCCCATCGGGAGATCGCCAAGCTGAGATGGTGAACTTGGCAGGCAACCTTCCTGAGAAGCAGATGCTGCAGGGGTGCAGAAAAGCCTACTGTTGCCCTCTGTGCAATGCTCACAAGTAGGTTAGGGGGCAGAATCCTTTCCCCGCCCCGGGTACTGCCAACGCACGCTATGCCACTGCTTAGAAATAATGATTTCAACAGGGCTTACTTGTGGGTAAACAGATTTAGATCTGGTTTTCTGCCTAAGAGAAAGCCATGGAGCTTGGGAGGCAGGGAGAAAGGCATTATGCTTCTGTTTATCAGTTTCTGGGGATTAAAAATGTTATTGTTCTTGGGTTCTGCTTATGGGCTTCCCACAGGCATTGGGTTGGCCACTGTGAGAACAGGATGTTGGTCTTTTAATATTCTTGCGGCTCTTTTAATATTCTTATAGCTGTTGCTATAACATAAAATATTGCTTATCTATGTACTTTGCCTGTACATAAAAAAAATATTATCCCTATCTCTGAGAAAGGAAGTATGAAATGAGATTATAATAGAGATTCAAGGGTTGATTTCAGGTGCATGGGAATGGCATATCTTTGATTGGGGGGGGGGGGTTCCTTATCAGTTTTACTTTAAAGGAGTGGGCCCAAGAGAGGGGAGGAGTGTGGTTTGATAGCCATTGCCCTTGGGCCCCCCCAGCAGGCACTTTCTACCAAACATTAAAGGTAAAGGTAAAGGGACCCCTGGCCATTAGGTCCAGTCGTGTCCGACTCTGGGGTTGCGGCGCTCATCTCGCTTTATTGGCCGAGAACCGGTGTACAGCTTCCGGGTCATGTGGCCAGCATGACAAAGCCGCTTCTGGCGAACCAGAGCAGCGCACGGAAACGCCGTTTACTTTCCCGCCACAGCGGTTCCTATTTATCTACTTGCACTTTGACGTGCTTTCGAACTGCTAGGTGGGCAGGAGCTGGGACCGAGCAACAGGAGCTCACCCCGTCGCAGGGATTCGAACCGCCGACATTCTGATCAGCAAGCCCTAGGCTCTGTGGTTTAACCCACAGTGCCACCTGGGTCCAAACATTACTCTGTACCAAAGAAAGATGCTCCTTATCTTCACAGCAGAAAAATAATACTGCTCTCTCCACTTGTTCCTGTCTTCATATGGCACTTTAGAAAGTTCTTCCCAGGTTAACATGGTGTCTTTTTTTTTAATGAACAAATAAGATCAGCTTGTGTAAAGCCGCTCTCTCTTTCATTTTGTTGAACCGACATGGCAACAATACCATTGAAGTGTTTTCTGCAAACGTGCTGAGAGGAAAGAAGTCCTATAAAAGAAAAAGGAGAGAGAGAGCTCAGGAAAAGAGTCATTTTTCTGGGGTGGGCAGGATGGCCTCACTTGATAGCAATATGGCACAGAGATGGAAATTCATTTTCTTATCATTTATTCCTTTTTTTGTACTGTCATGTCAAGATGAATAGTTTTCACTCTAATTTTCTTTCCCAGATGATAGGGGCATTGTCACTTGCGTGCACGATCACCAATTTAATAGCTTTCTGTCTCTTTCTGGAGTGGACTGTCGAGCTAGGTGTCTAATCTTGACCTCGGTCAACAGAAATTGTGAGGAAGTGAAAGTCTCTGAGAGTCGGTACTTAAAATGAGCACAGCCCCGTTCAAACATCGCACATGAAATTCTCCATAAACACCTTCCTGTACAGCTGAAGAACTCTTCAGTGAGCAAAGAACATAGGAACAAAGTGCATCAGTTACTACAAATTATTTCTTAGCACAGTGGGGAGGGGGAGCTCCGAAATATTTCATGCTGGACGTTGCCAGTAAAGGGGCTGAACATGAAATGCTCAACGTAATAATGCCTTTTGAAAACCATGATGCAGCCATAACACCCATATTATGTACAGGAATGGGATGCAGGTGGCGCTGTGGTCTGAACCACTGAGCCTCTTGGGCTTGCCAATCAGAAGGTTGGTGGTTCGAATCCCTGCAACAGAATGAGCTCCCGTTGCTCTGTCCCAGCTCCTGCCAACCTAGCAGTTCAAAAGCACACCAGTGCAAGTAGATAAATAGGTACCGCTGCGGCAGGAAGGTAAACGGCATATCCGTGCGCTCTGGTTTCCGTCACAGTGTTCCGTTGCACCATAAGCGGTTTAGTCATGCTGGCCACATGACCCAGAAAACTGTCTGTGGACAAACACCGGCTCCCTCAGCCTGAAAGTGAGATGAGTGCTGCAACCCCATAGTCGCCTTTGACTGGACTTAACCGTCCAGGGGTCCTTTACCTTTACCTTATTATGTACAGGCCTAATAATCTCATCTCTTTAAGACATCATTGAGAAGGAGATGGTACAGAAAACGACAGTCAATATATTCAAAAGGATGCTCTATCTCTCCCTCCAGACTCTTTGCAGGCTGTAGCTCTTCCCCAGGCAAATTCCCCAGACCCTCCAAGTGTCCATATTTCCCAGGGACAGTCCTGGATTTACAGGCACAGTCCTGTTGGAGGTGATGACTTTATTTTCATCAGAGAAATGTTGGAGGATAAGTAATAGGATGTCCCTATTTTTATCGGAGAAATGTTGGAGGGTACGCACCCCCCACCCTACTTTGCACTCACCTTTTGCCTGGCTAGTCCTTGAACTCAGATCCTGCTTCTTGCTTTCTTAGATAGGTGATGGTTGGTTTTCAGTGCCAACAGGAAAATATTTAAAATCATAGTAAAGAGAGAACTTTTGTGCATGAGCAAAATGTCTTTCACCATCTAGTAACCATATTTAGTAGGCCCACATAGTATGGATTTGATTCAGGACATGGCCTTGACATATGATCCCACATATATGTAGGAAATAACATGCATCTCCTCTGTAGATATTCATGTGCAAGGGAAATAATCACTTGTGTTTCACTGTATGTATGTACATGTGGAATACCTAGCTTGCAATTATTTCCAGCATATGAACCTACAAATGTGTGTGACTGACACATTTAATGATGTGTACGTGGCAGGTTATTTTCCTGCTCTCTGCAGGAAAAGGAGAATTCATAAAATGGTCCTCAGAGAGTGCAACTCCCAGGCACATATTGTTTCAGAAATTATGCTTGGTACTTTTGCTGTCTGCATACTTTAAACTGTACAGTACACATTCTGCTCAGACATTAGTCCCACTTCTGGGTAAACATGTAAAAACATGTAAAAATATTCTAAGGAAGTGCTAGAAAATTTGTTATAATCACCAACATCCTCCTTTGCCCTTTGCAAATTCTGATGAAAATTTTCCTGATCTGCAACCACTGGGCTAATGTGCAGATTGTGCCATAGCTAGCCACTAGCTTTCATACTTTCCAAATGTTCCAGTGGAGTTCTTAGCTCAAAAAATACCAAAATGTGCATTTTGAGAGAAAAGGAGTTGAAATGTTGAATTTTCAAGGAAAATTATGAGTGAATACACGCAAAAGTGACACAGATCAGATATAAACTGATTTGTCCATCCTGACATAAAGAGAACTATGTGAAATGTGAACTAATTATAGATTCCATTTTTCCAGTATGCAATATTTTACTTCCATAGCTGGTTTGCTATAAAAATCGCCACTGGTTTCAGTCCTTTGTGCAATATGTTTATCTGCATCTATTTCATCACATATCTTAGAGAAAACATAAAACAGATGATTAACAATGAAATACACAAGAGAAGGCCCTGCTCTCAGGCTTCAACTCTTAGACTGAAATTATAACTGTAACAAATACTCACAGTGGGGTTCACATTCTCTGAATATCATGGGCTCACAGAGTGCTCGTTTAAAACCAGGTGAGAGGACTCAGCTATTGATTATGCAAAGTGTGATTAGGTTTCGCTATGCAACAAAATAAATGTCAAATGCTTCTAGCAGGGAAATCCCAGTTTTGCTCATTTTCAGGTCTGGTAGCACCAGTAGGCTCCCAAAGTGGGCACTGGCTGAGAGACCCAGTGGGTCAGAATGGCCCCTCACTGGCCAGATCTGGCTGTGTTACCTTATTGGCCTCCTTGATTGGGTTGCAGTGAAATATGTTTGGTCACGTATCTATAAAAGTAAAGGGACCTCTGACCATTAGGTCCAGTTGCGGACGACTCTGGGGTTGTGGCGCTCATCTCGCTTTATTGGCCGAGGGAACCGGCGTACAGCTTGTGTGGCCAGCATGACTAAGCCGCTTCTGGCGAACCAGAGCAGCGCACGAAAACGCTGTTTACCTTCCCACCGGAGTGGTACCTATTTATCTACTTGTACTTTGACATGCTTTCGAACTGCTAGGTTGGCAGGAGCAGGGACCGAGCAACGGGAGCTCACCCCGTCGCGGGGATTCAAACTGCCGACCTTCTGATTGGCAAGCCCTAGGCTCTGTGGTTTAGACCACAGCGCCACCCGCGTCCCTCATGTATCTATAATCCTATTCAAATAATCTGGCTCCTTTTCAACTCAAGGATTGCCACCCGCACAATGTTTTAGCACCTGGCGATGCAGGCAGTGGTTTGCTACTGCTACCATGGAACAATGGCAGGAAAAAAAAAACCCACCCCGATACATGGGAGGGGAAACACACTGATGTCTGACACCACCACTGATGCATGCTATAGGCACATGCCCTGTCAGCTGTGCATTCAGCTGGTGTGTTAAAAGGCTCTACCCATCTGCATTAGTAGATCTGTAGAGAAGCTTCACCTGCAAATAGACTTTGGGCCAATGTGAGAATGGCGAGTTTCAGCATGCTTTCAGTGTGCGAGAGAGTCTGATCTTCCCCACCCCCAGAGCAAATTCCCAATCTGAAAGTGCCTTATCCTGAAAAGAAGAAGACCCAGAGCAGGAACTCATGCAGTGCTCAACAAACACCCTCCTCTGATGGTGTCAGGGAATGGGTAGAGGAGGAATGGTGGAGACCGCCTCCTCAGCCTGACCCTTCCAGAGAAGATGAAGACAGTTCAGAATTACAACAGGGGTTTCAGGGAGCTCAGAGGGGGGAAAGCTGTGAAATAATGGGAGAGGAGGAGGAAGAAGCAGCACCAGGGGAGAGACAGCTGACGGACACAGTGTCTTTAGAAAGCATTCCAGACCCCACCCTCTCCCAGAACCTGGTGAGCATTGAAAGTAGGAGAGCTAAGAGCTCAAAGGCAGAAGACACTTCTCAACACCTGTAGCAATGACACATGAAGCAGTGGGAGAGATGGAGGGGGTGGAGAGTCAGTCAGGATAATGTCATTAATCCAAGAGGCTGCATTCCCAAGCCTCTCTCTGTGAATATTAAATAAAAAGCAGATGGTAAGGACTTTTCCTTGTCTTATCCGTTCCTGGCAACCTGCCATAGGGGTTGGTTCCTCTGCTGCCTGACAGATGGTGGATAATTTTGTTGTCCTTCAAACGACTGAATGAGCCAATCAAGCTCAGTGCAGAGATGCAACAGAATGCCCCCCAGCAGGGCCAAACTCAAAGGCAGCAATGCCAGAAGAGTAATTCTTGTAGAAGCAGGTAGACTCCATCTCACATCATAGGAGCTTTTCCTCATCTGATTAATGTATTCTTGACTTGTTTCATAGTTCTGAAATCATTGCTCTAAGCCAGGGGTCAGCAAACTTTTTCAGCAGGGGGCCAGTCCACTGTCCCTCAGACCTTGTGGGTGGCCGGACTCTCTCTCTCTCTCTCTCTCTCTCTCTCTCTCTCTCTCTCTCTCTCTATATATATATATATATATATATTTGGGGGGGATGAACGAATTCCTATGCCCCAGAAATAACCCAGATATGCATTTTAAATAAAAGCACACATTCTACTCATGTAAAAACACCAGGCAGGCCCCACAAATAACCCAGAGATGCATTTTAAATAAAAGGACACATTCTACTCATGTAGAAACACGCTGATTCCCAGACCGTCCGTGGGCCAGATTTAGAAGGTGATTGGGCTGGATCCGGCCCCCGGGCCTTAGTTTGCCTACCCATCTTATAGCTCCACAATTGCATGTTATCGAGGTGGCAGTGGCGGCGCGAGGGGGGCGGGGGGCAGTTCGCCCCGGGTTTCAGGGGAGGGGGGTGACACTTGGGCCAGCCCCGCCCTGCCGGCGGGCCCCAAGCAAGGTGCGGAGCGAGGCAGCCTCGCCCCACAGCCTGATCGCAAATCTGCTCGTCGGCCTACGAGCAAGCTGCGGAGCAAGGTTGCTCCACCCTGCGGCCCGCTCGCCGCTCGGCGGGTCGCTCGGTCGCCACAGCGCCGGCCGGGATGCACTGCACATGCCCAGAAATTCCGGGATTTTCGGGCATGCACAGTCCGTCCTGACGCAACGCCGGCCTGGGCTCCCAAGAGGCTTCCTACGCCTCTGCGAGGTGGGCGTTGATAGCCACATCTCTACCTGCTATCACATATGATATCATATGTGAGGCAGGTGTGTGTGGTTTGGGAGAAATGCCCATGCTGGGTCTCATTTGACTGTGGCAGTGGTGGACCTTGGTGTCTCAAATTTCAGTGGCACCCTGTGATGCCAAAAATCATCCACCCCTGCCTCTCCCCATCCATTCTTCATCATAGTTGTGGCACCCCAAGGGTCTGTGTCCTGTGTGACTGAACCGGTCATGCTCCCCTAAATACGCCTTTGTCTGTGGGCCTGAGGTATCCCACTCCTGCACTTCAGCAATAGAGCTTAATTTAGGTTAATTACATAGACCTAAATTTCTGGTATATATTTGAACCCCTCCGGCAAAATACTGACAGTCTGAAGGCAATCTCAATAACATGATCAGAATGTAGACATCTCAACAAACATACTTTTTTTTTGGGGGGGGGGTTACTATCTTCTGAGTTGAGCGATTTCTAATGAGACCTTTGCAGAATCAAGATTGCATTCATAAAATATGAATTCCTGCCTTTTAGCATAAAAGGAGGAGCTCCCCTTCAAATGTTCACTTAAATTATACTTATTTCTGATTTCATGCATTTTTGATTTCATGCCTCATCTCCCATAGTTTCAATGGGAAATTATGCATAAAATAAAAAATGTGGTGTCTGAAATACTAAAGAAGCTAGTTTTCCCTTTAAATAAAATGTTTGAACCTTAACATCTGAGTTTTATCTATTCTGATTCAACATTTATCAGCATTGTAGAATCTGTTTGATAAAGACTTTAAGATGACTGGTAACAAAACAAATCTTTGGCAGACAAAGGTTATGTAATTAACTTGTACTGTCCTACTATTTTTTTTAAAAAAAAAATATCTATATGCGCTTTTTTAAACAAAGCAGAATTTCTGCCCGAGTATGGAAAAAATCCTAACAATTGTGGTAGGTATCAGACAGTGGCAGAACTCTTGAGAACTTGTTAGATGTGCTGGATCATTAAAGTGAAATATAAATCTGTAGATGTGTTGTGACAATTCACTTCCTCTCTACCGGTATAATCCAACATAAACAAACTTTGATCAGTATTTCAGATACCTTTAATCTTTCCATCATAAACAGATGTACCTGGTCTACTTAAGTCTACTGTCTGAATTTAGGATAGGGATCAGCAGACAATACAGTAGTTTGGTCAAGGTCACGTGAGCAAGGAAGCTATGCTAAGGATTTGAACCTTGTTTACTGAATCCACATGCAACATGCCCAATTAAAAAAAGAAAAGGCACACTTTCCTGAATCATAGAAGTATTTTTTTTTTTTTGGTAGCCTCCATAAAGGTAAAGCTACATTTCAATCTACTCCACCCTCCAGTGAATAAAAGTTGTTTATTTGGCTGCCTTGAGTGAAGGTAAGTTTTGCAGTATTCTAACTGGTTTAAATAGTCAGGGCGTTGTCTGAAGGCCCAGGGTGGAGTAATATTGCCAATGGCTCAGCAGGCCCTGGTCTGGTCAGTTTCTTAATAATAAATTCTAACTTAGTCCTTTCTCTCCCCCAAACCCCTAAACACACACACACACACACACACACACACACACACACAAAATGGATTATAATCTGGAACAAACACTCCATTTCCCCTGGCACCTGCAATTGTTCGCTTTGGGAGGTATGCTTCATTAAGCATGCTTTTAAAGCATCAATATTATTACAATGTTGTTGATTGCCACTCTGTCTTTTATTAAATCTGCCCTCAAGATTTGGCCTCATATCTACATGTCATAACATTTATTAGATAATGCCACAAATGCTGGAACATCCAGCAGCTCTCTCTCGGTTTATCAGCATCTGATCTTGACCTCCCTCCATTCTTCATGCATCTTCTGTCCATCCAGTTCAGCTCTGCATGATAATGTGGTCATCCGTTTTCCACTTCTAATGACTGTAAGCACAACAACTTTGACCCACACTGCTGTATCTGCGTAATATTCTAGGTCAGCTTCAGATCCTAACACAATGATGTGGGTTTTGATGATGCACAGACGCACTGGTTGTTGTGCAAAATCTTCGGCTGGAGTTCAGTGTTGTCCTATTATGAATGTTCCATTTGCACAAGCATTGCAGCTTGCCAGACAGAATGATTCCCCCTCTCCTCCCACCACACACTGTTCTGGAGATTCTTCCAAGCGCTCTGAACCAACAAATATGAGCAAAGTTTTCCCTTGGGGGGTGGGGGAATGCATCAGAATATTCAGAGGCAAATACAAAAAGAATAAAATGTTGCATTCATGGAAGACAACTTCTTGTTGGGGTCCCAGTCGCAGCGCCACCCTCCCCTAGGCAGTGACTAAAGTAAGGTGTCATAAAACAAACTCAAGCAGACAACAATCTGGATTAAAAATGGCTGGCCCAACACAGGAGTTCTAGTTGCTGGGTATGACGACCAACAGTAAGGGGCTGCAACCACCGCCCACTGGGGAAAGGCGTGAGCAACCATTTCTGAAACAGAAGAAGATTGTGAGCTGGAACCCCTCATTTAGGAGATCTTGACTTGGGCACATGTTATTTTGCAAAAGAGGAATTGTCACAATCACATGCATTGGAACAGTCCACGAGGTAGACCAGCTCAGTTTCTGTGGCTTGTAAAATGATGTGCACGTTGTACCTTACAGCATATAGAGTAAATGATAGTAACATGCATTTGTGAGTTTTAACATTTCCCTCCCATATAAGTTTCTCAGCATGTGGAATAAATAAGAGAAAGCTTTGTTGAGGGCACCATGTTCAAGAAATTAATTTTTTGAAAGCACATAGAACTCAACTTTCACACCAGTGCTATGGTATACTCAGGCAGATGGTATCTCTATTGCTTTGGCTTGCTTGCAATGTATTCTGCCATGCTCTTTATGCATAGTCATCGAAAAATGGCAGGTGAAAAATATCTACCACTGATGTAGTAATGGTAACAGATTAATTCTGAGTGATGAAAACTTGAGGATTCCCTGCAAGCAGACTGACTCACAAGTCATATGTTCTCGGCGGCATCAATAGCTGTCATTTCAAAAGGAGAGAGTCGATACTGCTGGGATCATTTGAAAGCCTTCCATCATCTTTCCTTGATGGGTCTTGTCAGCATTATTTTGTTGTGTGGTCTGCAATGACTCTTTTTAAAGCACTCAATCTTTTCTCCTGAAGGAAATCCAGTACGTTTCTCAGCTGATACCGCAATACAACAGGGCAGTATTGGGGAAAACTTTGGTACAAAAATTGACATGTGCTGCTGTTGGCTGATCCTTAGGAAATGCTGCTTTGTCTGTCAACATTGCCAGTCCATTTGGATCGTTATATGGGAAGAACAGAAAGTGGTTAATGGTGGAGCAACCTGAAAATCTATGCTTTACATGTGCTGAGTTAGGTGGCATGATTGCACAAAACCTCCCTTATTTCTGCAGATATCTTTGCATGATTGGAGAGTGACATCCCATGTCTGGTCCTCTGATCCGTTTTCACCTGGCTACATTTTCTTAATCATTCCACATGTTCCTTTTCTTCCCAGCACTACTGTGCAATTTTCCTCATTGGAAACATAAAGAGTTGCACACATCCTTCGAATATTTACTTTTATCAGCTTACTATTCTGAAGGATGACAGACCTAACCAATTCCCGCTATAGTGTTTCTAATGCATATCAAGGACAAATAAGAGAACTGTCCAATTGATTGAACAGAATGGGGACGGATCTGGAATAATCATACTCTTATTGCACAGTGTGGTCAGTAGGACAGCTCATGTGCTTGCCCTCCATGTACGAATATATATTGTCTATAGGTAAAGGTAAAGGATCCCTGGATGGTTAAGTCCAGTCAAAGGTGACTACGAGGTGCGGCATTCATCTCACTTTTCAGGTCGATGGAGAGGGCATTTGTCCACAGACAGCTTTCTGGATCATGTGGCCAGCATGATTAAGCTACTACTGGAGCATGGAGGACTGTGACGAGTACTTGAGTGCACAGAAACACCAATTACCTTCCCGTTGCAGTGGGATCTATTTATCTACATGCACTGTTATGCTTTCAAATTGCTAGATTGGCAGAAGCTGGGACAGAGCAACGGGAGCTCACCCCGTCACGCGGATTTGAACTGCCGGCCTTCTGATCAGCAAACCCTAGAGGCTTGGTGGTTTGGACCACAGTGCCACCCGTGTCACATATATGCTGCACATATGATGATGGGGAGCATGTTTATTAGTCCTGAACATTGATCCTGTTCTCAGTATATGTGAACCTTCAAGCACTGTCTCCCAAGGTGCACAGAAGAACCTATATGTGTAAGCTGTTCACATGTAAGGTTGGGTTCTACATGTTCTGAGTGTCTAGTTGGCTGGAGAGCCTACATATGAAGAACTATGCTCGGTAGGCTCTCATTTTCATCATAATGCTGCATGCATGGATCAGAGTCTGAGGGCATATGGGTGCATACATATGCATGCTATGGGAGAGGAAAGTGAATAAATGAACAGCCCTCATATAATTGTACAAGGCACCACTCCCCCCCCCCTTGTTCAGATATTTGTTACTATATCATGACAACATTGCCTGTTTCTGGATTTTTTTGGGGGGGGGAAGGAGTAAATATATCCTGCATCCTGTTAAGGAGCAAGCTGATGATACATCTGGAATCTGGATCAAGTAAAAGGTAAGTAAGTTTTGGCTGAATTCAGACAAGAAAAACTATGGGCAGGAAAGTTCAAGCCCGGCAGACCAGACCAGCCAGAATCCAAGGTAAATAGAAGGCCTAGGGAAATAGCTAAATGATGAGCAGGGTAGCCATTTACACATCACCACACAAATCACAGATTTTAATAAAATTTATGTGGCCCTCCAGGCCTCTCTATATCACCCATGGGACTCTCCCTAGACCACACCTCTCACCAGCCACCCCTCTTCTCAGTTGCACACCCTCTCTAAAGGCCACACCCTTTGCTTTTCCTGTTTCATACCTTCATGTGTGCTTTTGCCTGGTGAGAGTACATCCTTGAATTCTGATAATGCCCCTTGCTTGCTGGATGGAAGGCAGTGCAGGGTTCATGAGTCTGCATTTTTTGACGTTCCAGACATCAATGGGCAAGCCCAGTGTCACTTCCCAAGCCTTGTGGGTGGTGGAGGAAGAGAATATATACCCTGGAGAATATATAGCCCTGGAATTGGACTGGCCAAGCTCTGGGATGTTTCCTGACCTAAGGAGCTAAGAGCCAAAAGGCTTTTATTACAGGCTCTGCTACCCATTCCCCGAGCCTATACTTCCACGACCTCTTTAGCTTATAGTGAGAAAAACAGACTTTATCCCCAGATGCCTTAGTGGAAATGCCTGGAACCTTAACAACCCCCCTTTGGGACCATTTTCTTAGCTGTGCATGAGCACTAATTGGCATCCAGGACTTGAAATAAAATCGATTTATGTTTTGAGCACCCTCTATGCATGGACAGAAACTTATTTTGTGTTCTAAACTGGAGAAGAGCTCTCTTGGCTGTCGAGATTTCCATGCAAGGAAATGTGAACAATATCTACTTCTAACTAATAGGTAGCACGAGGACAAATTTATTTTACAGTCTCTTCCATGTTATGCTGTATAGTTGAGAGTTTATTTCAAAACAGATAAATGAGAAACGTTCCAGATGTTATAACCCTCCATCAGCCATTCTTATCTGAAGATCATGCCAGTGTCATATTTCCCCTTGAATCTATGTCATGTAAATTTATTGGCAAAAGATAAAAGTGAGAGTATTTCACACACCACATAACAGTCTCTTTTAAAAGCTCTCAAACACAGCTCTCCTTTAAAAATTCTTGCTCCAATCAAAATCTAGTCATTGTTCTATAAGATATCTTTACAGGCAACATGTTGCTTCTGAAAGGACCTGGTCACTGTTTTGCATGCATACCAAATTTACACCTGTTTTCCTGACCCAACAGATCATACCAACATATAAACTTGTTATACATGTGGTTCCCCTTGGCTGGACAGGAGCAAGAGCGTTTCAGACTTTTATTACTGCCATGATTATTTAAAATTATTCAGACTAGAGCGTTCTTCATTGCTCAGGCTTCAATGTTGATTTTCCCTCAGAGGTTTTTGTTTACTCTCGAGAGTAAAAACATATATTTTCCAGGTGTCACAGAATGTCTAAGAATTTGGACCTCAGAAACTGTGTGTGTTTGAGTGTGTGATGTTCTAGATCCTGAATTTATCCCACAAATCATCAATTATTCCCAAATCATCAAAAAATGTCTACTCCTGCTGATCTACTTAAACATTAGGGCAGGTCTGGATATTGGTTGGACCCAGCCCAACCATCCTATCTAGTCTCTATAAACCTCTTTTACAGCCTACCACAGTTTCCCCAAGCAGCTGTTACCTGGGAGGCCACAATACTGGGACATGAAGCTTGGTAGATCAGAAATGATACAGGGTAAAGGCCTATCTTAGACTTGCCTGTAATTAAACTGGTATATTATTATAATAGGAAATGGTGAAGAAAATGTCACCAATATCCATTCCTTTTACGACTCAATTAATGGTAGTGTTTGTTGATTGAAATGCAAGGACTAGCATTAAAAAAAACCCAACCCTACAGATCTGGCTTTGCTTCCATGCAAATTTGCTGAAATAGGATTGATTTTTGAAAGAACAGATAATCAATTACTGCATTTTAAATAGTTTTTTTTCCAAAAAATGAAATAAAATAAAAATACTGTATTGCCTTTACTCACTCTGAACATTTAGGGATGGGGGTGGCTTCAAGCTGAGTTTGGGTACCCATCAAGAGAGAGAATGAGTTGCATGTAGACTAAGATATTTGCACTAATTTCCTACTGAAATCAGTGGGAGAGGTCAGATACAATTTAAGTCCCATGGATTTAAATGGGAACTAAATGTAACTAAACTGCAGTCCTAACTTCAATTTATCTGGGCATGGACTATTGAATTCAATAGGATTGTGTTGATCCAATGCAATATCATCAAATTTGAAGTGTGGATGCCTTCATAAATCTGGCCATTTATGTCATGGAAAAGGAGGCACAAACCAAATCAAATTGGCAGTGTTTTCTCTCAAAGATCTTATTATCCAAGGAAAGTTATGCATGGATATAATTAAGTATTTTAGAATTTATAGAATGTTCTGCAGGAGACAGTGAATACATGTCCTATTGTTAATATCATTGTGGAAAGTCCTCTCTCTCTCTCTCTCTCTCCTGAAAAAGGGACTGACAATGAAATTAAAATTGACTGTGTTTTAACTTGACCTATGCTACAGAAGAGCCTCTCTCATGCCCAGATAAGAGAAGCATATGGTTGACACTGAAAATCACCTTACACTAATTTCCCATGCGCCCTTAAATCTCCATACTTGGGTTTCAGCCTCCTGTTTTATTTCTGTATTATCTAGGTTTGTGGACACTTAGCTGTAAAATATCATTATCCTAATCATTTATACAAAGAAATAGCTATGTTCCAAAGCTGAATCCCTACAGTCTGCTGACAGTAATCTTTGTCGTGCTTGAAAAGGCATGGATTAGAGCTGCCCTTTCAAAACCCAGAGAAAATGAGTTTGCAGCCCTTTATGATTATGCTTTAAAATCTGCTATTGGGCTTTTTGTTGCTCTTCAGATCCACAATGTGCATTTAACTGTGCAATCCAAAACATGTTTACTCAGGAGAATCTTCCGTTGCATTCAGTCAAATGTTTTCCCAAGTAACGGTGTATAGGACTGCAGATTAAGCAACGCTTTACAATGCCAGCACCCTGCTGTATACTGTCTCTCACCTTTGACTTGGAGTAATGAACTCTAAATTCAAATTCTTGCTCAGCCATGAATCTCACTGACTTACCTCAGACCACTCATTCTCTGTCAGATTAACATACCTCGTAAGGTTAAAAATGGGATAACCTCTACATTTACTACTTTGAGCTCCTTGTTCGTAGAAATCTGTTAAAGATTATTATAACCACAATCCTCAAATGGTCCATTTAGTTGTTGGGAGTAATAAGTTGCTTGAGGACAGCACACAATTCTACAAAGAAACATTTATATAGGTACAAAGACAGATGATAGAGTCAGAGGTGGGTTGAAAATATATACAATTTCAGTGTGTGTCAGATTTCATTTGGCTGAAATGGAAGAAAAATATTTAAATCTTACTTCCTACCTGGATTTAAAAATAAATAAATAAAATCAAAACTAGCCAATCTGACCCTGGCTTGGATTAATACAAACTGAGTGTTGTTTTGTGGTTTGAAATAAGTATCTCATACCCAAAACAAAATTATTTCATATCCAAAATGAGGAGACATTCAGTGTGATTCATCCTGATGGAGATACATACCTAGAATTTATTTTGACTAACTTTAGTCCCACTTATGTCAATGGGTCTATGCTACTTTGTCTTCAGCTGAAATCCTAACCGTATCTACATTGAATTAAATGGGTTTACTCCCAGATAAGTGAGGTTAGGGTTGAAACCTAAGTCTGGATCCTCCTCATAATTATTTACTCAGGATCATAAGAGGATTTTATATCAAATCAGTAGGGTCATTAATGAACAGTTTCAACAGCTTGGTCAAAAGTGATATAGGTCAAAGTAGTCTTGTATCAATTATTTGGACTTGAATGAGGTTGTGTGATGTGCAAAATGAGACATCCATGTCCTTATCAGTCCCTACAGAACAAGTTAAAGAGAAAATCTTCATTTGTCTACTACATTGGCTTATATCATCAGAAAAGAAAAATATATATCCTGGTGCCAATATTGAATAGTACCATTTCTCAAAGATTATCATATGCACCTACTATATGTGTGGTATGTTTGGCTGGGCGGCTACCAGAACTCAGGGACAGGAATGTGTGGTGTGTTGGAGCATAATCCCACTCCCAAGTTGCATACATACATTTGGAAGCATACAACTGAAGTAGCTAACTTGTGGCCTTCCAGATGTTGTTGGACTACAAAGCTTACCAGTTCCAGCCAGCATGTTCCATGCTCAGGGATAATTGCAGTTCTCCCAGTTGGCATCTGTCTGTCTCAAGAGATAATGGAGTGTGCCTGCAAGGGTGAAGTCAAAGTGCATCAATGTGACCTCTCCAGGGTGTAAGCCTGGGCAGTATATATGGAGGTCCTGGGCTGCCCAGATGGCAATGCACTCCTTCTCAGGCTCCAAAGGAAAGCAGAGCAATACATTTGGCACCAGCTTGGCTGCACGAGTTGCCGGAAGGAGGCATTCAAGGCGCCATCCAACCACCTTAGGGACTCCACTCCAGATTTGTGTAGGGTTTACTCCTTCGCCTTTTCTTCTCCTTAAGATATCCTGCAAGGCAGCAAAGTTTTAGGATCAGATTTTCTATATGAGCTATCTTCCCAGGTTGACAAGCGCCATCAGCCCCTCACTTCGCTCTACAGCACACACAAACTGCCTTCTTGACTGTTGGAACCATTATTTGTGTCATCTGCTACCCTCACCTGGTTTTGGGCAGTGAAATATACTCGGAGTCAAGTGTGAATTTCATGCTCTTTATTCAGCTCATAGTAGCAAGGAATGGATCTTTCCCCAAAACATCTGCTATATATACATTATTTACACAATGGGTCCCACGTGATTGGCTAATTCCGGGCTACTCCTATAGGCCAATCAGGTTGCGGATTCACTTCATCCAGGAGCCTGATTGGCTGCTCTTGCAGGCCAATCAGGTTGCTGATTCACTTCCACCTGGAGCTGGATTGGGTGGCTCCTGCGGACCAATCAGACTGCTGCATTCTGGATCCTATTGTTCTAGGATTCAGCTCAGTACATAACAGGCAGCCAGTTGAAGCTGTTCGCAGGGTATGGCTGCTGTCACATCCTGACAGCTTCTTGGAGCCACAGGTGAGAACTGAGTGTAGGGTGGGGACCAAAGGTGGACAAAGTACCTCTGAAGGAGCACGATCCACCAGAGGTACTTCCCCTCCCCTAACACCACATACACCCCAAGCTTGCAGTTGTAGTACGGCAATATTTGGAGGGCCAGTTGTTAGCCACCCCTTATACAGGGTGAGTCCTTTAAAAGAGGCCCCGTGGATGCAGAGTACACATGTTCCACGGGGCCTCTTTTAAAAGACTCACCCTAGCTGCGGTTGGCATCCATCTGTCTCAGGAGACAACAGAAGAGTGTGCTTTCACCATTGGATAATTACAGAGTGTCAGGGGCTGGGCAGAGGAGGAGGAGGGGTGGAGACGGCCTCCCCATCCTGACCCTTCCAGGGAGGAGGAAGAGGAAGACCATATAGATTTACAACAGTGGTTTGCGGGAGGTCACAACTCAGAGGCAGAGTATGGGAAATAATGGGAGAGGAGGAGCAGGCAGAGCCAGAGCAGCAGTTGGCTGACACATTGTCACTAGAAAGCATTCCAGACCCACCATCTCCCATAACTCAGAGAGCCTTAAAAGTAGGAGAGCAAAGAGCTCAAAGGCTGATGGCACTTAGCAGCACCCATAGAGGAGATGATGATGATGACGAATGAGGAAGTGGTAGAGAAGCGGGTGGGGTGGAGATTCACTCAGGCCAATGCCATTATCCAAGATGCTGGGTTCTATAGCCTCTACCTGTAAAGTTTGAAATAAAAAAAGACTGTTAGAAAATGTTCCTTGTCTCCATACTTTCCTGGGCAACCAGCCGGGAGCCGCTGAAGGCACCCTGACACAGAGCCTGCTGCGGCTGTGGAGACCAATATGGGAGAGACATGTTTTGTTGCAGCTGGGGCAGATGAAGGAGTCCAGTTGTGCTGATGCAAGTGTACCATGGAGTTTCTTCTTTCTGTGCTCTTCCCAACAGTCATTCCTCTGCTGCTCACTGCTGTGGACGCACAACCTGACTGTCTCCAAGCGCTGCAAGGGATCCCCACACAGTGGGGTCAATGTTACCATGTTTCATGTGACATTTGCAGACATCTTTGTAACACAAAGTTGCTTTGCCAATGGGCTTGGTGGTCTATTGGCCTCTATTCTCATGATCAGAAACAATGTTTTCCCATTGCCTCGGCTTATGGAGAAAGAGCTTTACATGTGTAGGCTGCACACACCCCAAGAATCCTGGGAATTGTAGTTTACCCCTCACAGAGCTACATTTTCCAGCACCCTAGCAAACTGCCATTCCCGGGATTCATGGGGGTAGGGAAACACATTTTAAAGGTATTGTGTGTATGCAGCTATATGCAGACTAGTTTAAACTGAATGTGTGGAGGTTTGGTGCAGATAGAGAGCGTACAATGCTCACATTCAATGTAATGTGTAAATAGGACTTTGGAAAGCAAACACAGGATTGTAACCAGTGCTAGCCCTGCTCAGAGTAGACTAGTTAAAATTAACAGACCTACATTAGTTACATCCATTAATTTCAATGGATTTACTCTGATTAGGACTAACTCTGAATACATTCTGTGCCTTAACATTTGTAATTACCTTCAAGATAATTATGTAAACAATGTTACAATTTGTAGATTTTTTGCGGGCTGAAGGAACAGCTTGGATTTTATTGATGTTTTAAGTACACATTTTATTTAGAAGCATTTTTTTTAGTATTAATTTTTAATTTGTAAATTGTCCTTACAGCGGAAAAAGTTTTAAACAACTCTTATTGCCAAAGAAGATCTGTCACATAGCTCTTAATGGAACTGCTATTAATAAGAAGACTGATGCCTTTCTTAATTATATTTGCTGAATTGGGCTTTGAAAGAGTTCACGCTAAGTCTAATAAAACATATTCTTTCTTATTTGGATCTTCTTAGATTTTGCGATAGCATTTAATCTGAATAATAGGGTTAATAGTTTTTCAATAAATACATAGTAAAAGCAGTGAAATGTGGTTGTAAAAGGGAGATAACATACGGTTATTTATTTAGCTGGGCTGGTATTCACCTTTAATGAGATTATAAAGCAAAGATGGAACACCTAAAGTGTATATTGACATATAATTCTCATTGTCTTTTCAAGGGGCTAAATTTAACTCAGTAGGCAAGGTTATATCCCTATACTTCTTGTCCAAATTTGGTACTGCAGCAGACACACACACAAAAAGATCTCCTGTCCCTTCTGAAATTTCTGCTGTGTGATTACTAAAAAGTACTGCATCACCTACAGATATCAGCGGTGAAATTAATGCTTCATTCCTAATTTAGCATACTTTATTGGTAGCAAATCCCATAGCAACAAATAAAGCCAATGTTCAAATGAACATAGTTCAGGGCACCATGTTTTTAGGGATGGGGCAAGATTCTTGGCAATATTAAAGATCTAGTCAAAACCAGAATCTTTTTAATTGTGAAAATAGTTTTAGATCCCAAAACAGCTGTGACAATTTAATCAAAACAGCACAAAGTGTCTGCTTCTTTTGTAAAGTAGATATAGGTAAACGTAAAGGGACCCCTGACCATTAGGTCCAGTCGTGACTGACTCTCGGGTTGCGGCGCTCATCTCACGTTATTGGCCGAGGGAGCCAGCGTACAGCTTCCAGGTCATGTGGCCAGCATGACTAAGCTACTTCTGGCGAACCAGAGCAGCGCACGGAAACACCGTTTACCTTCCCACTGGAGCGGTACCTATTTATCTACTTGCACTTTGACGTGCTTTTGAACTGCTAGGTTGGCAGGAGCAAGGACCAAGCAATGGGAGCTCACCCCATCGCGGGGATTCAAACCGCCAACCTTCTGATCGGCAAGCCCTAGGCTCTGTGGTTTAACCCACAGCGCCACCCACATCCCATATCCCAAGTAGATATGCCTGTTATAAAAGCCCACGTATAGTAAGAACCACTTAGAGTTCTAGAACCATTTAGTTGGCCACAAATAATTTTTCTTGAAAAATAACAAGATGTGCTTTGAATTTTCTTTTGGGAGAGGGAGGAAGCATCACTTTCACAAAATTGTATCCCTGTGCTGTTACCTTCTTGTATTCTTGGTGTGTTTTCCTGCTGGGAGGAATGCAGAGAGAAGAAATGCCCTGGTGCATCTCCAGTAGCACAACCAGCCACCTTCATGTGCCCCAGCTGCAACAGAACATGTCTCTCCTGTATTGGTCTCTATACCCACAGCAGGTGCTGTAACTCTCCAACAGTTTGCCTTCACCCCCAAAGTATCACTCTTCCATTGTCTCCCAAGACTGATGGATGGCCAAAACACTTGTGTTCCCGGAGAGCTTCTCTTTCATGCTTTCAGCAAGCCTTTGCCAGCTTGAGATGTCAGCTGGGACCTTATGTCAAGACCATTTACAAAGAGACATCCTAAAGGTTTAAATAAAAGTGATCATGTGCTGTGACAAAACCGACACAGTCTTCCTTTTATACATGTATTTGCGTGTCAAGACCCCAAGGGCTCCCCCATGTGTTGAATAGTAACTCGTGGACCACAGCGCCACCCGCATCCCTTGGGAATAAGTATTATTAAATACTATGGAACTCACTCTGAGTCAACATGCATAGTTCTGTGGGTTAGGGATGCACAAAACAATATTGCAGTCTTGATAATATCATAAAATCTCTTTGGGATTCCCATGAAATTCTTTAAAACAGATAAACATCCTCCAAATTCTCTATTTTCTTCTATATAAACAATAGGCTGAGCACACAATTATATGAAAAGATTATGACAGTGGGGAAAAAACCTTGTAAGAATAAGAACACTATATTGAGTAGTCAGTCATAGGCTTAATTCCCGTTAAATGTTCTAGTCATATATATATATATATATATATATATATATATATATATATATATATATAAGGCTTCACTTGAAGTTCTTCAGATGTTTTGCCTGAGGAAGATCTTCCAAGTCCACTTTGAATTTTCCTTCAGAATTTTTTTATTTTAATTTTTTTGTGGCAACTGGGTCAGACTTTCTAATCTGCATTGTAAATGTACCATGATATTCTTTGTGCTGTAGCAGGTCCATCAAATCAGAAAAGAATTATTTCCCCCTAGGACAAGGGATTAAGCACCTGGAGTAGAATACCTAAATCTTTTTCTTTAGAGCTGCTGGGCCATAGGCTGCATCTGCCCTCAGTTCCTTTGGGTCCAATCGTGAAGTCTCCCTTCCTTGGCCCTGCCCCACATGGCAATGAGGTTTGTGGGGAGGGGATTCCATTGGAGCTCAATGAATACTTTTTTTTATGTCTGGGTGTCATGTGGAGGTGTTTTGTTTTGTTTTGTTTTTGAGGGGGAAGGAGAAAGAGACAAGAGGGAGAAAATGAAGGGAAGAAAGAGAGGAAGAAGATGAAGATAGAGAATGGTGGGGGGGGGAGAGGTAACAGAAGACTGAGAGAGTGGGGGAGAGTGAAGGAGGCAGCAGAAAGAGAGCAAAATAGAAAGGGGGATTTTAAAAAGAGAATACATGAGGTGGTCTTGCAGACCACCATCTCTGCCTCTATCCATTGATTACTTGATCACTGCCAGTCCACTCTAGCATACCCTCCAACATTTCTCTGATGAAAATAGGGACGTCCTATTCCATAATAATAAGAAGAATGTTAATATTTATACCCCACCCATCTGACTTGGTTGCCACTCTGGGTGGCTTCCAACATATATATAAACATAATAAAACATTAAACTTTAAAATAATAATAATAATAAAAAAACCTTCCCTATGGCTCAGGGGTCAGATAACTCCATACCCTCCAACCTCTAATGAAAATATGGACATCCTACCATACCCTCCAAGATTTCTCTGATGAAAATAGGGGCGTCCTAAGGAAGCGCAGGACATTCTGGGATCAAATCAGAAACCGGAATGACTTCTGTAAATCCGGGACTGTCCATGAAAAATAGGGACACTTTGAGGGTCTGCTCTATGACATAGCCCTGAGAGACAGCACACAATGGAATGAGGCCTAGACACAGATAAATGTCTCACCCCTGCTTATGGACTACCTAGACTATCATTTCACAGGACTCATTTCAATGTAGAGTATGGTGTTAAAAAACAAACATGTACTTAGTTATGGTGCCCCGTTTATAATATGCAACATGACTTGCTTAATTGGGGAACAAACTGAAAGCACAATGTATGCATGTATGGGTAGATAGATACCATATTAAACTTTACTTGAATGAAAGCGTATTGAGTCACACACACTGCTTCACTGCTGTCTAGTTGGAAATTTATTTTGCATCAAGCCATCTTTGATCTATAGGTTTCTGAAGAAAGTTTCATTGCTACGTACATTTAATGAGTTTGATACCCAAAGTGGCAGGCTGCTAAGATGCATTTCTGTGATCTCAAAAATAAAGTCAGAGATTTTTACAACTGTAAACAATCCTTGCATAAAATGACTGTGACTGCTAGGAGTCAAATGCTAAACACCTTTCTTTGCTATGAAACTGGGGTCTGATTGGGTCTGCTCCCTGACATGTGAAATCATAGGGCAATGCCGGCAATGGGGTGGCAAGTGAGTGATAAAGTTTAAGCTTCAAAATTTATGTGTGGTGAATTTTGTGTCGTAAAAGGCTCCTTCACACCATGCTTGGTTGCTAGACAGTTAATCACTGGATGTCAAATATATGAACTGGTGTCATTTAAAACCATGTTAGCCAAGGAACGGCAATAGAAAAGTTCTGTCTGTGATGTTACATTCACACATGCAAGTCATCAGTTGGTGAATCGGCCTTTAAGGGACAGGCATGGATGTGTAAACAAAGCCAACATTTCCCCATCTATTCTTGGACTTTGCTGATCTCAGATTACTCTGTTGCTATAAATAGAAGTTGTGGCAATCATGGGTAGCCAAAATAGGAATGTAGCACTTCATGTATGTGACTACTTCTGTCCCCCCTCCCCATTTCTTTATCCAAACATCTATGATCAAGTTTGAAGAAGGAAAGTCCATGCCTACCTATGGATTCATTTCAACTGTATTCTAATTTTTTCTGTACAGTTCACTTCTCCAGTGCAGAGTGTGAACAGAACAAGAAGAGACAGGTTCAATGATGGAATTTTAAGCTCATTTTGTTAGAGGAAGGCTGACATATCTTTCCTCTAGCTTAGCAGTGGTTGAGGATGATGGGAACTATAGTCAAAACTATCTGGAGTGCAGCAGGTTGGGGAGCATAGCTGTCAACCCTCCCTTTTTTGCGGGAAACTCCCTTATTCCAATGCCGTTTCCCGCTGCTATCCCGGATTGTTGATATCCCTTAAACTTCCCGGATTTCAAAGGAAGCAGCTCCTCTCCCTCCCTGCCGGCCAGAGAGGCTCCTCAGCTGCGTTGCTCAGCTGCCAATAAGGAGTCTGAGACCGACTGGGGGCGGAGCTTGCATGCCTTGTGCAGCCAGACCCTCACGCCCAACCAGCCAGCCAGCCTGCCTGTCGTCTATGCGCTCGCTCTTTCGCTCACCCGTTCGCGCGCAGCCTCTGGAGCGCAGGGTGGCGAGGCTACTTGGTGCCATTGCACCGCCCTCACGGCATCCCTTATTTTCAAATCCGAAAGTTTGGGAAAAATCCCTTATTTTCAAATCCGAAAGTTGACTGCTATGTTGGGGAGGCTGTTTTAGCCTAATCTACATCACAGGGATTAAGGGTGGGGGCAGAAGAAAGCAATTGGCCTGAGCTGCTTTGAGAAAGAGTTTTAAAGTGTTCCCATTAGTACACGTTCCATCACAGAAAAGTGAAGGCGACAATCTGAATTAAGGCTGCCTGGCTTTTGTGTTGCAAAGCAGACAAGCTTTTGTTCCCCCTTTTCATGTTTTTCCTACCCAGTTTGAGAGACTGACATATTTATTGTGTGCGTGTGTGCTTGCACGTGCGAAGACAGACAGTAAGAAGATCTACAGAATGAAAGGGAAAAAAGTTTCCTCTTGTCGTATGAAATGTGTGTGTGGGGAGGGGGAGAGATCCAACTGTGTTTTCTAAAAATACACCCAACTTTTATGGTGGAGTTGATATCTTTTAAAGTATAAAGGGGTAGCTGGGAGACTTCTGTATCCCAATCAGTTAAAGGATGTAAATATCTGTATTGTTATGCAGCCAGACATAATGAATTGAATTATTCTACTTTGCGGTACAGTGATACCTCGGGTTAAGAACTTAATTCATTCTGGATGTCCGTTCTTAACCTGAAACTGTTCTTAACCTGAGGTGCCACTTTAGCTAATGGGGCCTCCCGCTGCCGCCACGCCACCACCGCGCGATTTCTGTTCTCATCCTGAAGCAAAGTTCTTAACCCGAGGTACTATTTCTGGGTTAGCGAAGTCTGTAACCTGAAGCATCTGTAACCCGAGGTACCACTGTATTCCCTGATTTTGTGATGCTTGCTCCTTTTATTGAATAGCCACACTTTCCTCACTAAAGACCCACTAATACCTACAACTAACAACACAGTATTCTAAGTTATCTTTGCTTTCCAAAACTGGCACACGCCCAAATCATTTGAGAAGTGCAGAAAGTCATTAGAGTGCAGAAATCATTAGAGTGCAGAAAGTATGTGCTGGGAGTTGGGTGCTGGATTCACCTGCTGTCTATCAAACCCTCACTCCCAGTCATTCCACCAGCACTGAAAAGGATACCTGCTGGTAAATGAAAGGTTGGTGAGGAGAAAACGTTGAGTAGGAGAATGATGCAGCACCCTGTAGCATGTGCGCCTGCTCCTTTTGTGCTTTCATCAGGCAGACCCGCATTTAATGACATGGTTCAGCAACTGCAAACATGCTCTTTGTTGTTCCTGGTGTTGCATAGAATCTGCTCAAAGCCTGTATGTTGCAATTGCTCGTTTCTTTTCAAGAATTAGACACCTGACTGAGGAAGCAAGAAGAATGATGTCGGGGACCAGCAATTTTTTTTAAAACACTTTTAAACTGGAGAAGGGAAAGGGAGTAGAAAGATTCGAGAAAGTTTGAGAACGATTTTGGTCCCAGGATACTGCGTAAACACATGATTTGCGTATTTTGGCAGCAGCTTCCCATAAGTAGATAATCAAGACCACAGGCTATGCAAACAAACCTAATACAGTACGAAGTGTCTCCCTTATATACAAGTCTTAAACTTAAATGGCAACTTAGCACAATAAAGGGGTATGCCAGGGGGCTGGGAACCTCTTGTCCTTCAGATGTTGTCCATCACCCCAAGGAAGCATATCAAGTGGTCAAGGATTATGGGGCTAGTAGTTTAACATTATTATTATTAGTAGTAGTAGTAGTAGTAGTATTAGGGGGGGCTCCCAGGTCCCTTGTCCCTGATTTAGGGTGTTGCAAATCCATCTTCTCTCCTTTAATCAGCACCCACTCCATTTTCCTATCTGCCCCCACCCACCCACCTCAAAGCCTTTCCCTTCTCTGGAAATGTGTAGACTAAATCTGTTCATATTTACTCTAAACCAGGCATCCCCAAACTTCGGCCCACCAGATGTTTTGGACTACAATTCCCATCATCCCTGACCACTGGTCCTGTTAGCTAGGGATCATGGGAGTTGTAGGCCAAAACATCTGGAGGGCCGCAGTTTGGGGATGCCTGCTCTAAACCAATTCTGTTTGACTTTAATCAGTCTTACACCAAAGTAATTGCAGCCCATGTGTATGGATAATGCGGGAGATGATTGTGATTTCGAGGAGATAATGATCTGACATGGTCAACCCCAATCTTGCCTCTGGTTATCTGCCTAACTCTCCCTGCCTCTGGTTATTCATGTTTTATTACCGGTAGTTTCTATATCCTTTGTAAGAAGGTCTTTGCTGTGTTGTCTGTTGGTAAATAACACAGATCAGTAAAAGCCTTTGATGTACAGTAGCCTGTACATAGATCTGTGTCCTGTATTACCCTAACAGGACACAGATCTATAAAATATCTAGTTCTGGAGGGGAGCAGTCAGAAGCTCCACATAGACAGTTGGCCACAGTGCTGTGTATCAAGGCTACCTGGGGGAGTCACTTCACCACATCTTCAGGGCTTCCCTGTCGTAGATGGAAGTGTTTCTTGGTAATGTATATTTTGCTTCCTGTTTGGAATAAAATCTGCAAACTTCTCACCTACTTGTGTTTGTATTGCTTCTGAATCTAATATTAAAAGAACCATCTTGCATTTAACAAGACACCAGGTTTTGCAAAACTCATGGCCTTGAGACATGTTCGTTTAAAAATAAAAGCTGTTTTCCTGTGCTGCTTTGGATGACTGCAGTCTCTCATGCTACGAAGAAGAGAGTCGCAGAAGGAGAGAAGAAGAAGCATTTGAAAACGCATGTGCATTCCTAGGGATCCTTATATTTACTGATAAGCAGAGTATGCAGAAAATAAAGGAACATAACACGATGGAGAAAGCAGCTTTGAAGTGAAACTGGTAGCAAGCAGAATTAGATGCCCACAGTTGTTTGAATCTATATATAAACAGTTTCATACAATGCCCTGTTTTCCCTCCCCTCACACAATAGTTTCTCTCTCTCTCTCTCTCTCTCTCTCTCTCTCTCTCTCTCTCTCTCTCTCTCTATATATATATATATATATAATAATAATAACTAGATTGGCAGCAGTGAAGTAGTGATATAAAGTAGTGCGAGCAAGCTATGAGATTTGAAATAAAGCTCACACAAAATTGCCTGAAAATAATCATGATGGCCAGTGAAGTGGGATACCTATTTTGCATTGTAGCAGCTGCAAAGCAGTCAGACTCCCTTGGTTTCTATCCAGAATAATAAGCTGACTGACTTGCCATTTGCTTTTTATTATCTTGCAACACTGGAATGCCTTTAAAGTTACCTAAAACCATGGTCCACAAAGTTTTGTAATAATAAAAATAAAGTGTATATGTTGCTTTGGGAAGGAAAACTTAACAATGGAGCCGGTGTCCAGAGCTTTGTTTGTCATGGAACAAGACTTATCAGACATTGCCAGATCATCCCAGAGCACTTCAAAGTTTAGCAATAAGCTATCTTTGGGTGTGGGTGGGTGTTTTATCTCTTAAAGTTAGGGATGGATGAAAAATTCAGTTCAGTTTGAATTTAAAGGTGAACTTTCCTAATTTGCACTTTTCAAAAATAAACGTGTGAACCAAAACACAGCCATCCTTTGAAATTTGCACTTATCTGAATTTTGTAATGCAGTTATCCAGCCCACTAATATGTGCATATATATATATATACTAGGCAAATATTCAGCATTACTGAAAATAACATGCCAAAAAATGTATTACATTAGGGGAAACGGTTTTGCAAAAACGTATATATTGGGAGAGATTTTCATTGAAATGCTGACAAATTTCGTTATTCATTGAATCCTAACACTCATGTGGAGAACTGAATTTAAGAATGGGAAAATGAACAACTGACAGAAAAAAAAACACTGAAATGGGCAGCTTTGACCATTTCTACTCAAAGCTCTTTTGCATTTTTAGTCTATATCTTAAATAACCTGATATGGCGAGGGGGAAGGAAGCATGTAAAAGATCTCTTCTGGTCTCTATATAGGGGGGAAAATATTCTGCTTAATTCTGCTCATCAAATGTTCAGGAGTGCTTGAAAAAGTGGGCTATGAACCTCTGCACATGCCCAACACTGCTTACTGCTGTTGCTGCTCTTGCCTGACATGCAAACTACTAATCATGGAGAAGGCGAGGGTTGATCTCTTCCTCCAGTGTGGTGTTGTGGTTAAGAGCGGTAGACTCATAATCTGGGGAACCGGGTTCGCGTCTCCGCTCCTCCACATGCAGCTGCTGGGTGATCTTGGGCTAGTCACACTTCTCTGAAGTCTCTCAGTCCCACTCACCTCACAGAGTGTTTGTTGTGGGGGAGGAAGGGAAAGGAGAATGTTAGCTGCTTTGAGACTCCTTAGGGTAGTGATAAAGTGGGATATCAAATCCAAGCTCTTCTTCTTCTTCTTTTTCTTCTTCTTCTTCTTCTTCTTCTTCTTCTTCTTCTTCTTCTTCTTCTTCTTCCTCATGATATCTGGTTTTCCCCGACTTTGGGTTTTAAAATGTCAGCTGCACCCTATGTGATGCCAAAATTCATCACATTCAGCTACGAGTAACCAAAGGTGGACAAACTTTGTCCCACCCATCAAATTTCATCTGGGTCGGAAGCACCTCAAGAATGCCATGTTGTGGGGGCAACCACAAAAGCTGTCTCTCGGGGGCTTTCTCCAGCAAACCCTGCAGCAAATTAAATGCATCTTAGCTGTCACTGCTGTGATATGGGTAGGGGCAATATGACTTTCATGCTATTTTGCATGCTACCTTAAAAACTCATTAGATAGTTGAACTACAGTGTAATGTGTTTTGCCACAGTCTAATGAAATCTCATATTCTTTATATTGTTTCTTAGCCTAAGCATTTTAGCAGCTCGATGTGATTGCTACTTTCCCCGTTTGCTTCCTCCCCCGCCCTATATCTAGGAAAAAACATCATCTTAACCCCACATGAATCCTTCCCTTTACTGCCAGGTAATAACCAAAATCTATCTCCAGCGCCTTTTATTTTGGCTCTTTATCATTCAAACGATAGGATTTGGAGTCGAAGGCACGACTGATAGATCCCTTCCAGGGATAACTATTGGGTAGTTTAAATCTGTGGATAATTTTCTGCTTCCACATCCCTATCAAGAATTCTCCCCTGTGAGGCTTAATTTCGTATTCCTAGCTGTTCTGCTTACAGAACAAATAACTTTGCTGCTGAATAGAGATATAAAATCAGAGATTCTATTTCAGGTTGCAGAGAGACAGCCACATTGCAAATTTAGAAACAGGGTTAGAGCTGGGCAAATAATTGGTAATTATTCATTAACTTCAGATCTTATTGCATTGCTTTGAGGAAAAGTAAGAAATCCCCGAGCCCCCCTGTCTCATTATACGTTAGATGTACTAGATATATCTATGCATAACAAATGGCTTAAAATGCTGCCAATTTGAGGGTGGTCTCTATCTCATTTCATCTTAGGGCTGGCTCATACAGGCATGTGCATAACTTGATGATCCTATAGGGTTCCCAGCTCTATCGCTGGCCCCCATTAAGTCTTGATCTGAAGATGTTTGCAAGTAATAATGTTTCCCTCCATATTGTGAAAGGCTTCACACACTGTTTTATGCAGACCAATAATAATATATAATAATAATAATTTATTATTTGTACCCTGCCCATCTGGCTGAGTTTCCCCAGCCACTCTAGGTGGCTCCCAATCAAGTGTTAAAAACAATACAGCATTAAATATTAAAAACTTCCCTAAACAGGGCTGCCTTCAGATGTCTTTTAAAAATAGGATAGCTGCTTATTTCCTTGACCTCTGCTGGAAGGGCGTTCCACAGGGCGGGTGCCACTACCGAGAAGGCCCTCTGTCTGGTTCCCTGTAACCTCACTTCTCTCAATGAGGGAACCACCAGAAGGCCCTCGGCGCTGGATCTCAGTGTCCGGGCTGAACAATGTGGGTGGAGACACTCCTTCAGGTATACAGGACCGAGACCAAGCAGCTGTTAAGGGTTAGGTCAGGTTGATCTTAGTGAGATGACAATCCTATTCTGAAAACCTGAAAATGTAACATGGTTTGTGCATGAAGGACCATCCCTTGACATTCTGAGGGTCCACTAATGACTTGCATGTCTGAATGGACCATCACAGACTGAACAGTGCCCTTGACAGGGGTGGGCGGTGGAGTGCAGGTCTGAGACGCCAAAGCAACAAGAGACCCACAAATAATAGTGTCATACTGGCAGTTGTCACAACACACTTTCTTTTTAAAATACCGGTAGTTACAGAGCAACTGCATGCCTAAAGTTGGAGCAAAGTCATGACTGTTGCCTGTAATTTCCCAGAGTGCACAACTAGTTGAATGAGTAACTAAGACTGTTTGAGTCTCTCTTTTTTGCAATGTCTAATAACACTGTGAGGTTGGCTCCAGATGGCTTAGTCATGTTTAGGAGACACCCACTGAAAGCATTTATCACCTTGAGGCATTAGCCTCCTTTAAAACAACAACAACAAAACAAGTTGCAGCTTTGCAGGCACAGACATAATACTGTACATTGTGGCCTCCCACTTGAAATGTCTTTATTCCAACTCTCCTACAGCTTTGTTCTTCTCCATTTGTAGCTTTCTTTTTTAGCAAATAAATGTTTCTACCCTAATCCTACTTTTGAACTGCTTCCAGAGTAGGAAATTTAGCAAACTCTCCACATCAAATCTTATGAGGAAAAAGGGAGCTGCTATATTTGTTGACTCTGATCCTGGTCATATAAAGAGACCTACTCATTCCTAGAGATAATGGTACACTTCTAGGCTAAGGATGCACCACTACAAATTATGCTATAACTAATCTGAAACATGGCCACACAGGAAGGTGCCTTTGGTCTGTCTAGTGTGATTGTCTACAGTGACTGACAGTGACTCATTTAGAGTTTCACAAAGAGGTCTTTCCCAGGGCTAGTAGAAGATGCTGAGAACTGAACCAGGGGAACTTCTGCAGGCAAAGCATGGGCTCTACCACAATGGCCCTTCCTGGGCTGTGTTACATGATCTCAAATATTCAATGTTGCATAAAAATATAAGAAATCAAGAGGTCCTTTGTTGGATCAAATTAAGTTCCATCCACTACAACTGTCTAGCAATATTTGTAAGAATTTAAGCAACATGCAGCAATTTGATGGTCCACCCATAGAAGATCATGATGTACATTCTACCTATCAACCTTATATCACAAACCCTTTGTTCACAGTTGAACAAAACCTGTCTATGGTTGCTGTAAAAAGCAGGTGGCGTTGTGGTCTAAACCACTGAATCTATTGGGTTTGCTGATTGGAAGGTTGGCGGTTTGAATCTGTGTGATGGGGTGAGCTCCCGTTGCTCTATCCCAGCTTCTGCCAACCTAGCAGTTCGGAAGCACACCAGTGCAAGTAGATACATAGGTACTGCTGTGGCAGGAAGGTAAATGTTATTTCTGTGCACTCTGGCACTCATCATGGTGTCAGAAGGGGTTTAGTCATGCTGGCCACATGACCCGGAAGGCTGTCTGTGGACAAACCCTGGCTCCCTCAGCCTGAAAGCGAGACAAGAGCCGCAACCTCATATTCACCTTTGACTGGACTTAACCATTCCGGGGTCCTTTACTTTTTTTAATGCTTGTCGTACATTCATTCATTTATTCCAAGAGTCGGTCAGTTTTTCACAGAAGTCCCCAGCTGATAATTGGTGATTTTGATGTCCTAAACTGCATGTGGTCAGTCCACATATCTCCAGTGACTTGCCTAACACAGTGGATGAAGTATCCATTTGGTGGCATGTTCGTTTACTGGTACGGTTTCACAGTGAGGCCAATGGAGGTTTAAAGAGATAAAACTTCAGCCTTGTTGGCCTTGTGTTTTTGAGAAGCTGTAGAACACATATGGTGGTTAGTTCTTCCATACAAAGAACAGTATGGACAATTTTCAGCATCCTAGAGAGTTTCAAAATGATGCAGTTAGCTTTTTCTTTCTTTCTTTTTTTTAGCACAAGGGGATAGATAATTTGCATTTTGAAACCAGATGTCATCCCCATACATGCAGTTCTCTGCCCTTTTCAGAAAACTACCAGCTCATTGCTTTTCAGCATGACCAGCAATGACCCAAGACCAGAACTCTGGGGAACACCAACTGCCATCTGATTTATCCAGTCTGGCCAAAAAATAATTTTAAAAAATGACATAGGATTCTTTCCATAATCTACTTGAACTGGCCCATCAGACTGAGAGGATTTTTAAACTCCCTGGCAAATTCCAAGAATGGTCTAGACCATTCTAATTTTATTTTAAAATTAAAATATAGCCGCATGATCTAATTAGCTGAAGTCTCTTGGACAGTAAATCATCCCATGAAGGCTGTGTATTTTGAGAGCTGAGTGCAAGCTATGACAGCTCACTGTTTGATAACATCATAAATCTTATTGATGAGAAAGAGTCTCATTATCTTAAGAGGAACATTGTTTGGCTATTAGTTATAACAGTGGCCTGTATTTTTATGGATGTGAAGGTGAATAGATTTGGCTCACTGCCGTGAAGCTGGAAAATGCTCACTGTTCTGGAAATGCTGGGCAATGTCACAGGTTGAGGCGTACTTGAATGCTCAATGACAAGGCTGAATCTGTTTCCAAATGATGCTTAAGGATGCAGAGGGGCCAACTAGCAAACCATTCTGGCTCACTTGGTCTGTTCAAGGCCACATGCAAGTTTGAACAAATTGTGGTGGGTTGCGGGGAGGGTTCAATGGGACTGAGGTAGAGGCGTATTTAGGCTCCCTTGAACCCTTTGCAAGGAGCTGTATTGGCGTCTCTGAAACCAGGTGAGACCCATGGATCAGAAACTTAACAAATTTGCTTTTGTTGTCTACCAGTGACTTCCTCTATGGCCATTGGGATCGGGCCTGTTCTGTCCCATCTCCCCTCCTCCTCTGTTGGTCCATCTTTCTGCCTCCCTTCCTCCACTCACTGTTTTCTCTTCTGCCTCCCTTTTCCCTCTTCCGGTGAATCTTGCCTGCTCTCTTCATCTTTCTTCCCTCCAAGCTCCATTTGTAACTCTGCTCACACAGCTGGGGAGGAAGTGCATGGATGGGCAGGCAGGCTCATAGCCACTCAGAACACTTGGGTCTGAATATATTAATACTCAAGATGCTATTGAAACAATAACATCAGTTCGAACAATATGGCAAAAAAATATAAATCTGACTTTTTCTCCCACGGCAAAATGACTTTGTGCGGAAACCAGTCTTTAAAAATTGGGAAAGAAATGGTCATATGGAAAAGGTGGATGAACTTGGTTATATTAACATTAGACCAGCTGATAAACAAAGAGGATGAATTTTAGGAGACAAATACAGATTACCTACTAATGTTTAGGGAGGCTTTTAATGTTTAATATATTACTGTATTTTAATATTCTGTTGAAAGCCACCCAGAGTGGCTGGGGAAACCCAGCCAGATGGGCAGGGTATAAATAATAAATTATTATTATTATTATTATTAATGCTCAATGGCAATATCTACAGATAAAACGCTTGCTAACCACCATCTATAGATCAGCAGCTTTTACAGCATCAGAGACCCGAGAGATATTGAAGCTTACGTTTTCCCAATAGCTACTATTATTAGTGGGAAATGGACATTAAATACAATCATGCATCTACAATATCATTTGTTTGGGCCCCTGATTAGCTCCTTAAGCGAGCTTAGCAGTCACATGGAGAGCAAACATTCTTGCAAAGCTGCCTTCCACAATGTTTGTTTTCAAGATTTCTAACTTATCAGAGGCCTCTTTCCCCATAGCTCTGAGGGAGAGCTCAGACAGGTTCTCTGGACAGTTTAAAGGGCCTATGACAGATTACTCCATGTGAACATTGCTCTCCCTCCAACTTACCGGTATTCCAGAATTATTTCTCACAGATTTTGTATTTGTATTTCCAAACAGGATGCAGAACAATATCTTATGATGAGGTGTTGCCCCGCTCCCATCTGCTTGCTAGCACCATCTGTGCAGCTGTTGACATATTACGTACAGAAAAATTAAATCAATAGTAAAACAAAGTTGTCGTTGCTGGGTTGTTGTTTTTTTAAAAAAAACCCAAAACCAAAACACAAATTGGTTAAAGCAAAGATCTTTAAAGTCCTATTAAAAGCTGAAGGCAGGGGGACATGGAGAAAGGTCTCAGAAGATGCTCTCTGTTTATGTTTAGAGGGTGAGTCCCACTGCTTGATTGTCACCATGGAAGAGGTCCAACTTGGCCTCAGATTCCAAAGGCAGAAGCACATGGAGAAGGGCCTCAGAAGGTGCTCTCCATTGATGGATTGGTCCATGTGGGAACAAAAACAAAACAAAACAAAGCAAAGCAACAACTCAACACTTTGAATTGTGCCCAGAAACAAATAAGAATGGCTACTACCAGTTTAACTGGCAGTCATTTCTCCTCCATTTTGGAGTTTCCATTGAATCACTTTTCAAAATTTGCCCTGTGTGCAAAATACATTGCAGCAATCTGGACAAGGTGTACCAAAGCAATAACTCAACAACTCAACAACTTTGAATTGTGCCCAGAAACAAATAAGAATGGCTACTACCAGTTTAACTGGCAGTTATTTCTCCTCCATTTTGGAGTTTCCATTGAATCACTTTTCAAAATTTGCCCTGTGTGCAAAATACATTGCAGCAATCTGGACAAGGTGTACCAAAGCAATAGACATAAACTGTGGCAAAATGACCTCTTCCCAGGAGGAGATGGATACCCTGACCAAAGCTGATGAAAGGTGCTTCAGAAACAGATACTGTCTGAGTAACTACCAGTAACGTCAGATCTAAAGACATAATCCAAACCAGGCAGTTTCTGCTTTGTTGCTTATTTTTCAAAAGCTGTTATCCACACTGTGAAGTAAGGATAAGGATAGAATAATCATTGATTCATCCCATACCCCAAATCTGTGCATATTCTACTGAGAACCTCCTTAATATCAAAAGTCCTGCAGCCTGAATGAGGCTTGTAAAAAATAGCTATTATTGTGGTTTTTTGCGTGTGTGTGAATAGAATGAAATATTTGCCAGTTGTGTTGCTATTACAAAATATGGGCACTAAATTCCTGCCAGAATATATATCTATATATCTATATTGATATCTCTCCCTGTGTGTGTTTGTGTTTGCAACTGGCATGTTGCAGCACCTCACATTTTTTTTGCCTCAGGCAACCACTTTGGCCCGTACTTTGCACTTGCAGTATGAAGTGTATGCTGCTGCTTATCTCTGTAATGAACAGCTTGCTTTGAAAGCAGATGCACACAGTTTGGCATAGATTTACACAATTCAGCACAATATGGTTGACTTGGCAGACAGCACTCAAAGGGAGTCATCACGATTTTAGCACACAATGCTCCCATCTGCAAATCCCTGGACCATGTGGTCCTTCCAGATATGAAGGTAAAACCACTGGCATGGTAAACAGGCCACTTCAACTGAATGGTACATTGAATGCCTAGCAAATGACTTGTGGCTAAAAACTAGCATCTTCCCAGTTCATTTGGTCTTGCACTGTTAATGTGATATAGCCCCAAATTATGATACTTATTTCCTGGATTAAAATTGGAAACAACACCTATACCTGAAAAAGGCTTATTTTTAGAACGTGTAAGGGCCAAACTACATGCTATGTTGAAACTCTCAATCTCACCCACTCTTTCTGTAAGTGGCTGGGGCAATACAGGATGCACAAACTCCAGGTTGCTATTATGCACAGAGAGGAATGCTTGCCAGAATGGTGCATGCTCTAGTTATCTCCCGCTTGGACTACTGCAATGCGCTCTAGGTGGGGCTACCTTTGAAGGTGACTCGGAAACTGTAATTAATCCAGAATGCGGCAGCTAGACTGGTGACTGGGAGTGGCCACTGAGACCATATAACACCGGTCCTAAAAGATCTTCATTGGCTCCCAGTACGTTTCCGAGCACAATTCAAAGTGTTGGTGCTGAACTTTAAAGCCCTAAATGGCCTATATATACCTGCAGGAGCGTCTCCACCCCCGTCGTTTAGCCCGGACACTGAGGTCCAGCGCCGAGGGCCTTCTGGTATGGCTTCAGTCCAGTGTACCTGAAGGAGCGTCTCCACCCCCATCATTCTGCCTGGACACTGAGGTCCAGTGCCAAGGGCCTTCTGGCGGTTCCCTCACTATGAGAAGCCAAGTTACAGGGAACCAGGCAGAGGGCCTTCTCGGTAGTGGCACCCGCCCTGTGGAACGCCCTTCCAGCAGATGTCAAGGAAATAAACAACTACCTGACATTTAGAAGACATCTGAAGGCAGCCCTGTTTAGGGAAGTTTTTAATGTTTGATGCTGTACTGTTTTTAATATTCGGTTGGAAGCCGCCCAGAGTGGGCGGGGTATAAATAATAAATGATGATGATGAACTTGAATTAAACTAGCAAGTTTTCCCCTTTATAATGAGTAGCAGACTAGGAAGGGAAGGATGATCTGGATCAGCACCATGGGAAGGTTAGACACCAGCTTCCATGCCACAGCCCTGATCTAAATAGGTTTCTCCAATGTTGCTGCTTTAAAAGACTACTTTCCTTGACATTGTAAAGTGCACTTTGGCTCTAATACTTAGAGGCATGGTGAATTCTGATGTGGAACCTACCAAATTTGCATTAAAATACAGCTTTTCTTCTTCTTCTTCAAAATCCACACCTCCAAATTTTGTGATGCATTTCTCCAAACAATTTTTTAAAAAAATATTTATGCATTTCAGATTTATACATTTCACTCATTTTACAATCATTTTGACATTTCAAAACTTGACTTCCTTCCCCCTCTCTGCAATTCCTTAAATTTATTTATTATATCTTCTGCATATCCAAATTAAACTAATTTGATCATTTATTCATCTCCTTTAAATATCTACTCTTAGAAAACTGCACTTTATTACAATAATCCTGCCAATGTTCTTATCTGTTTACAATTTATCTGTAAATATTCAATAAACCATTTCCATTCTTTTATAAAAAGTTTGCTATCTTGATTTCTTATTCTTCAGGTAAGTTTCGCCATTTCTGCATATCCCATAATTTTTGTATCCATTCTTCCTTTGCTAGGACTTCTGCTTCTTTCCATTTTGGGGCGAAAGTTTTCAGAGATATGTGTGTTAGGGGAAAGCATGCATAAACATTCATATATTAGTGAAAGCAACATTGTATTGGGGGAAATTGCTTATATGAGAGTGTGCATATGAGGGGAAATTTCAAGCAAATGAAATATGTGTGTATTAGGAAAAATGCTATTTGAAATGCAGATGAATCATCATGAAGAAAAAATTTCACAAACTGACAATGGTGGAGAACTGAAAATAAAATTGGAAAAAGGAAAGCTTAGAGAATGTGAAATTGACAGATTTGTCCAACTTTGTCCAGCCCTGTTAAGGGAAGTTTTTAATCTGTGATATTTTAATGTATTTTGATATTTGTTGGAAGCTGCCCAGAGTGGCTGGGGAGACCCGGCCAGATGGGCGGGGTACAAATAATAAATTATTATTATATATTATTATCCCTGTCTGCCTTTAGAGAAGCCCATACTCTCCATTTCTGTAATTCACTGTTCTGGATATGCCGCTTCTTACAGCAGGTATTTCTGTTGGCAGCAAGTGAATTATCAATCACACACAATGCATAAGCAAAACAAAACATGATTATCCTAATTCCGAAAGGATGTTGGAATTCAACAAGTCCAGAAGAGTGAATCATGCCCAGGTGGGTTCTCCATATTTGGGCATATTTTGGTCTCGCAGAGGGGTCTCCTATTTTTACAAAAGCAATTATTGCTTGCAGCACAGCAGCCATCCTCTCATGCCGTAAAGTTGATGATTTATGCCTTTGAAAGCAGGTAAAATGAACACCTGCGTAAGCATTTTAATTCTATGCAGGTGAGAAGGCAACTTTAAACAACAGATGTACAGTTTAGAGATTAAGAAATGAACAAGCATTAACCTTAAAGAACATGCTTTCTTTAACAAGTCTGAGTGTTATCCCTACTAGCATAGAGATGAACTCATCAGGTTGCTTGATGTAGCCTTCTGTGAATCCCTTATGTGCAACGCACTGTGGAAATAAGTACATACATAATCTGTGAGGCAGGTGGTGTGCATAAACATCAGATGTCTCAAATCTTTCCATCCCATTATATGATAGGAAGTTCCTAGAATGGGACCCATGGATGTATGTAGAGACAGCCAGGTCTTTTTTCCAGCCGAAACTCAGTTCCGGCACCTCTCATGTGGGCATCATTACCATTATAAGAGAACAAGGGTGAGTTCTGGCACCTCTTTTTCTAGAAAAATGGCACTGGATACATCCCACTTGCAGAGTACACATAGTGATCAGTTGCTCTCATGCTCTCATGCCCTGCCATCATCATCATCATCATCATCATCATCATCATCATCATCATTATCTCAGGGCGGTTCACAGAAAAGATCAACATAAAAGCCACAATATATATAATCAAAAATAAAAAACAACAACCCAATAACACCTCCCCCAAAGAGCCACATTTTAAAAAGTGCATGGGATTTCAATCAAATCAACCAAAGGCCTGGTTAAAAGGGAACCTTTTTGCCTGGCGTCTAAAGGTTTATAATGAAGGCGCCAGGTGAACTTTCCTGGGGAGAGCATTCCACAGACGTGGAGCCACTGCAGAGAAGGCCCTGCTCTTGTGTTGCCACCCTCCAGAGCTCTCAAAGATGGAGTTCCTAGGAGATTAGACTGTAAGGTGGCCATCCATTTAATAGAAGGGATACTGTGAAATGATGAGAGTGGGGAATTCTATTCTTGGGTGGTCCCATTCCCCCTTCTTGCTGTGCTCCTGATTTCAGTCATATATTACTATGTTTTGCAGGGGTTTTTTGAGCCCATTCATAAACACAATGCTGTTGTGCTCTCCAGTGCTTATTTATTTTGCAGCATTTATATTTCTATAGAGTATGGACTTTTTATTTTATTTGCTCAGTAGAACAAACACTTTGAATGCAAAAGGCCACGCCAAATCACTGCCATCACCAAATAGGGCTGGGAAAGTTCACTATTCAAAGCCCACACTGCTGGTCATTGTAGATTATATTGCGTGTCAAGGTCCCCAAGCCACCCCCCTAAATAACTCACACTACACACAGTAATTTAAGTTTAAGGTTTTTGGCATGATTTTGGCCACAACTTTTATTAAAATACAAAATGTGAGTGGTTGCTTAGGCATTGGTTCCAACTAGCTGCCCCCTCCTGGGGGCAGACTGACATCTGCCTGGTTAGCGAAGTCACTACAGGGGAAAACACTTTGGGGAGAGAATGGGGGTCGGGGTCCCAGGCCCTCGCCTCTCCCCAAATGTACCCAGGGGCTCTTGCGTGGCCCTGGCCCCCTACCGGGGGATACGGATAAAAGCATGATGAGCCCCTGGATTCCTTTAATGGAATTCCCCACGCAGCAGCATTGGAGGGGCAGGCACAGCCAACCACATCCCCTCCACCAACCAAATTCATAACCAATGCCTAACCGCAACCTTACAAGTTGTGACTAATTGCTACGCAGTAGGCGAAAACCAAATGGCAACAGCCAATCAGCCAGATGGAAAAATTCCTACCAGGCCCCTGCCCCAAAAGCAGACGACCCCATGACAGGCATAGCAAGGCCAACGAGCAAGCCTAAATAAAGGGAGGGAGGGCGGGTGATCCGATGCACGCAGCAAAGAGGGCCGCATGCTGCATGCACTGGGAATATATAACCTCTGAGCTGTCCATCAAAAATTGCTGCATAACATTCTCCCCAGCAACCCGCAGGGCCCAATCACCTGCCATGGTCATCTATCCTAACCCGCCCAGCAACAGTGGGGTGACTTGTTAGCCCCCACTGCAACATGTGCTCTCCATGAAGGAGAACCCGCTTTGTGCTAGACAGATCAATAGTCGTGACTCAGTATAAGACAGCTTTCTATATTCCAGCCCTTCCCTCTGTCGGTGCCCAAATGTTGAAGATGAGCTGACTAGTGCCCCCTCACAAATAAAGAAATAAAAACATCAGATGAAGGGCTCACTTATGCCAGCATTCTCTTGCTAACATTGCCAACCAGATTTCCCAGTGAAGCACACAATCAGGGTGCGAAAGTAACTGTACTCCCCTTCCATTTGTCTCAGGTTCCTGACTGATGCACAATTCATATGTTGCTGCCAGCACAGGTCATATCCTAAAGCTCAAATGCTCCTATCATTCAACATTACGTCAAATGACACTTGTCAATGGAGTCAGTTCAAGCAACACCAAATATTGCACAACTAAGGCTACAGCCGTATTATTACCTGGGAGTAAGTTCCACTGAACTGTTTATTTCCCAACCAACCTCCAAAGGATGTGGCTGCAAGGGGCAAATAAGCTTGTGTCACTCAGACTAAAGAGGGGTGTGATGCACCCCTGTTTAAAGATGAAGGTAGATGAGGAGCATAAACACTCCTCAGGTGTTCAGTCTGACTGCGCAAAAGGACAAGCAGGAATAGACAGGTAAGTCCTAGCCCCTTGATGATGATGCATGAACTAGGTACACTTTTCTACCATTAGCATTAGTTTGAGTGGGGCTGCATTACTCTCATGTTGTGTATTGATTCAAAGTGTTATCATATCTGTATTACTATTGTCTGTAATCACATTAGGGTAAAGTAACTGCCTTCCTGTCCCAGAAGGAACAGTTACTATTGGTGCATTCAAGTTGCTGCATTTGGATCCTCAGCTTTATTGGTTCCCACCAAAAAGCAGCTGTGTGATTGCTTGAGATTGTTCCCTCCAAAATGTATCTTTTCCTAGTCTGTCTCTGTCCCTATAAATGTAGCTTCCCTTCCCTACCCTCAGTTCCCTCAGTCTTGTTTTCCTGAATAAAGAGTTGTTACATGAAGAAGCTGTCTCGTGCCTGCTAAGTCAGAGAGCTGAAATCACTTGCTGAAATCATTAACCCACGCTACAACATCTCACATTGGGTTTCCAAGGTGATATGAATTCTGGGCAGTCACAAGACCTCCATCACGAGTGTGTGGTCTTGGTTTAATCCAAGCAATCAAAACTAAACCAATGGTTATCTATGAGTTTTACATATCCACTTTGTTTTTTGTTTTGTTTTGTCTTTTTCATTCCAGCTTCCCCCCTGCAGCAGTAGTAATTATTATGATTAAATACGATGTATAATTTTGTATTTCCTAAGTCCCTTGAAGGTGAATTAAACATCCAAAGTTGGCCAGCCTTTTTTTTTTTTATTAGCAAATGGGCAAAGAAAAGAAAAGAAAATATCTAGATCAATTGCCAGCTTCCTTGTTCATATTACTCTTTCCTTGTTGTTAAACTGGTAAATATATTTAGGAGCAATTTCCAAATAACATGTACAAAAGCCACAGGGTTTGGCTAATTGACAGTATTGCTTGCTCAAAGAGAATAGTACTTAGAATATATTGAAGACTGTTCTTTTCTGAGGGAAAGCACAACAGTTCTGGACTTGACGTTTCCAATGGTAAATTAAGTTGTATCTGAGTGTTCACTCCAAGGGATTAACAATCACATGGAGGAAGAGAGTGGGCCTTCATATCCCCACAAGAACAGTGGGGATACTGTTGTACATTGTACATTGCTGTTTGTACATTGGGGTGTCTGTAGAAAGGAATTTTATATTTAGATCCCTGCACACCCACAGTTCCATATCATAGGGAGAGCCAACATATGTACTACAAGCTCCACTCTATAGGGTCATCTCTATAGAGTGCATGGGAAGAAGGCAGCTCAGATATGAACAGAAACAGCAGGGTGAGTGGCCCAAGTCCTGCTGCCCGCCTCCTCATGATTACCCAAATAGTGCCAAATTTTCTTTTCTGAAAATGATTCCCTCCAGAAAATACCACTGGCCTCAGAGTGATATAAAGGCATGCTCATGTTGATCCTCCTCTTCCCTAAGGATATTATTATTATTATTATTATTATTATTATTATTATTTATATCCCGCCCTCTGCAGCCAGAACCGGGCTCAGGGTGGCTAACATCAAAATATATAATACATTAAGACATAAAATTCAGCAATAACTATAACTGTAGCGGTTGGGAGCCTTAATTACTCACCAGGCTCAGTTATTTGTATGAGCTGGTGAGAAGAGTTAGAGAGGCTACTTATATGTAGGGTCTTGTAAAAGGAGAGGGGTCAGACTGAGCTCCGACCAAAGGCCTGGCGGAACAGCTCTGTCTTGCAGGCCCTGCGGAAAGTTGTCAAGTCCCTCAGGGCCCTGGTCTCTTGCGACAGAGCGTTCCACCAGACTGGGGCCAGGGCTGAAAAGGCCCTGGCTCTGGTCGAGGCCAGTCTAACCTCCTTGAGGCCTGGGACCTCCCAGATGTTATTGTTTGCGGACCGTAGGGTCCTCTGCGGGGCATACCAGGAGAGGCGGTCCCGTAGGTACGAGGGTACCAGATTGTATAGGGCTTTAAAGGTTAGAACCAGCACCTTAAACCTGACCCTGTACTCCACTGGGAACCAGTGCAGCTGATATAGCACTGGTTGGATGTGGTCCCACAGTGAAGATCCCATAAGTAAGTAGAAGACCCCATAAGCAAATCTGCCCCAGACCATTCCATTCTGGTTCTCAATGTGGTTGTCTTATTGCATGCCTTGCCCTATCTGTGGGTTTGTTGTTTGTTTGTTTTAGGATTATTCCAGGGAAATCCTTAAAAAAATTCACTTATCACAACAATCACACATAGGCACATACGTAAAACTGAGGAGTACTTACACAGTGAACTAAGGGTTTGCTTGTCCTTTTTTTTCACCCCTCTTGTTTAAACAGTGTAAAGTTGCTTGGAGAAGCTGCAAATCATGGAACCTCCATCACACTGGGTAAAAACAATTTAAAAAGTGGTACAGGAAGAAACCACATGTCTCTTCCTGTGTAATTCTATGAAGAAAAGACCACCTTAATTCAACAAAATGGCTGGTCCCGTGACATACTGATTTGTTGCATGTAGAGTGGCCCTTTGTGCATAGAACAAGGCAATAGAAAAACTAGCCCACAAAAAGTTTTAGTAGATCTGTGGACTAAAACATAGATCTACTATCTGTTCCGATGACTAGTTCAATGAGACAAATTGCACAGGGGCGCCATAGCAAAATCCACCCTGGATCAAAATCTTCTGAACATCCCTACTCAACCCCTAACATTTTCATGTTAATTTGATCCTCTTGGGGTGCATAGGAAGAATCTGAGGGCAAGTCTCATCAGCAGGGGTTCCTGCAAAGTGACCATGTGCTCCATCCTCTAAATTCTGCCTTTCTCACAGGAGAAGAAAAAGGAAAAGGATGAACAGGATGGATATGTGCAATTGGACAAAGTACTTTGCCAGCAAAGCTGGGTTTGAAAAATTGTACCTCCAACTGAAACATTATTATTACTCCTACTACTACTATTATTTATTTATTATCATACCAAAATACGCAGGGTCTAAATTTTATCAACATTGAACAGCCACATAGTTCATTTTAGTTTACAGTATTCAGCACCTCAGAATATTGGATCCCAAGTTGTTGTTTTATTGCCAGGAGCCGGTGAAAATTTTATTGTATAAATTATGGAGACGACAAGTCCCCAAACAAGTATGATTTCATATAAATAATAGAGCAATTCATTGGTAATGAAGGCTGCTCCTGTCTTTTCCATAAAGCATTGTTCTACACATTTGAATTCCTTTCTTCACGCCTGCATCATAGGACGAAGGCTGCCGAAGATAAATATCCCCTTCTCCTTCCCAGCTTTTTTAATGGTGAAAATCTTTCTTTATCTAGCAGCAGCCACCAAAGCAAGAACTCCCACCCCCCACCCCCCGCCTCTTGAAATTGATGGGCAAAAAGCAACAATAGATTCCAAGAATAAGCAATATCAAGGAAACATAGTGAAAAACAAGTTTAATCTCTGTTGGGTGGGTGGGGAGGGGAAATTGAGTCCACATATGGACAATGGAGTTCAGATCCTGGTATCAAGAAAACATAGAAAGCCACTCCCACAAAAGAAAATATATTTGTCAATCATGTATAATATTCTCTCTTTATCTCCAAAGCAGCACTACTTCAAAGAAATGAACACATTATTGGTAGTCATAGTCAGAACTTGGGGAACAGATATAATAAATATTCATGCAAAGCATTCACAACCACCTAAAGTGTCAGTTCTAAAACTAGCATTTGAAACTTTCCTTACTCATTTGATTTAAAGTGAACAGAAAGAGTGGTAACAAGGAACAGGTGGTGTTTGCAGAGGAAGGGTTAATGTCATAAATGGGTCAATTAGCTATCGGATATACTATTGTAGGCAGAATTGGAATGTGGATGGAGAGGAAAACATACGTACATAATGGGAGAATGGGCTGCATTTGAGCAAGGATTTGAGCAAAATATCCGAGGATTGGGTGAGCCATGTAAGATTTTTCAGGGAAGCACGGAATGAAACAGTTCCACAATCACAAGGACTTTTAGCTGTACTGTACAACAGAGCTAGAGGGACGCGGGTGGCGCTGTGGGTTAAACCACAGAGTCTAGGGCTTGCCGATCAGAAGGTTGGCGGTTCGAATCCCCGCGACGGGGTGAGCTCCCGTTGCTCGGTCCCTGCTCCTGCCAACCTAGCAGTTTGAAAGCACGTCAAAGTGCAAATAGATAAATAGGTACCGCTCCAGCGGGAAGGTAAACGGCGTTTCTGTGCGCTGCTCTGGTTCGCCAGAAGCGGCTTTGTCATGCTGGCCACATGACCTGGAAGCTCCCTCGGCCAATAAAGCGAGATGAGCGCCGCAACCCCAGAGTCGGTCACGACTGGACCTAATGGTCAGGGGTCCCTTTACCTTTACCTTTACAACAGAGCTACCCTGACCTTTCCCCTCCTCATTCCACCATGTTCCCCCTATATTTGTTCCGGGGGTTTGGGGGAACCACCAGTGCAAATTATGATGCTGATGACCCAAATATCCTAGGGGAGATTACAGCAATATAAAATAGAGCATTAAGAACAGTTTAAAACAAATTACAATCACAACTAGAGTAGTTCCTAAATATATATATTTAGCCTGGAAAAGAGGAGAGTGAGAGAAGATACAATACAAGTATCTGAAGGGTTGTTACATGGAAGATGAAAAGGCTTCTTTTCTCCTGCTCTGGAGGGTAGGACTCGAGCCAGTGGCTTCAAATTACAAGAAATGAGATTCGAAATAAACACTTTTTGACAGTAAGAACTATTAGACAGTGGAAGAGTCTCCCTCGGGAAGTTGTGGGTTCTACTTCCTTAGAGGTTTTAAAGCCGAGGTTGGATGGTAACCTGTCAAGGATGCTTTAGCAGAGATTCCTGTATTGTAGAGGGACCCAGGTGGCGCTGTGGGTTAAACCACAGATCCTAGGGCTTGCTGATCAGAAGGTCGGCAGTTCGAATCCCTGCGACGGGGTGAGCTCCCATTGCTTGGTCCCTGCTCCTGCCCACCTAGCAGTTCGAAAGCACGTGCAAGTAGATAATTAGGAACCGCTCTGGTGGGAAGGTAAACGGCGTTTCCGTGCACTGCTCTGGTTCGCCAGAAGCGGCTTAGTCATGCTGGCCACATGACCCGGAAGCTGTACGCCGGCTCTCGGCCTATAGAGCGAGATGAGCGCCGCAACCCCAGAGTCGGACACGACTGGACCAAATGGTCAGGGGTCCCTTTACCTTTACCTGTATTGTAGGGAATTGGACTGGATGATCTTTGGAGTCCCTTCCAAGTCTACAGTTCTACGATTCTATGATCTCAAGGCCAGGACAAAGAGTTACAGCTTCTTTATTCCTACACACATATGAGTTCGAATTTATTCAAGCTTTCTTAGAATTTGAGCAAAATCTGAACAAAACAGAGAGATTCATACACAACAGCCTCATTGTCTTTCATCTTATGCGAAGATAGAGGTGCTCTAAATTAAATGAAGATTGCCCTCTCTTTCCAAAAGATTGATAACTCTTCCATATAAACTACTTTAGTGCTGAAATCTGGACTGAAAGGCTTGAGCTCAGTATATTCATTTTAACAACCAGTATAAAATAGTCTCATTCTTTCTCAACAGGGTGAAAATCATAAGTGCGTTATAGCTAGGCCACTTTTGTTCATCACGCCCTGTTGATTAAAAAAACCTAAAGTGTTGTAGATTGCAAATCCAGAATGCGAACTATCTCAAGACATGTTAAAACAAAAAAAGAAAGAAAACCGTATCATCAAATGAAGACTTCCAAAAAATGAATTTTGAGTTCTTGCCTTTGAAGTGGATTAATGCAAACTTGTTTTCTTCTCTTTCTAATAGCTACAGTATGTGCGTTGAATTATTATTTCTTGCAGTCTACCAAGTATTACAGTTGACAATCCATATCAAATAAAAACACACTAACATTTATTCTATATCCAAGTTTATAAGGAATCAAACAAGTTACCCAAGAGGTACCCAAAAGACATTTTACTACGTGAAGCAAAGGACTAGATGATGCCTTCTTCCATTTTATGTACAGAAGCTGACTGGACTGGCAATGAAGCAGTATCTCCATTGAAAGTAATAACTGTCCAGGAATAGGACATCTCCCAGAGCCTTAACTGGGCATCCTTCAGATTCCAAGAAGCAAAAGTTAAAAGTCCCATGCTCTGCTTCTCGAACCTTATTCAGGAATCAAATTATACAGTAACAGATTGACAAAGCTGCCAAGCCACTGGATTTAGTATCCAGGCTTAATTCTATACAACCACAGCAGAATGAAGAGGTAGATTTTCTTGATACTAATTAAAAAATAGTAACCCTAACCCTAACCCTAACCCTAAAAATAACCCTAACCCTAACCCTTAAAAATAGAAACCATTTACCAGAAGGAAAATATAGGTGGAAAATACTGTTGAGAATAAAAGGGCTTTTGGGAACCATAAAAGAAAACAAAAGCAGTAAAGCAAAACTAAGCCAGCCAACTTAATAAATTACCAGTGATTCAAGACCTCACGGAGGTGCAACACAAGTGGAAGACAGGAAGGTATGGAACAAAGTGTGAGGCATCAAACACAGAAAATATGGGTGATTTATATTTTTTGGCTTAGCAGCTGGTTTAAGTTTTCATAGCCAATCAGAAGTTGTCTAGGCTATAGCTTTCCAGAACTGAGAGTATGATGTTACTTTGCAGCTGAAGAATCCTGGTCAATTGGCAAATTTCATCTTTGGCCTTGAAATCCTGATATAGACAAGATAACACATAGATACTTTTTCATTTCAAAAACTGGGACGTGCATCTTCTGGGACGTGCTCCCAGGTGAGTTACATGACTCAAGCCGCAGTCTCGCTCCCCTCCCCCCACCCCCGGTCAAAAAAGAGTGCTTGTTTCAAGGCATGGGTGCAATGTGATAGTGCGGCACCCAAAATGGCTGCCGCAATCTTGCATGAAGAAACAAGATGCCCCGTTTTCCCCAGAACACTGGGTGGGTATGGCGACACAAGTCTAAGACCTAGGTTGATGCAGTTAGGTAGATGATGTTTGGCCTCAGTTCATTCAGTTCAGTGACTCTCCACAGATCAAAACATTCCTCCTAGTTCATGTCCAAATTTTGCCATGGTGTTTCCAGGATCCCTAGGGAACATAGCTGTCAACTTTCAGATTTGAAAATAAGGGATTTTTTCCCAAACTTTCGGATTTGAAAATAAGGGATGCCACAAGGGCGGTGCAATGGCACCAAGTAGCCTCACCACCCTGCGCTCCAGAGGCTGCACACGAACGGGTGAGCGAAAGAGTGAGCACATAGACGGCAGGCAGGCTGTCTGTCTGGTTGGGCGTGAGAGTCTGGCTGCACAAGGCATGCAAGCTCCGCCCCCATCAGTCTCAGACTCCTTATTGGCAGCTGAGCAACGCAGCTGAGGAGCCTCCCTGGCCGGCAGGGAGGGAGTGGAGCTGCTTCCTTTAAAATCCGGGAAATTTAAGGGATATCAACAATCTGGGATAGCAGTGGGAAACGGCATTGGAATAAGGGAGTTTCCCACAAAAAAAGGGAGGGTTGACAGCTATGCTGGGGAAATGTCTGTTGTTTTTACACTGTTTCTCCACGTGCACACCCAATCTTTTCTGGTTATGTGTATTCCCCTTTCTGGATAAGAAGACATTGGATATGGGAACCTTTCCATTAGTGAAGCAGTGGTGCTTCTCCTGTCCCTGTGTAATTTGAGCAGGTCAGTGAGAGCCTAAGACATGTTGATGCCAGAGGTGGAACCCCACGTGCTTGGCCCAATGGTTTAAACAGATTTGCCATACCATTCAGACACCAATCCAAACCTTCCTATATATGCTCCCCCACTTCAGTGGCACTGTCTAAAGCAGGCTTCCTCAACCTTGGCCCTCCAGGTGTTTTGAGACTACAATTCCCATCATCCCTGACCACTGGTCCTGCTAGCTAGGGATAATGGGAGTTGTAGGCCAAAAACATCTGGAGGTCCGAGTTTGAGGAAGCCTGGTCTAAAGCAAGTCATTTTACCCAGCTGCATCATGGACCCAGCCCTGAGACAGGTGCTAGAAAATAGTTACTTTTGCTGGCAAAATAAGGACAATTGGATTATCTAGATATCTAGATATCAAATACGTGTTCTGTACTTCTGAGGAGTGAGGTTATTACCCCTCTATCATTGTCCATGCTGGGTCGCTCAACCATTGCTACTGTGTCCTTTCTTTTAGCAGATCAAGATGATCAGGTGACAGCAAAAACTGCAAGGTTTTTAGTGGGGACAATCAGAATAAGATCTATTAATGTAAACCTGCAATATGTATTTTTGTATAGTTAAGCTTTTACCCCTATCTTCAGTACATTTTATTGTATTTTATTGCTACAGCAAGTGGCTGATGCAAATAAAAATTCTTCTTCTACCGGTTCTGTGTTTTCTCCTGTACCCACTTCCTTGCCTATGCATTTATTTTTTTGCAGTTGCAAAACACATTGTCAGCATTAAATACATATTATGTAACTATGTTTTTCTTCTTTATATTCCTTTCCATTCCTTTGAAAAAAAATGTGTTCTTGGTTCAGGAAACCGTTAGACATCATTCTGTGCAATGCAAAAGTTTTTCCTTACTTTATCTTCAGTTGCAGCGATTCTTTCCCCCTCTATACCGGAGGATGCAACTATCAATGATTAATGTGAATATTACAGATTTTTAAACCTCACACTTTATGATTAATACATGTGTTTGTGCACAAATGTTTAGATTATCCTTTCAGCAGACAACCACACACATTTTGAGAGGGAGCTTAGTTATCCTCCACTGTCCATCATAACATATTTCCTCTTAAGAGGAGAGTGTTTATGTGTTGAAGTGCCACTGATTGATTACTTCTGGGAGATTTTAAACACTGAGTTTCCAGGCAGTTTGGTCCAGTAATGCATTTGCCTTTAGTTTATACATCAATCTCTTCAACTGTCCAGAAATCCAAAAACAATTTACGCTATATCATAACTTCTCTCTGAAAATATACTTTATTTGGTTTATTGATGAACTATTTTATTTCTTATTACACTAGACAAATTGATATTCTCCATGACGATTCAAAACATGGACGACTTTCAGACTCAGACTGCATATAAATCTATCACTTGCACATACATCTGAAGCAACCTCTGCATCAGCTTCTAAAGATACATATTACTGTTGTAGGAATAGATAACTATAGATAGCACAACTTTTAGAGCAGACAAATTAATTGAAGTCTTGCTGTAGAGATGAACCATTGGTTATTTAATTCTTAGTAGAGTGTTTGTCAAAACTGTCCCTTCCTTTCTGCAAATAGCTCAGCCATCACAGAAGCTAGACATGGTGTGTTCAGAAGAGTTCACAGTGTGGGTTTCCATCATTATTAGACATTGCATAATTATGCATTGGGACCCAGGTGGCGCTGTGGGTTAAACCACTGAGCATAGGGCTTGGTGATCAGAAGGTCAGCGGTTCGAATCCCTGCGACGGGGTGAGCTCCCGTTGCTCGGTCCCAGCTCCTGTCAACCTAGCAGTTTGAAAGCACGTCAAAGTGCAAGTAGATAAATAGGAACCGCTCTGGCGGGAAGGTAAACGGCATTTCCGTGTGCTGCTCTGGTTCGCCAGAAGCGGCTTTGTCATGCTGGCTCTCGGCCAATAAAGTGAGATAAGCGCCGCAACCCCAGAGTCGGACATGACTGGACCTAATGGTCAGGGGTCCCTTTACCTAATTATGCATTATCCATAATTGGTCCTGTTTTTGGGCTGTAGATTTCACAATGTAGTATCAAACATGCTACATGTTTGAGACAGTGATCCTCAAAGGCACATGACTTTTTTGGCACCAGAAACAGAAAATGGCAGGTTTTCTGTGGGATACTTTGATGCATTTTTGAGCCCATCCCCCCCCCTATTTCATACAGAATGCCTTTATATCGGATCACACCACAATGCTGTTTAACTGGGTAATTATGAAGAATGCATCTTCTCTCCTGTCACAAGTACTGAAAATGTTTGGATTCCATTACCATGCTGAATGAAATTAAGTTTGGTTTTGATTTTTTTTAATCGTTTCCTCTAGACCAGCTTAATCTGCAAAATCACGGTCCATATAATACACTTTATGCTTTGGGTATATTCTCTTGAACCCTGGTCTCCCAGGTCATAGTCCAAACCTAACCAGTACACCACACTGGCTTAGTGGTGAACTTTCATGCTACAAGGAGATGTTGCCCACCTAGGCAACTCCATTGACTTCCCCTGACCTGACAGGGTTGTCTAGTCTTTCAAGTTAGGCTAAGAATCTGCCTGAATAAGAAACAGCATTGGTTGTGTCAGCTGAACTTGCCTTCTGTCTGTTTGTGGTGCCCACTTCCTTCACATTTTGTGTTCCTCTCTCAGCTGTCTAAGGCCCATCATCCAACATGGATATTTTCTTTACGCATAATACATCTTATCAGATGAATAAGTTAAAAGCTTTTGTGAAGGTGTGATGCCAATTACTATAGCAAGAAGAAAAGGTCAACTATAATAAATGTACAAGTCTCCAGGGCAAGATGTGGTTGTTGGTTTTAGGAAAGAGGTTTATGGAAGAGTGTAATCCCTAGTATAGAAATATTTATTTAAGAAAGAAAATGGACAGAAGACTCAAATTTCCCCATCAGCATGGATAATACCCTTAACCAGCTTTGAGGCTCTGGAGTGGCAGCAGGAAGAGGACACGTTTTTCAGAATTCTCCTGTGAACTCAACTCCAGAAGATTTTCATCTTTGGAGATACAGAAGATTTCCTCGGTGGGTGGCATGTCTTTGAAGATAATCTACAAAAGGAACAAAAAAGCCAACCACTTTTAAGCTGGAGTTTCAACCATTCTCCTTTCTTTTCTGTGATACTCCAATCCCTTTAAAACATGGCACAGTATGTGTTTTCTTTCCTCCTTCCTGTGGCTGAAAAACTGTCCGGATTCTCCTGTACAAGAAGCAAAGGATGCTTCAGATAACAGTGGCACAAGGCAAGCTTAATTATCATCATAGTCAGCCAGAAACAGCCTGAAGGCAATAAGAATGTTTTAAGCACCAGGAGTTTGAGAAAAGGTTAATTCTGTGTTAACTGTTTGAGCACTGGCCAGGGTTGTATGGCGATTAAAAAAGGTGAAATGCCCCACAAGGCAGGCTGCAAAGAACACGATGTACTTCTAATTGTGAGAAGCAGATTGAGCAATTGCCTGGTCCAAGGCCAGTGAATGTTGAATGATTTGCTCAGGTGGCACAATAAGTCTCCTGAGGCAGAATGGCAGCTGTCTGTCTGGGAACATGCCCCTGCTGCCTGAGCCACCGAACAGACTCATCTGTCACTTTTGGCAATCGATAAAATACCAATATGACAACCTGCAGTAAGCAGGAACAGAAGGAAAAGCTGATGTAAATAGGACACAAGTCCCACTAGCTGAATACCAGTCTGATGTTAATAATGCAATTAATCTCAAACATGTTGGTAATGCAGGCTATCTTTTCAAACAGGGAAACCTGGAAATGTAAAGGTCTGTTTTAATTCATGGTACTGAAAGCAGCAGGGACCCAGGTGGCACTGTGGGTTAAACCACAGAGCCTAGGGCTTGCTGATCACAAGGTCGGCGGTTCGAATCCCTGCGACGGGGTGGGCTCCCGTTGCTCGATCCCAGCTCCTGCCCACCTAGCAGTTCGAAAGCACGTCAAAGTGCAAGTAGATAAATAGGAACTGCTCCGGCGGGAAGGTAAACAGTGTTTCCGTGCACTGCTCTGGTTCGCCAGAAGCAGCTTTGTCATGCTGGCCACATGACCTGGAAGCTGTACGCCGGTTCTCGGCAATAAAGCGAGATGAGCGCTGCAACCCCAGAGTCAGACATGACTGGACCTAATGGTCAGGGATCCCCTTTACCCTTTTACTGAAAGCAGCATACCTGGGCTCACATTAGCCTAACTTCAATGGATGTGGCGACTATGTTAGACATTATCAAACATTTTCATATACTTCTGCTTGGAGTTTATATATATATATATATATATATATATATATATATATATATATATATGACACTATTGGTGTAAAATGTGCTAAACAGTCTTATAGAATGAAGGTGATTGCTTCTAATTAGCAGTGAGGATGGCAGAAGAGGGAAGGGGGAAATATCTAAATGCAACAAAATGTATGTAGGAATATACTCACTGCTCAAACATCACTTTTAAGAAACCTCTTCAGACTGAGCTTCTCTTTGTCCTAATTTACTTCTTTTGATCATAAGTAACTACTCACATTTGAGGCTTTAAAAAACAACAACAACAACAACAACCCTCAATATATTTTATGAGCGGCACATCTTTTAGTTTTCAGCCTCTTTCTGGTTAATTTTCTGGGAGAATGGGAGCAGGTGACAGAGGGAGCTTGGGCTACAGAAGAACAACTTTTTGAGTAATTGGAGTAGAGCAGAGCTCCACCCACATTGGGTTCAGATCTTCAGGGGGATTTTGATCCAGTTGCATTGGTGTCATTTTGGGTGGTGATTGGATTACTGCTTAAAGTGCTCCTTAAGATTTTTGATGGACTTATTGAATTTATTGTTTTAACTACATTTGTGTACATCATCCTGGGATTTGATTCCTAACTATCTGACGAATGGCAGTTAACAAATGAGGTATGGTGTGTGTGTGTGTGTGTGTGTGTGTGTGTGTGTGTGTGTGTGTGTGTGTACACTACTCAGAGAACTTTGGTTATGAAGCAGCAATGCATGGAAATGCTATATACAAACAAACATCAAACGAAAGCCATACTCAGAGTAGACCCATTGAAATAAATTGCCTTAAATCACTTCAGTCCATTGACTACCATCTCCACATTCCATGAGATGGGGAAGTTTTCAGTTGGGCTGGGATGTGACCTCTTCAAAGCCCATTGAGCTGTGTGAGGTGAGTAAAGAAGAAAGTTGCTATGAAGAAGTCCCTGTAGATAAGGAACCTACTCTAAGGCAAGCAGGGAAGTAAGCAGCAGGCTCTGATTATAGTGAGATGTAAGAAAGGGCAAAAGGTGGAGATAACTGAAGATGTTGCCATTTCTAGACCACGAGAGCTCATGTGCCCCGAAGAGTGACATAGAAGGGAGAAGGATGTCAGCTGGTACTTCTAGCATCACGGCAACAATGTGATGTCTAGTAATCTTACAAGAACAGTGGTGATAAGTACAGAGTGTTGGATTTCTCATATTGATTTTCCCCTAACCAGCCTGTTCCTTGGCTGCAGTTCTTCTGGTTGATGAACATGTTTCAGTTAAGCATACTGTGTTCAAAACAATAAAAGTTATGTTCAAATAACAAGGTAATATGGGAGGAATGGAAGAAAGCTATGTAGGATATCTGTACATAGCCTGTTGATCAAGGGAGACTTTTTGCTGCTGGCGGAGGCAAGAGAAAACAGGCAATTTAGAAAAGGTGGGCAAAAGAGCTGCAAACAGAGTTCTAGAGTCAGTTCCCTTCATTGGGCTGGTTTGCCCTCCTAGTTGGCTCGTTCCAATAAAAGATCATGGCTATATGATATTTGTTCTTCATTCAGATAACTAACCAGCAAGAGTACAATATACCAGGCTACTGCATGTAGTCAGTCTCCCAACCCAAGCACAGAACTTGTAGATATTCTACATGATCTCTTGTATTTTCACATGGTTCCAGTAATAAAGGTTTCACAAACTTGTTGTGTGTCTTGGACACTTATCTATGACCGTGAAAAAAATGTGTGATTTTTGCTTCAGGAGTGGGAATTCATAAATATTCCTTGGATCACTCCTTGGGTTTTTTACCTGAACAGATTCAGTAAACTAATCTCTTCACTGAAGCTTATAGCAGATCAGCAGCAACAGCAATAGACACCCCCCCCCCGCCCTGATCTAAAGGGAAAATTAGCAAGATAAAGTGTCCAGCCACAAGGCCAAATGGTCAATTGGAAAGACTGAGCTGCATAGCTAAAACAAATGGTCAGAGGGCTTATAGCAAAGTCCCTGTGGATGTTTTGCTGTACTGATGTGAAAACTGTTATAAGCATTGTGAAATCAGAATGGCCTGGTGAAATCACTCAGTAATGTAACAAATTCTGCTGTCAGATAGGATGGCAAGATTACCTGATGCTCTGATAATCCCCAATGAAGAACTCATTAAAATGATATGTGTAACTTGGATTAAGAACACTTTTTGTTCCTGCAGAAATCATAAGTGGATTTGAGTTTAGGCTGTGTACACATTACCAGCATAAAATGCAGTTAGGGCATTATTTTCACCCCCTCAATTTGGATTGAAGCTATTTTCAGGGACAATACATATATACAGAATACTGTATGTGTTGTGGCTAATGTCATGTGTGCACTGCTTTTCAAACCAGTGATGGGAGCACACTGAATACAGAGTAAACGGGAGTGTGTACACAGCCTCATATCAGACTTTATTGTACTGAAAAACTTTCCTGTTTTCCTGCTGTGAAACCAGCACGTATCTCACAGTCTCCTGAATTACTTCATTAACTTCTCTGTAGCATCTCTGAAAGGTTGCTATAAATCTGCTGTTTCCTAGCACACGGAATGCCACCAGAGAAGCAACAGAGAAATACTGGAGATTATTCAACAACACAATTTCTATATATGTCTATATAATGCCTCTTGCTTGCCACACAATGAGCTTCCCCTCCTTTTAGATGGAAATGCAACGAGAACAAGTTAAAAAAAAAAAATCTGGCTCCTCATTTACGAACAATGCTTGGTTTAGAAAGAATGCCAATATGCAGCGGGGAGAGGGAGAGCACATATGTTGATCACTTGATCGCTCCCCACAGATTCCTCAGCAGATGCTGACACTTGGGCAAAAGCATGAAAAATATTGGGTTTTGAGTTGATGCTGGGTAATAGAAGTTTGTGATGGTGCATTCAGTCATAGAGAACATCCTCTTAATTGACAGTCAAGCAATAAACATGAATGTGTGAACGTGCTTAGTGGATGCAAAGCAAGTGAACCTGGATACAGTGGCTGCACTATAGAAATCTGTGGACATATGTGATAGTCATAAGCAGAGGGCTCCTTTCTCTTTCCATATCACAGTCTTCAGTAGGTGATGAAAGGACAAAAGAGGAGGCAACTGTCTGATACGTAGGTAAAAGGTAAAGGTAAAGGACTCCTGGACAGTTAAGTCCAGTCAAAGGTGACTATAGGGTGTAGCGCTCATCTTGTTTCAGGCCAAGGGATCCAGCGTTTGTCTGCAGACAGCTTTCTGGGTCATGCGACCAGCATGACTAAACCACTTCTGACACAATGGGACACTGTGACGAGTGCCAGAGTGCATGGAAACGGCATTTACCTTCCCGCCACAGCGGTACCTATTTATCTACTTGCAATGGTATGCTTTTGAACTGGGACAGAGCAACGGGAGCTCACCCCATTGTGTGGATTAGAACCACCGACCTTCCAATCAGCAAGCCCAAGAGGCTCAGTGGTTTAGACCACAGCACCACCTGCTCCCTTGCCTGATATGTAACAGGAAGGAAGGTAGGCACTGTCACAAAAAGACCTGGGTTCTGGCATTGTACAGAAGGGACCTTCTGATGAAATGGTATCTGGGGGGGGGGGGGCTCTACTACAGGGTGCTGTGATCAGTTGGGTATATAAAGGGTAAGATGATATTTTACATATCCTAGTCCCAAGATGGGCTTCTCCAACACTGACAACATGTATGAACTTCAGCATGCTGACCTTACAGCACAAATTCGATTGGTTTAAAACCAAAAACCTTGCCAATACATGTACAGATGATAAGTCTCATATGCAGTCATCCACATGGCATAAAAACAAATATGGAAAATCTTTTACATTAGAAATTCAACTCACATCCATAGTGTATACTTCAATCTAAAGGGTTATGATACAGTAATTTATCCATGGGGGTGGCTGCGACTGAGATGGAAGGGAGATTACTGTATTATTGTTAACTAATGATAAAAACTGAGACCATACAGAAGCAAACTCATCCTTATTTGTTATCTCCCTCTGATGGTCAGCTAAGTGTTCCGTAAGTGATATATTCCACACACACTGGGTCCAGGTTTCTGTGGTGAGATGGGGTGCTTTTTCCAACAGAAAGCAACTACTTATCTTGCTTGTGCCATAAGAAATAAGACCCATATATTGCTTGACATTTGGTTTAATATCATTTTCCATTGACAGCAGTACTAGCATGGGATCAGGTACAATATGCTGCCGCATAATGGGGATGACCATGAAAAAAATTGGGACCAGAAATCTTTAAGCAAAGGATATTCCCACCACATGTGGAGGAACTTTAAGCTTGCGTCCTCTTTGGCATAAGGGTAGGAGAGTATGGTTAATTCTTAAAATGCATTTGTTGTTTTTTAGTCGTTTAGTCGTGTCCGACTCTTCATGACCCCATGGACCAGAGCACGCCAGGCACTCTTGTCTTGTACTGCCTCCCGCAGTTTGGTCAGACTCATGTTGGTAGCTTCGAGAACACTGTCCAACCATCTTGTCCTCTGTCATCCCCTTCTCCTTGTGCCCTCCATCTTTCCCAACATCAGGGTATTTTTCCAGGGAGACTTATCTTCTCATGATGTGGCCAAAGTATTGGAGCCTCAGCTTCAGGATCTGTCCTTCCAGTTAGCACTCAGGGCTGATTTCCTTAAGAATGGATAGGTTTGATCTTCTTGCAGTCCATGGGACTCTCAAGAGTCTCCTCCAGCACCATAATTCAAAAGCATCCATTCTTCGGCGATCAGCCTTCTTTATGGTCCAGCTCTCACTTCCGTACATTCCGTACATTACTACTGGGAAAACCATAGCTTTAACTATAAGAACCTTTATCGGCAAGGTGATGCATAGGGGCATCATAAAATGACCTTTAAAGAAGCTTCCTGCAATTTAGACAAAATGGTGCGTAGTTGGGTTAGACCGTATAGAGCTCCAGTTGTGTCCATAAATTTATTGCCCTAGGTCAGTTTCCCACACCTCTCTAAAATTCTGCCCATTGCTCATTTGTAGGTCCAATAGTGTTTTATAAAGCAGAGAAGCTTCACCCTTAAGCTCCACATTAGATCTAATTCCTAAAGCTTCAAACATTGTTAGGGATCGAAGCCCTTGTTTTTTTTTTACATATGAATGAATGAGCAAACAAACATATTTGGCATGTCTGGATTAATTTAAATATTCCCAACCATAATCTGGTCTACTAAATTAAGTCCCATCGAGGTGGGTGAGAATTGCTCCAAGTAGGGTTTAATGAACATCTGGGGGGGGGGGAGAAAGAGAAACAATATGTAAAACCAGATGGAGAATCGATGGTTTGTAATACATATGTGTTTAATTTTGTGTAAAACTCAATAAAAATTATATTTTAAAAAAAGAAAAAAGAGAATTGCTCCAAGTAATTGTGGGCAAGATTGCAGCCTTAAAGACACAATTGTTGGGTGTGCTTGATGAATTACATATATTGTTGTTGTTTCCATCTGTGATAACATTATTTTCTTACAAAATGTGGTCTCTACCTACCCATTTCTGTTCTTTCTGTATTCCCAGATTTCTAAACCACATATAGGGATTATCATTGCTGATATCGTTAAGCATAAAATTCAATACGATGCAGTGAATATTCTGTTCTTTAGTACATTTTATAGGATCCACAGTGAAGTATCAAAGGGTCTGAATACATTTTACATTTTCTTTGAGGTACAGCTAGCAACCATGTGTGGCTCAGAGTGATAAGCTAACTCTTTAGGGGCTGAGCAATGCACTACAGTGAAAGCCATTGAAAGGTTTAAGCATTTTAAGTCAAGAGTGTTGAAATGCAAGCCCTTGAATGCAAAGCATGTTAAATAATTTCTAAGGATGCTGACCTTTGTTTCACTAAAGCTATTAAGAAAGCATTAAAGAACATCAGATTAAATACTTTGCTGTGGATGTGTAGCTGTGTAGCGTGTGATGCCTTTTCACATTGTGAAATGTCAATATCCTATTGCATTCAATATACATATATATATATTTCAGTTTCAGGAACATGCCACATTTTTCTATCCTTTTCAGAAAAATAAAATGCTCAGAAAGACAAATTGATGTGAGAGAAGCAACAAATTAAAGAGGTAGTTTCATACAGACAAAAAAGATTGACTCAGCATGCAGGCACTCTGATGTTGATTTTGTATCAATAACTTGAGGAATGTGCCAGCACGTCAGCCTTATACAATGGCTTTCCGCTTTAGGGTGCAATTATGATCACTGTTACATATGACTTGTTCCATGGAACCATTTCCATGGAAGCTGGAGTGCAGCATCATTTAATTTCACAAGTAGCAGGGTACAAAACCTAATGCAACCCATTTCTGCCACCAATCTTGGGTCTCTGGTAAAATCCAAAGTACCATGAATCTAGTAACACTGGCATACCCTCTAACATTTCTCCAATGAAAATAGAAAGGTAAAGGTAAAGGACCCCGACAGTTAAGTCCAGTCGCGGACGACTCTGGGGTTGCGGCGCTCATCTCGCTTTACTGGCCAAGGGAGCTGACGTTTGTCCGCAGAGAGTTTTTCCAGGTCATGTGACTAGCATGACTAAGCCGATTCTGGCAAAACCAGAGCAGCGCACAGAAACGCCATTTACCTTCCCGCCGGAACAGTACCTATTTATCTACTTGCATTTTTTTGGTGTGCTTTCAAAATGCTGGGTTGGCAGGAGCTGGGACAGAGCAACGGGAGCTCACCCCGTCGCGGTGATTCAAACCACCGACCTTCTGATTGGCAAGACCTAGGCTCAGTGGTTTAGACCACAGCGCCACCCATGTCCCACAATGAAAATAGTCTTGATGTCAATAATAATAATAATAATAATAATAATAATAATACCTTGCCCATCTTACTCAGTTGCCCCAGCCACTCTGGGTGGCTTCCAACATACATTAAATCATAATAAAACTTTAAACATGAAAATACTGCCCTATACAGGGCTGCCTTCAGAAGTCTTCTAAAGTTTGTATCATTATCTCCTTGCTTGGGGGTCACATAACTTCAGCATTTCTCGGATGAAAATAGGGATATCCCAAGGAAAATCAGGACATTCCAGTACCAAATCAGAACCTGGGATGGTTTCTGTAAATCTGGGACTGTCCATGGAAAATAGGGACACTTGGAGGGTCTGTCATATGCTCCAACATTTCTCCATTGAAAGCAGGGACGTCATAGGGGAAAGAAGGATATTCCGGGATCAAAGCAGAAACCGGGATGGCTTCTGCAAATCCAGGACTGTCCCTGTAAAATAGGGACACTTGGAGTGTACTGAAATAACCCTGATTTTGATGTTTGTGAAATGTAAAGTGTTTTTTTTCCACACATGGCTCAGGTTTCTAGGTCATCCATGTGCAGGAACAACATGAGACATTGTGCAGGCTCCACTACCATGTGTGCAACTGATAATGGGAGGTAAGATGTACATGAAGTTTAATTTCTTTTCATACAACTCTCCTTAGACACTGGTCTTCCCATTTTATACATGATAAGCATGGTGGAGACTGATGTACAAACCCAAGCCTTGCCCCCATTCTTTGCCAAACAGATAGGCTAGGCACCCAGGCCATGAACAAACTAGCCCCTACTGTACTGTGTGTCTCAGCAGTTTGGATATGTCATTTCAAGCAATCATTTCCTGGCTCACAGTCTTTGGTATTTATAAATACAGCCTAATCAAGTTCAGCAACTATAATGCAGTCTAATAAAATCCCTGTTGTTCTTTTCTTTGCACCCTGCCTGCTGTTGTTTTCATTCCGAGCTGCACATTTGCTGTAAAATGTTTTCATATGAATGTTTAATTACAATGCTACCAACAATAAGAAACTTAAGAATCACGAGCCTTTGTGGCTGGTTCTAAAAGTGCAGTCATAAGAGCAGAAACACAGAAGTGTCTTTCTGCATTAGGTCTGAAGGTCCATTGAGTCTAGTATTCAGTTTTCAGGAGCTTCCAGAAGTTCAGAAACAAAGGACATGGTGGGTGGGGGGCTAGGTCTACACTATTATGCTAGGGACGTGGGTGGTGCTGTGGTCTAAACCCCTGAGCCTCTTGGGCTTGTTGATCAGGAGGTTGGCGGTTTGAATCCCCACGACAGAGTGAGCTCCCGTTGCTCTGTCCCAGTTCCTGCCAACCTAGCAGTTCGAAAGCACACCAGTGCAAGTACATAAATAGGTACCGCTGTGGCAGGAAGGTAAACAGCATTTCCATGCACTCTCATTTTTGTCATGGTGTCCCGTTGCGCCAGAAGCGGTTTAGTCATGCTGGCCACATGACCCGGAAAGCTGTCTGTGGACAAACGCCAGCTCCCTTGGCCTGAAAGCGAGATGAGTGCCGCACCCCATAGTCGCCTTTGACTGGACTTAACCATCCAGGGATCCTTTACCTTTACCTATTATTAACCAAATTAATACAAAATTAACCAAACACACACACACACACACACACACACACACACACACACACACACACACACACCTTTCAGTTATAACCAATACATTTAAGTTTTCATATGAAGGATAGTATATAAACTTAATAAGTATTATTAATAATAAAAAACTAGTAAAATATGTAGATGGTGGCAATCATTCAATAAAGTTCTAAGTGGAGAGAGAGAGAGAGAGAGAGAGAGAGAGAGAGAGAGAGAGAGAGAGAGAGAGAGAGAGAGAGCACTCCACTACCAGGGAAGGTCTGTCTTTGGGGGGCTTTTTGGTTGACTGTTTAGTGCCAGGCTGACTATTTAAATTTTAAAATACAACCTAGCTTTTAGCACTGCTTTTTGTGGTGCAGATTTCTATATATCACACATTCTATTTGTTTGTCTGTCTATAGAGGGAGTTTTTATTTTACCATCAATACAATTTATCTTGCTTTTTTATGTTGTAAGCCTCCCATAGAATTTTATTTATTTTTTGTTATATGGGAAGGAATACAAATGCTGTCAGTAACAAAGAAATGCCAACAACGATGTTATTACTGAAGAATTCGTGGAAATCGGGTATGACATGACATCAAAAGTGTATGTGTTCTCTTCATTACGCAGATTTGCCTTTTGTGCCAAATGAAATTAGACACGAATGAAAGAAAGTGGAAAGTGAATTGCTAGCCTTCCGTTCCTTGCATGCTATTTGATTTAGTAGTCATTGCATGGGATGCATTTGTGTGAAATCAATATGGTTACTTTGCTTTCTTTGTACATTTATATTCTTGAGCTGAACCTCATATTTTACCTAGGATCTCTATAACCATTTAAAACAAAACAAAACCATTCACTCTTGGTCACTTCTGTGCCATACATTTAAAGCACTGTTGTATGACTGGAGAACCCTGAGAAATGCAGTTCTTTAAGGGTGCTGGGAAATATAGCTCTGTGAGATCATCATGGTTAGCGGACCATAGTCCCTAAGACTTTCAGTGACTGATACCAAGAGTGTTTTAAACGTTTAGTATGGATGGGACCTATGTCACATTTATGCAAGAAACTCACTTCGTGATGACGTTACCATGTTGTTAAGAACTGCATGAACTATTGTAATTCAGCAAAACAGCAACAACAACAACAACAACAACAACAACAACAACAACAACATGCACAATTAGTCTGTCTGGTTTTTACATAGATAAGAAAGAATTTTTTTGACACACACACACACACACACACACACACACACACACACACACACACACAATATGCAGTGTTTAACACCATACAATTTCTCTCTGCGTGGAAGCAGAAATGAAATTATTCATGTCTTTAGTGATTTAAGAAATTTCAAAGTAGGACTTGTGCATCTGCTACATTTCCACTTCAAGGCTTTCGTGACAGATTGTGCATTAACAAACTAACCTAATAATAACCCTCAACCAATATGCCTTTGAAATTAATCAGAGCTGCACTGAATTCCAATGCCTACAACAGGCCTAGCAAGAGAATGTCTTTTATAGCAAGTTTTTAAAATGAACAATCGGTATGGGGATAAACTATGCCCCCCCCCCAAAAAAAATTCATTCTGGCTGCAACACTTTGGAATAATAGCCTTTGCTTAAAATATTCCTGTGCAACCTCATATAATCAGTGTGTGAGACAATACATAATGTATTGTCATCACATTTGGTCTGCTTAGTTGTACACACATGTATTTTGTTGATCGCTAATGAAGATTTCCCAATGTGTAATCCGAAAGGTTCAGAAACAGCTTTGTTTAATAAATGCTTAATGTCCCACATTACATTCCCAGCACGCTCTAATTAAATTCCTTTTCCATTTTAGTCTCGGTATAGTCTCAGAGGGTTAGTGCAGCTCTGGAATATTTGACAAAATTCAACCAAGCAACTACCTGGATTTGATACATTAACCTTGACACCTCATGCGACGTTATTCAGGCCTTGCATTCAAATGACAAAAAAGAATAAACAACATAAAATAAAATTACTGTATTCCACTCTGTGCCGAGAGGCTGCAAATCAATAATTATCGCCATCTCGATATAAGGAGAGCTCTAGGTTGCAATCCATCAAGTGTTACTCTTATATAAGCCCTTACTGAAATGAATGGGGCAGCATACAAATATTATGCAGCATTTTTTGTGTGTGTTTGCTGCAATGTGCTGGGGACTAATTGGGCTGCAGCTAACAAAGTTTTACTCTGAGTGGAACTGCTGAAATTAATGTACCAAAATCAGTTTTGTTTATTCATTTCAATGGGTTTGCTCTCACTATGACTAAGGTTGGATACAACCAGTTGAGAGGAATACAACAAAAAACCCTGTTTCCATGTAATCCCCACGGAACTTAATTCTGAATAGGCACTTTTAGGATTTCACTGTAAAGATGCAATCCAGTAGACGCTTACCTAGGAGTAACCCCATTATACACAGTGGGCCTTACTTCTAAATACCGGTAAGCGTGAATTTACTTATGCTGTTAGGTTGCAATCTTGTAGCCATAGACCTGGTGCCATAAGAACTCAAAATCTGTCAGAATGCAACAGTAGCCACACACTGGTAATGTGGCAAGGGCACCTAGGCAAAGCCCTTGCCATGAGGCAGAACCTCATTATGTTATACCTATATATTCAATATATCTATACACTCAATACAAAAGGTGCCCTATTTCCAATAATAAGAGATATTGATTATTTGCTTTGCATTAACATTTTGCTTAAGAAATCATATTGCTGTTTACTGGATTTCTCACTATACTTTGAGAAAAAGCTGATTTTAGGATGAAGCTGTAAGTTCATTTAGCTGTGTCTGCAATTTGAACATTCTTCATAGACACCCAGGTCAGGATGACATGATGTCTTATGAAGCAGGATATGAACAGTAACAGTAACAGCTAAACCAGGTGATGGGTCTCAAACCCTTTGTGAGTTACGGACCTACCCTACATATGAAGACACCGGAAATCAGGTTCCAAGGTCTTGCAAGGCCTCAGACAGCATCTCCGAGGTCTCGTGAGGCCTCGGACGTGACTTCCGGTGCTTTGCGAGGCACCAGAGGTTGTGTTGGGAGCCCTGTGGTGTGGGTGCTGAGCACCCATAGCAATTTTTGTGGGTTCTTGGGCCCCCAGGGCCCCCTATAGTTGGTGCCCCTGTCCACTGCCTAGCGGCTTGAGCAAAGCTTCAGGAGTAAACCCTGAGGAAAAATGCACACCCACTGCCTTCCAGGCTGACTTTGGGAGAATAAAAGGCTAAGGAGTAACCCCTACATGGAGTGGAGGCCCTAAGGCAGTTGGATGGCACATTGTTTGCCTCTTTCTGGCACCTCCTGCAGCCAGGCTGGAGCCAAATGTATTGCTCTGCTTTCCTTTGGACCACATCAGCGATGCTGAGAGGTCTTTGGGGGAACCCAGGATCTTCATACACATTGCCCTGCTTTTTCCCCCTGTCATAGCTCACAGGAGCTCAGCTGTGGCACTTCTGAGGGGGGTACCAATGCCATTCTGAGAGAACAAGGGAGAAGTTATTGGTGAACTCCAGCACCTCTTTTTCTAGAAATAAATAAATAAATAAATACATAAATAATAATAATAATAATGTGATAAAACATCAAACAATTAAAAACTTCCCTAAACAGGGCTGCCTTCAGATTTCTTATAAAAATTAGATAGTTGTTTATTTCCTTGACATCTGATGGGAGGGCATTCCACAGGGTGGGCACCACTACCAAGAAGGCCCTCTGCCTGGTTCCCTGTAACCTCACTTCTCACGGTGAGGGAACCACCAGAAGGTCCTTGGAGCTGGACCTCAGTGTCGAGGCTGAACGATGGGGGTGGAGATGCTTCTTCAGGTATACTGGGTCAAGGCCATTTAGGGCTTTAAAGGTCAGAAAAATAGCACTGGAGACATACACCGGCACACACTGTAACTACTGTTGCTTTAAAGTCAGCATTGACTCTCAATACATTCTTGCTCCTCAGTAATATCTTCCTTTCCCCAGCATCCCTCTGGGATGCAGCAGAATATATGTTGGACAAGGGATATTGGAAATAATGCAGAAAATGGTGCCTACAGGCTAGAGCTCCATTGCTTGTTTTCTTAGGGCTCATCCTGACAATGAGAGCCAGTGTGGTGTAGTGGTTAAGAGTGGTAGACTCGTAATCTGGTGAACCGGGTTTGCGTCTCCGCTCCTCCACATGCAGCTGCTGGGTGACCTTGGGCTAGTCACACTTCTTTGAAGTCTCTCAGCCCCACTCACCTCACAGAGGTTAGGGTTAGGGTTAGGGTTAGGGTTACTCCTCTTCTTCTTCTTCTTCTTCTTCTTCTTCTTCTTCTTCTTCTTTTGTCTGATCATGCCATGTTCCAGTGCTGGGGACAGCCATTGATTATTTCAAAACATTCCCATAAACAATGCTGAGATCTATGTAGCTGTGCTCAGGCTGACCATTTATTTACCTTTTCTATAAAGGTCAAGAATGTATATACCGGTAGTTTGCACTGCTTATTTCTAATGTGGCATACCCAATGGGTTTTTTTCTTAAAAAAAAATGTTTTAGGGGTACTCTCATTTTCCTACTCATATTGAAATACTGCCCCTCAATGAGGCTAAACGTAGATTCACAAAATGTTTAGGGGTATGCGTCCCCCTGCGTCTCCCCAGAAAGAAAGCACTGGGCATACCTTATACTAGGAATCTTCCCAGTTCTCACTCCAAGGAAGCTGGATGAGGAAATTGAGAAGCAAATGGATGCTGCAGATAGGACTGGAACTGAGCCACATCCTATTGTTTAAGTTTCGTCTCTAGTTTCATTTTTCTTTCTGCAGGAAGTTGGATGTGAATGTTGTAATAGAGGTCATTAAAGACAGGATAATTGCTTCCCAATGTGTGATGAATATGAATCTGCTTCCTAAAAGGAAGGAAGATATTTCAAATGGCTTTTATTATTAAAAGTGCCGAGCTAAACTTGACATTTGGGTGGGGAGCAGGTCTATACTATTATGCTAGCATCCAAAACTATGAATTGTTCATTAACTCAGATGTACCTAATATATAGAATATTTAAAATTAACCAAAACCAAACTCAATATATATTTTGAAAAACAAGCAAACAAACAAACAAACAAACAAACAAACAAACCACAATATCACCCTTCAACTGAAGTGCATTATTTGTAACCAGGACATTTAAATTTTCTTTTGGATTGATATTTTAATGGCAAACCATTGTAACGGAATGTAAATCTTTGAGTTTTCCTGGCCCAGAGATAGACAAAATAGTCTTCAGCCAGTCCATGGCCCTTCCACACAAGTAGAGGAACATGTTTATTTCAACACAAGTCCACATCATTTTCTTTCCTTCTTCTTTAAAAGTCTACATTGCTGTATGGTGCTGATAACACCAAAATCACAGGTTTTATTCCCCTGCAGGAAAGCTGCATATTCCTGAATTGCATGCAGGTGGACCAGATGATTCACATAACTCAATAATTCTATGGGTCTAACTTATGTGAATTTCAGTCGCATCCAGTACAGGGTTGCATATTTCAAAAAGTGAAAATTCTTTTTGAGCTTTCTTCTTCTTTTTGGAAAATCTCCAAAAAAGAAGTTTTTAAGTTGTTGTTGTTGTTGTTGTTGTTGTTGTTGTTGTTGTTGTTGTTTTCTCTTTCTTTCTTTCTTTCTTTCTTTCTTTCTTTCTTTCTTTCTTTCTTTCTTTTCTTGGAAATCAACACTTCGAATATGGGCTGCCATTTGCATGGGATCTCATGGACATTTTAACCGATTTTCAAAAATTTATCCCGGACACTATTTTTGATGGATGAATCCCGGCTATGTTTGGTAAATTTCAGACTTATGGTACCCCTAATCGAGTGTGGTAGGGCCGAGATCACCCAGCAACACTGCTGTTCACCTTGATGGGGTTGGGGTGTGGCATCATTGAGGCTGCATGCATGTGCTTTTGAGAATACCAGATTGATTCCACTAGTGCAGGCATGGCCAAACTTGGCCCTCCAGATGTTTTGGGACTACAACTCCCATCATCCCTAGCTAACAGGACCAGTGGTCAGGGATGATGGGAATTGTAGTCCCAAAACATCTGGAGGGCCAAGTCTGGCTATGCCTGCGCTAGTGCACCCATGCAACTCTGACCTTGCTGTTGCCTTACTTAGCCTTAGACCTGTCCAGATAAGTTGCCGTAATGTCCGTGTCCGAAGGGCAGATCTGCCACACTTCACTGGACACTAGTGGTGAATTGTTTTGTAAATACTTTTGTGGTGCTTGGAGGGCTTCCCTGGATCATTCTTTTAAATCATCTGTATCTGCTTGGAGCAGCTAGAAGGCACCTGACTCTGAGGGCTCTGTTTGAATACTATCTGAATTAAGTATAGTAGACTTCTATCGATGGTAGTGGCCCGAAACTTGTCCCAGAGTCTGATTCTGGGGACTAAGTTGAAGGCTGCTTTTAGGCTGCATATAGTGAGGCCTGCCCTCCTGAGTTATATTTTTCTATAAGGTGTTGTAGGGTTAGGCAATGATCTAGTGTGGACCTGCCGGGTCTAAATCCTGCTTGTTCTGCTGCCAGTATGTCTTTATCCTCTAGCCACTCTGTGAATTTTTCCAGCAGGTGTTTTGTGTAAAGTTTGCTAATTACACTTAATAAGCGGATAGGCCTGTAGTTTGATGGATCCCCTCTGTTGCCTTTTTTATAGAATAGAACAACTATGGCTGTGCCCCAGTCCCTTGGGATGCGACCTGTATTGTCTATGTGGGTGAAAAGAGTGGCTAGGAAGGGGGCCCACCAGTCCACCTGAGATTTTAGCATTTCTGGAAGGATGCCATCAGGTCCAGGAGCTTTAGCCATTTTCAGTTGGTTTATATGTGACTTCACTTCTGTTTCTGATACTGCCGACCATTTAGCCAGCTGCTCTATTTCATGTTCCTGGATGGGATGTTCGGCGTCTTCGTACAGAGCTTGAAAATAGGAGACCCAGTGCTCAGGTGGGATTTGTGTGGATAGAGGGGAAACAGCCTTGGGGGCGCAGGAAGTGACCAATTTCCAAAATAGTGACTGATTTTTTCCCTTTGCCGCGCTAATTAGGTTCGACCAGCATTTTCTGCTGTAGGCATATTTTTGGCAGATTATTAGGGCTTTGTACTCTTTTTTTAGAGCTTGTTGTCTATAGGCTTGTTGTCTAATGGTGGTATCAGCTGTCCAGTCAGCTTTATAAGCAGTTTGTAGCATTTTCTTGGCCTGGAAGCAGGTATGGTCAAACCAAGGTTTGTTTGCTGTTTTCGGTTGAGTTGGCCTCATCTCTGAGATGTTAAAGAGGCAGTACATTGTTTATTGCTTTCATTTTATGGGCCAATGGTCTCGTTAGATAGTAAAATTCATGTTAAATTGCTGTTTTAGGGGTTGTTTTTAAAAGTCTGGAACGGATTAATCCATTTTGCATTACTTTCTATGGGAAAGCGCGCCTTGGTTTTGGAACGCTTTGGTTTTGGAACGGACTTCTGGAACGAATTAAGTTTGAGAACCAAGGTACCACTCTATGTTCTGATGGATCACCCACTATTGGTCTCGTCCGCTCAATCCACAAGAGTCATTTCGAATGCTGGGGAAGTCCATAACTCTCTGACAGTTTGGAACCCATTGACCACCCTCTTCTGGTTTAGCCAGTCAGTCAAAGTCGTTCCCAGGGTGTGGCCATTGTCATATGCTGGCAGCTTTTAGGTGCCACAGGTGAGAGCTGTGTGCAGGATGTCAGATACGTCCTGGGGTGGGGGTGGGGGTTTGCTGCAAGTGTGCCAAAAGCCCCAATCCTTCCGCATCCCTAGTTTGGCCCTTCCATCTTCCTTTTATTTTTCCACACAAGTTTTCAGAGGCAACAACCAACTTCATCAAATGCTTGAAATTGATGGAGTGGATGTACTCATTGACTGAAGATCTCTAGGGCAGTGGAGAAGCCAAGATAGCCAGATGATACCTAGAAACAATGAGGAGAAAGAACACAACATAACTGCTTGTGTATACATGAAACACAACCATTGTCATTTTTTAGTTGCACATTTTATTATTAGCCTTCCTGCTGAGAAAGCACCCAAAATAATGTAGATCCATTAATTTAATCTAATTTAATTTATAACTGTGGCTTCTCCAAAGCCCTCAAGATGCCTCAAAATATAAAAACAATAGATAAAGATGTCTCATATACTGGAACAATAATATAGTGTACTATATTACATTTTATCATAATATAATAAAAAGGTAAAATGCAATAGCACAAACTGAACGAAAACAATGATCAGAATATAATAAAAAAGATAGAATAGAACAGCATTAACTTCAATCAATTTAAAAGCCCAAACAGGGGTAGGGATCTTTGCGTGACCAGGCAGCAACAGTCCCAGCCCCCAGGGATCATAAGGAAGGAATAAAGACTCTTGACAACGTTATATGGAATTAAAATTAGGCCACAACTTTATTAAGCTTCCGAATGTAGGAAGACCTTGGCTTAGGCCTTGGGCGTGTATCCCTCCCAGCCCCCCAGCCAGGGGGAACTGGGGCTCATCAGGGTAAATGGGATATGGGGATGCTCTGCGAGACGTAATGGTAGCAGGCAGCCCAGCCCATATCCCTGCACACAGGGTAGTTCACTGACAACATTTCAGTTCATGGCCAGTGACACCCATTATATATAACCCTTTTAAGAGAGGACCCTGGAATCGCTGCCGCAGGGGGGTGAGTCACCACTTCACACATGCCCCCCCCATATAGGGAAGAAAAGACTAAAGGATTCCACCCAAGGCCATAACCGCCACCTGAGACCGCAAACTCGCGGCCTTGCCGCCAAGACTACCTACATCCGGAAAAACCATTCAACTTACCTCCAACCTCTCCATCAGGCCATGCCTGATGTTGCGCAACCAGAGCTCACTCCCATCAGGCCATTTCTGATGTTGCACAACCAGAGCTCACTCCCAGAAGTGGAAAGATGCACTCCATCAGGTCTGAAAAAATCGCATCTTCTGACTTCAAATTTGAGGTGCTTCACCGCACGACCTCCAAGACGCATAATCGCTACATGGACAGCCCTGTTAATGAATCTCCTAAGTTGACTGCCTGGATACTGTCGGCTCCACCCCCCTTATATATATATAGGACTGGCCCCATCTCCCAGCAATTAAACTTGACTACTGAGGCTGGGCGTGAACCTCAAAAAATTAACACTGAGAGGCAGGTCAGTCCCTGTTTGCCAGTAAGTTCCCTGGGAACTGTAGCACCATGCGTGATCCCGCAAAGGGCACCCACAATGTAAAGTGTGAGTGCTCATTATTCTGTGCCTTGGTGGGTGAGCCCAGAGGCTCATGCTATGCTCTTGGGATTTATTTCTTGGGAGGACCAGACTAGTCCTAATCATGCATTATAGGAAGAGCCATGGCTTAGCAATACAGCATCTGCCTTGCAAGCAGAAGGTCACAAGTTCAATACCAGGCATTTCTCAGTATGGCTGGGAGAGACGTCTCCCTTTAACTCTGGAGAGCTGCTGCCAGTCAGTGTTGCCAGTACTGAGCTAGATGCACCAATGGCCCGTCTCAGTATAAGGCAGCTTGCTAGGTTCCTATGTATAGGAGTGAAAAGGGGACATGCAATAACCTGTGAGTGTGGCTGCACAACTGATCAGTGTTATATGATTGGCCTATATCCGACTCAGTGTCTGTGTATTGGATGTAGATTTTGAAGACCTTATGTCTGAACATGTCATCCTGGCTTATTTCTCAGGGTCTGTAATGTAAGGCTACATCCTGGCTTATTTCTCAGGGTTTGTAATGTAAGGCTACATAGAATCATAGAATTGCAGAGATGGAAGAGATCACAAGGGACATCTAGTCCAACCTCCTGCCCTCAGAGGTAAGAATTGTGATCCCTGCTCCTCAGTCAATATACAGGAATCTCAGCTAAAGTATCCATGGCAGATGGCCATCCAACCTCTGTTTGGAAACCTCCAAGGAAGGAGAGTTCACAACCTCTCGAGGGAGTCTGTTTCACTGTCAAACAGCTCTTACTGTTAGAAAGTTCTTTCTGATGTTTAGTCAGAATCTCCCTTCTTGAAGCCATTGGTTCGAGGCCTACCCTCCAGAGCCGGAGAAAAACAAGCTTGTTCCCACTTCCATGTGACAGATTAGATTATATCTCCTCCCAGTCTCCTCTTTTCCAGACTAAACATGCCTAGCCCGTTTCTTAAACTGTTCCTCGTAAGGCTTTGTTTCCAGACCCTTGATCATCTTGGTTGCCCTCCTCTGCACACATTCCAGCTTGCCAACATCCTTCTTAAATTGTGGTGCCCAGAATTGGACACAGTGTTCTTTCTTGCTTTTCCCTTTATGGAAGGCTAGGCAAAGCAAAACAAAGCAAACAAGCAAGTAAACAAACAAACAAACATTGGGTTCTCAACTGGGTGACTAAACTGCTACACAAACTCCATTCTTCCTAGATGCTTCTTGTTCTGGTCATGTTCCACCTCTGTAGATATGAGTGCATGTAGAATTTACAGCCCTTTGTGGCTTCATCTACTGTTATAGGACCATCAAGCTCTAAACAATCAGAAACATGTTGTTGTTGGTGGTGGTGGTGGTGTTTTTAATGCAGTCCTTCATTTCCCACATCCGCTGGTGCTAGAAGCAGCTGACAGCAAACAAAATACATTAATGAAAGCACAAAATAACAGCACGATTGTAACCATGCCCTCAGAGGTAAGAATTGTGATCCCTGCTCCTCAGTCAATATATCCGAACTTCCTCCAGATTATCATAACAGGAGGAGGAAAATTGTACGTGGAATGCTGCTTTCAGGTACCGTGATGAGAATGGCTTTCTTGATTACTGTCAATGGACCTACTGCTGAGCAATAATCAGGAACTTAATGAAAGCATATTAATGTTTCTTGGTGACTAGAAATCTTTGGAAGGTGGCAATCAGTGGGAGGTTCAGAAAAATGATTTGTTATCAAGTCAAATTCGGTAAGGCAGAAAGCTGAGAGGACTATAAATTTTGCGGGAATGGGATGGGATCGATCTGGAAAGCTCCAGGGCAGCCATCTCCAACTTTGGGCTCCATAGAGGTGTAGGACTACAACTCCTATCAACCCCAACCTTTGACAATGTTAGGCAGGGATGATGGGGATTGGAGTCTAAGTGTGGTGTAGTGGTTAAGAGCGGTAGACTCATAATCTGGTAAACCGGGTTCGCGTCCCCGCTCCTCCACATGCAGCTGCTGGGTTACCTTGGGCTAGTCACACTTCTCTGAAGTCTCTCAGCCCCACTCACCTCACAGAGTGTTTGTTGTGGGGGAGGAAGGGAAAGGAGAATGTTAGCCGCTTTGAGACTCCTTTGGGTAGTGATAAAGCGGGATATCAAATCCAAACTCTTCTTCTTCTTCTTCATATGGGGACCAAGATATGCACAAGAACACGGGAAGTTGCCTTCAATGGAGGGCCCATAAAGGGCTTCTTTCTTTGTGAATATATTCTCAAACCTCCAAATGTCCCTATTTTCCAGGGACAGTCCCGGATTTACAGAAGCCGTCCCAGTTTCTGATTTGATCCCATAATGTCCAACTTTTCCTTAGGATGACTCTATTTTCATCAGAGAAATGTTGGAAGGTCTGGATTTATACAACCCCCAAGCCAAAGAGATAAGTACCGGTAACTATACAACCTTTAGAAGACATCTGAAGGCAGCCCTGTATAGAGGTTGTTTTTTAAAAAAATGTTTAATGTTTATGTTGTTATATATATATTGGAACCCATCCAGAGTGGCTGAGGAAACCCAGTTAGATGGGCAGGGTATGATGATGATGATGATGATGATGACGATGATGATGATTGATGCTCCTATTTTCATCAGAGAAATGTTGGAGGGTATGTATTCTGTAATATGTTATTGACAATAATAGTATATTAGAATTATACTGAACCATCCATAGACCCCCATTTCATGGCTGGCAATTTGAGAACCACAAAGAACCACAACAATGAAGTTGTTTTTTGTTTGTTTGTTTGTTTGTTTTAAAAAGCTGCAAAAGCTTATTACATGTCACATTATCTTGTTAGACCCAGAAACATGTATGATTTTTCCTGAATTTGGATGTGTGCTGGGAGAGATGTTTTAAACTACCTTACTGCTGCTACTGGCCTGACTTTGAGAGCTCTCCATGGGAACAAGCTGGGTACCACTGTAGCTTTCAAAGCTCTGACTCATGGGAGTCAGCAATGGCAGTGCATGCATTTAATTGGTTGTAGGAATCAGTTCCCACAGCACTTGAGTCAATTGGTTGTAGTCTGGAGTCACAAACACCCCTTTTGAACCAAATAACTGTGTCCGATTGGCCAAGGTTGGGCACTGTGAGTACAGGGTGCTAGATACGATTTGCCATTGGCCTGATCCAATGTGTTCTTGTGTTCTTACATTCTTAAAGGTAAAGGTAAAGGGACCCCTGATCTTTAAGTCCAGTCGTGTCCGACTCTGGGGTTGCGGCGCTCATCTCGCTTTATTGACCGAGAGCCGGCGTACAGCTTCCAGGTCATGTGGCCAGCATGACAAAGCCGCTTCTGGCGAACCAGAGCAGCGCACGGAAACGCCGTTTACCTTCCCACCAGAGCGGTTCCTATTTATCTACTTGCACTTTGACGTGCTTTCAAACTGCTAGGTGGGCAGGAGCTGGGACTGAGTAACGGGAGCTCACCCCGTCGCAGGGATTCGAACCGCCGATCTTCTGATCAGCAAGCCCTAGGCTCTGTGGTTTAACCCACAGCGCCACATCTTAGGTGTTGTCAATCACATGGAAAAGAGAACGTACAGAGGATTGATGGGTGCTCTCATGCCTTTAGAATACTATTTTTCGAAGGCAATTGCTGCCTCTTTTTCTGGAGAGGTAAGGGCAAGGAACAAAACAGGCAGAGCAAAGAATGTGTGATCATAGCATGGAGGCAGAAGAAGAGAAGAGTTTGGATTTGATATCCCTAAGGAGTCTCAAAGCGGCTAACAATCTCCTTTCCCTTCCTCCCCCACAACAAACACTGTGAGGTGAGTGAGGCTGAGAGACTTCAGAGAAGTGTGACTAGCCCAAGGTCACCCAGCAGCTGCAAGTGGAGGAGCGGGGACGTGAACCTGGTTCACCAGATTACAAGTCCACTGTTCTTAACCACTACATCACACTGGCATGAGAGAGGAAGGCTCAGGCTCTGTGGGTTTGGTGATTCTAGGGCTAATGGAGTACTATCCCATTTGCCCTTAAGTAGTAGCCTTCTATAATATCTGCCATGCATTGTGGCGTGATGTTCTCATTTTCAGTAGTGGTAAAGTGTTCATCAAAGACATCTGGGAAAGAGCACTTATCAATGTCTGTCATATAAAAATGTACTTTGTAATTTAAAATGGATGAAGGTGTTATTATTTCATAGAGGTTTCCAAGCTGCCCTAAAAACTTCTCCTGGACACTGTGTAATAATGTCATTTGACCAAGCAGACAAGGTGAATCAAAGAAAACACTACTTAGATTTTCAATCTAGCTATTTCATTCTATTGTAATTAAAGTGCACGACTGACACCTAAACAGGCAGAATGTTTTCAATGGACCTAAATTAAATTTCAGACATCATTGGCCTCAATCTGAGGAATGTAAACATTTATTAAATGACAGGCTGAAAATAGCTGGCTTAACGGAGGGGATTTCTTGCTATTAATTCTCAGTAGCACTTCCCTGATCACTGTTTACAGATTTGGGTCTTTTCTGCGAGCCACATAAGGTCCTTCCTTAATGTCATTTCTCGTTGCCGCTCTTCACCCACGGGAAAAGCAATATGCCAAAGTAAAAATGCATCGCTACACAATTGCCAGAACATGTTGTCACTTCTCTAGGGGCATGGCAGTTTTCTCAGCACAACAATCTCACTTAGGCAAACACTAGTTACTCAGTTCAAAGGCCATGTATATCCCAATTGAGCATACAGAGCTCAAGTGCACATGGCCTGAATTCTTCCTTGCATTAGAGGGAGAAATGGAACAGGCACAGATCTGCTGCTTCTGCTGAAATGGTTGGCTTGGCTTGAGTGTTGGATTTTGATTGGGCAGACATGGGATAAAACAACTGCTCAGTAACAAAGCTCATGGAGGCAGCCTTGGCAAAGCTGTCATTTCTCAGCTTTACATATTACACACCTTCCAAGTGTCCCTATTTTTTCAAGGACAGTTCCAGATTTACAGAAGCCATCCTGGTTTCTGATTTGATCTCATCCCTATTTTCATTGGAGAAATGTTGGAGGATATGGTAGGATGTCCTGAGAAATGTTGGAGGGTATGGAGTTATCTGATCCCTGAGCCATCTGAAGGCAGCCCTGTATAGGGAAGTTTTTTATGTTTTATGTTTTTATTTATGTTGGAAGCCACTCAGAGTAACTGGAGCAACTCAGTCAGATGGATGGGGTATGATGATGATGATGATGATGGTAATAATAATAATAATAATAATAATAATAGAATAGGACATCCCTATTTTCATCAGAAAAATGTTGGAGGGTATGGTTTCATAGTAAGCAAATGGAAAACATAATGTTCCGTATAGCAGCCATGGCTTCTGATGAAGTCAGTCTGTTGTACCAACCGCTCCCATTTCTGAGGAAGATGGCCCTAGCTATGATGACAAACACCAGGATTGGACTAGGCTAACACATTCTCCATGGACTTCACATCTGTGAAGTGCCCCTGGAAGCTTGGAGTGGTCCAGAATTCAGCAGCAATGATACTTATATAAGCACATTATGCCCATTTTGGAACAACTGTAGTGGATACCAATTTGCTTCCAGCCACAATTCAGTTTGCTGATTATTACCTATGATTACTACCCAAAATGGGCTGAGTCCTGAGAGAACTCGCCCTACCATGCCACCCTGCCCGAACCCTAAGATCTAATGGAATCTCCATTCTCTGAATGCTGTCAAAGGCTGATGTTCAGCTGATCAATGCAAGAGGGTCTTTTTTGTGGCCACATCCCAGTTGTAGAATTCCCTCCCATAGGGAGATATTTGATCCTTTCTTCTTTTGGGTTCTTCTGCCAAGTGACGATGATGATGTTTAGTCTCTCTCTTTTTTCAGATCACCTTGCTACTGTGATGCTTTAATTATCTATCATTCTGCCTCTATTCTATTTTGATTTTTTTTATAAAAAATTCAAAACAAAACATTGTATTGTGAGTTTTTTAAACTACGTTGGCTATCTTGAGTGATATTTTCAATGTGATAATATCTTCATAAATAACTTTATGTATGTTGCACTTAGATTCTTGGATACAAAATGTAATAAATGGTAAATCTATTTTCACAAATGGTCTGTCTGGTGGCATATAAATATTAGGTAATGTAATACCCATATACAAAAATGCAACTGAAATGAAATAAAAGCAACTAAACTAATTGGGGGGGGGCTCATTTCCAGTCTTTAAGAAAACAATATATACAAATTCAAAATTCCCTAGTTCATTCAGACATAAAAGTCAACTTGGTCCAATAATAGCTGCCAAATGCATTTTAACTCCCATCTTTGGTAAAGCACAGAGGAGTTAAATTCATCGTCTTCACTGGTCTATACTGAACATAATCGCAAAGAATTCTTTAATACTATGGGAATTACCCTGCGCAAACCCCACATCTCTTTCCTCCTCCTCCAGCCACATGGAGGAGAAAAGAAGCATTGCTTTCCATTTTAAACTAACCACTGTTTATTGTTTTGTCTAAACCATGCAAACTGTATTAACTATGTTTTGTCCAAACAAGACAACTTTAAACCTTAAACAACTTTAAACAACCCTGTTTCCTTCTTTTCCACAAGCAGAAGAAAATTGTCGTGTTCAAAAGAGGCTCTGAAATGCTGGAACTTTAAAGCTAAAGAAACTTCTGAACCTGTTACTGAAAAAATTAAAACATACACACTATGCGTTTTTCCCCAGGCAGCATCAAACAAAAATGAGTTAACATTAAGCAGCGTGCTAAACTACCCACATTTCCTTCTTTCCTTCTTTTTCATCTGTGCTAATGTAGCCCAATGGTCCTTAAAGCTTTGCTGTTTGTTGAGTTGCTAAAATCCTCACAGGTACTTATTAAATTGCTGACACAAAACAGAACAGATGTGTTATGTCAACTGTTATACATGAAAATGCGGTAATGTCATATATCGGTATTGATTTCCATTGTGGACTTTCTTAGAATTAAAAACACAAAATCAATGAAGTTTTACTATTACAAGATGTGCCCTCTATATTGATTTTATTATCCACAACCAAAACATATTTCAGTTTGATAGTATGACAGGTATATTGGCAAGAGATCTCCAGTAGATTTAAATTAAAAGATATAGGGACCTTAGGCTGAACCTTAGTGTAGGCCTCTCTTGCAGACCTGGGGTCACCACCCTGCATACTGAAGAATTTGCCAGGTCCCATACCTTCTGGGTCTACTAGGGCTGATGCCTTGCCTGCGCCCATCCTCAACACCCACCACCATTTCGGCCTCCACCCTTACCTTCTTCTGGCACATGACTTCAAAGTAGGTTCACTTGAGCACAAGGGGAGGAAGTAGACCTAGTTTGGAGGCTGTATCAGCACTGCTGCTGGCGGGCTGGGGTTAAGTTACGGGGGGGGGGCAACTTAACACTCCATCCAAAAGCTGTAGACAGCCTTAATATCCTTATTCATCTAATCCACATCCCCTGTTGTCCTCTAGGATAGTTTGTGGATTCTATATGTTGTACAGCCATTTTATGAATTTCCCCATGACGGAAATTCATAAACACACAATTGCAAATCCAAGTGACCTATTCAAATGGAATTGAGTACATGCCAGTTTATTAGAAGCTGGCAGACCAGTCCCATCTATGTTTACTCAGAAGAAAGTCCACCTGACTTCAGTGGGACTTACTCCAGGTGAGTCAGTATGCCGATAGGGGAGTGCAGCCGAATTCTTCTTCTATTGGCAACTGTTGACAGAGCTTGGGTGAGATAGGAAGAGCAGGAAATTGATCTGTTATCACACCACTGACTGTTCTAATGTACAAAAACTCTCCAAGGCCAATACAGCTATTTTCTGAATCCTTTCGCTAGAAATGCCAAGGATTGAACCAGAGCCCATCAACATTCAATGTATGTGTTCTACAACTAAAAAAATGGCAGCTAGACATTTCTAATATTCGTGGTGGATAGGACTTTCCAGCAATTGAGTGATCACATATTAGCTGTAGTTATCACACAAAAATGCTATATTCAGACTCTGTATAGTGTTCCATATACTCTGATAGAAAATGTCAATACGCCTTATATTGGGCCCGACCCTTTAGTCCTTCAAGCTCAGTATGGCCTAAGGAATAGCAATATCTCTTGAACACCTCAAGCACAGGACCTTCTGGAGTCCTGCTTTTTTAATGAACATAGCAGGAATTAAACCCAGGATCCACTGTAAGTACAGCAGATGTCCTAGTGCTAAGACACATTACCTCCCAAAGTTCGATTCCAATTCTTCTCATCTCCAGAAACCAGTTGATTAATGGATTATTCAAACAGGGAATATTAATGATTATTTGTATTGTTTTTAACAGTGTTTAATGTTTTATTGTACACTGCCTTGATATTTTGTGATATTTTGTGTGTGTGTGTGTTTGTGTGTGTGTGTGAATAAATGCAAATAGACTATAGTCTTGTAGAAAGGTGCAAGGTATCTCTACACATGAGCAGGCATTTGTGTCAAAGAGTATATACTTGTTTGATCTGTGCCCCTTAACTATTGTGTAGGCATACACATAGAATTATACTGCTTGAACATAACATATAAAGGTCCCTGGTAATAAATCTTTGTGAGGAATGAACCACTGTGAAACAATTTTTCCATTCATTGTAACTTGCATGACGTAACCTCCAATGCGCTGCAGGGGGGAAATTGGGACACCATCTTCCGGGGTCACACACCTGCGTGAGATCGTAGCTCTGAAAAAAGTGCTTTTTGATGGCACTGTGCCCAAGAGCGTGTATTTTGGCATGTCACACAGGATCGTGTCACAAGATTGCAACCTGACATCATGTGAGAGCACAGCGCTCAAAATGACTGCCGTGCTCTTGCTGGAAAAAGCGGGATGTTCTGTTTTTTTCCTGGAACAGTTGCAGGCTATGGCATGAGGTTCTTCTGCTCAATTTCAGGCAATCCCTTCTCCCACTAAAGCTTCATATGACACAGCCTATTCTGTTCAGGAGGGCCTTGAAACATTTTCAGTGACTTGTTAAGTTGGTAGTTGGTCCTGTAAGAGATATTTCATGCAATCACTTGCCACCTCAGTTGTCCATGCATGGTGACAGAAAAGTAGAGGCAGGGGAATCTCTTACCATCCCTATATAAATATGTCTTCTGTCAAACCATACTATACTGTTATTGTCTAGATCAGTGGTTCCCAACCTTTTTTTGGCCATACCCCACCTAATCATCTCTAAAATCCTGATGCCCCCTGTCAGGTTCTCTTATCGGTTGTTCAATAGAAATGCCAAAGCCATTTGTCTTTAAGTCCTTTTATTCAGTGCCAAACTATTTACAGTGCAGAGCTCAGCCTTATCATGTCTGCTCAGTCACTAGCAGAATCCGGAAGTGCCTCCCTCCTGTTTTGGCGCCAACACCAAAGTTTCGGCATCCTAAATTGCCGCTTTCTCCTCCTATGTGATATCTGCGCCGGAACTGATGCTTCCCCCTCTGTGCGAGTCTGCTGGGTGGTGCCAGGTCTCCCACTATCTCTCTGGACACATGGCACTCCCTGGCTCCCAGCCACTAACTGCTCCTTCCCCAAGATTGGACTGCCAGTTTCACTCGAAGATGAATCTGTTGTTAACACAGGTTGCGGCTCTCTATAAACACTCAGAGCTGGACTGGCAGGGGTTGGCAGTTCCCTGACACCCCCCATGACATATACTTCTTATTATTCAAAAAGTTAACTTCTATTCACATGAAGGAAGCTTAAAAGGCCATTAACTGTTAATAATAACTCATTCTTGAATTGCCCCCCTTAAAAATGAAATTTCCCCCCTGTGGGGCTTGTGCCCCACGTTGGGAACCATGGGTCTAGATATATTTGGTGAGTATGAACCTGAATCACCATAAAAACAGCTGCAAATTATAACAAAGAAGTGTTGAATGGAAGCTGAACCCTTACCACAGCCACCTCCCCAACCTTCCTGCTTTCTTGCACAAACCTTGACTGCATTGCAGGATGGGAAACAAGCTGGTAGGTTGTGACGGAGTTGCCAGGAAGGAGGGAATGCAATGATCAAGGAAGGGTTAAGTCTCTCATTCCTGTATGCTGTTTCCTAGCCACCAATCATGCTTTTCTCATTCTCCCCCACTTTATATGCCCATATGCAATGGATTCAAGACAGCATGCAGGGGAGGGAATTTCAGTACTAAATCATCCAGGATACTCGTTTAGTCAATAAATTTATATTCCACTGGTGACAGTTATATTAGAAGAGAGCCATTTCATTTTCTCTCTTTCTTAAACGTCTAGCTACACAAATTGGAGGTTGCTCATAAGTGGTGAATGTTGCATGTAATGGTCTTTGGAATGAAATTACATTAAGTAGCAAAGAGGTTAATGAGGTCAGTAGGAACTACTTGGGACTCAGCACCAGTTCTAAAAAGTCAGCCGGGCGCCTAAATATAAGTTTCAAGCCTAATTTTAGCTGCCTGTTATTTACAGCTGTGACGTTAAGTACATAACAGCTAATTATCCCACATTTTGCAGCCGTGTTCGGAAGGATTTCATGGCAGGTAACAGTTTTGCCAAAGAAATAAAAGGCACGTCAAATACACTTTATTTCACTGTCACAGAGTTCTTCCAAAAGTGAAATTCACTCCCACATAATGCTTCTTTGCAGTGCCAAAGCCCTGTAAGCGAGAACAAAGCCTGTGGTGTTGTGCCTTCATTTTACACATCTGCACACAGCAATCATGACGGCGGAGAAAAGGACCGTGAGCATTTATTTAATGTGTGGCTTTTTTTAAAAAAAACCTGTTTTCTGCTTAGTTGCTAGTTGCTTTGCTCAGACATATTTAGGTTTTCAGTCCTGTTAATGATGAGGGAGAAATGTGGCTTGGTTTGCATTGTAATACAAATCTGTCTCATTCACACTTCCTGAAACAATATACCGAAACAATCCTTCTGCAGCTTGGAGCCTCATGTATCCATGGAAGCTCGTTGTGTGAGTGAAAACCCTCCATGAATTCATGAGGTTGCCTGCTACAGATCGGCACTGGAAGACAAGGAGTCCCATGGCTCTGAGAGGTGTTCCATGTGTGTTCCCCTTTCAAGCAACAATGGCTGAAGAGGGCCACTGTCTCCTGTTTCTTCTCAGCAGCAGTCACTGCTTAGCTGACTTCAGTCACGTAGCATGGGTTGCCAGTGCCCGAGACCATGTGGAGAGGAGTACACATGCACATTCAATTGCCTAACGGTGTATGCGTCACTTAGGAGATCACAGCCACAGAGATAAGATAAGAAGAGTCATTCTGTTGTCTGGCGAGGTCACTTTCTGGTTCGCACGGAGAAGTCATTTTCAATGGATCCCAGAGATGGAAGCACACAGCTGCATTGAGGCAGTATAAACATGCTGGTCCAAGGAGGCTTAGTAAATCCACGACTAAAGGGGGGTTAGGAGACAGATTGCAGTACATGGCTGCGACTGATTATGTACGCAACCACTTCCCCCTGGAAAACTTGAAAAATTCCAAAGTACTGATATGGTTGGATTTTGTTTTAGAAGGGAAAAAATAACAGTAGAAAAGTATTAATGAAACTTAAGGAATGGATGAATGAAATGATAATGAAACTTAATGTCATTGCTTTAAAATTCAACAGGTGTTAAGAAGGCTTTGCTTTATTTTGTTTAAGAAATCCCAGTCAAATTCAAAATCTGAAATTTAAAATAAAATTAGAAACTTTAAAACATTTCTGAATTGGAATGTGCTAGATCTGTTGAAAAAAAAAAATCTATTTGTAGTGGTTAGCCTGTTTGTGACATTTGTTGCACACATGCACACCATTACTTGGTATGACAGTCATCAACAAATTATCTGCAGCATTTTTGCATATAATCACATTAATTCTAATTACTGCAACATTCCACATAACATGCTTTGGAGGGTATTTTATATTTCTGGTTGTCAAAAAAGTGGCATTGTGCATAGAAATGAGGGACGTCATTTAATGTAATGCAACCTATTCTAATGTGATGGGCTATTAATGCCAAGATACTAAAGATTTGTCATTTGAACCTTTACTGACAAAATGGATTCTGGAAAAATTGCTGTGAACTGGCACATAGTGTTCCTGCTAAGAGGAGGAAAGCTTCTGCTAAAGGACTGGATTTATGATTTCTTGGTTTCAACAGAGTGCATTCTTGAAAAAAAAACTTGTATGGCCAAAGTAACGATGAACAGAATACCATGGCTCTTAGCTGTTAAGAGTAGAGGTTTCTTGATTAAATGAAATTTTCTGTTACCTAACTAAACTTAAGAAAGAGAGAGACTGTGTGCCTCATAAGTAATTACTTGCCAGCTCTAAGTAAATGCTTGAAACGAAAGTTTAAAATGGTTGTTCAAAGCATGAGGTCAAAAATTACAAAATGTTCAGGATAATTTCCAGAATCCATTTTATGCCTCAACCATTCTGTTTTACTGAACTTGGAGCCAAGTAATTTAGTCTAGTCTGTGGGAGGTAGTAAAACAAATTATCTGCAGCATTTTTGCATATAATCCCATTAATTCTAATTACTGCAACATTCCACATAACATGCTTTGGAGGGTATTTTATATTTCTGGTTGTCAAAAAAAAGTGGCATTGTGCATAGAAATGAGGGAGGTCACTTAATCTAATGTAATCTATTCTAATGTGATGGGCTATTAATGCCAAGGTACTAAACATTTGTCATTTGAACCTTTACTGAATTTCTGTGGCTATTTTTCAGACTCTCTTTAATCCCTGATTAATGTAGCAACCCCTTCCTACAAATTCTATATATCATGTATACCACACACCATCACCCATTGAGGCAATTAGATGAATTAAAGCCAATACCAGCCATAAACATGGGATAACATACATAGCATGCACGACATTCTACAAGCTGGAGAAGACAAAATTCCCCCAATTTCTTCCAAGGGAGAGAACTTTGAAAGCATTGCTCTGCTGGTCCCTGTTGCAATCTTTATAGGGCCAGCATTGCCTTATGCCATGTTGCCTAACAGAGGTTACCTGTCTTCCCTCTTTCCTTATCTGATCCAACGGTATATCTGTTTGATATTTTCCAAGCCTCAAGAAAAGCTTTCAGTGGGTTGGGAGGTGCAATCTAAGTAGGATCAAACTGGCTCATCTCATGCCAGCAACGGGAAAAATCATGAACCCATATGCCTATCAGCGGTTGTCCGCAACTCATCCCAGGGTCTTCAAATGCGTTAAGGTAACGTACAACTTTGCCTTGTATTCTTAGGTTTCACTCTGTCCTGGTCCAGCCTGTTCAGATATGTCTCATTCCTATAGATACTTCATTCATTTTTTAATAAACTTTTTATTAGGGTTTTTTACTTTAACATAATCATACATTAACATACATCGTCTTTGCTAACATATTATCTTAAATCATTAAAGACAAACAACACATATCTTACTTTCCCCTTCATCTTTCATCTACATCTTGGGGTGGCTTCCTCCCATCCCCTCTGCTGCGTTTCATTTTATAACCTCTTAGCAAGCTCTTATCATCTTTAAATAGCTTTTAAGTTTCACACTAAAATTCGTCCTCATACAACATTCTTAACTTATACATCTATCTTAATACAATAAAATCTTTTAATCTGCAGTCTCTTGTGTTATCCAACTTTTATATCAGTTTTTAAATCTTACAATACTTTTTGAAATAGTCTTTCAGTTTCTTCCAATCTTTTTCCACCGTCTCCTCCCTCTGGTCTCGGAGTCTTCTGGTCATTTCGGCAAATTCCATATAGTCCATCATTTTCATCTGCCAGTCTTCAATGGTAGGTAGATACTATAGATACTTCATTCATGTTCCACTTGCTATTTCATGCCAATAAAATCCATACTAAAATAATAATCATCATCATCATCCAGCCACTTCTCAGGGGCTACAGGTTGCTCACCCCTGATATGAGTGGCAGCATACAGAGACATACAATATCTTGTGAGAGCTTGTGTGTGGTAGAAGAATGTCTGGATCTTACAGGGTCTGAAAAGTCAGAATAGACATCTTGGGAGATGTTGTTTTTCCAGACTGGGAAACTTTGCAAGTAGTCTAAGGTCTTGTGGGATCTTGTAAGAAGGTTCTAGATGCCTGGAATTTCTCGACGCATTCCAAGAAAGAACAACAGGTTACGAAGTCCAGCATATGTCACGTCTAATGCACTTTCTCTCATTCAGCTATAAAAAGTAATCTCCAATCTCTCAGCGATAGAGTCTAAACCTCTTTGTCAATGTAAGCTACTTCCTGAGAAGTATAAAGTGGCTTTGGTGCAAAATGAGAAAATGACCCTTTTCTTTGAAATTCTCTTTCAAGTCTCACTTTATCAGACACTTATATACATGCACACAGTGAATAGTCTCTCTTTACTTCCCACAGTGCTCCTTATATGCTGAAATCAAACTGCATGCCTTGGTGACTCAGTCTCCTTTCTCTTTTCATATTTTTGAACTGCTCTGTATAGAATGATCTTGCTTTCATGTTTTAATTTATATAAGTTTTGTCTTTATGGAACACCTCAAAGAAATATGGCGTGTTACCAAGTCATCAAATACAGAGAGAAATGGTTATGCTACAGTATGTTACCTAAGTGGGCTGGCAACCTCAAAAGGCAGGGTCACAATAAGATCTGTGGTAAGTACTTAACTGCCTGTATTGACTAGTTTAATTACTGAACTTCACATTGAAGACATCCAGCCTGGTCCAAAGAACCACAGGAGCACCTGGTGGTAGGACCTGAACCAATGGATTAAAGTTACAAGAAAAGGGATTCCAACTAAACATCAGGAAGAACTTTCTGACAGTAAGAGCTATTAGCCAGTAGAACAGACTCCCTCAGAAGGTGGTGAACTCTCATTTCTTTGAAGTTTTTAAGCTGAGGTTGGTCATCTATCATGCATGCTTTAGTTGAGTTTTTTTTACATTTGAGGGGTTGAACTAGCTGGCCCTTAACCTCTACAATTCTGTAATTCTATGAACATACTGAATTCCTATACAATGGTACCTTGGTTCTCAAACTTAATCCGTTCCAGAAGTCCGTTCCAAAACCAAAGCGTTCCAAAACCAAGGTGCGCTTTCCCATAGAAAGTAATGCAAAATGGATTAATCCGTTCCAGACTTCTAAAAACAACCCATAAAACACCAATTTAACAGGAATTTTACTATCTAACGAGACCATTGACCCATAAAATGAAAGCAATAAACAATGTACTGCAGACACACAATTAATCAATCAGAAGCTGAACTGGGTTCCACACAGTCACACACACACACAAAAGAGAGCCATATAAACACAAAATAAATAGCAAAAACCTCAGCGTAACACTCAAAACGGAAGTGTGGCACTCAAATCGGAATCATAACACTCAAAATGGAGCATGTTCGGCTTCCAAAAAAAGTTCACAAACCGGAACACTTACTTCGGGGTTTGCAGTGTTTGGGTTCCCAGTTGTTTGAGTACCAAGGCATTTGAGAACCAAGGTACCACCGTACTGAGTTGTACTTGAAGCAGAAGGTTATTGATAGTACATGTATTCAGAATATGCAAAGTTTCCTATTCCCCTATCCCAGAGCAGTTCATTGCATATAGGAATGGATGTACAGAGCTGGTTGTCACATTTTAATGACCATAAGTATCCATTGGGTTCGTTTCATATGTCTTTGTTCACATGATGCCAGTTCTAACCATAAGAAGGTGAATATTATGGAACTGGATGTCTGGACTTTGCTATTGTCACACTATTCCCCAGCCCACTCAAAAGTTCTTGATGAATTTCACCAAAAGCAAAAATCTGGGATAAGTGTAGATGTAAGTGAAACATCTTAAAATTGAGCTCTGCAGATTGGTGGGTCACTCTGGTCAGTGTGGTGTAGTGGTTAAGAGCAGCAGACTCGTAATCTGGTGAACCGGGTTCGCGTCTCCGCTCCTCCACATGCAGCTGCTGGGTGACCTTGGGCTAGTCACACTTCTTTGAAGTTTCTCAGCCCCACTCACCTCACAGAGTGTTTGTTGTGGGGGAGGAAGGAAAAGGAGAATGTTAGCCGCTTTGAGACTCCTTCGGGTAGTGATAAAGTGGGATATCAAATCCAAACTCTTCTTCTTCTTAAACAATTCCCATTCCTCTTACTGTCCTCTTCCCTTAATCAGTGGGGGGGGGGAGCGAAGCCTTAAGGTCTCAGATCTCCAGCCAGCCATGAAGCTCCCTGGATGATCTTGGCTCATTCACAATCTGAAATGAGATTCAAAATCAGATAAAGATTTAAAACGAGCTATTTGGATATGGAGGTCGACACTTGATCTCAAAATCTGACATGTGAATTTCAGATCGGAATTGGACATCAATGTTAAAATTTAATAGTCTCTTGTTTGCTGAGGCGTGTGAAATTAATACAATATCTGATACTGCCAAATATCGACTTCTACTGCAGACCAGCCAAAAAATATCATTAAATACTGAATGTTATGTATACTAGACAAATACTGAATTCTACTCTTGTTAGTCAGACACTACCAAATACTAAATGCCACTGCATGTCAGCTAACAAACACGATCGCATGTTGAATGTTACTGCATAATATTTGTATGGCAAATTCACAGTGCTTTAAAAGCGTGTCTCAGACCTCACTCAGTAGAACAAGACCCATGTCCTAAAACAAATGGGACACCGGTGGCACTGTGGGTTAAACCACTGTGCCGCTTGGGCTTGCCAATCAGAAGGTTGGCAGTTCGAATCCCCATGACGGGGTAAGCTCCCGTTGTTCGGTCCCAGCTCCTGCCAACCTACCAGTTCGAAAGCACGCAGTGCAAATAGATAAATAGGTACCACTCCGACGGAAAGGTAAATGGCATTTTCGTGCACTGCTCTGGCTTCGCCAGAAGCGGCTTAGTCATGCTGGCCACATGACCTGGAAAAACTGTCTGCGGAAGCGGACAAACGCCAGCTCCCTCGGCCTGTAAAGCGAGCTGAGTGCTGCAACCCCAGAGTCGTTCACGACTGGACTTAATTGTCAGGGGTCCCTTTACCTTTACTCCTAAAACAGGGGTGGGGAACTATTGGCCCTCCAGCTGTTGCTGAACTGCAACTCCCATTAGCCCCTGTAAATGTGGCTAATGACAAGTGGCGATGGAAGTTGTAGTTCGGCAATATCTAGAAGGCCAATGTTTACTACCCTTGTCTTAAAACCTTTCCTTGCTACAAGCCTCAGTACTACTTTTATCTCCTAATGCTGTTCTTACATTTTTCCCCCTAGTGTTTCTACATTTCACAACGCACCTTCCTCATTATTTCTTAACAATTGAAATAAACTGTGGTGTAGCAGTTTCCAGCCTCTTCTGCCCTTTCTTTCTTTCTTAGCTCCAGTCACCTGTACGTTCTCAGATCCTGAACAAAAGAAGACAAGAGAAGAGCTGCAGTTTATCTCACGCCATCATACCGATAGTGATAATTTGCACACCACATGCAAGCAAGTAAAACATGCCAGCAAAGCAGTGTTCAGCCTGGGGGTCTCGAGGTTACAATGATATATAGCGAAACCCCATTAGGCACATTAGCAGTCTGTTGACAGATGCACTGCTGACTAATGGAGAGGTCCTTGCTTCTGACAAGCTGAGCTTCTCTTACAAATATATTTAGGCAAGGAAAATCCTAGATATCTCCATAATTGTCCGCACACATATACACACACAATTTGTTTCCAGATGGTGATCAGCATACGGATTGCTCATAACATTTACTGAGGGGTGTGTGTATGTGCCGAATTTAATGCAGATATGATTGATGGACCTTGGAAGCACCTGGTTTGTCAGGTGTTCAGGTAAACAGCAATATTATAAAACAATCCCTTAAGGTTTGCTGTAGAAACCACAAGCCTATATGTCTTTGAATCTTGCTATTTGCGTAAGCTGCCCTGCCAGACTTAATTATGTCACTTCCCCTTACTTTGGGAGGAAATGGGTAACCAAGCCTTTGATCCGCTGGGCATACCTGTGAACTCTGAGGAAGTCTGAGCTGGATCCTCCAGGTCAGTCACATAGCTTTCACAAGCCTCTTTTACATTCCTATACCAACAGTTTTAGGAACTGTTACCGCTTTGTAATTAAACTATGTTTTTTTTACTGCCTGTGCAACCTTTCTGACTGATGTATGGAAAAGCACATGAATCTGACCTTTGGAGAGTTTGTAAGTACAGTGGTACCTCGGGTTACAGACGCTTCAGGTTACAGATGCTTCAGGTTACAGGCTCCGCTAACCCAGAAATAGTACCTCGGGTTAAGATCTTTGCTTCAGGATGAGAACAGAAATTGTGCAGAGGCAGCGTGTCGGCAGCGGGAGGCCCCATTAGCTAAAGTGGTACCTCAGGTTGAGAACAGTTTCAGGTTAAGAACGGACCTCCGGAACGAATTAAGTTCTTAACCCGAGGTACCACTGTAAACCATTTTTAACTTACCAAACATGTGACCTTTTCCTATGCTGGAGGAAGAAGGAAACTGAAAATACCTTTTAAAGAGGACAATTTTGGAACTCACTTGGAAGGACATAAATTAAAGGTTTTATAGTCTATATTTTCATGCTTTACTTTGCTGCATATTTTGAGATTTTAAATCTTTGATGGGTTTCTCTCACCAAACAAAATATGCCCCAAACCTCTATTTCATTCTCTTCCTTTTTCCTGAACCAACATAATGCAGTGTCCTTTTCTGTCTTTGGTCCTCATTCCATTGCTTGGAGTAGGTCTGAAATTTTGCTGAACTGAAATCAAACACAATTTATTAGCTATGTGTGGTATCCCATCAGGGGCTCAGTAAACTTTCTGAAGCAATCATTTGCTAAAATTAGAGGTGTGATTGAGCTGCTGAAATATATAATTATATATATCGGGAGGCATAAAACTCCTGGTGACCACAATATGTGGCTGGTTGGTTGCAAGTGCTTTGGTGGTCACAAGCTGTGACAGCTCAGCCTAGATCTGTTGTGCCACTGTCTCCCAACCTAACCACTGAACACTCTGGGTTGTTGTGAGTTAAAAGTGGGGCAACCACACATAGAGGAAGCATTGGATGCAGTTGTGAAAGGTAAATTCTACATTGTGTTTAATTACAAAATCGGAAATAAGAGTAAGAAGAAAAACAAATTGTTTGACTGTCCAAGAGCTGTCTAGTTATCTCCCGCTTGGACTACTGCAATGCACTCTACGTGGGGCTACCTTTGAAGGTGACCCGGAAACTGCAATTAATCCAGAATGCGGCAGCTAGACTGGTGACTGGAAGTGGCCGCCGGGACCACATAACACCGGTCCTGAGAGATCTACATTGGCTCCCAGTACGTTTCCGAGCACAATTCAAAGTGTTGGTGCTTACCTTTAAAGCCCTAAATGGCCTTGGTCCTGTATACCTGAAGGAGCATCTCCACCCCCATCGTTCAGCCCGGACACTGAGATCCAGCGCCGAGGGCCTTCTGGCGGTTCCCTCATTGCGAGAAGCGAGGTTACAGGGAACCAGACAGAGGGCCTTCTTGGTAGTGGCACCCGCCCTGTGGAACGCCCTTCCAGCAGATGTCAAGGAAATAAGCAGCTATCCTATTTTTAAAAGACATCTGAAGGCAGCCCTGTTTAGGGAAGTTTTTAATATTTAATGCTGTATTGTTTTAATATTTGATTGGAAGCCGCCCAGAGTGGCTGGGGAGTCTCGGCCAGATGGGCGGGGTACAAATAATAAATTATTATTATTAGCATATCAGAGCTGAGGAGAAATACAACAGCAGTGAAGGACTTAGAAAATGTTAAAACTCTTCTGGCTCCAATGATTTCATTGCAGGATTCTTTAAACAGTTCAGTGAATGTCTCTCTCCCAAGCTGAAACCTGCATTTGACAAGCTACATTGTACAAGCTGAGTCCATGAATCATTCTCTGAGCCAGTGATCAGTGACTGAATAGCTAATACAAATTCCTGGTCCAGCAGTAATTATTGACCCTTCTTGTTTATTAACTTTTGCCAATATTCTAGCCAACAGAACGGAATGAGTTACGCCTAAGATCATTTCAATTTCAAAGGATCAAGCAGACTTTCTGAAATGATTCATTGGCAGAAACACGCACCAGAAATCTCGGTTATTATCACTTTGGTTTTCTGAAACTGACATCTTCCTATTCCTCTGAGTTTACAGTGTGCATATTAAAAGTGCTCCCCTCTACTTTAGTTTGATCTTGCAAGATAAAAGCAGCTATCTCCTGCTCCCCAAAAGACCCTCTAGAACAGAGATATGGGACCTATGGCACTCCAGACATTGTTGGATTCCAAGTCCCATCATCCCTGACCACTGAATATGCTAGCTGAAGCCAACAACATCTAGAGGGCCAAAGGTTCCATATCCCAGCAGTAGAAAGTGGGCTTATGCTGGTGCAGTGGAATACATTTAGAGAATGCAACTAGTTATGTCTCCTTCTCCAATATTCTCTGGATTCACATATAGAGCAGAAGAGAATAAACTAGTTCTACAGCTCAATACCATAGTGGCTCCATCTTTTCAGGAGATGCAAGAGAATGAATCTTAGGCTTCATGCATGAAAAACAAGTATAAACTTATTTAGACCAGAGAACCATGTTTAGGAAAGAGAAGGGTTATTCATGCCCTATCAGAGGATCCCATTCCTCAAAACTGCAACTTCCTGAACCTATTATTATTATTATTATTATTATTATTATTATTATTATTATTATTATTTTAATGCATAACTGCAGAAAAGTAAGATGGATCTTCATCTATATGTAGTTTGGCCCTGCATTTCTACCTTTCCTCCCCTTTCTCAAAAATAAAAGATACCGGTAACTGGAATAATAAAACTTAGTCCAATTCGGCTGAGGTCAGGATGTGACACAGTACTCACAACCCACCTGCTGAAAAGCAAATGTGTTAAACTATCTGAGCTTCTGAAAAACACCAGAAGTGTTGTCAATTTCAAAAGAAGGAAAACACTGTGGCTTGCCCTATCTGTTCATCACTTTATATAAGCAGCAATAACATAAGGGGACTATAGATTATGGGTTCTTGCACTGAAAGGTTTGTTTCAAAGGTGAGAGGCCATTGTTGATGTATATAATAACCCCCTCCATTAACAATCCCCTTCAGAGTTCACCTTGTTTTAATATTACAAATAAACAAGTGACAAGCATTGCTGCTATTTTGGGGCTCAGTGGGCTAGCTCTCGTGAGATTTGGGTTATAAAATGAACCTGGATCATCAATAGTATTGATAAATATAAACAGGGCTGACACAAGACATTTTGCTGCCTGAAGCAGGATAGCAATTGCCCATCCCCACAAGTACAGATCAATAATATCAAAGGCTAGCCAAGTTATTTTGGCAGATCTCACAAAGGCCTCCTCTCCTCCAAATAACAACAATAATACAGTGGTACCTTGGTTTACGAACTTAATCCGTTCTGGAAGTCCGTTCTTAAACCAAAGCGTTCTTAAACCAAGGCGTGCTTTCCCCTACCAGCGGGGGACTCGATTTGCAAATGGAACACACTCAACAGGAAGCGAACATGTTCTTATTCCAAGGCAAAGTTCACAAACCAAAACACCTACTTCTGGGTTTGCAGCGTTCTTAATCCAAGTTGTTCATAAACTAAGCTGTTCTTAAACCAAGGTACCACTGTACATTAAATGATGAATTTGCTTTCCTTTTGTGACACTCAAAATCAGCTGGCGTACAAGGAGGAGAAATGAATGGATTTGTTATCTATACTACCTGAATGTGCTCAACACATTTTAGCCCCAAATGCCCTTTTCAAGGGCTTATCTAAAAAGATTGAAATACATTTATTAAGCCATTCTTCAACTACATAAACACATACACATACGTATACGTAGAAACTTTGAATGTATTATAAACATTATAGAAGTCAAATACCATATTGGCCCAAATATAAGCCGCACTTTTTTTTTTTCCAAATTCCGATCATGAAAAGTTAAAGTGTGGCTTATATTCATGACCTTATGCTGCCAGCAAAGCTGCGCGGCTCCCCCCTCCCCCCCAGGAAGCAGCCTGGGAGCACACATACAAAAAAACCAACAACCCTAAAATTGATTTATTATTGAACCAATCTCAAAGGTTTCTGTTGTTGAAAGAAACTGGCAACATCTTGAGGGAGAACCACCTGAGGCAGCTCCTACACTCTACCAAACGGTAGGACTGAGCATGTACATAAACAGACCTGTAAAGTAGGTATAATATTGTATCTAATGATAGGCATACTCAGATTGGGCAGGATTCACTCGCCTTGCTTCCTGCAAGCAGAAGTCCTGTGCACAAACTTCCACTTACAGCAATGGACTTCCCCTCTCTCCTCTCCCAGGCTCCAAAATTGGCTTTTTTTTTCGGGGGGGGGGAGGAGAGTCTATAAGGTGTTCCCTGTCTTCCAACACACCAGTCCCCATGGGCAAAAGTCATATATGATTGTGTTTTCTCTTATTAGTTTCTAAACAGTTTCTAAACTGTCTAAGATGTTTTCCATTGAAATCTGGATTGCTCTCAATGGCAGTATAGCATACCATGTTTACATGAACTGATTTCATAGAGTCATAGAATCATAGAGTTGGAAGAGACCACAAGGGCCATCCAGTCCAACCCCCTGCCAAGCAGGAAACACCATCAGAGCATTCCTGACAGGTGGCTGTCAAGCCTCTGCTTAAAGACCTCCAAAGAAGGAGACTCCACCACACTCCTTGGCAGCAAATTCCACTGTCGAACAGCTCTTACTGTCAGGAAGTTCTTCCTAATGTTTTGGTGGAATCTTCTTTCTTGTAGTTTGAATCCATTGCTCCGTGTCCTCTTCTCAGGAGCAGCAGAAAACAACTTTTCTCCCTCCTCTATATGACATCCTTTTATATATTTGAACATGGCTATCGTATCACCCCTTTATATACAACTCCTTAAAAGGTAAAGGTACCCCTGACCTTTAGGTCCAGTCGCGGATGACTCTGGGGTTGCAGCCCTCATCTCGCTCTATAGGCCGAGGGAGCCAGCGTTTGTCCGCAGACAGCTTCCGGGTCATGTGGCCAGCATGACTAAGCCGCTTCTGGCGAACCAGAGCAGTGCACAGAAACGCCGTTTACCTTCCCGCCGGAGCGGTACCTATTTATCTACTTGCACTTTGACGTGCTTTCAAACTGCTAGGTTGGCAGGAGCAGGGACTGAGCAAAGGCAGCTCACCCCGTCGCGGGGATTCGAACCGCCGACCTTCTGATTGGCAAGCCCTAGGCTCTGTGGTTTAGACCACAGCGCCACCCACGTCCCCCATACAGCTCTTTAGGCAGAAGTAATTATGTATGCAGAGAAAAATAAAGTAACAATCACTTTTATAGGTCTGAAATACTAATAGGAAAAATACAGGACTACACATTCATTGCTCTGACTACGATTTTGTGTCTTTCATTTCTCCAGAGTTCTCTCAGTTTCATCAGTAGTGTGTGAATTAAAATACAACTATTTTTTTGGCTGTTGACAGATATTCCCACATGACAACATTTGCTATTGGGAAATTATAAGGCAACATTTGAAGAATATGCTCCCATAAGACAGACTAAGAAAAGAAAACAAAACAACACACACACGCACACACACACACACACACACACACACACATTCATTCATTCCCTGTTGGTGTTATATCTGAACAAAGTTTTCATGGCAAATTGAGGTGCTCATCCATTATGGAAAACCAATCCCATTTCAGTCTCACTGGTGCGCAATCCTAGATCCATTACATCCTCTTTATTTTGAATTTTGTGGGAAAACACACAAAAAGTCCACATTTAAATGGCACAAAGTTGCCAAACTGGTGGCGTGGAGCATCACTTGGATAGTCTATGGCATGTCTATGAAAAACAGAATGACCAGCGACTTTGAATGGTGAGCACAGTGGCTGAATCATCACTCTAAGGACCCAGCAGTCTGCCCACAAGCTGAGAGGAATGTTCCAGAAATGACTGGAGAGGAGGCAGGCTCTTGAAAGGAGTTGAGAGGATTAGGTGCCAGAAAGATCCCAGCATCCTTAACAAACTACAGTTTCCAAGTTTCTTTGGGGAATCCATGTGCTTTGAATGCCTGGTGTTGGTGTGACCCAGGGGTGCCACAAATATCACCAGGATCTCCCTCTCCCATTGTAAAACACACCGATAAGTGTCCCAGTCAGGCAGCAGGTTTTGTGATTATTATCAGTGGATTTTTGGAAAAAAACCAAGAGTGACCAGATGCACCTAAGTCAGCAGTAACATGATGCACATATGTGATTTAAATTTGCATTATATTGATTGAAAAGATTGCGCCTTTGAATGGGAAACATGACATGAAAATACAAGGGCTCACACATCTGCTTTTCTGCAATGCACTCTACGTGGGGCTACCTTTGAAGGTGACCCGGAAATAATAATAATAATAATAATAATAATAATAATAATAATACATTTTATTTATACCCCGCCCTCCCCAGCCAGAACCGGGCTCAGGGCGGCTAACATCAACAAAAATTACAATAGAATATAAAAACCATTAGTTAAAATACAAGTTAAAAGTCAGTTTAAAATGTCGATTCATTTAGCGCCCATAAACAAAACCAAGGGGAGGAAACCATCAAACTGTGTCCGACCCGAAGGCCAGGTGGAACAACTCTGTCTTGCAGGCCCTGCGGAAGGATGTCAAATCCCGCAGGGCCCTGGTCTCTTGTGACAGAGTGTTCCACCAAGTTGGGGCCAGAACTGAAAAAGCCCTGGCCCTGGTTGACACCAGTCTGATAGCCTTGTGGCTAGGGACCTCCAACAGGTTATTATTTGTAGACCTTAAGGTCCTTTGCGGGGCATACTGGGAGAGGCGGTCCTGTAGGTACGAGTTGTAGAAACTACAACTAATCCAGAATGCAGCAGCTAGACTGGTGACTGGGAGCGGCCACGAGACCATATAACACCGGTCCTGAAAGACTTACATTGGCTTCCAGTATGTTTCCGAGCACAATTTGAAGTGTTGGTGCTGACCTTTAAACCCCTAAATGGCCTCGGCCCAGTATACCTGAAGGCGCATCTCCACCCCCATCCTTCAGCCTGGACACTGAGGTCTAGCTCCGAGGGCCTTCTGGCGGTTCCCTCACTGCGAGTAGTGAGGTTGCAGGGAGCCAGGCAGAGGCCTTCTCGGTAGTGGCACCCGCCCTGTGGAACACCCTCCGATCAGATGTCAAGGAAATAAACAACTACCTGACTTTTAGAAGGTAGCTGAAGGCAGCACTGTTTAGGGGAGTTTTTAATTTTTGATGTTTTATCCTATTAATAATAATAATAATAATAATAATATTCTGTTGGAAGCCACCCAGAGTGGCTGGGGAAACCCAGCCAGATGGGCGGGGTATAAATATGATATTGTTATTGTTATTTAGTATATTGTGAAAAATTATTTTTTACTTAGGTGGATCAGTGTCCTTGCCAGACATTTCCAACAGGATAGGAAAGGTAGAAATCATCTGTCAGAGTAATGGAAAAGATTTCACATGTTCCTGATGCAGATATTCTTTTGAGTCACATGAAGAGTTGGTAAAGTTGACCCATTTCCTTTCTCAAGAGAGTCATTAATTGGTCTCCACGTTGTGGCTAAATTGTCACCGCCGTCTAAAAATACTATAACTTTTAAAAAGTAAAGCAAAGAGAGAGAGAAAAAAAGTCCAATGTTTTTTTCTCTCTTTTAAACATAGAGCTTGCACCTCAGGGTTAGCTACCTATGCTTAGCAAAGAAAGATAAAAGATCTCATTATCTATTGAACCTGTATAATAGAAATCACATTAAGATGAATGGCATTCATTTTCCATTAATCAAAGGCATTTTCTGCTCCATCAGATAGATCACTTTGCTCTTGCCACATGTCCCATTAGTGTCATAACAAGATGCCAAACTGCAGCTTCTTTACTGAGATATATTATCTGAGGTTCAAAATGGGTAGGTTATAGATTAGGGTTCATTCCATATGACCACAGGCATTGTGCTTTTTGACCCAGTGACCCGAAAATCTCAACACAGGAAGCTGTCCCATACTGAGTCAGGCCATTGGTTGATCTAGGTCAGTACAGTCATACCTTGGTTGTCAAACGCCTTGGTACTCGGACATTTTGGCTCCCAAACACTGCAAACCAGGAAGTGAGGGTTCCAGTTTGTGATCAATTTTTGGAAGCTAAACGTCCGATATGGCTTCCGCGGCTTCTGATTGAGTACAGGAAGCTCCTGCAGCCAATCAGAAGTAGAGCCTTGGTTTTTGAACGAAGTTCAACAACCAAGGTACCACTGTATTGTCTACATAGATTGGCTTTGTCTCACCAGGTTTTCAGGCAGCAGTTTTCCCCAACTCTACCTGGAGATGCCAGGGATTGTATCTGGGACATTCAAGTATACAAGGCAGATCACTGAGCTACAACACCATCCCAAACCTTCATTTTCTAAACAAACAGATCATAACTGTATTGATCCATTTAATTCAGTGCTTTGCTGAAAAATTCATCCTGCAGTTTTACTTTATTTTTTTTATCATCCCCCAGCAAATAATGAGAAAATAAATTGCATTTGAAAATTATTTAAGGGGAGGAAAGAAATTCCAGCGAAATTTTCACTTATGGGATGCAGTGGTTTTGCTACACTTATCCTTATTGCAAGGTGACCAAGCAATGGTTGAATGTGCCCTTTCTTTTGCTCTAGAAATCAACTGTCTGTTAAGGATAATTTCCTGAAATGGGAATGTAAAATTAATGTGTACTTTTAATATGGGATTTTCCTCCCCCATCGGGCAGTAGCTCTCATGTGATTGGCTGACTATGAGTCACATAAGAGAGGCATTTTATTGTGTTGTGACTGTTATTCCAGTAACTGTCGTTTTATAACCTGCTCTTGTTTTCTCTCTGTGTGTGTGAGAGAGAGAAGGGCTGCTGAGAGAGTCTTCTCAGGATACTGCTGAGGACAGTGTTGTGTCAGTGTGATCTGTCTGAAATGAAAGAGACAGAGGAAGATCCCTAAACGTTAATAGGGAGAAACCTGTGCAGGAGCTCTCTGTATGGAACAAAGAGAATACTGCTGAGGTGAAAGTAAAATGATGATGATGATGATGATGATGATGATAACTCCTTTCATAAGAAACTGTAAGACCTAAGTGAGGTAAAACTTTGGTGCAAGTCTCAACACAGTTTTATTTATAAGTCTAAGTTTATAAGACTTCAAGTGAGAACAAACCCATGTTTGAATAAGCATGAGATAGTAAATATATTCTCAGCTATGTGTTTATGAAAGAAAAGTTCTTTTGAATATAAAGAGTCTGGATATTTTATAATCTTTACAAAGAAGCTACCTTTTCTTTTTTTAAAAAAAAATATTTATACTTTTTTAATTTATACATTTCATTAATTTTACAATCATTTCAACATTTCAAGGTTTGACTTCCTTTCCCCTCTTTCTGAGGTTCCTTAAATTTATTTTTTAATATCTTCTGCATATCCAAATTCATTTAATTTGCTCATTTATCTACTTTAAATATATACTCTTATGAAACTGCAGGTTATTACAATAATCCTGCCAATGTCTTTATCTGTTGGCAACTTATCTGTAAATATTCAATAAACCATTTCCATTCTTTTATAAAAAAATTGTTATCTTGATGTCTTATTCTTCCGGTAAGTTTCACCATTTCTGCATATTCCATAAGTTTTTGTATCCATTCTTCCTTTGCTGGGACTTCTGCTTTTTCCCCCATTTTGGGGCGAGTAGCACTCTTGCTGCTGTAGTCGCATACATAAATAAATTTCTATACACTTTAGGTAGTTCTGTCCCTGTAATTCCCAAAGAAGCTATCAATCACCTAGAAGAATTATTTAACTTCCTAGCTGTAAGGCTACTCTGCTACTTTGCTTATCATCAAAATTTGTTTTATATACATAACACTGCCTTACCTCTGGCAGCAATGGTTGCTGGGATGGGGCTGCATTGCCTGAGAGGGAGAGGCATATGATGATGATGGCAATGATTTCACCAATTATTTTGTTTCACCTTTAATGGTGTCATATTCATTTCACCACTTAACTGTACTTTAAGGCTAAGAAATTTAGGGAGAACTTTTGAAACTTTTACATTGCGGAAGACAGGCTTATTGCAGACTGTGAAGGCCCTGAGAAGTTTAATAACTAAGCACACGCATCAGCTTTTACAGATTTGCTATTTGTTCTCTCAGAAGTCCCTGAATGTACAGAATAAAACAAAAGCTATGGATGGCCATTGAAAAGAATGCACTGCTCCCTGCATCTCAGAGAAGCTATCTTTGAGTCAGATATAAATCATTCCATGTTACAATTTTTGTCATGGGAGTGACTAGGCCACACATATAATGGAAATAGTCCGTCCCCCCCCCCTTTCAATATGATATCCATTATAAGCTAGAGCTGGGATGCCAGTCAGTTCACTGGTAAAATATTCTTAATTGCCCAGTGAACAGGCTGCCTATTATTTGGCCATAGTAAACTGAAGCATGCCCTATTTTAAGGAGCATTCTATCTTTTTATTGTGTTATGGTGTCACTTGGTAGTAATAGCAAGGACAAGGGTGTTTGCTTCTCTCAGGGCCTCTGTCTGTCAGTTTAGTGTTACACTGCAATTTACAGTAAATTGTCTCAGACTGTACTTTTTTCATTGTATTGCTATTTGGCCTCACTCTTCTCATGTATGGTCAAATCTGCACCTTACATTTATAGCACTATTATGTCAGTAATAGGTATAGCTTCCCCAAAGGTACCTTGGAAAACATGATTTGTAAGGGTGCTGAGAGTTGTGAGGAGACCTGCATCCCTTCACAGAGCTACAGTTCCCAGAATTCCCTGGGAATTGACTGTTAAACCACTTTGGAAAATGTAGCTCTGTGAGGGGAACAGTGGTCTCCTAAGAACTCTCAATACCCTTAACAAACTACCGTTCCTAGAAGGCTTTGGGGGAAAGCCATGACTAGGAAAGTAGTATAATAGAAATTTGAATGTAAAGTTCACCAGTGGCCTATATCTTTTTTATTAACTGAGTACTCCTGCTTATGGTTTCAATACAGTAGATACTGCAGCTTTGAAAGGGCCTTGGGCAATCTTATTTTTCTGCCTCCTGACTGCCACACTCTCCTGCTATGGTGCCCTGATTGCTAACCTCTCCCTTTATTTGAAAAAGGCATTTCCTTCCTTCCTTCCTTCCTTCCTTCCTTCCTTCCTTCCTTCCTTCCTTCCTTCCTTCCTTCCTTCCTTCCTTCCTTCCTTGGTCTTCCCTCATCCTTAGCAGGTGATGGCATTGCCCTTATTTTTCTGTGGGATCACCTCAGCATAGGGTTGCGTGTCAAGGCCCCCAAGCCAGCCCCCCAGAAGAAATAAATTCACACAGACACAGATTTTGGTTTAAGGTTAATGGGCAAAATTTAGGCCACAACTTTATTGATTACAGGAAATGTGAGCGGTATTGGCTTAGGCATTGGCAATAAACTCCTGCCCACCTTGCAGGGAGTCAGGAAGGGTAAACCACCAATGAGGAAGCCACATCGGGGGAACCTGCCTGCCTCAGTGTTCCCAGAGGCCTGGCATGGCCCTAGCCCCTCAAGCGGACTTCGGACAGGATCCAGGCCCCAGATTCCTTTAACGGAATACCCTTGAACATAGAGGGGCAGGCAATGGCCAACCTCCCCTCCCCCATACATCAATAAGCCAATGCCTAACCGCCAAACCTTACAAAGTTGTGACGATTGCTAAGAGGTAGGCGAAAACCTACCTCTTACGCGGGTGGCGCTGTGGTCTAAACCACTGAACCTCTCGGGCTTGCCGATCGGACGGTCAGCGGTTTGAATCCCTGTGAGGGGGTGAGCTCCCGTTGTTCGGACCCTGCTCCTGTCAACCTAACAGTTTGAAAGCATGCCAGTGCAAGTAGATAAATAGGTACCGCTCTGGCAGGAAGGTAAACAGCATTTCCGTGCGCTGCTCTGGTTTCGCCAGAAGTGGCTTAGTCCTGCTGGCCACATGACCTGGAAGTTGTCTGCGGACAAACGCCGGCTCCCTCGGCCAGTAGAGCGAGATGAGCACGCAACCCCAAAGTTGTCTGTGACTCGACTTAACTGTCGGGGGTCCTTTACCTTTACCTTTTTTAGGCGAAAACCAAGTGGCCAGTACCATTCTGCTAAATGGAAAAAAATCCTACCCATCCCCCGTCCCAAGACAGGTGACCAACCAAAGTCCAAAGCAAGGCCAGAGGGCACCTAAAACGCAAGGGAGGGTGGGTGGGTGGGTGGGTGGGTGGGTGTTTGGCAGTGTGAAGCAGGCACTCAGCACACATGGTGCTGCTGCTTTTATACATCTGCAATGTATTTTTATTATTATTATTAAAAAGGAATAGATTCTGCATGTGGAACTATCACCCACCCAAGGGTGAGCACTTTGCTTCACAAAACCTGGGTGGGAAACTTCCTGTGAATGCCACGTAAGCCAACAAAATAAATAACATAATATTGCCAACTTGGAAAGGTTGTGTTTTTGTGAGATGCCATCACATCCCACATGTAATCCTGATTGCCTGAAATCACAAAGTGAACGCTTGCAATGTTTTGTGGTGCTCTCTCTTTTCCGACTCTTTTCCGACACTCTTACAGCAGCCATTTTGTGACGGGCATCCACAGCGCTTTCTCAAGACTCCAAATTTGCCCACCGGTCCAAAAGGGTTAGTGAACTCTAACTGAACCTCCCAATACACTACCACCCCAGTAGTCAAATGCTAACTCATTTATCAGCTCGGTTTGCTTAGAATATAACAGAATAAACCAAAATCAAGGAACATGCCATTAGTTCTCCACTCTGACTAGTCATGTCAATAGTTAAACCCCCCCCCCATGTCCAATGTGAATTGCATTGTATCACTAGTTGTGAGGTGGTGGGAATGTGGTGGGATGGCCAGTCCAAACCAGAATGTGCAATTCAACACAGTGTGTTTAAAACTGCACCCCTCTCATAGATGCACACTGGGATATAAATCTTATTTACACTGATTTACAAAGCCAGCAAGTGATATGCATGGATTAATCTGCTTACATGCATAAATCTTCTTAGCTGGATTAGGACTGATATCTTTTAACTATTTTAAATTACTAACAATGCACAGTATTTGTCATCTTTTGTCAACTTGCAGAGGCTAAACTTGCAATTTTGGGAGGAAAGCAATGTAAGGTTTCTTGCCCAGAATTTGCAGCAAGCTGATTCATTCTTTTCTTGCTTTCTTAAGCTGGAGGTTTTCAAAGTCACCAGAACATACCACTTATTATTAGAGCTGTGTCCAAAGAATGGCTGTCACAAAGACACATCCCTGTCCAGCTGTGCCTTCTGAGACTGGGATAAAGTCCACTCACTGACTGCAATTGTTGAAATAGATTTTCTTTCACTTGGTGTGAAGGAAAAACAAACCGATGTGTCAGAATAATGTACCTTTTGCCATTTAGAGCTACAGATTATAATGGATCATATGTTAGATATAAAGATCAGGATTTCTGGTGTCCTGAATATGAAGCCAACATACAGTAGCTAGAACAGAGGTGGGGGGGAGCAAAACATTTCACACTGTCTTTGAATATATATGCTATTGTTCGTGCCAATGGCTGTTCTATTGATGTGAACCAGGGATAGGGGAGCAATTTGGTTTGGTTAGCATTTTAGTGAAAAACTACCTAACTTGCACTTCCCGTGTGTGTGTGTGTGTGTGTGTGTGTGTGTGTGTGTGTGTGTGTGGTGAAATACAGCTAAGCTTTGCAATTCATGCTTCCCTGAATTTTGCAGTGCAGTTCCCCAACCAGATGTATGCAAAAATAGACACATTAGGGGAAAGTGTGCATAAAATTGCACATATTAGTGAAAACAACGTAGGAAAATGTTTTATATTTTTCTTGGCAAAGAGTAATTTGTTTGCAGAAATGTGTGTATCAATTTCAATTACATTCTGGTCATAATAATAATCCCTTATACAACAACTGCAATATTAATAACTTCTAGATTCAGGTAGGTAGCCGTGTTGGTCTGACACAGTCGAAATATATATAAAAATAAAATAAATTGTCCAGTAGCACCTTAGAGTAAGGTTACCAGACGTTCCCGTTTCCTGGGGACAGTCCCCGGATTTACACACCGCTCCCATACAAAATCCATTGAAGTTGAAAAGTGTTCCAGGATTCATTGAAAAAAAATCTAGTAACCTTACCTTACCTTAGAGACTAGCTAAGTTTATTCTTGGTATAAGCTTTCATGTGCATGCACACTTCTTCAGATTAATAACTTCTATTTGTGTTGACACATTAAATGATTTATAAATCTACAAGTGAGGCACTCAACCTCTATCATTTTTCTTCCTGTGTTATTCTGTATTGAAATTACTAATATTTTGGAATGCAGAAATAAAGAGAATTATCAAACCATCAATTCTAGCACACTGGGGGCCACCTAAATTATATAATTCAGTTTTTGAATGATAGGTATTAGTTATTGTATTATAAATTGGTATTGTTATAATGAGGCTATTATTGGAATGTAATTGAAAATTAATAAAAATTATTATCAGAAATGTGTATATCAGGCATACTGCTTATATTAGGAGAATTTTGCACTGAAATGTTGATTGATATATTGAGGACTTGTTTTAAAAAAAATCATAAACTGATACTGGAAATTGGGGAAACCAAATGATAGACCAATAGAGGGGGGCCTCTTACCTTTCCTCTCATTCTGGCTATAGATGTATCAGTAATCTTGGACGCCAGTTAACCAGGCTAACAGGGCAGGGCCCCTCTGATGTAAGAACTGCTTTGTGTAGGGGATAATAATTTTGCCTCCATCTTTTAATGAAATTAAGCCAACTGTTATGCTTCGTTGGCAAGCATGGCTGCATTTACTTAAGACAGCCAGGTCTTTCCCAGCAATTTTCAGACACAGCAGCAACCTACCCTCTTACTTGGCAGTGGACTCTCCTTCCTTGGAGGATTTTAAGCACAGGTTGGATGGTCATCAGCCATGGATGTTTTAGTTGAGATTCTTGCATTGCAGAGGGTTGGACTAAATGACCCTCAGAGTCTCTTCCAACTCTACAATTCTATGATTCTATTATTCTAGTGTCATTATATGTGTTTCTGCTAGCGATACTGTTTGTGCTTACAAATGTTTCAGGGTAGACATACTGCTTCATTTCCAATGGGTGCATGTGCCATAGCTTTCTGCTGAAGTCCTTTTGTACGCCAAGTGTTCCAAGTTGTTGTTTGATTGTTTTGGTTTTGTTCCATTCTCGTTGCACAGTGGTGAAAGAGTCCCCTTCCAGATGGCAATAAAAAACAGCATTGGGGAAGCAATGTATAAGCCAGTGTAAACCTTTCACTAATACATTATTGCATCAATGACATGTTGCAGAATACACTTGAAAATTAAAAACAACACCAGTCTGGAACAGTCCATAGTCTCCCAACCCTACCATTGATAGCACTAAGTTAAGAGAGATTAGAGTTAACCAGTTAAGACTGTTGCAAATTAGACATGTAATTAATAAAGTTATGGTCTATTATTGAACCCGTCTATTGTGTGTGGTGCCTTTATTCTAGGGCACGGGTGTCAAACTCCGGCCCTCCAGATGTTTTGGAACTACAATTCCCATCAGCCCTAGCTAACAGGACCAGTGGTCAGGGATGATGGGAGTTGTAGTCTCAAAACATCTGGAGGGCCGGAGTTTGACACCCCTGTTCTAGGGCATTTCCTCTTCATTTATGAGAGCAAAAGCTTGCGTCACAATAGTGCACATAGTCAGGCCAGCTGTATGCCTTGATTTACAAGCAGTGTTGGATATAAAAATAGATTTATACAACTCCAGTCAATAGAAAGAATGAGCTTTACTTTATTGAGCTGTGTTGAGCCACTGTTAATATCTTTGTTTATACATGTCAGCACTAAGAAGAGACAGTTGACTGCAGAGAAGTAGCTACTGTTTGCAGTGTAATATTATGGGTGCTTGCAAATGCCCACCATCTCAGGTTGCAAACAAACCATCTGGGAAATCTCCTGGGTTGCAGGGAGCTGAATGTTACTGGGGAAACACAGTAATCTCCTGCCAGCAGTTCAAGGCATCCTGCACACATACAGTACCTTGGAGAGCTCCTAGGGTCCTCTTGTGGTGCTAGATGAATTCTGTTGCAGAGATTGCGGGGGGAGGGAAGATCACCAGCAGCTACATACATAAAAGAATATGCAAGTGGGGGCTATTCTTGCTGTAAATGCCCCTAGCCACTGACTCCTGTAGCTAGGATACTATAAGGAGTCATTCAGAGTAGAGAAAGGGGATATCTGGAATGAAGAATCAGTCTCTATAGTGACTTGGTTATCCTGTGTTGATCTCAGATTCCTCTCTGTTTGAAGATTGGAGTATTATATAAGCTCTTTAAAGCTAAGATAAAAACCTTGACATTTTTAGTTAGATTCAGCCTTGTAAAACCACTGTGAAAATTTATCAATACAGGCATAAAATCAATTTCCTTATGCATTCCCATGGTGATGTATGGCCTTATGGAAAAACATTTCTAATTACATTTTTAGTTGCCGTCCACAAAATATTTCTTGCCCAGAGCAAAATGGATTTTATTTTATTTTTTTCCAAATGTACCGTAGTTAAAATTAAAATTAATAACAAATGTAGCATTGCTTTAATAACTATACTTATGTATTGGATCCCTTCCTTTTAAAAATAAAAAGCATGGCTAACTATGTATACAACATCTTCGAACTTCACTGTTGGGGTGGTGGAGGGAGAATTTAGATTATTATCAACAGTTCCAGTCAGGAGCTCATTTGTCCCATAATCTAGATTATTATCAACAGCTCCAGTCATTTTCTAATTTTCCTGGAATGGAAATCAGTTCAGCAGATATAATCAGTATTCACTGTTGTTCTTGCTTTTGTAGAATCCTGGAATTGTAGAGTTGGAAGAGACCACAAGGGTTATTTGGTTCAACCCCTACAATTCTATGATTCTATGAAAGTAACAACAGTGAATACCTATCAGTCTGCAAACAATGAGTTGTTGTTGATGTGCATCTCACTTGAGAGACAATGGAGTGTGCCTCCAGGGGTGAGATCAAACTGCTGTGTTAGCAGCAACGAAATGACCTCCCCAGGGCACAAGCCTGGGCAGTATATGTGGAGGACTGGGCTGCCCAGATTATAAAACCTCACTCTCGGCCTTGCTGGTGTGGTCCAAAAGAAAGAAGAGCAATACATTTGGCACCAGCTTGGCTTCAGGAGTTTCTGGAAGGAGGCATACAAGGTACCACGCAACTGTCTTAGGGACTCCAGATTTGTGTAGGGTTTGCTCCTTAGCCTTTTCTTCTGTGGAAAATATCCACAAGGCAGCAGATTTAGGATCAGAGTTTTCCTTCTCCTAGATTGGCTACCTTCCTAGGTTGATGAGCCCCATCTGCCCCTCACTTCTCTCTATGGTACGTGGAGAAACTGCCTTCTTCACCGTTGGACCCACTATTGGTCACATGCAGGGGACATCCCTAACTAACTGAGGGATTGAGACTCACTGGCTACCCTCACCTGGTTTAGTCGGACAGTTGAAGCCAGTCAAAGCCACAGGTGAGCGCTCAGTGCAGGGTGGGGATCAAAAGAGGACAAACTACCCCAGTAGAAGCACTATGTAACCTCCACCTGAGGTACTACCACTTCCCTAGAACCTCATACACCCCAAACAATGTGTAATTTATTACCCACTTGCATTGAAATCTCATTATGACACCATAATTATGCAATTAATTACATACATCATTTCAGCACAGTGGACAGCCAAATAACACAGTTTTATGTGGCAGTCAAACTGCAGCAGAACACAAACATTGCTGCATGTATCAGTGAACCTCAGCCAATACATTCTCCAACTGTTTTCATGTTGGAAAGCAGTGATGAATGATGTACTGTGAGCTTTGCAGTGGAGGGGAGACTTACTGCACATATGGGAGGAGAGCAAGGCTGCTTCCCTTGGAGCTCATAGTCATTTTGCTTTGAGAGCTTCCCACCCGCCTTCACTGAGCCTTCACTGAGCAATTTTGGGTCCTTAATTGACAGGGCCAGAAATGATTTTCCCCTCTCAACTTGATTGGCACTTGGTTGGCTTTTTTTCTTCCTATCCCACAGTGAAATTATGGCTTTCCTTTGTTATGCAGAAGAACATTGTATGAGGGCAGAAATGGCATTGGACAGGATCAACATAGTATGGGAAGGGCATAAGGGGCCTGAGGGGAGGATTAACCATGACAAACCCAAGTGTGGGTTCAGTATCTGCCTGGTTGGAATCTGCACCCTTCCCCCCCCCCAATGAGACCTTGCTTGCTTGGCTTGCACCTCAGCAAGGTTCAACACAGGCCAACTCCCGCCGTACAGGTTTGGAGTGGTCCAAACCCAGCGGATCCATTCCATCAACATGGGGCTTGTGGAATGAAGAACTGACCCTGTGTGACGGATTGGGGCTGGCTTGAGTAGAACCCCAGGGTGTTAGGAGTTAAACCCAGCTTCCTTGCTGATTGACGCATTCCATTCCCTGTAGGGCGGGACAGCCACTGGTTCAAAAGGGGTTGGTTAACCATTGGTCGGGGGAGTGAGTTGGAAGGGGTTTTGGGAGCGGGAGTGTGAGGGAGGTAAGGGTAGAGTGCTAGAGAGGTTTACTGAGTTTGTAATAACCAGTTTGAGTTAAAAGTAAAGAAGATGTCGAACTAATGAAACCATAAAGAATTATACATGAACTACCATTAAATAAAGCTTTCCTTTTTGTTGTGAAATCAGATGTTCCTCTTTGTTCCAGCAAAATATCTATACTCCGAAAAGGGGGGTGACTGAGGAGGGGAGGCGAAACTAGGCCTGAAGAGTAGGCGGTTAGTTTGCAACTCAAGGTCACTCTCAGTAGAGGCAGTGGAAGGGAGAGGGTGCCACAAAGTAGCAAGGGTGCTGGGAGCACGGCTGCTGAGGTGAACCTGAGGGCACAGAGATATTCCTGTAACATTTGCCTGGAGTTATTAAAGATACCGAACCACGTTGTGTGGAGATCTGGAGCTACATTCTATGTACTAGCGAACCCATAATAAGGCAGGGAGTCTATTTGGGTAAAAGAAGGAATAGAGGGTTGTTTAAAACGACAATTAAATTCCTTTAGGCACACTGCTCGTAATAGTGAAGGAGGTACATCGCATAGCGACGTGGGGTTCGTCGCACCCTGGGACCCAATGCCCTGCCTGCAGCTGTCAATAAATATTTAGTCTGATTTTATCCCATCACTGTTGCACCGTCTGGTTACTTTGTTGCTCTCGTGGGTCACATTATGTGCTTGCCTGGGCAAAAAGACACGGCACAACAGGAAATTGAATTGGGAGGGAGGAGGAAATAAGCAAACTCAATTTTAGTGCTGGAGGAGACTCTTGAGAGTCCCATGGACTGCAAGAAGATCAAACCTATCCATTATTAAAGAAATCAGCCCTGAGTGCTCAATAGAAGGACAGATCCTGAAGTTGAGGCTCCAGTACTTTGGCCACCTCATGAGAAGAGAAGACTCCCTAGAAAAGACCCTGATGTTGGGAAAGATTGAGGGCACAAGGAGAAGTTGGCGACAGAGGATGAGATGGCTGGACAGTGTTCTCGAAGCTACTAACATGAGTTTGGCCAAACTGCGAGAGGCAGTGAAGGATAGGCGTGCCTGGCGTGCTCTGGTCCATGGGGTCACGAAGTGTCGGACACGACTGAACGACTGAACAACAACAACAACAAATTTTAGTTAAGAGCTCTTATAATAACCAGCTGAGGTGGGACAGTTCAAAAACAGGAGCCAAAAATGTTGGTCTTTTACAGGCATCCCCAAACTGTGGCCCTCCAGATGTTTTGGCCTACAGCTCCCATGATCCCTGGCTAACAGGACCAGTGGTCAGGGATGATGGGAATTGTAGTCCAAAACATCTGGAGGGCCGAAATTTGGGGGTGCCTGGTCTTTTAGCTGTGCTGATGGAGTGGCCTTGATTCCTTCCTTTTATCTCCCCTTTTGCAGCCTGATACAACAGCTGCTGCCAGGTGACGGTGGAAAAAGGAAGAAGCTGTCCTTCTTAGCAGAGCTGTTAGTGGCCTTGCATCCCCTCTCCTTTCTCCCCTATTACAGCTTGATATAGTGGCTGCTGCTTATATATTATAAATCATATGGAGTCAAGGTTGAATGCTGCGGTGTCCCAAGTTTACAGATGACACCAGATTGTTTACGATGGTGCAATTCCAAGTAGAGTGGAGGAAGCTCTAAAAGGTTCGCTCCAAAGTGGATGAATGCAGTTTCTAATACAATATCATTTGGCACTGTGTTGTCAGAAGTGCACACTGGGACCAAAAATGCTAACTTCACTAAACTGGCTGCTGTGATTACCTCAGAAAGAGATATTGTGGTCAGAGCAAAAAGCTCAACGAAAGCATGAACTCAATGTACGGCGGGAGTGAAAAGGGAAAAACAAAAATCAATTGCCTGGAAAGTGGTTGAAAGTAAAACAGCAGTTCTGTTATACTGTATAAATCTACGGTGTGCACACGCTTAGAATGCCATGTACAGTTTGAGTCACCGCATCTCAAAAAAGAAAAAGGGTATACAATTATTAATGGGTTAGGGCAGCTTTCCTTGAGAAAAAATTGAAGTGGTTTGGGCCAATAAGTATGTTGAAGGGGGAAAGGAAGACAACCTATTTCATTATTAGGGTGTGCACCCAGGCAATTTTATTTAGTTCTATATTTCAAAGTCGAACATTTACTGAATACGTAATAATAATAAAAACATTATTTTTATTCAACAAACTAAAGAAACCAAAACTTAAAGTTACATTTTAAAATTAATAACAATACTTAAATAGAAACTTTTTAAAAAGAGACACAAAATATCCTTTTTTGCCACTTTTCTTTTCAGACTTTAGGATATTTCTGAGTACACTTGGTATACCCTGTAAGTACACCTATGTGGGGGAACAGGAAGGAGGCTAAAGCTGGTTGTTGCAGCCATAAAGATGCAGTGGCACCTCCCCATTTTTGAGAATATAAAGCCCAGGTCAGGATCCGGCTGGACCTCCAGAACGGATTCTGTTCGCAACCGGAGGTACCATTGTAATGGCCCACTAAGATAACAAATGAAGTGGATCTGTGCCAGACAGCAAATGGGTGTCTGGTAGTTGGAAAGAAAAAGACCAGAATTGAGAGGGGAGAGTTGAGTGATGTGAACTGTGAACTAGAAGCTGGAAGCTGAAAAGTAGTCTACTCAATATTGGTCCAGAGCAGATTCCAATGAATAGTTAGCAGAGTAAAAACTTAAACACGTTGCAGGATTCCCAAAAAATAGACCACGGGCATTTCATCCAGCAGAGCTTTACTGTTACTGAAGGCAAATGAGCATAATGGTCACAAATCCAATACACTGTCCATAAGAAATCCAGTTGCAGCAGACTTAACTTAAACTTACAATAACTTACAGGTATAACAAGTCTAAACCTTAACAGTAAGCATATTATATACAGAACACCACACCAGAAGGAAAAGAGATAGAAATTGAAAGTGAAAACCCGGGCTTCTTCTGGCCTTACTTTTATAGTCAGCATGACCTTGACTGAAAAAAATAACAGAACCAGTTTAAGCCAGCTGTACTCAGCTTCTCTGAAGGAATAACCCAAACATCATGAACCTTCTGCTTGTTTCTTTCACACAGAGAAGCTTCCAGAACCCTCTTGAATTAATTAGAATAGGAAATATTTCTACACATCAGATCAATACTTTCTGCACTAAGAAATGCAAACTGACAGAGCCCTGGGTAAGTGCCTGGAACCCCTGGCATTCCACACCACTTGGAGACTGGGGTGGCTTGCAATAGTATTTTTTCCGGGTTTTGTTTGTTTTAAATAAAATCTCAGAGCAGCAGAGAGGAAAATCCAAAGACTTTGGAGAAACTAGAGAATTCTGAAACCATGTTATCCAAGTTAAGGCTCAGACAACGTGGTGCTCTCCTGCTGTAAAGGTAAAGGAAACCCTGACCATTAGGTCCAGTCGTGACTGACTCTGGGGTTGCGGTGCTCATCTCACATTATTGGCTGAGGGAGCCAGCGTACAGCTTCCGGGTCATGTGGCCAGCATGACTAAGCCACTTCTGGCGAACCAGAGCAGCACACGGAAACACTGTTTACCTTCCCGCTGGAAGCACTTTGACGTGCTTTCGAACTGCTAGGTTGGCAGGAGCAGGGACAAAGCAACGGGAGCTCACCCCGTCACGGGGATTCGAACCGCCGACCTTCTGATCAGCAAGCCCTAGGCTCTGTGGTTTAACCCACAGCGCCACCCGCGTCCCTGCTCTCCTGCTGTAGTGGACTGCAACTACTCGATTCCCTAAACATTGACTATGCTGGTTTAGGCTGATGGGAAACTGTAGTTCACAACATCTGAAGGCATCATGTTGGCTACCCCTGTCCTAGCTTTACACTTAATACTGCAGTCTTTAAGTACCGGTAAACATTGAGCTTCCTTGTTTAAACCTCTAATCTGTGCTGTCATTGGTGAGATTCTGATTTCATTTTGCCTAATGAATTGCCATCAGGTGTTCTTCTGGCTTCTGTACAGGGCTCTGCAAGATATGATGCAAAATAGGAAGCAATGCATCTTTCACAAATAGCTTTTAAAAGGAACACATTTTTTTGCAGGGGGGGGGACTAATATTGAGGTAAGAGGTTTGTATTCATCTGGATCCTGTTTACAATGTCGGGTGAAAACTTTGAAGTTATAGACATTCATGCATAGGGGGATTTGTGATATCTTATATGACTAGGTAACACTTTAATTTCAATATTTGCTATCTGATTTCAATTATATGCTGTAGATTTGGAGATTTCTAAACGCAAAGGCTTTCTGACAACATCAGCTGATAGCTACTGTCACTTGTCGAAAGAGTAAATTGAATGTTAGAAAGTCTCAGGAAAGGGGCAGAGTGTTAACAAGAAAATAATAATGCATCTACATAAATCTATGGCATCCTCCATTTTTGTGTACACTTTGGGGAACTTTGCCTCAAGAAGCTGAAAAAAATGCCATAAAATGTCAATGTGTATGCAATCTTTACAATCAAAGCCCATATCAAATGGCTTAGGGAAATGATGGTGATGATGTCACATAAAGTGAGCATGGATACACACACACACACACACACACACACACACAGAGAGAGAGAGAGAGAGAGAGAGAGAGAGAGAGAGAGAGAGAGAGAGACCCTTTGGCTAGGCATCCGAATGAAAGAGCACCTGATCATATTAACAGGAATCAGCTTTAAAATACTTTTATTACTGGATCTGGAGCTCTTTGAACTGGATATTTAACACAATTAAGTTAACAGCTGCATCACACCCTGTTCAAAGTGGTCTCCCCGCTTCCCCATGGGGTGTGTGTCCTATTTTACCACCTGAGATCCAAGGTCATTACAAATGCGGGCATTGTGCCATATGTAATTTAACCATTGAACAAAAAGAATTCACTATTCCGAACACCAACAGAGTGAAAGGGGTGAACGGACTTGCAAGATCCAATGATCAGGTAATTGTCAGCACTTGGGCTATGTTTTGGCCCACACAGTTTGATTTCGAAGAATTTGTTTGAAATCAAACTGTTTGGAATGACTATGATTGACAGCTTGGTTGGACCCACTTAACTATTAAATACAGCCCACAAGGCGGGGGTGGGGGTGGGGAGATGATGCAGCCCGCCTTTCCTGATCCATTTCCTGACCTCCTCTGTCGGAACAAGGTTCTGATTTTTTTTTTTAAATTGCCCCAAATGATTATTTGTGAAGAATCCCTCCCACCAGACTCCTCAAAATCCAACTACCCACATCTGGACCTCTGGACCTTCCAAGAAATCTAGAGGTGGGACTATATTTGAAATAGTGGGGGGCATTCTACTAAATGATGACTCTTTGGTCTGGTTCTTGTTTTTGATAGGTGGCCCAGAATGCCAGTATCTCTCTAAAAGAAAAATTCCCCAGCCATTTTGTGTGGTTAGAACAGGGGAACAAACTCAAAAATCACTGGCTTCAAAGATATAGTGGTCAATGTAGCACATCTTTATTAGTTTCTTTTGTTGAAGACATCAGAAACTGCTGGCCGTTTCTGTCCAAAGTCTGTACAAATAGCCTGCTAAACCTGATTTATGAATGGTCCTTTTATTACGGAAAGCTATAAAACTATCCAAATGTTCTGTAAATTGTTTCAGTTCTCTTTCATACTGTCTAGGTACTTTCTCTGCACGGTGGCTCTTGTATTACTCCTGCCACTGTGCTTCTAGCCCACTCTTTGAATCAGGATGTATTTAGAGGTAGTCGGTTACAGAACATTCAGTTGTACTCGCTGACAGCTCTATTAGCCATAGAGACGATATCTGGAGAGAAGTGCAGGAAGCATAGAAGAATGCCGAATGGTTACCTTCCCACTGGAGATTTAAAGCGTGGGAAGATCCTGTAGGAAATGCACCATGGAGAATAAATCCAGCCTATGTGAAGAGCCAAAATGGATGAACCAAATCTTGATGTAATGATTGCATTGAAATAGGTCACGAGTGAAAAAACAGGCCAAATTATCCCCTTGACTAATACTACCAGACCTCAGTTTCCTCAAGAGCTTACTAGGATCTATCTATCTTTCAGCCAATACAATCCTTGTAACTATTATGGCTGTCTTTTACCAAGTTGCACTGCAAAAATGCAAGGAATATTGTGAATGTGGACTTCAGATCTTGGTGATTTCCAGGTGAACTACCCACAACCCTTGAATGTTTCCGTTAAATACTACTTGGAAAAAATGGGCAGCAAGAGAAGGGACCAAAAACACAATAAAGAATATGGTCACCTCTCTCACTTAAGGTGTCCCAAGGTATCTATTTCATCTGGCCTTTAAACTTTATTCTCAAAAATCTCAACCTGCTACTCACTTCTCTGGTGTGAAGCTAAGATTACAAGCTGCTAGGTCCTTGCCCACAAATTAACCTTAAGCCTTCAAATACTCTAAACATGGCTGCATGTGTTGTGACTGCCATCCTATCCATCCACTAGCAGCAGGTGAATTGCCATATGGAAAAGAACAGGTCTTTGATACATATTTCCATTATATAAAAGATGGAATTCAGCAGCTTATACATACTATTAAAGTTAGAGACTCGTGTGCACCTTGTTAACTGGTTAACCTCATTGGAAGGGGAATATGGAGATGAGGAAGTAGACACATAAACTTTTTGACTTAATCAAACAATAGTTTTTTATTACTATAAATAGAGAGTCAGAAAATAGAGAGATTGACCTCCAGATCATGATGCACACCAAGATCACAGCAAATGTTTGCAATTTTGGTTTGGGTTTGGAACGCTTGCTTGAACCATTGTTTGCACGTTTGGATGCAACAACAAACTGGTTTGTTTAAGTCAGAAGGTTATTTAGTAAGTAATTCATGAGAGAGAATAGGAAAGGGAAAGGAGAGTGTGAGTACATTATTCCTTGATACTCCAAACTATTCAAAACTATGGTGCCTAAGTGCTGCTTTGCTGTCTCAGAGCACCTGAAGCTTCAAGAAGCCAGATTAGGACCTAGTAATACCATTTGCACTGTAATGAGGAGGTGTATCACAAACAATTAAGTGTGTATCTAAAATCCATGGTTCTGAAGGTAAAGAAGTAAAAATATGTATTAAAAACACCTTTAAATATGAGAAAACCACATAATTTCTACATATTAGATTATTCTTGTCACCGGCTTCAATTTTAACTGACTGTCAAAGAAAACCATTGACCATTTATATTTTTGTCCAAAGAAGTTGAATTGCTAAGAGCTAAATGAACAAACGCCTTTACTGTGGAACAACTCTGATATTCTATAGGAGAATAATAAAGATGAAATATGCTTTGAAAGCGGTGCTCTGTATCGTGCAAACTGCACAGCCAAGCACCATAATATCTCTTTCTTTGACATTTGTTCTAAACTTAGCAAGCCAAACAGAATCCAAATGACTAAGGGATTCCATAAGAACTTATTTGTGGAAAATATTTGTGAAGAACTCAGCCAGCTTTTCTCAGGTTGCTTTCAAGTAACTGAAATACACATTTTCTTGTTTTTCAAGAAATAATAGAGTTCATAGAATCATAGAATCATATAACTTTAGAGTTGGAAGGAACCCTGAGGGTCATATAGTCCAACCCGCTGAAATGCAGGAATATCAACAAATGGTCAAGCTTGCAAATGTACTAGCAGTTTTATTGCTGCACCACTAGTTGCTAAACAATTTAGTGATTTCATTACTATCAAATTGGCAAGGAGATGGATACTCTTTTAAATAGTTCAGCTTCGTTTGGTTTGTGGACCTTAAGGGGCAAATGACATGAATACAATTTGAGATAACAACATGAAACATAATAAAATAGCACCATAACTCCTTGTTTCAGAAGTCCCATATCTGCAAAACCTCTGCAAACTTTTGGGCAGTCTTTGGTGTGTACTTCACATGCTAATACGAGATCAGTAATGATCTCCACTTTCTATAGCACAGGATGTAATCACTAGGGGTTGAGGATATTGGAAAGAAGGCATCTAACTTAAATTAAGAGATTGGTAGTGATCCTGGCATAGGCTGGGACACCCCAGCAGCTATTTCAACATTTTTTTCAACACAAGAAAAATGGATGAGGAGGAGGAACGTAATGCAATTGCAGCAGGTGAAAACAAGTGACATACACATTTGCCACTTAAAGTTGTGATATAAGTTGTGATATAAATAGTAACTTGTTAGCAAAGAACTCAGTCTATCATTTTAAGTATGCCTTTAGCATCTTGTTTCTGAGGTGCCAAGGTTGCGTGGAAAAGTACACAAGGCAAATGTTTAGGCATGCAAGGCAAGAAAGGGCTCTGCTTCACAAGCCAACAATACACCCTGAGGAGTTTGATACCCCATATTATTCAGAAGCGGCTACCCCTGACTCCCACTATGGCCAGCCATGGAAAAAGGACTTTATGGACTATTTTAGGAACTTTTTGCGTGTCGAGGTGCCCCAAAACCACCCCTCAAATAACTCACACATCAGACAGAATTTTGTTTTGGTTTTTGACATGATATTGGCCACAACTTTATTAAAATACAAATAATGTGAGTGGTTTCTTAGGCATTGGTTAAGACTATCTGTCCCACAGAGGACAGAACTGATGACCGTCAGTAAGGGGGAAACACTCTGGAGATATAAAGGGAGCCGGATGACATGACCCTCCTCTCTCTCCACAGGCTCCCAGGGCTCTTACACGGCCTTGGCCCCCGACCGGGGATTCGGACAAAAGCATATAGAGTCCCTGGATTCCTTTAACGGAACACCAGTATCAATAGGAGGGGCATACACAGTCAACCATACCCCTCCTCCAAGCAACATAATAACCAATGCCTAACCGCCAACCTTACAAGTTGTGACTATTTGCTACGCAGTAGGCAAAAACCAGGTGGCACCAGCCAATCAGCCACATGGAAAAAATCCCTACCAGGCCCCTGCCCCAACAGCAGACGACCCCATGACAGGCATAGCAAGGTCAATGCAGAGGCCTAAAATATAGGGAGGGAGGGTGCTTCGAAGCACTCAGCCAAGAGGGAGATCACGTTGCACAGCAACAATTATATATACGCTGGGCTGTCCATCATCAATTTGCAACATACAAATCTCCCCAACAACACCCTGGGTCCAATCACAGCAGTGGCCATCTAAATGTTCCCGCCCAGCACCAGAGGGGTGACTTGTTGGCCCCCACCACAACACATGCTCTCCATGAAGGAGAACACGCTTTATGGAAGGTAATCTTCCCCAGGAAGGCAATCTATGAGGGCGAACTTGGGAAGGCACAGTCAGAAGATGTTTATTTGGGAATTTTTGGCAATGCCCATACTATATGTTACCCCCTATTAAACTGTTCTGGATTCATTGTTTCTCTGTGTGAGAATGCCTCTTGGAGAGATGTGTGGGTTTTGTAGAAACCTGTGACTGACATGTGGCTGGAAAGCAACCTACAGTACAAATTTCAGTGTCACGTCCATTGCTCTGCCCCATCCTCTGGCCCCATCCTCCACTTGGCATGCATTCCCTGGAAGGTTGTTCCATGAGGCAATAAATCCTCTGGGCTGAAACAGGTTCCCCACTATGAAATAGATCATATCACTCTGAGTGATGGGAAATGGTCTGTGATGAAGTACACATGCAGTCCTGCGTGGTTTCTTCCCAGACAAATGGCGGAGCACGCTTGGAGGATATGTGCAAATACAGTACTCCTCACTGGAAATGAAATGGAGCTCTACGTCTACATTGTTCCTGTGCAATAAGCTGGGGGTCTAGTGGGAGAGGAGGAAATCAAGTCGCTTCATCATCATGCTTACAGCAACCAAGCATAATGTAGGAAACAGTCCTTACCACAGCCCATGAGTCCAGATTCAGTACAGAAAGTAAGATTTTGGTTTGCTTCTTTTGATACCAGCATCATTGTGTTTTCTGTGTTTGTTCCCCTGATAAACAAGCTTTCAAGCACTTTTCTGGAAGTGACAACAACACAGAGATGACAGGGCAGACAGAGGTGGGGAAAAGCTTTGGGGCCTAGTGTGGCACTGCTCTGAGGGACGGATTGTGACAAGTGGCAGTGGTTAATAGAAAGTGACTTTACTAGGTATCATACTACAGTGGATGAAGTGAATAATCTATATATAGGGGTTACGGAGAAAGGCGATTGTTAACAAACATCCAACTTGAATGATTATATATATATATATATATATATATATATATATATATATATATATAAAATCATTCAAGTTGGATGTTTGTTAACAATCGCCTTTCTCCGTAACCCCTTGATCGATTCCGTTCAAATTTGGACACAACGTTCCATGCCCATATGGGAGTGATCATATGTATTTACATTGCACAAATACCACACCTTTCCCAGGTAAAAATGTGATTTTGTGCAAAAAATATAGCGCCCTCCAGTGGACATTATACAGCACAGCACAACACACCTGTTTCTGACCCCTCCTCCTCCTTTCCCGATGTCACTACCACCATCCAATCGACAGACAGACCACCCACAAACACTACTGCTGGCTCCGTTGGCGGGTATAGAGCCACGCCGGGAGGAATACAAAGAACCTCATAGATTAAAATAGTAGTAATAAACAGTTGTAGAAATGAAGACAAAAACGGGAGGGGCAAACGGAGAACACATAGACTGAACATCAACGAGATAAGGTGTAAGTAAACATACGCTTTCTCTTTCATACTGTAGCTTACTTTTGCATTTCACCAAATCAGGCACAGCAAGGCGTGGCCGGGTCAGCTAGTGTTTATATAGAGAGGTCAGACAAAGAATCAGAAGTACCTTACTTTCTTAACTTCTCTCTGCCTCTTAAATCTTTTTCTATTCCCCTTTCTTTCTTTCTTTCTTTCTTTCTTTCTTTCTTTCTTTTTGCCTTTCTCCTCTTTTCTTTCTCTTTTTTTGCCTTTAGATTAATATTTTAGTTTGGACCAAATTTTTTTTTATAATGATTGGTGTATATTCTCTATAAACCCTATTATTATTAATATTATTATTATTATTAAGCACTGTCATGAAATCCATCAACATGATCTAAGAGTTCCAGTGCTACCAAGAGCAGTGTCGAATGCTCCATGCCACAGCAACTCCCATATGGCTAAATGTAAACACTCCCAAAGGTTTGTGAATTAGAGTTGTATAAAATGGGACATAGCCTTGATTGGTTCCTGTATTTTTATTTCTATTTTGAGTCTCCCTTTTCATGATAAGCACAAACTGTTACAAAGTTCAAGGGAGCAGGAAGGTGTTAAAGGCATTCCTTTGCTTGGTATCTGCAATGTGTTTTGCATTTATAGGGGTTTCTTTGTAGAAAAGCCTGTCAAACTTGATAAATTCTCCTGTAGCATATAAAAAGCCAACCATCAAAAAATAGAACATTAAAAGTTTACTTGCTAGGAGGCTGCTGCAATTGCATCTTTGTGTTATACTCACAAGTCTTCTGGTTTGTTTTGTTGCTGTTATTACACAAAGTCTTAAAAAAAAAGCAATTATAAGCTGCTTAGTGATAGTCCTGTGTACCAGTCTAGTTAGACACTTTGCTTGGGATATGGGGATACAAAATGAAGGTTCAGATCCCGTCTTCAGATGATGTAGTCCTCAAATGATGAACATGCTTATGTGAATATGCCCGTAGTCACCAGAACAGAATGTGACTAAAATACCAGACCCTCCAAGTGCCCCTATTTTCCAGGGACAGTCCCGGATTTACAGAAGCCGTCCTGGTTTCTAATTTGATCCCAGAATGCCCCAATTTTCCTTAAAGGTAAAGGGACCCCTGACCATTAGGTCCAGTCGTGTCCGACTCTGGGGTTGTGGCGCTCATCTCGCTTTATTGGCCGAGAGCCGGCGTACAGCTTCCGGGTCATGTGGCCAGCATGACAAAGCCACTTCTGGCAAACCAGAGCAGCGCACGGAAATGCCGTTTACCTTCCCGCCAGAGCGGTTCCTATTTATCTACTTGTACTTTGACGTGCTTTCGAACTGCTAGGTGGGCAGGAGCTGGGACCAAGCAACGGGAGCTCACCCCGTTGCAGGGATTCGAACCGCCGACCTTCTGATCAGCAAGCCCCAGGCTCTGTGGTTTAACCCACAGCGCCACCTGGGTCCCGGTTCCTTAGGACATCCCTATTTTAATCAGAGAAATGTTGGAGGGTTTGGAGTTTTCTGACCCCTGAGCCATCTGAAGCCAGCCCTGTATAGGGAAGTTTTGTTTGTTTGTTTTTTTAAAAAAATGTTTAATGTTTTATTATGTTTTTATATATGTTGGAATCCACCCAGAATGGCTGGGGCAACCCAGTCAGATGGACGGGAAATAAATAATAAAATTGTTGTTGCTCTCCAATTTTCATCGGAGAAATGTTGGAGGGTATGAAATACAGCTTCCTGCACGTAAGTAGAGAAGTGAATGGAAGCATGGAAAAATGATTGTTTATATTAGGACTCAAAACTGGAAGTCCAAAAGCTAAATCTGGCCTGTTGACCAGTGAAAACTGCTGCTACCAAATCACTAATATTGGTTTGCCGTCTAGAGACAAACGGAGGGTTTGGAGGCTGTGGGAACTGCAACGGTGGACTAATCATGGCCAGCTGGAGGTTCAATGATGGTGGGTCCTAGAGAACTTAACTGGCAGTGACAGTGACTAGTGGTAGTGTTGGGTAGGCTAATTTCAACCTCTTTCCGAGAAACGCTATATAATGGGCAATATAGGAAATTACAGTGCTAGTGCCAGGCTTCAGGTAATCCGATCCCCCTCCCTCACAGCAGGCTGTCAGTAATGGAAAGACAAGATGCTCTTAGCAATGTCTTTTATTCAATATTCACAGAGAGAGAGGTATAGAAATGCAGCCTCTTTGGTAAGGATGTTACTCCGAGTAATCTCCTCCCCCTCCCTTCTCAGTCGTCAACAGCTCCACCCCCTTATGGTGGCTGCCGAGGGCCAATTGTTTCTTAGCCCTCTGCTCTCCTACTTTCATTGCTCGCCGGGGTCTGGGGGGGGGGTCTGGAATGCTCTCTAGTGATAATGTGTCAGCCAGTTGTTCCTGCTGTGCTTCTCCCATTATTTCCCAGCTTTATGCCTCTTCTATCTCTGAGCTGTGACGCTCTGAAAAACCACCATTGTAGATCTATACTGTCCTCCTCTTCTTGGGAAGATCCAGGAGAAGGGGGAGGTGGTCTCCACCATTCCTCCTCTGGTGTCCAGTCCCTGACATCTAGGTAGACTGAGCTGGCTGGTGCTGCTCAGAAGACTAGGATTTATTTATTTTTAATGCAGATCAGGACAGGCATCAGCCAAGGGCTAGGGGCTGACACTCTGTAGGCCTGATGGACTTGTAGGTGGACTGCACCCCATCCCTCTCTCAAGAAAAACTTGCTGATTGCTGCAATTTAAATGGCAGAAAACCAGCACCATATAAAATGCTGCTCTGAAGTTTTCTGCTATTTTGTCATATCATTGTGACCATTCCTATGGTTTCTGCAGACTTTGACTTTTAGAAGCTTAAACTTATCAAGATCTTAAAGCTTTCACTGTCGAAAGGAAGATTACTATGATTTTGGCAGCACATCTATTAGTAAAATAGAAACTGGCAAAAAAAAAAAAGCCTTTAGGATAGGACTTTGAAAATGCGATTCATATGCAAATCTTAAAACAAAATAAATTCTTGGGGTCTTTAGCTTGTGACCACATCCTGTATTTTTAACTAATCCCTACAAAATGTATCAGCACATAGGGAGATGTGAAATAGAACTCCTGGAGCCAGTTCATACCATAGCACTGCAGAAAAATTTATCCCAAGGCAAGAAAGGTGGTGGAACTAGATTAGATAAAATATCCCATTCCTAGATGTCAATCAGACAGAATTTTCATCCTGCTTGATAGTCCTTCAGATACCTCTCTTTTTCATTACAGATCCAAAACCTATTTTCTATGCACATAATGAAGAAGGGAAAAGTTGTTCTGTGAAAAGCTCCTCTACCTACTTTTCACACAAAAAAACACAAAAACAAACCCACAACAGCAATATAAGTACCGTAGTAAGATATGCTTACTGTAGTAAGAGAGCCAGTGTGGTGTAGTGGTTAAGAGTGGTAGACTCATAATCTGGGGAACCGGGTTCGCGTCTCCGCTCCTCCACATGCAGCTGCTGGGTGACCTTGGGCTAATCACACTTCTTTGAAGTCTCTCAGCCCCACTCACCTCACAGAGTGTTTGTTGTGGGGGAGGAAGGGAAAGGAGAATGTTAGCCGCTTTGAGACTCCTTCGGGTAGTGATAAAGCGGGATATCAAATCCAAACTCCTCTTCTGCAAAGATGGTGGCATAAATGAGTTGTGAAGGTGGCACTGATGAAGAAAATGCAAGCATCTTTTTTTAAAAAAATAATGGGATAAAAAAATTGCTAATTGGGATACAAATTGCTAATATATGAATAAGGAAATTCTTGTTGTTGCTGTTGCTGTTGTTGTTGTTATAATAATACAAGTTAAAAGCACAAATAAGTAATTTAAAAACAAACAGCAAAACAATTGCCATCGCTCCCACAATCACATTTAAAAGACTGTAGAATATTAATCAGCCAAAGGCCTGACTAAAGAGGAGCTTTCTTACCTGGTGTCTAAAGATAATGAAGTTGACAACTGTACCTCCCTGGGAAGAGCATTCCACAAACAGGGAGCCACTGTTACCACCCTCTGGACCTCTCATGGAGGGGGCACATGAAGAAGGGCCTCAGATGATGAATGCAGAGTCCAAGCATTTTTTATATGGGGATAGGTGGTCCTTGAGGTATTGCATGTAGCAGAGGGGTTGAATTTTTATACATGTTATAAATATACATATGTTTATATACATATGTTTATATATATGTATGTATATATGTATATATATAATGTATATGTATATATAATACATATATATGTATGTATGTATGTATATATATAATTAGTGGGGCTTTGGTAAAAAATAATAATACATGGGTAGGTTGCTGCTCAATGCAAGAAGTGGTCTGATGTGAGAAAAACTTGATTGGGTCAGAACAACCAATTTCATTCTCTCTATCCCCAGTTACAACGAGAAACGAGCTAAAAACAACCACAACTTTATTGGTTATAGAGTTTGACGTGGCATAAGGCAAGGACCCAGGCATTGGACAGCCATATTGGCTCCAGAACTCAGGCTAGGCCCTCAATACTTAATAGTCCAGCTGAAGGAAGGCATTTCATCTCTGGTTTGCTCTGAAGCCCCACCCACGGGAGACCAAATGGTGCAACTGATTGGTTCCTGGAACAGGGCCTGGGCTGCCATGCAGCATAGTCCTCATCCATCTATCTTTCATTGCAATGTGACATTGCAATTCCTCTCAGTAAGGAAGGGCCACCGATACCATCATAATAATTGCAGCAGGTCCTCCGTAAATGGAAAGCCATTTGTCCTCCGTAAGTTACTGAGCTATGACTCACATTGGCCCCAAGAAGCAGTGCCAATGGCCAATGGGATGATGGGAGTTGTAGTTCAGCAATGTTGTTTGGCGGATCAAAGGTTTCTCACACCTGCGTTACATAATGGATGGGAACATGTCACGTAATGGTTCTGAACTCCTGAGAAAACCAAGTGTGCATATGATATGATATGAAGAGGTCACAGTTTTACATGGTACAAAGTAAAATAGAATTTTCCAGATGGTGAGACAGGGAAGCATGTAAGTGAAGGACTTTGAACACTTGCATCTCAATTTATAGTTCCACTCAGGGATGCTGACTTGGGCCCCAGATTATGGGTGCCCAGCGGCATGCGTGACATAACGTGATGTCATCGCCACATGCCGCAGTGGTGTTTGGAAGCCCCGGAAGTTGTGCCAAAGGCCCAATGAGGCCATGGATTCCACCTCCGAGGCCTCTCGCAAGGCCTCAGATGCAACTTCCAGTGCTTCACGAGGCTATGGAAATCACATTGGAGGCCCTGCAGTGTGGGTGTCAAGCACCCACAACAATTTTCTGTGGGTGCCCAGGCCCCCAGGGCCCCATAGTTGGCACCAGTGTTCCACTCCCTCCCCAACTGATGGCCCAGAAACACTACAAAAGCATATTTAAACAAAAGAGTAGCTAGACAACACTGAGCACTCAGTTAAAAAAACAATAACAACCCAAACACTGTTCTTTTTTTATTAGGATTACACCTCTTGTCAGCCTTCGATGTTGATAGAGACAAGCCAGAGATGAATTTATTTATTACTGTGAAAGTCCTTCTGGATAGGGAGTGGGTGTAAACTTCAGAAATAATAGCACAATTATTTCTCAATAAAATAACATGGACGTGATAAGGGTTTTCTATCTGATTAGAGCATTTACCATCCTGTCTTGGTAATGTCTGAATTAGAGTGCTTCCAGAAGAGTTGTTTATTCACTACAAAATCTGGTTGTTATACTGCACTTTCTAGTGCCATTATCTCATCACTTTCTAAGCACAAAAAGTCTGATAAGGCATGTGATGGAAAAATGCAATGAAATGTGTGGGATAACAACCGAATGCTCGCAATGCCATATAACTTTTACATAGGGATGGGGAATAAATTTGCCTTGTCTTGGATTTCAATGCATATGTTCTTAACTTGTACTTTCTGAAGCAACAGGAGAAGTTAAGTGCTGCTATCCTTTCAAGGTTGCACTGCTCTGAATTTTCTCCTGCCATGTAACATGTAGACAAATGCATATTGGGGGGAAGAGAAATGTGCACAAAATTGTATGTATTGGAGAATACATGTAAAATTCATCATAGCAGGCAAAATTTCTTGTAAAATCTGTTTATCATGCACGAACAGGTAGAAAAATGTATTAGGAAAAATGTGTAATTTTCTGGTGAATTTTCATGGAAATCCAAACTGAGGCAGAAGTGGAGAGAGCTTGTTTATGTTTGCAGGATCGTCCTACTCTTGTGTAGGACCCTGGCGGAGACACATGTTCTCTCCCTCCTGGTCGGTCGTTCGGGAGATTCCAAAGCTTTCTTCTGCCCAAACATCACAGCGACTGATACCAAGAAGCATCAGCACACTTAGGGATCCGCAGAGTCTTCGCAGCATGCGCAACAGACCTCAGCAACTCAGCATTGTGGCTAATCTACTTTATTTACATATAAACACACACGGAGCACTGCAACATGGCTCCCTCTCTCTCTAGCATCAGACAGCAAAGAGAAAGAACAAAGGACAATAGTCCCACTTCACGGAACACAGTAACACAAACATCCTGTCTCCATCACTTCCCATTCTGTGGAATGAAAACATACACCGTCATGTGATAGATAACAATCCCATGACTGCAGACACGGGAAATGAATCTCCAACAGTTTAGACTGAAAGAATGAGAAACTGAGATAAACATAATTTGGCATATTCACCCATTCCTTCTTCTGCACAAACATATCGGGATGATTGTTCAATATACCACCAGTCTAGAAGCTCCCTTAGGTCAAAGTCTGGAAATAATGCTTCAATTTTTAGGCGTAGCAGAGAACAATACATTCTCACTGAGGTGTATATGTGCCTTTTAAAAATTTTGGTGCCTTTAAAAAAAAAAATGCTGAAAAAGTACCGGTAATCAAAAATGTTCAGAAACATTTTAAGAGCAATTGATGGAAACAATGAATGAGGCATACTATTTGATGTGTTGGCAGAATGTGATACATTATGAAGTTCCATTTAATTTTCCAACCAAACAGAATTTCTGAATACAATGCCGCAAAATAAGAGCATGTACCTTCTCTGTATATAAATAAACGCGGTAACATTGCACTAAACACAGAGTGTATTCTTGAACGTATTAACATTGGCATCAAAGGTAATTGAGAATCAAAACAACTCAAATGGCTGGACTAGCTTTTGGAAAGTGAAGATTTTGTATTTATCAAACACTCCTAATATCAAATATTGGAACTAAAAATAAAATGCACTTTACTGTGATGTACCTGGATCCTTCAAATAGGATGTAGTAAGCCTCCTCCAATGTCAAGAAAATCTCAGGGAAAGGCAGCTGGTTGTAACAAATTAAAAAATATGCCTTACTTTAAATTTACCATTTTGGTGAAAACATGCCTAGTATATGCACACATATTAGCAACAACCGCAGGGGAGCTGTCTGTTTATCATAAGTAGTTTTAAGTGCTTGCAAAAGAAAAAAGGTCTTGCCTGGGGAAATCTGAGCTGGTATGAAAGACACACTTTAAGAACTACCAAGTGCAGAAGTACGTATCTTGGTAAAGTGAGGTAATCACAGATGTTCAAGAAGGCTTGAGGAGCTCCACAGTTCCATAAATGTCAAGGCCAGTGGGGAAAATTGTGTCCTTAGAGGTGTGACTCCCATAGAAATGGTTTTGAACAGGATGGGTGGGGATTAGGTGACCATAGGTGAGGGTAGTTGGCACTCAACGACATGAAAAATAAGTTCACTTAGTTTCATTACAGTGGTACCTTGGGTTACAGATGCGTCAGGTTACAGATGCTTCAGGTTACAGACTCCACTAACCCAGAAATAGTACCTTGGGTTAAGAACTTTGCTTCACGATGAGAACAGAAATTGCGAGGCGGCGGTGTGGTGGCAGCGGCAGGCCCCAATAGCTAAAGTGGTACCTCAGGTTAAGAACAGTTTAAGGTTAAGAACGGACCTCCAGAACAAATTAAGTTCTTAACCTGAGGTACCACTGTATATCTCCAGAACTCATCCCAAACTGCTGCTGCCACGCATCAAGTAAACATAGTGACACTGGTGACAGCAGGCAGCAACAGCAGATTGGTGCACACATCACAACGTTTCATTTGGAAGAGAAGAAATAGAAAGTTTCACCTGGGTTTAGAAGAAAGGAATAAAAAGGTAAAGGTAAAGGACCCCTGACAGTTAAGTCCAGTCACGAACAACTCTGGAGTTGTGGTGCTCATCTTGCTTTACTGGCCGAGGGAGTCGATGTTTGTCCACAGGCAGTTTTTCCGGGTCATGTGGCCAGCATGACTAAGCCACTTCTGGTGAAACCAGAGCAACACACGGAAACGCCATTTACCTTCCCGTCGGAGCGGTACCTATTTATATCTACCTGCACTTTGACGTGCTTTTGAACTGCTAGGTTGGCAGGAGCTGGGACCAAGCAACGGGAGCTTACCCCGTCGTGGGGATTTGAACCGCCAACCTTCTGATCAGCAAGCCCTAGGCTCAGTGGTTTAGATGACGGTGCCACCCACGTCCCTCAGAAGAAAGGAATAGCCAAGCCCAAAGGAGAGTCAGAGCAAGAGGAGAAGTAGAAAAGAGATGTTCTTGGTTTGACAGTTAACGAACAGGGATTGATTTGGGACAGGATCTAGGCAGGCAGTGAATTAGGGTTAGGGGAAAATCGTTTTGGAGGCGATCTGGATGGGACATTCAATTGTTGTTAGGTGGCAACTGATTGAAGAATTTATTCGAGGTTTGAACAAAGGAAGGATGGAAAAATACTGAATGGAAATAGGTGTCCATTTTAAGCAATTGCAAAGGTTTGAATAAAGCAGGGATGGAGTAACACTGAGAGGACAAAAGTGATGGTTTTAAGCAATGAAAGAAGTTTCAGTAAAGTGAGCAGTGAGTGACACTGTGTGTGGGGTGACAGTTAGTTTGAGTACAGTAAGAAAGGAGTTCAGAAAGGTTCTGATGTGTTATGTTAGCATTTTGGCATAACACAGAAGCTATTTCTCCTTGTTAAAAGTTTTAAAATATAATAATTTTTTTTCAAAACAGAGGAAAGCACAACAAACAGAGGTAGGGTCCACATTACACTTAACGTTACATTAATTCACACCTGCAGTGATGTTATCTAGCAACACATACATCATCTGAGCCTTTGGATAGTGTAATTTACCTTTCGTCATCTGAGACATCGAATAGGCTGATTTTTATTTTTATTTTTATTTTAAGAAGTCTATCACTGCTGCTGCTCTTGTCAATGGATCTGGATGAGTCATCTCCTCAAATCAGCATGCTCTATTCTGCTTTCCCCAGTTTGACAGGGATGACTCTGAATCGTCCAATAAACAAGCATGAATAGCAAATCTTTCTGCATGTGGGTGACACCTGAGTTGCTTCCCCTGATTTGTAAAGCCCTCATTGTCATTTCTTGCTTTATGGTTTTGTCTCCAAGGAATTTCAGGTTATGCTGCTCTTACAGCTGCCGTATATCACACCTCTTTAATGCTTCATATGTAGAGAAGCGCAATAGAATGCTATTCATCTCCCCTGGAGGGATGGCAAAACCATCAGCATATAACTATTATTAGATATCCGCATGCTTATAAATGGATTGGTGACAACTGTTTTTACCTCTTATATTCTGTCCCGGTGAGCCTCTGAAGATATTTATCCACACTAGCGGGAAGACATATGTGCACATTTCTCTTTAAAGCAGGCTGCAGAGCTGGACCCCGTTTAGAGGCAGACAGTAAATGTATTGCTTTGCAAATCACAGTGTAGATAATTGCATTTGATTATGCTATGCAAATAATCTCTCTCAAGTTACTGAAAGGGTATTGGGATACCATAAAGTTAGGTTGGTTAAATAATAATAAATTAAAACTTATCTACTTTGTAATCTTTTATTGATTTTATTGTCTTTTTTGTATTAGTTGTTGCAGTAACAGGACTAATAATAATCACAGTGGTATAGTATGATTGTTCATGACACTTAGCTTGTAAGCATTTGTATGTGTGTGTGTAATTTTTGTATAATTTATTTACAATTTCTTCAGATGCCTCTCATGGCAAAAGCCCTCACGTGGCAGATAACAATACATAACATACGAAACAGTGAATATACATAGTAAATAGAACAAAAAGCAAACAACTATTTTCAAACACAACAAAAGTGACAACAGGCAAAATCAAAACAAAATAAAAAATAAAAAAATTCCTTCCAGTAGCACCTTAGAGACCAACTAAGTTTGTTCTTGGTATGAGCTTTCGTGTGCATGCACACTTCTTCAGAACAGGCAAAATGTTATATATAGACTTTTGCTTAGAAGAGCAAAAATGGCTGAATTTTAGCAAAGGGAGATTTGATTTTTTCTGACATAGGTATTTCTGACAGTAAAACGAGTTTGATTTTTCTTCCTTTCTTTATAATTTTTTTTGGAGGGGGGGAGGAAGAGAAGACAAGCACATGTAGAAGTCAAAAGAAGATATTTTATTTCCAACCACTACTTTTTGCAATACTGCTAAGATTTCAGTAGTTAATTAATAGGCCAAAAAAAATTAAAGCTGTAGAGGAAAAAGCACAAATCTGCCTGTTGATGGTCTTTGCATTGCAATGTGTCAAATTTCAAAATCATTTCTGAATTTGGTATTGAATGTGTCAGAATTCAGAGTGGAGAAATGTTGAAACTCTAATTAAATGTTAATGCATTATTGATTTTTTCTTCAGTTTCTCTGTTTCTTCGCATACTGATATCAATGCACTGTTTCTGGACCGTGTCAAGTATGCACCAACAATTCTTAATACTGTATTATTCACTCCCCCACTTTTTTTGGGGGGGGTGAAAGTTCACAATAAGATTTCTGGGGGTAGCAAATATACCTGTAAGGCTCAATGGGTCAATATTTGCCAAATAGGTCCACATTTTCAGAAAATAAAGCAAAGAAATGAACCAACATAAAATAAAGCAAAGAAATGAACCAACAATTTCAGCCCACTGCAGGCTTTAGCAACTTCTGCTCCAATATTTAAGAAAGAAAAAGTTAAAGTATATTTCTGCAAATATAATAAGCATGCAGCTGCCTAGCATTTTTTAAACTTTATTTTCATTGAACTTTAGGAGAGTTAGAGTCAGTATTACTAACCTGAATAGATGGTATTAACGATGGAATACAGTTGCAAACAGGCATATGGGCAACTACAAAATCAAATCAAAGCAAACAAAATTAAAGAACGATTTAGGGGGAAGGAGTGTGAGTTGCATTAGCCAAACTTGCTTCATCAGGAGAAATGTAGTTTATGGGAACCAACTAGGCCCGAGGGCGGAAAACGTGTTCCAAATATTGTGAGCATGGCAATCGGGAAACTGTGACTGCATTAGTGGAGTTTCCAAGCTACAGTTTTCCTTGGGGAGACTACAGGTACAGTAACATCTCGCTGCACAGCTCACTGCTATAATGTTTCAGCTGGTCCAAAGCAACAGGAGGACAATTTATGCAGGTGCCACTGATGGAAAACAAAATCTGAGTAAAGATGAGCACTGTAGTGAGGAATAATGATGCACTAATGAAATAATATGGGACATGGGTGGCGCTGTGGGTTAAACCACAGAGCCTAGGGTTTGTCGATCAGAAGGTCGGTCATTTGAATCCCCGCCGCAGGGTGAGCTCCCGTTGCTCTGTCCCTGCTCTTGCCAACCTAGCAGTTCGAAAGCACGTCAACGTGCAAGTAGATAAATAGGTACCACTCCGGCGGGAAGGTAAACGGCATTTCCGTGTGCTACTCTGGTTCGCCAGAAGCAGCTTAGTCATGCTGGCCACATGACCCGGAAGCTGTATGCCGGCTCCCTCGGCCAATAAAGCGAGATGAGCGCTGCAACCCCAGAGTCGTTTGCGACTGGACCTAATGGTCAGGGGTCCCTTTACCTTTACTTTTCATGAAATAATGCACAGTAAACCAGCATTATCATGAAATGGTAAAAGAACCAATGACACTTACAAAAGTTGAACGCTGCAGTGCCCTTTGAAGGTCGATTACTAAATGTTTCATAAATCGATCTGATTCTCTATGAGTGGCAGCGCAGCAGAATTAGAGTGCAATTTCCCAACATCAGGGTCTTTTCCAGGGAGTCTTCTCTTCTCATGAGGTGGCCAAAGTATTGGAGCCTCAGTTTAAGGACAGATCCTGAAACTGAGGCTCCAATACTTTGGCCACCTCATGAGAAGAGAAGACTCCCTAGAAAAGACCCTGATGTTGGGAAAGATGGAGGGCACAAGGAGAAGGGGACGACAGAGGACAAGATGGTTGGACAGTGTTCTCGAAGCTACCAACATGAGTCTGACCAAACTGCGGGAGGCAGTGGAAGACAGGAGTGCCTGGAGCGCTCTGGTCCATGGGGTCATGAAGACTCGGACACGACTAAACGACTAAACAACAACAACAACAACAACAACAACAACAACAACTGGGAGGTCATCTCAGGGCCCACACATATCCCACTGTCAGTGGTTTGAGAGGTAAGTATACCACCAGAAACCTTTTGCTGGCTGCCCAGGAAAGATATGTTACTTTGTCAGGGTGCAATATCATACCCTCCAACATTTCTCTGATTAAAATAGAGACGTCCTAAGGGAAAAGTGGGAGATTCCAGGATCAAATCGGAAAACAGGACGATTTCTGTAAATCGGGGACTGTCCCTGGAAAATAGGGTAAGGGTAAGGTCTTAAGCATGCATCTGAAATAATAGATTGCAGCAGCAGCGAATCATATCTGAAGTGGCAATTAATTCCATATTATTGTGGGGGGCACAGCATTGCTGGACACAAGGTAAATTGTAGGAACTCTCTGTAACACCAGGAGCAGCAGGAGGCGCCCTACCATGGAATGAAATGGGCTGCATTTCTGTAAGCTAGTCTTGAAATTACCAATGCACTAACCACTGTGGTTAGTATGGCAACCAAAACTGGTAGAAGGCACCCTTAGCATCTGAAGCCACTTGTGCCTCAAAATATGAACCCCGGACTATGAGCCTTCTTCAAAGGGAATGTGACCCCCATCAAGAACACGCAAACACCCAGTTTCCTGGACGCAGGAACAACTCACCCATCCACAGGGCATCAGTCTTGCCAGAATTCACTCTTAATTGATTGGGCCTCATCCAGCACACCACTGCATCTAGACACCAGCTCAGGACTTGCATATGAATCCTGATTCAGATTCATATTGAAGACGTTGTGTTCCAAATTGCCTAATGACCACCCCCAATGGCCTCGTCCATATGGCAAATAGCACTGGGGACAAAACAGGGCCCTGTGGCACCCCACAGCATAACACCCAGTGTTAATCTTTGCAAATGGTCCTCAATATGTTGCTGAGCTATTATGTCTTTCAATCCTGGCAACTGAATTCGCTTGCTGGGGCTGATGGCAGCTGCAGTTCAGCAATATGGGGGAGGGGAGGGGCAAAGTTTTCCCATCTCTGATCTAGGGTTTATATTTTTCAGTAAAATGCAGCTAATCAAAATTAATAATCTGCACATTTATGCGTAAGCAACCACTGGTAAGCTCATTTCCCTCTAAATATCCTATTTTATTTTAATTTTTGTACTACTGGCTTATTTTTGTTGCTGCTGTTTCTTTTTGGCTCCTTTCTTAATTAAACTCTTTGTCTCCGATGTGCATTACTTGGAGACACTGAAAAGCTCTTCTTAACGAAGATAAATAAAAGGGTTTTGTTTTTTTAAAAAGTAATATTAACCTAATAAACTTCAACAGAAGGAAAATCATTCCTAAATGAAATCTACCAGCTAGTGCAATGCGCTCTTTATTTTATTGTTGGCAAAAGAGAATGAGACTAATAGTGTTTGTGTGTTACTAACAACGGTAGTTCTAAGACGAGGGCATATATAAGAAGCTATTAAAAATGACGTAAGAATTGTCCATTGCTTCTTCCTTCATTCTTTTTATAGCAGTGAAAATGGATGAGTAATAAAAAAAAAATGAAGAGCTAGTTCACTAGTCCTGTAAACATACCATGAACAAATGAATAATAGAACCTCAACTAGTAAAACTATTCTTGGCTTGCCAACTTGACTATGATTAGATAGTTCAAGATTGGATTGAATGGATGGATGGATGGATGGATAGATAGATAGATAGATAGATAGATAGATAGATAGATAGATTCATTCATTCATTCATTCATTCATTCATTCATTCTTATAGTCAAACATTTCAGCCTCTACCTTCATCAGTTGCACAGATGACAATGGTTCCATTTCCAATACAGCAGTTATAGATCTTTGAGGATGGAGTGCTCAGAAGGCTGAAGCTAAACAATGCTGTTACTGTCCTCTAGGTTGTCTTCCAATGCATGAAGGATAGTGTGGCCAGACATTGGGACTGTAATGGAGGCAGCAAATCAAGTTTTCGAACTGAAGTTACCAAAGAAGGCTCCTGTCTCCCTATGATGTGTCGTTTCCCTTGTCTACCATGGGATACTGCCGTGTTGTGTCTCCACGTTCTTGTACTTGTCTGCTGCTGAACAGGCAGGGGGTGCTTTCTATGATACCATGGGCAAGGGAAACTTAAGATCACTTAAAATTAGTGTATTTTACATTTTGGAAAAATTACATGTTATGGCTATAGAGAGGAGAACATAAAATAGGGAGGCCACTTTTGGAGACCACTTCTGTTGCATGATCAACAGTTCCTGCTTAACATCGGAAACCACTGTTCAGCTCACTCTAATTGAATCTTGGGGGGAAAAAATCTGAAGTCTCAAATTATGCACGATTAAAGCTTCATTAATCATTATTACAGATTTCTCCATGCAAATGAGAGAACATTTAACACATAATGGTGTGCTAATTGACCAACAACTGGTTCACAGAACTGTTAAATAGCATTTCTCTCATATATATATATATATATATATATATATATATATATATATAATGGTAATTAGGTTTCACTGAAGGTTCAGTTTACCTATTGAAAACTATATTGGTGTGCTGTAACTTGACAATATTAATGGCTAGGGTTTTAACTATAATATATTCCATTTATCCATTAATATATACAGTGCTGGTGCAACCCTATTTTGCACCCTAGGCAAGTCTAACTACTTGCATGGCCCGCCACAATACTAACTTCTGTTATTTTCAGAAGCACAAGTATTGTTGAAAAAAAATGAAAAACACAAAACCTGAAACTGATACATTTATTTTAAATTGCAAGAATAGCAACCACCCTGGCCCAGCCAGCTGTCCCCTCCCTGCTAGTTTTTTTTCAGTCAAGAGGGACAAGGATCCACAGCGTAAGTGGTCACCCTGTGTAATGATCTCTGACAGGCAAACAAGTCCCTGATAAGAAGTAATGACTCTCTGGCAGTTTTATGTATGTTTATTTACAAAACACACACACACATCCAGAGCACGGCTTCTCGCCTGCTCGCATTGACAATAGCTGGTCAGTCTAAATCATCGCCCCTCCCACAGCAGGAAGGATGCCAAACTCCCACCTTTCCCCACTTGCCCTCCCGTTGTCCTCTGATCTTATCCAGTCTCCTAGAACGGGGACTGAGAAGCTGGCCTTCACCCTCTGCACTTTCACTCGACACGATCTCAGACCTCTGCTTATCTGCTGATTGCCTAGCAATGCTCTGGCTGCCTTCCAACTCTTCCTCTTCTTGAGAGCTAACAGTGTCATCCTCTGGAGGGGGGGTAGAACTGCCCTTTCTCGACTGTCAGCCAGCTCTCATCTGCAGAGTCTGTCCCTCTTCCACTTAGCTCAATTTCTGAGTCTGACTCTTCGCCTGCGCTCTGGTGAGCCACATTTCTGACACCCTGACTGATCCAAGCACCTTGTCCAAACCCCAGTGGTGAAGAAAGGGGTGTGTAGTGGGTGCGGCCTGTCCTGGGTGTCATCCTGAGGGGGGTGACATCGCCGCACCGCGCCCCCCGGGATGCTTGCCGCAGGCGGCTAGCCCCACCCCAATGGGCAGCTAGCCCAGGTGCACAGCATGTGCGCCGCTCTGGGTGCCAGAGCAGCTAGCTCCACCACTGCCAAACCCTTGAGCCTTACTAACTGAAACTCATCCAACACAACAGGACTAGACGGCACTCTCAGCACACCATGAGGTTAATCTGCTATAAAAGCGGATTCGAGATCTCGGTGGATGCAAGAAATTTTAGCCTCAAATGTTTTGCAAATGAGTCACAGCAAGCTACCATTGGTTCTGTCATCTATAAAAGGTATTGCACTACCCAGAGGAGCTCTGCTGTACAACATAATGAGGATAATAATAATAATAATAATAATAATAATAATAATAATAATAATAAATTTTATTTATACCCCGCCCTTCCCAGCCAAAACTAGGCTCAGGGCGGCTAATATCAATAAAATTACAATAAAATATAAAAGAAAGAAAAAATGTTGATTAAAATACAGATTAAAATACAGTTTAAAATTTAAAAGCCGCTTCGTTTATCGCCCATAATCAAAACCCTAAGGGGAGGAAACATCAGACTGAGTCCAACCCGAAGGCCAGGCAGAACAGCTCTGTCTTGCAGGCCCTGCGGAAAGATGTCAAATCCCACAGGGCCCTAGTCTCTTGTGACAGAGTGTTCCACCAAGTTGGGGCCAGTACTGAAAAGGCCCTGGCCCTGGTTGAAACCAGTCTAACAACTTTGTGGCTCGGGACCTCCAAAGTGTTGTTATTTGTGGACCTTAAGGTCCTCTGCGGGGCATACCAGGAGAGGCGGTCCCATTGGTACGAGGGTCCTAGGCCGCATAGGGCTTTAAAGGTCAAAACCAGCACCTTAAACCTGATCCTGTACTCCACCGGGAGCCAGTGCAATGCAATGGAGGATGCAATGGAGGCAGCAATTTATGCTAGGGGCAGTATGCTGCTAGGGAGGCTCGATGATGATGAGCATTTGGTTGCATTCAGCCAGACCTTTCTTCAGTATCACAACTCACAGGATCATGTATCACTTGCACCCAGGATTCCCTATTTTTGCCTCATTAAAAAAGATATCCCCAGTTGGCTAAGTAAATACAGGAAGAAAAACAGTGTTGTACCAACATTGTGCAAAAGGGACTCCACTTACACAACAGGACTTCCTCTTCTCTCTCTACACTCCCCCAAAATTTGCTCCAATGGTTCCCAACCCCTGGAGCATATTTTGAGGGTGGGGGGGAACTACAGGGGAGAGAACAGGAGGGGGAAGTTCCATTGTAAAAGCAGAAGTCTGCTGCAGTATTGTGGCAGCAGGGATCAACACAACTCACAGTACTGCCCACCCCATGTTATGAGAGAGCCAGTGTGTTACATGCAGAACGTGCCCTGTTATCACCAGTTTAAAAGGATCCCAAGTAGCAGAGTTGCCAGGAATGCTTCTTTTCCTAGTATCGGAGGAAAGGCTTGGCAAAGGAAATACCCATCCAAAAGAGAAGCAGGGGAGCAATGGGGATAAGCATATGCAAATGTGGAAATGAGATGATCCACACATTACTGAAGCTACCCAGAAGGCACAAACTGCAGATCTGTGTCGGAGATGGGAAAGAAACATAATCAGGCAGTGTCAGCCCCTTGAAGTCATCCCTGGTGCCACAAGGCATGTCAGTGACAGAATCCACCACTGTGCTGTGGCAGCGCCTTTATCACTGACCTTGGCCAGACACCCTCAGCAATTTGCATTGTTGGCCTTTCAAGCACCTGCTGAGAAAGAAGAAATATCTCTCATCCCTATAACATACAGAAATTGAGAAGCCACGTTGGATGGGGATGCATAAATTATCCACTTTCATTATGTTATTTTGTCTTCTCATTAGAGAATCATAGAATTGTAGAGATGGAAGGGACCCTGAGGGTCATCTAGTCCAACCCCCTGCGATGCAGGAATCTCAACTAAAGCATCTATGACAGATGGCCATCAAACTTCTGCTTAAAAACCACCAAGTCCACCACCTTCCGAGGGAGTCCCTTTCACTGTTGAACTGCTCTTACTGTCAGAAACTTCTTGATGTTTAGTCAGAATCTCCTTCCTTGTAACTTGATGTCATTGGTTTGGGTCCTAACCTCTGGAGCCAGAAAAAATAAGCTTGCTCCATCTTCCATGTGGCAGCCCTTTGGATATTTCAAGATGACTATCTTCTCTCAGTCTCCTCTTATCCAGGCTAAACATACCCAATTCCTTCAACTGTTCCTCATAAGACTTAGTTTCCAGACCCTTGATCATCTTGGTTGCCCTCCTCTTCTCACGTTCCAGCTTGTCAATATTCTTAAATTGTGGTGCCCAGAATTGGACAAATAATTCCAGTTGTAGTCTGACCAAAGCAAAATAGAACAATTCTATAACTTCCCTTGATCGAGACAGTATACTTCTGTTGATGCAGCCTAGAATAGCATTTACTTTTTTGCTGCTGCATGACACCGTTGACTCATGTTAAGCTAGTGGTCTACTAAGGCCCTAGATCCATTTCATATGTACTACTGACAAGCCAGGTGTCCCCATCTTATATTTGTGCAGCTGGTTCCTCATGCCTAAGTGTGGAACCTTACATTTTGGCCTATTGATATTCAGTTTGTTAGTTTGAACCCAGTTCTCCAATTTGTTAAGGTCATCTTGAATCCCAATTCTGTCTTCACGGGCAATCATTGTTGATAAAGTCATTTTATTAAGGTTCAAGATGTTCCTGAAACGGGGGGGGGGGAGAAAACACCAATCGTTAATCATCTCCTTCAGTGGCTTCTTTGCTTCGAGAGACTAGAACTGATTCTGCCTGGAATCATGAATGTCAAAATTAAACAAAAACCAGCCAAATGAAACTGGGTCACCCAGCAGATTACATATGAGCTGCAGCATGAGGCTTTGGGTACACCAGCATCCCTACTGGTTTACAAAATAGGACTCTATGGTGTTGGGACTTAAGCCAGAGAAATCTTTCATTTTTTCAAAACATAAATGTGTCTACATTCATTTCTTAAGACAGAGTGTAAGGAAGACAGCTGAAATTGATAAGAAATAAAAATGAAATTGTCACAAAGTAAGAACAGCATTAACATGGAATAAATATGAGCAATCATATTACCAGTGAACAGCACAGGGCAATTTTCCCACAGGCTGTGCTAAAAATTGTGCAAAATCTCATTAAAATGTTGGTTTATATCCTAAGCCTCGTGAGAAGTGAGATCATGTTGAGGAAGCCCATAACTTAAAGTGGTGATATAACTGTACTATAAGACAATGATTTTCAAACTTTCTAGCTTCTATTGTGTCATTGGACTACTGCAATGCACTCTGTGTGGGGCTATCTTTGAAGGTGACTCGGAAACTACAACTAATCCAGAAAAAGGCTGCTAGAATGGTGACTGGGAACAGCTGCCGGGACAATATAACACTGGTCCTAAAAGATCTACATTGGCTCCAAGTATGTTTCCAAGCACAATTCATAGCATTGGTAAAAGAGTAAAGGTAAAGGGACCCCTGACCATTAGGTCCAGTCGTGGACGACTCTGGGGTTGAGGTGCTCATCTCACCTTATTGGCAGAGGGAGCCGACGTACAGCTTCTGAGTCATGTGGCCAGCATGACTAAGCCGCTTCTGGCGAAGCAGAGCAGCGCACGGAAATGTTGTTTACCTTCACGTCAGAGCAGTACCTATTTACTTGTACTTTGACGTGCTTTCGAACTGCTAGGTTGGCAGGAGCAGGGACTGAGCAACGGGAACTCACCCTGTCATGGGGATTCGAACCACCGACCTTCTGATTGGCAAGCCCTATGCTCTGTGGTTTCACCCACAGTGCCACCTGCGTCCCATAACATTGGTACTGACCTTTAAATCACTAAACGGCTTTGGCCCTGTATACCTGAAGGTGTGTCTTCAGCCTGGACATTGAGATCCAGTTCTAAGGGACTTATGGCAGTTCTCTCACTATGAGACGTGATTATTGTTATGCTTAATAATCTACTACTGGGCTATTTGTTGCTCCTCAGAGCCACAGTGTGCATTTAACTGTGCCATCCATAACATGTTTACTCAGGTATTTTCCATTGCATTCAGTCAAATGTATTTCCAAGTAACAGTGTATGGGACTGCAGCTTAAGCAACACTTTACAATGTCAGCAACCTGCTGTGGTGAACTGCTCTCATATTTGACTTGGAGTAATGAACTATAAGTTCAAATTCTTGCTCAGTCATGAATCTCACTGGATTACCGCAGACCAGTCATCCTGAGGTCAAGGTCAGAGGGCCTTCTGGCGGTTCCTTCACTGTCAGATGTGAACCTACAGGGAACTAGGCAGAGGGCCTTCTCAGTAGTGGCGCCTGCCCTGTGGAATGCTCTCCCTTCAGATGTCAAACAGATAAAGAACTTCACAACAACTCTCTAAAGACATCTAAAGGCAGCCCAGTTTCAATTATTTTTTTTTTCATATTTGATGTTTGCTGTGTTTTCATTATATTGTAAACTGCCCAGAGTGGCTGGGGCAACCCAGTCAGATGGGTGGGGCATAAATGATAAAATTGTTGTTGTTGTTGTTGTTGTTGTTGTTGTTGTTGTTGTTTGTTAACTTCCCTGTGACTGCCCGGTATCAAAGCCTAGTGATTTTGGCAAATCTTCTAGAATGCATATTAATTTCAACTGAGAATGTCCTTTAAGACATATCCAGCTTTCAACTGAGAATGTCTTTTAAGACATATCCAACTCTGCAAATCTAGGTTGAAGGTGAATATCAGTAGTGCCAAGGAAGTTATCTTCCATGGTAGCTTGTCATTGAAGAACTCTTGATAAACCTCCAAGGAAATCCAGTGTTCTTCATAATACAATAGGGGTGTGGAGTCAACCATCAGTATTTAGAGCTGGATTCATTCATTGCTTTGTGGCAAAGGAGTCATTTGCATTTTGTCCAGTCCCATGCCACACTTTGAGAATGGTGAGGATCTTCCTCGGTAACTTGACTCTGTTATAGAGTTAGAGGATTGGGTCATAATCTGTCTCTTAAGGTAATGTCTATAGATATTTGTCTGCAAACAACGGTAGTGAAAAAAAAACCATTTGGTTGAAACAGGACAGAATTTTGATAAATTTATCCATAAGCCCAACAGCTGTCAACACTCTACTCTGTGAAGATTGCCAAGATAAAAAATGTAATGTTATATGGCCCAGTTTCACAGGGAAATGTTTATCAAATTTTACTGTATCTTATCCAATTTAACCTCTCTTTCTTAAACCATACTGTGCTGAATATATTTATCAGTTTTGACATCAACATTTTTTAGCCATTACATAGCCTTTGCTACTACTACAACAACAACATGGAAGATGGTTGAAAAAAGAAGTAATCCACTTAAGCTATTTTTAAAGACTTTACATCTTTGCATAATAGAGGAACACAAATACTAATAATTCAGATACTAGGATGCCCCGCACATGGGTTTTTTTTAATGGTTTCATGGACTGTCTGAGAACTTTCATATCATCAATTGTGCTTTATTTTTTCACGAATAGCAAATTGTACTAGTTTCTGTGGTTGAGGACCCTCAGACCCTACTCTTCTAGTGCAAAGTCCATCTATAGCTAAGGGCCCAATGTCTGCCAGGAGAAGAGGAAGAGAGAAGTGCCTTCGTGAATATAGGCAGATGTGATTTCATAAAGGACATGTTGGACAATGGAGTGATCCACCATAAGGCTTTTTTCTTCTTCTGGAGCTTCTTTAAAACTCTGTTGTTGTTGTTTTAAAAAATTGATTTTCTGCCCCACTATACACACCATAACATCACAGAGCTAATAAAGTAACTTTGGGCTACGGCACCCACATATACTTTGCTAACTGATTACCATCACATATAACATACCCTGCAATATTTCTCAAATAAAAATAGGGATGTCCTAAGAAAGAGGGAAATTCCAGGATCAGATCAGAAACTCTATAAATCTGAAACTGTCCTTGGAAAATATGGACACTTGGAGGGTCTGATATAATTGTTGCTAGCACAATCCAATGGGCCCAAAATAAATAGGGAAAGATCTAATATCAATTTCTCATAGGGTTTTGTTCTGTGGGCTACTTTGTCCTATTCCATTGATCCAAAGCCCTTTCACTGCTAGGAGAGAGAGAGAGAGCAAGTGAAACAAACTACATCCTTCTATCATGTAGTCAAGTACCTTGTTCACGAACACACTGATCTTAAACATGCTACCTGGCCGTAAATCCCATTGATTTCAACTAACAGGTTTTGGTTCAGGGCATGAATCATTGTACCAGGTGCAAGAAAAAGCTCAAAGAGAGAGGCTATAAAGTGGAGTAATTTCTAGAAAACAGCTCCTAGCTATCTGAAGAAAAAAAAGTACACTTGTTTACTGGCCCTTCAGAATGGGCTCCACAAAGGCTATTAAAAAGGATCTATAACTAGCCTTTCTGCTATTACTAAAAGAAAAATATATAGCAGAGCCCCATTGTGCCATGCTTTTGTGAAATTGACTTAGAAGTTATGCTTCCAGGAACCAACACAAGGTATTTCTCAGTGTCTGCATTCTCATGCTTTAACCATTTTTGTACCAAATAGCCTATATTCTCGACTCATTTTTAGTATTTAGCCTGAGGCATTTTGTCCTTGTGGTCAAAGCACACATAAACAAATGTGACATATCCATTCTTTTGATATTACACTCATTTCAACCATCTTCGCTGGCAAGAACAAAACACATACACGAGAAAAGCAAAACTATTTTTGCACTGTTAAGACCACAAACTCGAAATGCAGTGTCCTTGTGAATGAAGCACACAGTTGTGAAGGTAACCTGGTATATTTTCTTAGCAAAGGACAAGGAAAGCAAAGTGAATTTCAACCAATGGGCTATACAGTGGTACCTCGGGTTAAGAACTTAATTCGTTCTGGAGGTCCATTCTTAACCTGAAACTGTTCTTAACCTCCGGTACCACTTTAGCTAATGGGGCCTCCTGCTGCCGCTGCACTGCCGCCGCATGATTTCTGTTCTCATCCTGAAGCAAAGTCCTTAACCCGAGGTACTATTTCTGGGTTAGCAGAGTCTGTAACCTGAAGCGTCTGTAACCTGAAGCATCTGTAACCCGAGGCACCACTGTATTGATGTTGATTATTTGCTGGAAAATAATATATATATTTTTTCAAATAATATTTATTGATTTTATAAACACAAATATATTCAAACAAACACATAAACAAAACTGACATACTTAACAATACTACCCTACACTTAACACAATCTATAAACTTCCTTTCCTAATTTCCTTAACATTTTAATTTGACTTCCTCCTGTCTCTCCTTCTGTGTTTCATTTATCAATTATTTCTGTTAGCAATTTCATTTTCCATTTTAACATTATATTTTAATTTATATTTTTAAAATTCATTTCTTATTTTGATACATTCTTGTTCTATTTTAACATTCCAATTTTTAAATTCTTATTTCATCAGTATTTAATCTTCACCTTCATTAACTAAATAAAATTCCTTCACTTATTCTAATTTTCTTGCGTTAAATTCCATTATCTTTTTAACCATAAATCTTCTATACTATCTTATAACTTCTTAATTACTACTTCACTAATCTAAACTTAATCTGTAAGCTACTATTCCTTTGGCATTATTTCATTTTCACATTTTATAATATTTTTTAAGGTATTCTTTGAATTTTCTTCATTCTTCTTCCACTGCTTCTTCCCTCTGGTTGCGGAGTCTTGGAAAATAATATATCATGGGGAAAGGAGAGGAAAACCTTTAATAATTACTGAGCAGAGGTGCGGTTGTATTTTGTGAACCTTTGTGGCCCACTGAAAATAGTGAGGCACCCATCCTTTCAACAATTTTTCACACTCCTTTTTGAAAGATTGTGATACTTTCATTCTCACTCACTCATTGGATGGTTTGTAATTTGATGAAACAATAGCTGTAAAAAGGTGTGGAACAAGAGTAGAAAATAAGTTTTTCCCCACATACCCTTTCTAGCATACCTTCCATACAACCTTTTTTTTTTTTTACAATGAAAATCAACCCTCATTTAAATTCAGTACAGTTTAAAACTTAACCAATAAGAATGCAATGTTTGCTGTTCTCTGAGGAGAACACAACATTCTCTGTTGAATTTGCTGAAGGAATAAGAGGTTGAAGAAAAGGCTTCAGAAAGATTAATATGGAATGATCGGAAAGGAACAGAAAACTTTTATGTTTAGTGTTTGTACTGTATTTGAAACTGTTCTTATATCTGTCATTGTTTTAATTGTTTTTATATATGAACTGGTTTTATATATGTTTCCATTGTTGATGGTTTACTGTTAAATTGCTTTGTTTCACAGGGACGATTCAAAAATGGAATGAAGTTTAAGAAATAAAAATGCTTCAGCGTGGACATTAATATAGTATCTTTACTTTGACTTATAAGCAAGAAATGAAGCTCTCTAAAGTTCATCTCTTATACATTCCTTCTGATCTCCTTTTTCTTTTCCACCACCAACCCTTGGATGATTTCTAATGTTAGTCACAACGTAAGTTACTTAAGTCCACTGATTTCAATGGATCTACTCTTGAGTGTGACTTAGCTGGATATTACCCCCTTTCTCTGAAGCCTAATTCAGGCACCCACAATGCGCAGAGCCTACATGTGGCAAACAGGGCAGTAGGACAGTGTTGTTAGTGTTATACCAGACATCCTGAATGGCATTGGCAACTCCTGGTAGAAATGCACACAAATGCAGTTGCCAAGAAGTGCCACACGGAATACCAGGGGTGGCATCAGCAGTCCCATCCCATTGCAGCCCTCTTCTCCACTCGTAAGTTCTATGCGCAGAAAACACATGAATAGGACTTATCACTCTTTCCAGAGTGCTGTGGCATATCCACGACTGAGCAAGCTATTCGTTTCCTGGACACCAGCCAAGCTGTAACAAGCATCACATGGATCAAGGACATCTTGCTGCTTTTAGCAAGAATGAAATATTTCCTCACAAACAGACTTATCTTAACCTCAGTCAGAAAATATAGGATTTCCTTAATCCGTGATATGATAAGGACACGAAATATAAGCAAAGCATCTTTCCGGTAAGGAAACTGGCAATTATGAACCGAGAGGGGAAATCTATACATTACATGGGTAAGGTAGTAATGCAGCCATTGATTTGGCAAGCTAGGGATATGAAGGAGAGATCATAAACCTCAAGTTTAATTGGTAAGCTTAATTGTTAAGTTCCACAATACTCAATGAATTGCATGCCCTGTACTCCCAATAGTCTGTGTATGGTATAATAGCAGTATTGCAAATAGAATGCAGTAGTAACAGACAATTGCTTATCAGAGGTGAAGATAAGGATGGGCCCTAGATAAGAAGTTATAATTGTCAGCATAGCGGGCATGGAGACAAATGATTAGGAATAATGTAGACACAGAGCTACAAACCCTAGCCTCTGATCACAAATCCTGGTTAGATCTCATCTGCCCTTCAAAATTCTGACCTTAAAACCTCCAACTGCTGGTGCTCCCCTGTCTAGTTCAGAATATTCCTGTCAATATGTTTTCTTCTAAATCACATCTTGCCCTATGGTAGGTTGGACATGCTGCCAAAATTTATGACACACGATGATTTCAATGTACTTACTGAAATGAGCCTCAGTACATTTGCCTCTGCCATACATAAAGCATAATTGTGACATGCATAAGGCAGGAAGGAAGGATGAAGTTGATGGCTGGAGCCCTACTGCTACCCAAGCTAATGGTTGTTAGGTAAAGGTAAAGGTACCCCTGACCATTAGGTCCAGTCGCGGACGACTCTGGGGTTGCAGCACTCATCTCGCTCTATAAGCCAAGGGAGCCGGCGTTTGTCTGCAGACAGTTTTTCCGAGTCATGTGGCAAGCATGACTAAGCCACTTCTGGAGAATCAGAGCAGCGCACGGAAACGCCATTTACCTTCCCGCCGGAGCGGTACCTATTTATCTACTTGCACTTTGACATGCTTTCAAACTGCTAGGTGGGCAGGAGCTGGGACTGAGCAACGGGAGCTCACCTTGTCGCAGGGATTCAAACCACCGACCTTCTGATCAGCAAGCCCTAGGCTCTGTGGTTTAGACCACAGCACCACCCACATTGTTTATAGTGCTTTAAAAAGCAAAACAAGTTATGATGCTACTTTGCTACCTTTGAACCTATTTCAGGGGTGAAATCATAATCCTCAAAGCAGCATCAAAACAACCACCCCATTTTGTGGCAACTTGTGGATGACTGTTTGTCTACCATATGTCTTTGTGTGTGCATACATCTATTTTTTCTATCTATATCTAGAAATAGTTAGAATTTTCTGCCCTCAAGGTTCTGTGCAGCTGAGTCTTGTGCCAGACAGCTTCCATTTCTTCTGATTCACAGCTCTTAGATACTCTAATGACTTGTCTGTTTTTGGTTTTTGGTGTTGTTGTTTCTTTAGCTTTGGATAGCTAGTTATCCTGCAATTCTGAGAGGATGTAATATTTATATGGTTTACCCCAAGTATAAAATGTGTAATGTGGGGTGGGGGTGGGGAGGAGATGAATGACAACCATTTCCCAAATAAATAAACCTGCTTAAATAAGAATTTTGCAACTAAAAATGGAAGAGGCCCACAATGTAACTATATTTAATGTTTTCACATTCCTCTTCCCCTAATCTGATTGGAATAAGTCCAGGTTTATAATAGCTATCACCACACACATTTTGCTCAAGCACATCCAAAGTACAATAAAGCAGATTTTGTCATACTGTTTGGCTATGTAAAAAAACTGGGTAGGAGGTAAATCAGTTCTTTTTTTAATGTGACATAAGGCCATTAGTTAGGGCTTTGCCAAATGATACTGAAGGCTGCATTATAACTCTTCTGGAACATGGATGTGTTTATCATGCATAACACAAAATGAGTGGAAATGGAAACCCTCACGGTATACTTGAATTAAACAGAGGAATTAAGATTTCAGTTGCTTGCTTAGAATAAAAATCCATTTTCTTTCTGCCCAAAGATCCATTTCTTTCTGCCCAGCAGCAATTCAGCAAGCATATTGAAGTGTGAAACAGTGTAGGACCTTGACACAATCACATCTCAATGCAAGTGCTCCCAAGTACTCTCTTAAACATTGGGGAACCCCATTGACTCCCTGGTATTTTGATGAGCAATGTCTGATGAAGCTGAGGGGATTATGGGTGGAGAGCAAATGGCACAGATCTCAAGGCACATCTGACTGAACACAGGGCGAGAGCCCCGATTGTGGTGGTGATGGTGGCAAATCATAATTACAGCTCTGTCACCATTGCATCATCTAGTTAGGTGTGTAGCAAAGCTTTTCTGAATGACAAAAGGGCTTTTGAAGCCTGGCTGGAAGGAGGTGGTGAGGGAGACACTAGCAGCAAGTATGTGAGGATGAAGTTTCTTAGATTTCTACTGAATTTAACAGCACTGCTAGAAACACCTGTGGAATTGTGTGGTCAGGCTTTATTGGCACATTTTCATAGGTGCTACTGGAAGGATTTTTTTTATTTTTTATTTTGTTTCGACTACGGGAGACCAACACTGCTATCTACCTGTAACTGGCACATTTTCAGTTATGGTGACCTGAAGACAAACTTCTTGAAGGGGTTCAACCTACCATATGTATTTTGGACCCTTGTTGTTCATGCATAATAAAAGTCGGTGAAACTCTCCCTTGCTGCATTAGGGAGAGTTATCAATGACCCTGAAAGTGGCAATCATAGAATTGTAGAATTGGAATAAATCATGAGGGTCATTTAGTTCAACCCCTTGCAATGCAGGAATCTTTTGCCCAATGTGAGGCTCAAACCCATGTTCCTGAGAATATGGGTCTCTCGAGAGGAACTCCTTGTCTCCAATACAGTTAGACAACTGTTAAAAAGGTAAAGGTTAAGGACTCCTGGCAGTTAAGTCCAGTCGCAGGTGACTCTGGTGTTGTGGCACTCATCTCGCTTTACAGGCTGAGGGCCGGTGTTTGTTTGCAGGCAGTTTTTTCTGGGTCATGTGGCCAGCATGACTAAGCTGCTTCTGGCAACACCAGTGCAGTGCACGGAAATGCCATTTACCTTCCCGCCGGAATGGTACCTATTTATCTACTTGCACTTTTTGGCGTGCTTTCGAACTGCTAGGTTGGCAGTAGCTGGGACTGTGCAACGGGAGCTCACCCCATCACAGGGATTCGAACCGCCGACCTTCTGACTGTTACTAAGTCATAAATATGATTTTTCTGGGGTGACAAGGTGCTCAAAAAAGTGGTAACGGCTCAACTACAAGCAAATTTGCAGGTAATGGATTGTGTAGACCACTTTCAATCCAGCTTTAGATCCATGTTTGGCATTGAAACTGCTTTGGTTGCCTTGAATGTTGACATATATCCAGAGACAGGGAGGGTGTAATGCTCTTGATTCTCTTTCACCTCTCAGTGGCTGTTCTCAGTATCATCCCAGAGCATATCCAGGGGTTGACTATTGCAGGTCGTTTTCTCCTCCTACCTCCAGAATCATTTTCAAAAAGTAGCACTGGGATACTATTGCAGGACCTCCCTGGCATTTCACCTATGGTGCCCTATAGGTCTTCCATGCTATTTAACATCTCTATGAAGGCATTGGGAGAAGTCATTAAAGAATCTGGACACCTGATTTCCCAGGACAAGAGGATTCTGAGCTGTAATATCTGTGCAAGTGTGAACTTCCTGGAGTCCCGTCCTTTGCCTCAGGATGATGCAGGGAGCAAGGAATCAGTGCCTGAACTGCAAGTCTCCTGGTTTGAGTTTGATGGCTCTTGACAAAGATGAGTTTTGACTGGTCCGCGCATTAGACATTAAGAACTATAAACTGAGGACCAGGTCAAGCAATCATAGTTTCAATTTATTATAGCTGAATTCCTATCAAATCACTTTCTGTTCTGCATATCACATTATGAAGAGAGGGATTAAAATATGCCATAAGGCAAAAGAAAGTGTAGGCTGTACAAGCTTACAAGAGCGTACTGTTCATATTCCACTGTGTTGTGTTAAATCTTGTCACGGCACATCACCCAATGATGTAACCCATTATTTGCTTTCTATTTTTCAATGGCTGAGCAATCATCCAAGACAAGTACAATGTCTTCCTGGAATTTTAATCTCTTTAATTCTGCCAGAGTAATAAGAGTTTAAGACATCAAAGTGCTTTTTACGCTAATATATCTTTAAACATCGAGTACTTGCCAAGCCGACCTTTGCAAAGGTTTGTGCCATGACAATAGGTCAGTGGTTTTAACGTTTCTCCCTACTGAACAGTAATCATCTGAAGAATCATAGGATGCCATGGGAGAAATCCTGACAATTGTTCAAAACTAAATGTTAAAAGTAAGGGATTGAAAGGAAAGGCACTCTGGCCATTATTCTGGCATATGTTCTTACCATTTAAAGCCAATGGGGTAGGACCTTTGGCCTTCCAGATGCTGTTGAACTACACCTCCCATCAGTCCCAGCAAACATGGCTGATTGCAAGGGATACTTGGAGCTGGACATGAGCAACATCTGGAGGACCAGAGTTCCCCCACCCCTGAGTCAAAGACCAGCTATATCGGACAAATGGTCCAACTAGTCTAGCATCCTGTTTCCCACAATGTTGAGCAAGATCCTTCTGGGAAGCTTACAAGCAAGACATCCCTCATTGGCTTCTACCATTTGATGCTCAGTGGTCAATTGTGTCTGAGCATGGAGGTTGCTTTAGTGCTTATCAGGAGTTGTAGATAGAAGCAGTCTACTTCAAGTGTAAACTGGACAGAGAAGGCCATGTGTCTTCTATATATGTATAGTTGGACTGTCAACTGGTCAAATAATTTAGGAGCTTTTAAAGTATGTAGCACCTCCAGTTATTTGTCCCTGCTGCAATTAAAATCTTTCCCCATCAAAATGAAGCATTGGTTTTCAAACTGTGCTCTGAGAAAGCCCAGGGTTACATAGAGACTTATGAGGGTTGCTCAATGAGAATATTAGTTGTGACATGCAAGCTCTTTACCCATTACAAGCTTGGTTCACGGAAATTTGACTAATTTCCATGGAAGCCAAGAGAGATTCAATAAGGCTTAAAAAGTTAAAGATTCAGGTGATTTTCACACATTCTGAGCATCTTCTGATTGGACTCTGGGTCAGATTGTTTCCAGAGCTGCTTCCAGAGTGACCTTTTGAGCAATGTCTTGACTTACATGCTTCCCTGTCTGCTCATATACTGTGATCTAGATCAAGTGGCTTCACATAAAATGTTTTTGCAGGATTCAAAGGTGCCAATCTTTCTTACATTTGCAGCACTGTTGTGCTTAGAATTCAACAGCAATTTAAGAAAGAAAGAAAAACAACCTCAGGAAACTTCTGTTGCTTACAGTATTATTCAGACTCTTCCTGTGCTATGATTAATGCACTACTTTGTTAATTAATACAGTCGCAAAGCAAAACACTTGAGGGCACTGTTATCCCATAGGAAAACTGTAATTTGATTATCTGTTCACAGGTAAGTGCAACCAACAGAGGGGTACCAGATTCAATGATTAACACTCCATGCTTTATAAGGGCTAGATACAGTATTACATTGGTCAGCTGATTTAAGTGCTATTTGCTATGTAGAATTCAACATTGAGCAACAAGTTTTTCAGATGTGATCATTAGTGTTGAAACTTTGAAAGCTATCCTATATTTGTATGTAGTTGAACAGGACGCTCCTGTTCTTTCCTACCTCTTTCTGGTCTAAGATTCATTGTTCTGCTCCCTGGACCTATTTTATGTCACTATTCATTCCCAGTTAATCTCCTCCATTGTAAAATCCAGCTTGTTAAATAGGCTTTGGATGAGTGTTGACACTTTATAAAAATGTCTGCCGCAATTTCCAGCACCACCTGAGGGACCTACCCCATCCCTTTCCAATTTTCTTTTTAATACTATTCAATGCTATGTTTCAAAAACATTCATACCATCTTTTTACTGCATTCGTTTTATCACTTTTCCATTACATTCTCCTAAAAACTCTGCCAAATTGTATCCCACGTCTACCAGGTAACACATCTTTTCACATACAGGATTAATCATTTCTTGCTACATCATACGTCAAGTGTTGGGTCAATGGAAAACACTTTAAAATAAAATAAAATTAATGGTCCTACATTTTCATTATCCAGAGACAAGGCAACTGAGCAGGAAAAGTTAGAAATGAAACAGGAGATGTTTGGAGAAGTTATTTGGTAATTTTCAAAATAACCATTGCTGGCTATGTTTAAAACTTAAAGCTTAAAACCCGAAACTTTAGTCTTACCTACGAATGGTAAGACTAAATATGATAAATATGATGCTCTAAATGTTCTCTTCCATCCACACTCTATTAGACATAACACTGATTGAATTCTATGCCACATAAGCTGCCCCCATCACTGACCTTTCTATGTTGAATGGAAAAATCTGAAGGAGGATTGTAAGTGTGTTTGGATGAATGGAGTCACATAGTTACAGTCCTCCCTGCAGCCAGGAACTGTCCACAATGGAGTTTTCTGATCAGGTGAAGAATTACATTCTAAGCAGAATGTGCTAGAATCCATATTTAGAACTTTTCACTCCATGCAGGAATATCAGGGCGCAGGGCTGAGGCTGCCATACACACCCCTTTTCCTTTTCTCAAATATAATTTAAGAACACCTGGAAAGGGCTTGGGTTACTGCTGGAAGCAGTGCCCCCATCTTGAATTATCCCCCTCTCCCCTGCAAAACATAGTATCACATAACCTATGTCATGACACTGTCCTATTTTGCATTACTCCACCACCGCAAGTGGCTGTCAACGATGTGGCTTCAAGTTAGTAAAATTTCATATTTTGGACCCCAACTATTAGTTTGAGTCCATGCCATTTCACAGATCACGCAACTACTTAGCCAGGTTTCCCATCAAATGCATTGTTGATAGGGGTGCCCTCAATCTTGAGCATCTGATAAGCCTACCTATAAGAGGCATGTACTTCAAGCCCTGGTTCTTGATCTTCACAGATGCATTGTGTAAGATGTAATGTATGAAGAAGGCTTATTGTTCGCCCTGGTTTTGCTGCCTTGCCAACCAGTACTTAGAATGGATCAGAGTAACTGCTAAGGCAGAACATCACAAACAGTCCCAAAGATGTTAGAATGTAACCTTCAATGGTAAGGTTGCTTGCTTTTTGTAAGTGATAATTAACATCCAGTTCCTGAACTGCAATGCGAAGAGCATCCTATAAAAATGGAGAATCTAGCCTTCCTCTGTTAAAACGCTCACAGAGAAGTGATGTTTATTGTGCAATTAGCATTTAAGCTCACATTCCAGGAATGGCAGGGGGCAGAGCTGGCTACACTATTAGACTGAGGTGGTGGAAGTCCCCATGGCAGAAGCCCCATGGGTGCCCTGCCACTTCTGCCAGTGGTGGAGAAGAAGTACAGTGGTACCTCAGGTTACATACGCTTCAGGTTACATACACTGCAGGTTAAGAACTCCGCTAACCCAGAAATAATGCTTCAGGTTAAGAACTTTGCTTCAGAATAAGAACAGAAATTGTGCTCTGGCGGCGCAGTGGCAGCGGGAGGCCCCATTAGCTAAAGTGGTGCTTCAGGTTAAGAACAGTTTCAGCATAAGAATGGACCTCCGGAACGAATTAAGTACTTAACCAGAGGTACCACTGTACTGATTTTTGGCCAAAATTGCACCATAAATGGTGTGAGATCTTGCAGAATGTACAAGATCTCGTATGATTTCGGCAAGATCTCACCCAGTTGGGTGAGATCTTAACTGATGCCAGCACTATTTCACAGCCAGCAGTAGAAGGGGGAACCTCTTCTCTGTGTGTATTTTACACAATTTGTCCACCATGAAGCTTGCACTTATAGGAACTGAGAACTGTACAAAAACTCACTTTGCTTTACCATGTGGTCTGAGTCCCATAAGTATATGAACTTGTCCCCTGCAAAAATAGTTTGTAATAACGAATGGTGAGGTTTTGAATCTAGCACACATACTGCTATTTTTGGTTCAGAAAAATAACACAGCCTACATACAGGCGATAATAACAGCTTATTCGGGATAATTATAAACTGAAGATCTAGAGTTTCTAAGGGCTGTTTTCAACATTATGCAATGAGGAATCGAGTCCACACACTCACTCTGCTCATTCCTTCACCCAAACAGTGACCAGCCTTTTCAGAAGCTTCAGAGAGATGCTTCTGACTACCAGTGATGAGTGAAAATTTCTCAAGGGACATTTTTGTTCTGAGTTCTGTCTTTTTCTTACTCTACTAGAAAAACAAGGCCGCCTTGCAGTTTTCTCTATATATATTTACCACCATTTTATGTCTGTGTGCTGGATGCAATTCCTCTATTCCCAGCACTGGAATTATGCTAGGACTGGGACATTGTGGAGGGTGTAAAAAATGGTTGTCCAGCTGCCAGTACTGTTGCTGCTGCTGCTGCTGCCCTGTTTTGCAAAACAAAACAAAACCGAAGAGAAAGGGGGAAAGTAATTATAGCCACAGCTGATGAGGAGCTCCACTTCTAGGAAACTGTTGGAGAATTTCTCATCCATCAGGAGAAATCCCATGAAATTTCTCTGTCCAGAAATTGGGCAGAGAAATGTATTCCATAGAACTAGACATGTAACAGAGTGGAAGCATTAGAATTCCAGGAATATACAAATGAAACAGCTGCTGATGGTTCTGAAACTATCAGGATAGCAGTGCAATAGGCGGGAGTGAAATTAACAAATGTTATTGCTTCTGGATCAAACAGCAGTTCTGTAGATTTTGGGAGACCTCATTATGTGTTTAAATTTCTGCATAGCAAACAATCCAGCATTATGAGAGGCAATTGCATTTGTTATATTATTCACAATGCAACGAAGCATGCATGTGAACATCTGTCTTATGGTGTGGAGGCATTGGTTATTAAGGCTTTTAATGAATTTTCAGCTTTGGGGGTGGGGGCGGAATCCAGAAGGCAAGCAGTCTGCTTTGTGTCTTTGTATTAAGGAGTTTGTATTCATATTCTCTCTTTCTTTCTCTTTCCATTTCTATCGTGGTTGTAATTATCATTCTATCATCTTGTTTTTATAGAATTCATCAGTCCCCTAGTTAGGAGTAAATGAAAGAGTGTCCCACTTCTCAAATCAAACTGTAAGTTATGCTGCACACACTTTCCCTCCATTAACTCCTTCCTTTGCCAGCGAGGAGCAGTGGATTAAGCAAATAAGTACCTAACAAAACCCTGACAGACCAAATTATGCCTTAGGCCAATTACTGTGAGAGAACTGTCTCATGGAAAATTATTTTTGGTAATAATAATATTTCTTTTTTAATATGAGAAGAGACGTCAGGCAAGAAGAAGCTAATGTGAAAATCCTGTGCTTTAGTGAACCTTGATTAATTTTAGGTTCTGCAACATAGCCCAAAACAATAAGCAAATCTATGTTTTTAATCTGCTTTCTGCTTGGAGACAGTAGTCTAAAAAAAGCTGAAGAAACAGCATCCTAGTGCATGTATCAATATGATCTGGGAAGTTGCAGTTTATGTAAGTGGAAAGCCAGTCCATTCTATATTTGTTTATGTCAAGGTAGGAAACTGTGGTGCTTCAAATTTTTGGAGGACTCTTAAGTCCCTTCAATCCTGACCATTGGTCTTATGGCTGGGGCAAATGTGAGTTTGTGTCCAACAACATCTAGAAGGCCACAGGTTCCCCAGCACTGCTTTACTTGGGGCATGTAACTGAGTGTAATAATAAATAATAAATATTTAACTGAGTGTAGTCAGCAGAGTTCATATATGTGGACAACAATCCTGTACACCTTTACTTGGGAATTTGTCTCCTTGAGTTTGTTGACCCTAGACAAGTGGGTTTAACTATGCAGCCTAAGTTTGCCCACTCACAGTTGGCTTGTTTTCTTCTTCACCTTACAGAAGATATAGAAAGTTCTTGGGGCAACAGCCTAGAGGACAAGCACCCAACTCCACATCTAGAAGAATTTATTCAGATGTATAGCCTGCCCTGAAGCCACAGTAGTGTGCAACATCCTTGTCTGAATTGGTGTTGCAAAGTTGGGGGTTAAATCTGAAACAATTGTGTGCATTTTTTTCTCAATGGTGTTAGGTCAGCATTTTTCAAACTGTGTTCTGGGGATTCCTGGGGCTCCTCAGAAGTTTTATCAGGGCTCTTTGATGAGAGCATCAGTAATGATGAAAGAGGAAAATATAATGTGTACTATTGTCAAATCTTTACAATACATGAGGTTGGCAGAAGCTGGGACAGAGCAATGGGATCTCACCACCATTGAGTGGGTTTAAACTGCGGATCTTCCAATCGGCAAGCCCGAGACTCAGTGGTTTACACCACAGTGCCACCCACATCCCAGTGCAAGTAGATAAATAGGTACTGCTGTAATGGCATTTCCATGGGCTCTGGCTTCCATCACAGTGTTCCATTGTGCCAGAAACAGTTTAGTCATGCTGGCCACATGACCCGGAAAGGTGTCTGTAGACAAATGCTGGCTCCCTTGGCCTGAAGTGAGATGAACACCGCACCCCATAGTTGCCTTTGACTGGACTGTACTGGACTGGACTGTCAATGGGTCCTTTACCTTTTACCTACAATACACAGTTGCAAGGAAGTGTTAGGTGTATTCTAGAACACACCTTGTTTACTTGTCATGATTCTGAAGCCACAAAAGGATAGTCAGTACCTTGTGTGAATAGAGTAGAAATCATTAAAGACTTCCCTTAATGCTCTACAAACCAGAAGCAGAATCTCCTAGCAAATATTCAAAAATTGTCCAGTAAACACATTGTTATCAAAAGTGATTGGTGTGAAAACGATTCCCTGAAGCGAGAAAGTTTGATAACTCTGTGTTAGATATATTATCATTATCATTGCTACTATATTATAATTGAATACCACGAAGCGAGTTCTCCATCATGGAGAGCATGTGTTGTGGAAGGGTTAACAAGACAACTCCCTTGTTGCTAGGCGGGTCAGTTTGGATGGCCATACTTGTGATTGGGCTCCTCTTGTTGTTGGGGAGATGTTGATGTTGCAAGTTGATGATTGACAGCCATAGCCCTTAAATTCCCTGCACGCAGCGTGGAGCTTTCTCTTTCGCAGTGTTCATCGGATCTCCTGCCCTCCCACCCTGTTTTCAGGGTCTTTTTTTGTGTTTGACCTTGCTATGCTAGGCCATTTGGTTTTTGCCTACTGCGTAGCAAATCATCACAACTTGTAAGGTTGCGGTTAGGCATTGGTTAAAATTGGTTGGTGGAGGGGTAAGGAATCGGCTGTGCCTTCCCCTCAAAAATTGCTGCTGCTGCAAGGGTATTCCGTTAAAGGAATCCAGGGGCTCCTCATGCTTTTGTCCGTACCCCCAGCAAGGGGCTAGGGCCACGCAACAGCCCCTGGGAGCATTTGGGGAGAGGTGAGGGCCTGGCACCCAGCTCCGTTCTCTCCCCTAAAGTGTTTACCCTTACTGACTTCGCTGGTTAGCGGATGTCAGTTCTGTCCCAGGGCGGGGGACAGATAGTCGGAACCAATGCCTAAGCCAGTGTTTCTCAACCTTATCTGGGCAACGGCACACTTGTTTCATTAAAAAAATCTCGCGGTACACCACCCACAAAATGGCGGCGGCAACGTCACACCACCCACAAAATGGCGGCGGCAACGTCGCTATGGTAACGGAAATCACCGTTACCGCTGCCGTTGTGGCGCAAAACCTGAGGGGAGAAGGTCGCCGCTCTGTCCCTTCGCTTCTTCGTCAGCGGTTGTGGCGGTTGTGGCAGCGGCGGCGGCTCCAGGAGGAAGCCCGCGAGCCCGGGCTATGACCTGCCTCCCGAGCTACCTGAGCGGCGGCAGTCCCTCCGCCGCCCTCCGCGCCTTGCTCAAGCCTTCCCGGAGGCACCAGCCGCCTGCTCCGCCGCCGCCACAGAGCCACCTCGCCTTAGCGCCCAGGGGTCACTTACCTTTTTGATGTGGACGGCCAGGCTCCCGCAGCTCTCCTTTCGTTGTAGGCGGCTCTGAGGGGTCCTCGCCGCCGCCGCAGCCGCCATGGCGTGCCAAAAAACCGAGAGCGGGAAGGAGTGCTCTCCTGGCTTCGCTCTCCTGGCTGCAGCGCTGCGGGAAGCAGCAGAGCCGGCCGCCTCCAGCCATGACGTGCGGGGGAAAGCCTCCCCACCATGGCGAAAAAGGGGGAAAAAAAGGCGGAAAAGCGGCTGCGGAGCCGCCCGCCTGCAGCCATGGCGGGCGGGAGGTAAACCGCCGCCATGGCGAGGGGAAAAAGCCCCGAAAACCCGCCGGGAAAGCGGCAAAAACAGGGGGAAAAGCCGAAAAAAGCGGAGGAGGAGAAGCGGCTGAAGCGGCGCTGCTGAAGCGGACTCCGCTGTCCGCCTGGCCGCGTCTCCTGACCCAGAGTCAGGAGGGTCAGGAGACGCGGCCAGGCGGACAGCGGAGTCGGGCGATGGGGGCGGCGGAGTCTGATCGTCATGGGGGCGGCGTGCCGGGAGCTTCCGCTGCCAGCGCGCCGGGGGCTTCCGTTGCCGGCGTTTTCTCGCGGCACATCAGCCGGTGTCTCGCGGCACACTAGTGTGCCGCGGCACACCGGTTGAGAAACGCTGGCCTAAGCAACCACTCACATTGGTTGGATTTAAATAAAGTTGTGGCCATAAATAATGCCAAAACCTTAAACTTAAATTGCTGTGTGAAGTGTGAATTTATTTGGGGGGTGTCTTGAGACCTCGACACGCAACTACTATTTACTATTACTAGTGCTATTTTTTCTAGAAAAAGAGGTTCTAGAACTCAACATGAACACCTCCCTTGTTCTCTTATAATGACAATGATGAACACATGAGAGAGGTCCTACAACTGCATTCTGGTGAGTTCTAGCTGGGAAATAAAGCCCTGACTGTTACTATTAATGAAATGTATTGGTTGCCTAATGCTGAAACCTCTAGCTTTTGTACAATTAAAACAATTAAAGCTATTCCAGCCAATACTACAGTTTAAAAAGCAAACTGGAATCCTCCCACCCACCCTCTGCCACATCAAAAGAACAATCACCATCAAATTAAAAGGGGAAATTGCTCAATATGGTGAAATGTGTTAAAATACAGTTCAAAATACTTAAAAGGTCCAGCGGGGGTGGGGAGAGCTCTTTACCTGCAGCAAAATGACATTAATGTAGGTTCCTGATCAGACTTTCATGGGATAAGTGGCATCACTTAAAAGGCTTGTCCCTGTGTTTCCACCCTTTGAACTTCATAAAGAAGAGGTACTTAGAGGTGTGCCTCTAAAGGGCTGAGGAAGAACATAAGGGAAGAGGTGTTCTGCTAGATATTAGGGTCCCAAACTGCAATGTGTGTATGTGTGTTCCTCCTCTTGTTCAGCTGGGATGAGACTGCAGTAGAACAGGGCTGAAAATTACATATGAACAGTAAAGTGTTGCCAATGTCTTCCAGGCGGTTTACCTATGCTATTACTTTATCGCTGCTTTTAAAAAAATTGCTATATATTCTGATATGGTAACTAAAAAGTATAGATGATATCCAGTGAGATGACATTGTGCAAATGAGCTCTTTGCAGAGGTCATATTGATTTGAAGATGGAAGGTCAATATAATATATTCAAATAGTTTAAATGATTGACAATTACCTTACCAGTGCTTGAATATTCCACCCACTGAAGCCATTCAAGAAGGAATATGAAAAAAAAAGCTAGTGACCCACAAGGGATTGCACCATTAATTGCCTTCTGGAAGATGGGCCTTTTAAAAAATCCAACAGTACAGTTGTTTTCTAATTAGAGGTTTCAGCTAACATTTGAGCTTATAATAAAAGCAGAAAGCCTGGATACAAAAATATCACCTTAATAGGTATATTTTCCCCTTTTGCAACTTGCAATGTACACTGCAAACATTATGAATGTGTAATTTGAATAGCTACCCCACAGCAGCAGAGATTTGATGCAAAGCCCAGTGGATACCCCAGAGCTGAATACATCACAAGGAAATATATTACCACCAGATCAAGATTAGATAAGGTATACTTTCATCAATACTTTATCTTAAAGAGCATGTCATTGAAAATGATATAATAAGATATTCTGTGTATTGAGAGGGGATATAATTTGCTTCACATATTATCTCTACTGAGGTTTCAGTAACCATCTTTCTAATGATTTTCTTTTTCGTTTCTTTTTTGGTTTATGACCTATCACACATTAATTTTGCATTTCACCCCCTGTTCAAAGCAAAGAAAAATTTGTGCCTGTTGTTTCAGGCTCTATTAAACTGCTTACATAAAGCCTCCTAATATTTTGAGCCACAGTTACTTTATTTATTTAGAGTGTTTATATTCTAAGCTTTCTTCTGCAGGAAGAGGAACTTCCTTCTGCATGAAGCTGTTGCATGAGCAGCACAACTTTCACAACCCTCCCTTGTTTACAGCAGCGGTGGAGAAAATCCAGTCCATGTCTGGCAGGGTCCTAATGTGGCCTATGAGGCATTTCCCCCAAACCACCCACACCTGAAGTTATATGGGATATCAGGAACAAGCAACAATCAACAGCTTCAAGGGCACTCTCAATAGCTCAATTAAAGCAGTTCATTCATAAAGCTGTACTCTCTATCAACACCAATCAGCTGACTGGCACTGACAGCAAGCTTCTTTGAAGGGGCATTGTTAGCACCAATCAGCTGTTTGGGTGCTAACAGTGTACATGCAAGTGAGCTTATCATAAGCATCAATCAGATGACAACTATGCTGGTCTGCAGAGGAAACATGTATATTTGCAGGCACAGTTTAAACCAGGCATTCCCAACCTTTGGCCCTCCAGATAAACGGCCTCGGCCCAGTATACCTGAAGGAGAGTATCCACCCCCATTGTTCTGCCTGGACACTGAGGTCCAGCGCCGAGGGCCTTCTGGCTGTTCCCTCATTGTGAGAAGCCAAGTTACAGGGAACCAGGCACAGGGCCTTCTTGGTAGTAGCACCCGCCCTGTGGAATGTCCTCCCACCAGATGTCAAAGAGAATAACAATTACCAGACTTTTAGAAGACATCTGAAGGCAGCCCTGTTTAGGGAAGCTTTTAATGTTTGATAAATTATTGTGTTTTAAAATTTTTGTTGGAAGCCGCCCAGAGTGGGTGGGGTATAAATAATAATAAATTATTATTATTATTATTATTATTATTATTATTATTATTATTATTATTATTATTTTGGACTACAATTCCCATCATCCCTGACCACTGGTCCTGTTACCTAGGGATCATGGGAGTTGTAGGCCAAAACATCTGGAGGGCCGCAGGTTGGGGATGCCTGGTTTAAACCCATAGGTGTTTTTATCATCACATCTTATCTGGCCCTGAATTAACAGCTGAACAGGAAATTCAGCATGGTTGAGTTGTGTTTACCTAATTCAACAGGACTGACTTCAGAATAGGCATGGTTAGGGATTTTGCGTTGTTAGTGATTTTAAAGAAAAGTTTCAGTAAAATCAGATGTGAAACTATTCTGCTGAGAAAACCCATAGCTTGTGTTCTGTCTTGACTTTCACATAAACTTCAACAGAAAAGTATTGCACCCCTATTACTCTTACCTTGCTTAAAGAGGAAGTGAGCTGAAAAAAGAGGAATTATCCAGTAACTCTCTGCTTACTCAGGCAAACTCCTTCAAAAAAACTCATGTGGAAAGCAAGCTTACTCGGACTTTCACAAAGCTCTTGAAGTCCCTCATCAAAGGCTTCTAGTAAACTTAGCAGATCCAGTAGAAAAATGAAACAGCCGTCATAAACAGACAGAACTCACAATGGAGGGATTTAAGAAATGGATCTGTATTGCAACTGGTGCCTTTTAATTTGTTAATAAATGACCCTAGAGTTACCTCTGAACAGACCGGTGGCCTCATTTGCTGCTGACACCCAATTATTCAGGGTGGTAAAAACAAAAAGGGATTGCAATGAGCTCCAAAGGGATATTTGCAATCTGGGTTGACACGCCATAAAATGATCGATGTAGGCAAGTTTAAGGTGCTGCAAGTTGGGTTAAAATATAATTTTTTAAAAAATAATATTTTATTACATTTTAAAATATAAACAAACAAACACCCACAAACATCTACAGACAAAACATACACAAACAAAAATATTTTCTTTTTCCATCACATTTCCCATTCATATTTTAGGGGGACTTCCCCCGACCTCATCCTCCTGGTTTTCCATACAACTCTCACTAGGCAGTTTCATCTTCATTATCAAGCCTTATCTATTATCTTAAGTATCATTATTATTCCATCTTATCCCGTTTTCTTGTTATAATTAAAAATTTATAAAACTAAGACTTCCGGGAACCCCTAGATATTCCTTCCGAATTTCTATTTTAAACCTAATAACTTCAAACATTTACTTAATTCTTTTTTAAAAATTTCCACCTATAGCTCCCTCTCCCCCTCCCAGTCTCGCAATTCCGCTGCCAGTTTTACAAAATCATATTCCCCAACCCCTCCTCCTTCCAACAGCTTCTCCCCCCCCCGCATCCCAGTGAGTTCCCTAAGAACCCTTCTTTAAAATCATTCTCATTTTTTACACTATACGTTAGAGATTTATAACCTAAATCATTCTCATTATCCCCAGTCCAGTCCAAATCTATATTAACCTATTTAGAGAGAAATATTCACTTTTTCAACCCACACCAGTCCTGAAGGGTTAAAATATAATTTAATTTCACCCACTGATAGAGTTTCCACTAGCAGTGGTTGACATGGCGCATAGTTTAACAAAAATGTTGACCCTGTGCATGTCAGCTTGGGGTTGGGAAATGTTCCATGTTAGGGATCATTAGAAAAGGGACCAAAATAGAACAGTCAGTATTATCATGTTTTCATACAGATTTGTTTTCCCCTGCTTGTGTTCATGAACAATTAAGATGGAAACTAGGACAGATGTGTCAACACTTCATGCTTCCATCTCTCCTTCCCCTCTTGTTGTGTTTCAGATCAGTTGGAAAATTGTCTATCTGTTTCTGGCATGAGGAATGGCAATTGTTATTGACGGTTTTGATAGCTGATATTGGTTTGTCAAGCCTAGGTCTCCTTGATTCATTGGCATATTATGGGATGGGAAAGCTATGCTAGCAAATGCTATGCCTCTAATAAGAGGGAGGGCATGATGCTGTAAAAATTAAATAGGGTGGGTTGGGCTAAAAGCCTTGATCTCTTGAGAGAGGATGAGGGAACATTGCTGTAAATAGGCATCTTCTGCCACACCAGATGGCTGTGGAAGCAGTTCCAGAGAAGTAAATGCTCCAAAAGAATTTCCAGAAGGGAATCGCTTAGAAGTGGCACACACACACACAAAATTAAAAACAACACAGCCTAGTAAATTACAAGTTAATTGCTTTCCTTGTCACAGCTTTAATGAACAGATTTTGACCCTTGTGCACATTTGGAAATTATTTATCCCTATTTTTCCTAGCCATTTATTAAATGTCTGTCAGCATACCGTGGGTGCACTGATGGACACATACAGTATAAATTGTTACAATTAGTTTATTGTTAGATTGGCATTCTTGCATTTGGCTAAACAAAAATGCTACACAGCTCCCCAAATAAGACATGAACAGAATGTTCACATTTCTGGGAACTAATTCATGCTTCCGGGTTCAACAATGATTGCAGCATCATGCATGCATGTTTTACTAGGGATCTTTGAAGAATTGGATCTTTGTAAACCTTTGATACAGATGGACCTGATCTATGCCTCCAGGACTAATGTGTGCTTTGGAGTTAAGTTTCCCACCAGCTTTTACACTGAATCTTCTGTTGCAGTTTTCAGCTAATTGTTTTCAAGTTTTTTCGCCCTTTTTGTTTTTGTTTTGTAGAGCTGCCATCCCCTCAACACACACAATGTCCCACAACAAAGAAAAATGGTGGTCAAAATGATGGTCATGGAAGAAGCTGAACTATTTGTGAATGGTGAGCTTCAACCCTGGAAAAGGGTGGGGAAATATATCCTCCCTGGGGAGAAATTTGGATAAAATCAGTGAATTTTGCCACCCGCCTCTACATTTCTTTCTCTGCCCTAAATTCTTGTAGAGAATTTTGAGAGGTCATTTGCACACAGTTCTAGAATTTTATTTCCTTTTTATCTTCAAGTTGAAGAACCATTCTTCTTTAGAGTGCCATCTGCAGAGAGAGAGAAAGAAGGGAGGAGGGAAAATCTTTACACAATTCATCATTTTCCCACCCTTGTATTTGCTAAGAGATATTGAAGCTGTGGATCATTGTGGCTCAGATGTAACTCTTGTTAAGTCTGTCAGCTTTTGCCTGTGGATTGATTGCCAGCAAAAAGTATAGAATGTATCCCTTTGCTTTCTAATCTGAATTTATGCCCACATCACCAGCAGGATTTCTGACGCAGACATTGGAAACCCTGTGTGTGCTTCATAGCTCATCACTATCCCCACTGAAAAGGCATCAGACACCTTGTTGTGGACCAGTGGTTGGGGAAAATATGCCTTTGGCTGCCCCCCCCCCGGGCAGCGAGCATCACTTTCTGTTTTGTATGCTTTTTACTTATTTGCTTTTCCATGTGTTCCCTTGTGCTGTGAGTGCCATGAAATAGCCTTTGTTCAGAGCAACAGCAAGCAGTGTGCTCATCTCGCACTCATTTTGACACTCTATGCTCTCTCCATAGGTTTACCAGGCACCTGTTGCAATATTCATACTTGGAGCTTTCCTGTTCTCCAGTGGTGAAGAGGGGCTTGCTTGCCCCCCCTTTTCCATTTCTGTAATGTAACTGTCAACAGATGTGACTGAAGGCAATGAGACATGTGGTTGTACAGTGAGCTCATTCTCAGAAAGCAGAAAATGGGAGCAAAGCAAGTGAGACATTCAGGAGGCCAGCACACAATTTTACTCTTCAGCTTACCTGCATTATTTAAGAACCGTTAAACACAGAACTGAGGGTAGTTTTTCGAGGTGAATTCAGGTTTTCTGCTAAAAATGGCAGCCCCATGTTGATTTCTCTCTCCTTTCCATGTAGTAAAGCTATCCATGACCTGATGCTAATGTGCTGTGTGTTTCGTAGCAGAGACTAGTGGCAGCTAATGATGTGGATGGGAAGTGAGAAAATACACATTGTGACGATGTCAAGAAATGGGTAAGTTTTTCTGCCTGTTAAGCTGGGAAGCAGAAATAACTTGACATCAGACCACTTTTTGGGGTGGCAAAGCTACTGCCAGTTTTGCAACAAGAGCTGCTGATTGTTAAGTATAGTAAATTAATTCACTGAAATTGTAAGTGCTTATATGCATTGTTGTTGTTGTTGTTGTTGTTGTTGTTGTTTAGTCATTTAGTTGTGTCCGACTCTTCATGACCCCATGGACCAGAGCATGCCAGGCACTCCTGTCTTCCACTGCCTCTCGCAGTTTGGTCAAACTCATGTTGGTAGCTCCGAGAACACTGTCCAACCATCTCATCCTCTGTCGCCTCCTTCTCCTTGTGTCCTCAATCTTTCCCAACATCAGGGTCTTTTCCAGGGAGCCTTCTCTTCTCATAAGGTGGCCAAAGTATTGGAGCCTCAGCTTCAGGATCTGTCCTTCCAGTGAGCACTCAGGGCTGATTTCCTTAAGAATGGATAGGTTTGATCATCTTGCAGTCCATGTGACTCTCAAGAGTCTCCTCCAGCACCATAATTCAAAAGCATCAATTCTTCGGCAATCAGCCTTCTTTATGGTGCAGATCTCACTTCCATACATCACTGCTGGGAAAACCATAGCTTTAACCATACAGACCTTTGTCGGCAAGGTGATGTCTCTGCTTTTTAAGATGCTGTCTAGGTTTGTCATTGCTTTTCTCCCAAGAAGGAGGCATCTTTTAATTTTTTGACTGCCGTCACCATCTGCAGTGATCATGGAGCCCAAGAAAGTAAAATCTCTCAATGCCTCCGTTTCTTCCCCTTTCATTTGCCAGGAGGCAATGGGACCAGTGGCCATGATCTTAGGGTTGTTGTTTTTTATGTTGAGATTCAGACCCTATTTGTATGCATTACTATGTGTCAAAATTAGATAGGTTGGTAAGTGAATTCTAGAGAGTTCTCTAGTTGTTCTCATGTGATTGGCTAACGCTGGTCACATGGCAGTATCTAGTGAAGGAGAGACTCCAATTTATGTGAAGCAAGATGAGTTGCATAGAGTGTTGGAATGCTTCTTCACTGCTTCAAAGAAAGAGAGCAAAGCTGCAGGAGAAGGTAAAAGTGGAAATTTCTCATAGGAGCTGCAAGGCATGGTTGAGTGCTGAGCTCTGGAAAGAGAGAACATGCAGTTGTTTGGAAGTTAGAAGAATATAAGATAAGATAAGATAATTTATTGTCATTGCACAAGTACAAGCACAAGTGCAACGAAATTGCATGCCGTCCCGTTAAAAAACCAGAAAGAAACAAACAAACAAAAAAAAGGACTTCCGGTCGGCGTGCCGGCGAGGATGGTCGGGGGGACATGTCGCTCCTGACATTCCCTCGTCCGACCGGGAAAAGGGGAGCTCGCGACAGCGCCGCGACCCCCAAAACCCCCGGGAAGGGCGTCCCGGGGTCTAAGGACCCGCAAGGGCTCGGACGCCGGACCTGCCCTTCAGGGAGCAAGGCTCCCGAAGCGGGCGGGCGGCGGAGCCCCAGGGTCCGTTCAATCCCCGTCGGGCGAAGCTGCTAGACCGTCCCCGCGGAGCGCGCCGATTCCTCCAAATTTGCTGATTCGGAACTGTGAGTAAAAAGGGAAGGGAATTTGGACTCAATTTGGCCAGGTGTGGGAAGAAAGCACGGAGGTCCCTTCCCCGCCACTGCCACAAATATGGAGGTCGATCCCAGCAGTTGGGAGGAAATATAAACAGGAGACATTGTTGCGGAAGCGAAAGCTAAGACTCTAACGGGGGGAAACTTTTGTTACAAGTTCTTAAAGTGCCCCTCTCCCAAAACCCTGAGAGAAACCTGGCTAAAGAAGATAACTTTTGTGGAATTTATGTGACTTTTGAAAAATTTGTGGAATTTATGTGACTTTTGAAAAAGCTACCCTGGAGTATGGAGGTGCTGAGAGAAATCAATGAGAGACTGGATGCGTTTAGAGACTTAATCATCAAGCACTTCCGGAGGGGCAGCTGTTCACAGGAGTGCATTCCTAAGCGTCAAGAGAAGGGCAGAGAACAGAATGAGAGACATAACAAGCAGAAACCTCTGACCGTGGGAAGAAGAAGGATAAAGAGGAAAAGACCTAGGAAATTTTCTCAATGGCAAAGGACAGTGTCACACAAAAACGGCAAGAGAAATGGAACTGCAGCTACATATGGAAGAAAAGATTGGATGTATAATGGCTAAAGCAGAAATAGAAGTGAATAGATAAGATGAAATGAGTACAATGATTAGATTTAGATATTAGACAAATAAGATAAATAAATATGTGTTAATTGATGAGGAAAAACCTGAGTAATAAGATTTATCAATGTAACCAATGTAAGGGATCGGGGAAGTCCAAACCAGACCAACATTAGAATCCTAAAAGCTTGACCCAGGGATTGGGACAAGACCAGATAGATAGAAAGGCTGTATGGTTAAACAAAAATGAATTGTATACCTCTGTGAGAGGGGGGGAATGAACTGTAAAGAGGCTCCTCCTAGTGAGAGGCGGGGAGCCCAAGAAAGTTTAACCAACGCATGTCCTTGAATGTATGTTTCTGAAACTATTTGCAAAAAACCTTAATAAATATTATTTTAAAAAAAGAAACAAAAAAACAGCACAAAACACACACACACCAAAAAAAAAAAAAAAAAAAAGCCACACATACACCCATCACAGCACTCCAAGGTCATATTATCTGGTTACAGCATTTAAGGTGGTTATAGCTCTTGGGTAGAAACTGTTCTTCAATCTATTTGTCCTTGATCTAATTGTTCTGTATCTTCTACCCTAAGGCAGTGGTGCAAAGAGACTATATCCTGGATGAGATGGACCCTTTAAAATATTGTTAACCTTTTTAAGGCAACGGGAACTGTATAGTTCTTCCAGAGATGGGAGAGGATGACCAATAATATTTTGGGCTGTGGTTATGACCTTCTGAAGTATCTTCTTCTCCCTGGCTGTGCAGCTGGAGAACCAAGCACAAATACAGTATATAAGGATGCTCTCTATGGAGCCTCGGTAGAAGGACACCAGCAGTCTCTCACTCAGATTGTTCTTCTTTAAAAGTCTGAGGAAATAAATTCTTTGCTGGGCCTTCTTTACCAGAGCAGTAGTATTTGCGCTCCAAGTCATACCCTGCTCTATAATCACTCCCAAAAACTTGAATACAGCCACCCTCTCCACCTGGTCCCCGCCGATATACAGGGGCTGAATATCCACCTTTCCGCCCCTATAATCCACCACCAGTTCCTTGGTCTTGGCAGTATTAAGAGCCAGATTGTTATCTCTGCACCAAGCACAGAACTGCTCCACCTCATCCCCTCCTGAAATGAGCCCCATCACAGTAGTGTCATCAGCAAACTTGATGATTTTGTTGCTGGAATAGATGGCTGTACAGTCATACGTATAGAGGGTATAGAGCAGGGGACTCAACACACAACCCTTAGTTAAGGCTGTGGGCATATGTGACCCTACTCTAACCCTCTGAGACTGTAAGCCCATGTTTGGATGAGCATGTGACTATAAATATTATGTTTTAATTCATCTATAATTTTAGTTTATTTTATTTTTAAATATTTTTTATTGATTTTTAAGATTTTAACCAAAAAGAATAACATAATATTCCATATCTAAAAATGTATTACATATAATAAAAAAAGAAAAAGAGAAAAAACATTAAAATTTCTTACATAACTTTCCTTTACATTATTGTAAGACTTCCCTCGGTCCCACCCATCTGAATTTCATTTCCTTCACTTTCTTAAGCAGTTTCTAAAAACTAACATCTTAACCAAATTGGATAATTTATCTATAATTTTAAGTTTCTGCAAGTAAAGTTTTTGAATGTTAATGTCTTGACATTGGTTTAATTTCCAAAGAAGGTTGTATGTCATATATATGATTTGAGCTCCTTAGCTGTGATTTCTCTACCCTTACTTCAACACTGATTATAATCTCCTCCTCACTAATCTGATGGGAAGACATGGGGATTTGTGGCATGCAGCAAGCCAGCACAATAAGCAGGTGCTTGTGCAATGATGTGTCTCTGCCTTGGCTTTACTATAGACCAGAAATGGCATCACAAGCATGTGCACTCCACGTACCAAACCATATGCCAATTTAGAACTCTTTGAAACTTTTTTTTTTTAGTCATTTGTAGAGAAAGCTCAGAATCATGGGCCAAATTTGAGCATAGCTGTCAACTTCTGGATTTGAAAAGAAGGGATTTTTTCAAACTTTCGGATTTGAAAATAAGGGATGCTGCGAGTGCAGTGCAATGGCACCAAGTAGCCTCGCCACCCTGCGCTCCAGAGGCTGCGCGCGAACGGGTCAGCGAAAGAGCGAGCGCATAGATGGCAGGTAGGTTGTCTGTCTGGTTGGGCGTGAGGGTCTGGATGCACAAGCTATGCAAGCTCCGCCCCCAGTCGGTCTCAGACTCCTTATTGGCAGCTGAGCAACGCAGCTGAGGAGCCTCCCTGGCCGGCAGGGAGGGAGAGGAGCTGCTTCCTTTGAAATGCGGGAAATTTAAGGGATATCAACAATCTGGGATAGCAGCGGGAAATGGCATTGGAATAAGGGAGTTTCCCACAAAAAAAGGGAGGGTTGACAGCTATGAATTTGAGTGAAGTGGCTTTCCACTCACTTCACTTGGAATGTCCTTTTGATAGAACATTAGGAAAAAAGTGGATGGGACTCCCTTCTGCCTTGATCTCACTCAGTTTAATTATGCTAATCATATCCCTCTATAAAGTTTTGGCCATTTTAATCCCAGTCATGTGTGTCTGAGTCTGCCTTCTGCATACCACAAAACCAGTGGTTCCCTGTGTCCCACTTTCCTCTTATCTTGCTGAGTTGATGCCATCATTTATAAGCACATGCATGGCCTGCTTGGGAGGCTGAGGCATTCTATTTTATTTCCAATGGCACTTCCAAGTGAGTGTCCTTACTTGTAGCCTTAGGCTTAAATAAACTAGTAGCATGGTTGGCAGAGTTAAGAAATGTGTCTGATATGAATACTGTCTGATAGACATTTTAAGTACTATTAGTGCCATTCTAGACGACAGTAGCTACGCTGAGAAGAAATCACATCGGAAAGTATTTTTCATGCCTGACTGACAAGTAGATAAGGGCATTCTTGGTAGACTAACAACCCATCTCTAGTGCTCACTTAGCATACTGAGAAATATATGATGTGTGCTGATGCACTGCATTTTACAAAAGTGGCCTTGATGCTGGACAATCTAGACTTTCAGTTGAGTTGCTTAGCCTGTAATCATGGGGGCTGGGAAATTAGTTGGTTCCTTTTTAGCGCAACGAAGAAGAGCTGAATGTTCAAGGAAAACTCATATTAGTGGTTTTAGCAACTGTTTCCCCAAGACATCAAAATTCCTAAAAGAGGCTTTGGAAATTGTTTCCATTTCTTACTTTTAAGTGAGGAGGCATAGTGTATTTAGCTAAGACACACAACATCTCAATAATGGAAATGGTATCAAATATAAAGTGTAATGAAAATATGGTAATATTCTAGTGCCGCAATATATTTATTTGTGTGTGTGTGATTTTTCTTCAGAATAAGTTTGGTTATTTCTCATAGCACTTCGAATGCTCAGTTTTTAAAATTACTTTCTTTTTAAATAAGAGTTTTGTAAATTCCTCTCCGTAGAGTTTCTGTGATTGAGCATTACAAAAATGTAGCAGTTGTTGGAAACTGCTATGTGTAGAATATCTGTGATTTTCTACTTCCAATGTGAAAACAAAATATCCCCATTGCAGATACTTTTATAAAATCACACAGATAATGTGTGACAATATTATCCCTGAAACTGTTAAAAAGTACCAACGAGCTGCACATATTAGAGTGCAATTAAGCAAACTACTGCATGCAGTGTGCAACACTGTTTTCGATCTGCCTTATGCCACTTAGGAAGAGTCTGTGCTTTTGAATGGGGAACGTAAGTGCAATGGAGCTGGTTGCAGATAAGAACAAGGCACACAATGTGGACAAATAATGCATATTTTCATTTAGAAAGCCACATATCCATTCCTGAAGATTAGTCTCCTGATCATGCATGTGGGCACTTAGAAATAAACATTTATAAATAAATAAAATTTTAAAAAGCAAGCTATGCACACTCCAAAGTCTAGAAATAACATAGAGGCAGTAGTATCTCATTGAAAAACTCTGAGCAAAGTGATGAAAGGGGGGGTTGAGTTACCATATTTCAAGAGGTAAAAATCCGGACAAAAAACTTGGTTGAATTTTGGGGGGCGATTGCCTGCTTGCCCCCCAGCTGCCAGATGCTGCCAGAACCAGTGCACGAACAGAGCCCAGGCTGACTTTGCCAGAGTCTGAACCCAAACCGCCCACACACAAAAAGATAAATAAAATTTAAAAAATCAAACCCAGACAATTGCTATAACTTGTAAAAATCCCTCTGAATGGGCATGTAGGCCCCCCAAAAGAGGACATGTCCGGGATTTCCTGGACATATGGCAACCCTACTTGGGGGGATTTGTGATAGAAACTGGAACCAAATCAATCAACACACATAAAGAGAGAAAGATAAAGAAGGGGTGGAATTAAGATTTATTTATATAATTGATTTGTTATAGAGATTGGGGACAGGTGTAGGATAAACAAGACACACACACAGTACAGATAGGGAGAAATTGGATTCAGTTCACATTTGACAGCAAGCCATCCTTCAAAACACAACTATTCTTCAAAATCCACACTTCTCTGAATTTTGCATTGCACTTCTCCAGCCGAGTAATGTATTCAAAAATTGCATTTACTAGGGTAAAGTGTGCATACAAATGCATAGTACATTAGTGAAATTAGCAAGCAAAATGTATTATATTGGAGAAATTTGCTTTGCCCAAAAGCGTATGCATACAAAAAATGTGCATGCAGGGAGAAATTTGCACTGAAACAAATAAATTCACAAACTCGTGTGGAAATTTAGAGAGCTGAATTTAAAACTGGGAAAACAAGAGACTGAAATTGACATGTTCATTCATCCACAGGCCTCCATGGATACAGACCTAAACAACCTGTCTGAAAAATTTCTGTGCACAAATGAAACACAACCACTACAAAAGGAAATTTATGCAACTGATCATTTCACTGATATAGTACAAAGCTGTACTATATCATAAGCTGTACAGAAGCTAATACAGTGCAAAGTTTTATATGCATTTGCAATTACAAGCCTCATTCTTTGTGGGGCACCTTTGCCCAGCAGTGTTAAGCTCCGTAGACTGAAGCAAAATATTGGGCAAGTTTTTGCCTACTATCTTGCCTGTGCAATGGGCTCATGGGAAAAAGCTGTCCTGTGAGCCCTTGCTGCAGAGGGGTGGGTAAAGCCTATTTAAGGCTGCTTCTCCTAGAGCTCATGGCCATTTCATCTCAAGAGCTTCCCATCTACTCACCCTCGGGTTAGAGCATTCACTGAGCAATTTTGGGTCACTGGTTGACAGGTACAGAAATGATTTTTCTCTCTCAACCTATTAGAACTTGGAAGGTTTTTTCCCCCAACCGTTGTCTCAGTGAAATCATGGCCTTCCTTTGTTAGGTGGAAGAACATTGTTTGTTGAGGCTAGAAATGACATTGGGCGGGATCAACATGGTATAGGAAGACCCTGTTAAAGGGGGGGGAGATTGACCACAGCACCCGCAAGCTTGGGTTGGGGCATCTGTCTGGTTGGAATCTGCATCCTACCTAGCCGCCCAGTGAGACGTTGCTTGCTTGGTTTGCATCACAGTCTCAGTATTCGGTCCAGTATACCTGAAGGAGCGTCTCCACCCCCCATCGTTCTGCCCGGACACTGAGGTCCAGCGCCGAGGGCCTTCTGGCGGTTCCCTCACTGTGGGAGGCCAAGTTAGAGGGAACCAGGCAGAGGGCCTTCTCGGTAGTGGCACCCGCCCTGTAGAACATCCTCCCATCAGATGTCAAAGAGAAAAACAGCTACCAGACTTTTAGAAGACATCTGAAGGCAGCCCTGTTTAGGGAAGCTTTTAATGCTTAATAGATTATTGTATTTTAACATTCTGTTGGAAGCCGCCCAGAGTGGCTGGGGAAACCCAGCCAGATGGGTGGGGTATAAATAAATTATTATTATTATTATTATTATTATTATTATTATTATTATTATTATTACTCCCAGGGGGAAATGTGACATTTGTAACACACATGGGGGCAGGTTCATAGAGCCCCATATTCTAGCCACTTGTCAACATAGATGTAATTACCTTTAAAAAAAAAACTTGAAATAGAGACTTTGGACCACCTCATAATGGAATCCACGGGACTGGATCCAATTGAATTACTGATCCAGGTGTACACACCAGGTGAGTCAACTTCAGAATCCGATGTTGTCACATTCCATTTCCACCCCAGAACAGGGACTGTAGGCATGGTGCCTCTCTTCCCCTCCACACCATTACTATCACAGGGCTAAGTGGTCACAGGGCACAGAACACAGTAGCATGAGGACACAGGCAAGTTCTGTTAAGGAGGGGGAGATAAATTTACCATTAAGCATACTGCACTACATCTATTGTATTTCACAAGCTGGTGATGGGAGAGAAATATGATTAACAACTCACATTTTGCTTGCAGCCTACGGAGCAACCCAAAACCACAGAATGCTTTCATATTACCAGAGCCAATGCTGGTTGGAATCCTGCTAAAACAAATACAATGCGCTGGAGGATATCAGGCATTTGTGTGTTAACATGTTGTCTGCTATAGAGCATGTGTTTTACTTTGCTATTCTTTCTTTTCTACAAGGGAGCTATTTCTGCTCTTGCTTGCTTTGTCAGTTTTTCAGGGTAATGTGACAGCATGTGCAGCAAGCCAGAACTGTGTTCCAGCTGCAAACATTTCTCCAACATTTGTTGTTGTTGTTGCCACACTTTTGTTTTCCCAACTTGAGAATATACTCACAGAGCCTGTAGACCTCTTGTCACCTACAGGAACTTTAAGAGCCATGGATAGGTCAAGGTCTCAAAGGTAGACCATCAACTTCCTTCAGCAGATCTGTATGTGGCACAAGAGGTTGGATTGTCTTAGCAGTTCAGTAAGACTTGCAGAAACACCTTCAGAGCAGAAGAAAAGCCTGCTGAATCAGCTCAGTAGCTCATCTTGTGGCCAAGCAGATGCCTTGGGGAACTGTCCCCTCTTGAAGTTTCCAGCAACTGGTATTCAGAAGTGGTAGTGGAATTTAGCCATCAAGGTTTCCTTGACCTGGCAGCCTCTGATGTCTATTTGTGAAGGTGATTGGCCTGGATGATGGATGATGGCGGATGCAAAATAGATTTCGAGGGGAGGTGGTCAGTGAGAAGATAGTTTTATAACCATAATTATTCTACAGTATAACCATAACAAAAGCAGTTGGTGCTGTAAGAGATGTTGCAACCTCTCCACTACTCACATTGGATTAATGCAGAGTTGCCATACGTTCAAAATTTCCCAGACACATTGTCGGAATATCCAGGAAAATAGCTCAAGTTTGGGCAAAACTATAAAAAAAAAGCTCAGCAACTTCTGTGCCGGATTCCCCCCTTTTGAAATGTGGCAACCTTAATTAATATTGAAATAGGAATGGGTGCATCAATAAATTTGGTTTTTTTTTAACAGTTTCTTATGTTTCCAAACTTAAGTTCAGTTTGCCCCATTTCCACATCAGTTTGATTTTTTTTCTAAAAAAACAGACCACTCACAAATGCATATGCATTTACCTGCACATTACTTCTAATGTACATATTTTGTACACAATTTTTGTGCACACAAAAAATATTGCAAGCAATTTCCCCCCAGTGTTAAATAACTGCATTGCAAGATTTGGAGCTTTGCACATTACAAAGGATAGTTTTACCTTAAAATGCAAACTGAACAAATTCATTATGTTGCTCAGAATGAACCCAAGTTGTTTCCTCTGAAAACAGAAACACTGTGGCGCATTTCCCATGCCAATTTGAGGTTCAGAAGTTACTCACTCACCTACCTCACCAGCCCTTGACATCAGCCCTGCCTAATCCTCTAATCATCTTTCCCATTAGTTCCCAATTCACAGACATCACCTCTCCCTTCCCTTTCAAGGCTTGGCAGCTGCTGTCAAAGATAGAGAAGTACCATGGGGGTGTGAGGAGCCTGTTGCTCCCTCCCCCCCTCTTATATACGAGGTTGAAAAGGTTAGTGGCTCATGGGAGAGGTAGTTCTACATGCCCCTCCATATTTTTTTATGCATTCATGGATTATCTGAAAAATGCTATGCAATCAATACTGATAAACAAGAAAATATGCATCAAATCTTTATGACCGCCAAATACCACTAAAAGTCTTAATTTTGCTATACAGACTGGAAGTGATGCATCTTCACTGAATTTAGAAAACCAAATCACAGATAAAGATTCTTTGCATGTGTACGTTTTGCTGATTGCAAAAATGAAGCTGCAATCCAATACCCATTTACTTGGACTGGCAGCAACAGCCCTATAAATGGTAAAGGGACCCCTGACCATTAGGTCCAGTCGTGTCCGACTCTGGGGTTGTGGCGCTCATCTTGCTCTATAGGCTGAGAGCCGGCGTACAGCTTCCAGGTCATGTGGCCAGCATGACTAAGCCACTTCTGGCGAACCAGAGCAGCGCACGGAAACGCCGTTTACCTTCCCGCCAGAGCGGTTCCTATTTATCTACTTGCACTTTGACGTGCTTTTGAACTGCTAGGTGGACAGGAGCTGGGACCGAGCAACGGGAGCTCACCCCGTCGCAGGGATTCGAACCGCCGACCTTCTGATCAGCAAGCCCTAGGCTCTGTGGTTTAACCCACAGCACCACCTGGGTCCCCTTATATCCTATTATATCCCCTTATATCCTACAGCCCTATATATCCTATTAAACGAAAATCCTTGCCTTCTTGCCCTTTGAAGATGAAGTAGGGTTACTTAGTGCTGAAGCAATGGCATGCACAGATGCAGTTCCTCTTTAATGTCTCAGGACTGAGCCCTGGAATCCAAAGTAGATTCGAAGATCACAGGTTTGAAAGCTGATCTCTGGTGATCTTTGGTTTTTATTCTATACAGCAGAAACATAGGGCCCATCACCTACAGAGAAAGTGAAAAGCTTTTGAAATCTTAACTGTAGTGGATTTTTTATTTTATTTTGGTAGAACTTGCTGATTTTTCCAAGGAAGATATATGTATGTGATATTTGTCATATGTATTATACATGATGTTGTATGGGTAAAGAATATATTTTTTTCTGTTCATTTTAATATCAGCCTTCTCATATTCATTATATTGCGTTATCTGCAAGATTCTGCAATGCTCCATTCTGCTTGTGAATGGAAATTGAAAGGAACTAGGGCAGTTTCCAAAGCAGATGGACTCCCAAGAGGAAACTGTTCCAGAGTTAGTGAGATTTTGACTGAGATATCCATAGAAGTTTCCTCAAAGACAAAACTTCTGAAGGAATGGGTTAGTCAGGATACACGTACATTAGACATTGGTGATCACTTCATCAAAACAGTCCCCCCACCCCATATAATGAGAATGAAGTAATAGTTACAGCTTATTTTGATCATATCCTTCTGGCATATACGAGCCAAATAAAGTATTTGGATACAAAGTTGGACATAGACCACAGAGAGCAGGGTGCAAAGCTACCCTTGATCTTTGGTCAGCTGCCTGTTCTCTTTGTAACCTGCCTCACAGGGTAGCTGTGAGATAAAAAATTGGGGAGATTGAAGAGGGATGAGAAGGCCAACTGTCGCAGACTGGTTGGACACAGAGAAATGGTAGAAGGAACTACCTGGGGAACCAACAAGGGAAGAGGTCTCAAAGCTCAGGTGGTGGGACAACAATGAGGGAGAAGACTGGGAAGAGGAGGTAGCACAGGGTAAGAATTCCTTCCAATCCTTTGCTGCAGGGCCACAGGTGGAGCCTGTAAACATGCCCTGGAATAGGGAGGAAGCCAAACTCGCCCATTTTAGGTAACTAACCTAAAATGCTAACTGCTCAAGCTGTCTTGATTAGATTAATTGTGTTAATTTGGTGGTTCGCAGATCCTCAGTGCTGTTGGATTTGAAGAAGAAGAATAAAAATTCCACCATAGTTGTTGGTTATGGATTGTACTGGCAATTACAGTGGTACCTCGGGTTAAGTACTCTTCAGGTTAAGTACGCTTCAGGTTAAGAACTCCGCTAAGAACAGAAATCGTGCTCTGGCGGTGCAGCGTTTCAGGTTAAGTACGCTTCAGGTTAAGAACGGACCTCCGGAACGAATTAAGTACTTAACCTGAGGTACAACTGTAGTTCCGTTTCCCAGGTTCCTTCCTTTAGAGCCAGTGCTTTTTTTCTGGGGGGATGCAGGGGTACACATACCCCCTAAACATTTTGTGAATCTAAGTTTGAGGGGCAGTATTTCAATATGAGTAGGAAAATGAGAGTAGCCCTAAAGAATTTTTTTAATATATAGAAAAAAAGCACTGTTTATAGCTATATACTTTAAAGCAGTTTGAGATTGGGATTGTGTGTCCAATATTGCCCAACAATAGTGGGCATATTTTCAGACAAAGTTGAACACTTTTAAATTTGGTTTATTTAAACCAGAGAAGGTTAAGCATTTGCACAATTTTGGCTGTGTTGTCTTATGTGTAATGCTTTACTAGCTGTTTCAAACTGGCCGTAGTGTGTTTATCATCTCTCTACAGCAGGAGAATGTTTAAGTAATTTCATGTTGCATCCTCCCAGTGCATGATGCAGTGAAATTTCAAGGGAACTTAAGAGCTTTCATTCACTTTCCCTCCCTCCCTTCCAATGCCATTTGAATTAATAATAATAATAATAATAATAATAATGGTAATAAAATGCATGTATAAAACCCAAATTATATTCTTGATCCAATTTTGTTCACAGCACATTTGTTACAGATTTGTGCTTCTAATCCTCATTCACAGTTCAACTCCTGAGAGGGAAAAAGAAGGCTTTGAATCATTCCTTCCATTTTATACAACTACTCTTGCTATTTAATGGCAACAATGCCCAGCATTCGTAATAGCATTTCATTACTGTTGCAAAAGGGTTTTATAAACATAACCCAATTAAGCTTATAATGCTCCCACGGGATGAAAAAGAATAATTTCAAATATCGTCCTTGAATGCAGCACTCCCACACATACTACCTTTCACGTCAAAATGTAGCAGTTTTGACAAGTATTCCATGATCACCCAATTTCATTCCTTTGTGCTTCTTTGATTTATTTTTATTTTTTTTCAAAAAAGCTCCTAGACTCGATGACATTCTCAAGGTCACCACTGGAAACTTGGGTGCAATATGAGGGAGCAAGAGAAAAAAAAATGCGATATTTTCATTGTTGTATTATCTAGCAGTGATGGCTCTGGGATTTGAGGAGGGCTTTAGTGGGTGGTTTGTAGAGACAGTTTGTAGAGATGGTTTGGGATGTGGGTGGTGCTGTGAGTTAAACCACTGTGCTGCTTGGGCTTGCTGATCAAGAGGTCGGTGGTTCGAATCCCCACGAGAGGGTGAGCTCCCATTGCTCAGTCCCAGCTCCTGCCAACCTAGCAGTTCGAAAGCACACAGTGCAAGTAGATAAATAGGTACCGCTCCAGTAAACGGCGTTTCCGTGCGCTGCTCTGGTTTCGCCAGAAGCGGCTTAGTCATGCTAGCCACATGACCCGGAAAAAACTGTCTGCGGAAGCGGACAAACGCTGGCTCCCTCGGCCTTTAAAGCGAGATGATCACCGCAACCCCAGAGTCGTTCGCGACTGGACTTCATTGTCAGAGGTCCCTTTACCTTTACCTTTTTAGTGGACAGTTTGTAGAGCTCCTAGCCAGTGTCTTCTAGCCAGTGGGTCCTGGTGAATTGACTTACCTGCAGTGGCAGCTGGGAGGGGGGAAATAAGAGGGAACAGGGCAGGCATAAGCAGTGGAGGCTCTCATTGTGCTGGGGGAACTGACAGTTGCCTAGGGATGATGGATAATGATGCCATTCTTGTTGAGGAAGATGCCTTCTGAGGGTCCCTTTCCTGCCTGGGCCCAAGTCTTTCCCACTGCTTTCAGTGCTACCCATTCACTTCCCTTTGAGCCCACAGTTACCCAGAGGAATCTAGAAACATAGGAAGTGGCCTGATCCTAAGCCAGCTTTTGCTCCATTTAGCTCAATATTGTCTACACCAGAAGTCTTCAACATTTTAAGATTTTAATCCAAGCATGCATTTGAGGACCCATTTTTTTCTCTCTCTTTCCCCAACCCCATATATTTCTATGGTAGTAGTGCTGCTGCTGTTGCCCACATTAGATTAGACCATGAGCTGGTAGTGGATCCAAACCCACCCAGATGAGGATCAGTGGTCTACACTAAATGACAGTGGATCTCCAGGGTTTGGGGCAGGAGGCTCTTCCAGCCCTTTTTGAGGTGGCAGGGATTGAACCGAGGCCTGAAGCAGCTGCTCTACCATGGAGCTATAGCCCTACATTTATTTATTTTTAAAGGAATAGATGTTTTAAAGGAGATAGTGTCAAGATGAGCTAAGCCACTGCCCCTTGCTCTGTTATAATAATAATTATATATTATAATTATAACTCAATTGTATATATACTCAATTATTGTATAATTATAACTCAATTGTTTATAAGGAACAGGTAGTCCTATTTTTATTTTGGACATACTTCTAGTCCATTAATAAAGAGAGAGAGAAAAGATCTCAGGGCATCTTCAAATTTCCCCACACTCCTCCTTCCTTACTTTATAAACAAATGTTAATATTCCAATTTTTGCTATTTCTCAGGCATTCCTCAACCAATTTTTAATGGTAGGTATCTTCTCCATTTTGTGACCTATGGTTTACTGTTGGGAAAAGACTCCATGTTATTGATGCCCTTCAGTGCACATACCTTCAAATATTCTAGCTCTATGGCTATTGGTTCTGTTGCTACTTTGATTGAACCCACATCTGAGCAGGAACAGGTTGAGAAAGCTGCACCGAACTGGCAACAGCATCACAGGTTTCTGCTAGTAATGCCATCTCTTAAGTGTCTCCAATTCTGTTGCTAAGTAACAGCAAGAAAGTACAACTGGAGTTTTAACTCTGTGGAAATTACAGCACCTAAGATGTGATTTAAAAACCTTGTCTTTTCTGTTCTGGAGTTCAGAAATCAAAAGTTCTGAGGGTTCTAGCAGTGAGTGCATTGAAGCATAATGGAGCATATAATAACATTATAGATTAAATACTCTTACTGAAGCTGTCCTGCATGACTTTTCATTCTTAGGCAAGCAAGTGTAAAGCAGCATAATTTGAAAGTGTAATCGCATAGTTCGGGCCTCTTCCTCCCAAAGTCAATGGGATTTTTGGATGATGGCATTTGATGGAGGCAGGATTTCCTTTTAGGATACATACAATGTCCTCGCCAAAACACAGATAATTTCACCAGGGAATTGCCTCATATGCATAATATATATTTATGAGTGAGTCATTACACTAAGAAATAAAATCTCAAGTACTTAATTTGGTAATTAGTATAGTACATTGTTATTACCATCAAATTGTCATTTTAATGGTATTACCTAGGCTTCTCATTTGGGTTCTCCTACCAAAAGACAAAGATATAGGACCAAGGGAGACTTGTCCATGTTTCCAAAGCATGTGATTGCCCCCTTAAACTGTGAGTGGGGATCTACTTTTTATGAGCATGTGGGTGAGAGGAGGAAAACCTGTAGCCATCGCCACCACACTTGGCTATTTTAAGATGTTTATTCCACACTCCCACCAGCTCTTAAGACTCTTCACTTCCTCGCTGAAGCTGGGTTCAGAAGTAGGTCAGCCATAAAACAAACAAACAAACAAAACTGGTGTCTGTGAACTCTTTATTCAAAGAAACTAAAACAGCACAGGCCTAATGATCACAGCAAATCTTCCCAGTAGGTCTTGCCTCAAGGAGGCAGTTGTGAGGACTGAAGGTCCCTGCTTTCCCACTGCTCTCAAAGTCTCCTCCCCTGGTTCCTTCTCCTTCATCTTGTCCAGGGGCGTAGCAACGGGGGGGGGGCGGGCCGCCCCGGGTTCCACCCCAGAGGGGGGTGACACTTTTAAAAAAATAATTTTTTTAATTTATTTTTTTTAATTTTAACTTCATTGAAAAAAAGAGATAATAGACACACACACAACCCCTCACACCTCACAAAGTGGCACCATCAGAGGGGGGTGACACTTTTTAATTTTTTTAATTTTTTTTTAATTTTTATCATTTTTTATTATTTTTTATTATTTTAACTTTATTGGGGGAAAAAAAGAGATAATAGACACACACACACACACACACAAAACCCCCACACCTCGCAAAGTGGCACCATCAGAGGGGGGTGACACTTTTTAATTTTTTTTTAATTTTTTTTAAATTAAAGTGGTGGGGGGGTGACAAAAAAAATTCCGCCCCCAGGTACCACCTGGGCTTGCTACGCCTCTGATCTTGTCTCTCTTTGCTCCAACCTCTTCATTTCTCTGCATGTTCTTGGATACCGGGGGGGGGGAGGGGAGTTGGTCACAGCAGGAGGGGAAGAATCCCTGCCTCTTCAGCAGCCTGCCTCCACCCCTGGCCCCACTTTGCATCCTGCCTCTGAGTCAGGACTGAACTCTGCCACAGCCAATTCCTGCTCACCAAACCCTGTTACCTCCGAGGATATATACTGGAACAGTGTCATTTTTGCAGCTGTTGTTGAAGTTGTAAAACGATGAACCACACGACGGAGCAATGGAGAACTTCTGAAACAACAATGAGATATTAGCTCCGCCCAGGGCATAATGGAGAGCAGCAACGGCTGGGAAAAGATAGACATAACATTTTACAAGGACAGGATGGAACACCACGGATAGAATAATTGTCACACACAGGAGGAATAAGGATATAGTTTGAATGCTTCACCTATGGAATTATAAAACATTTAATGTGTCAAGATGAATAGATGCCATTAATATTGCAATTGTTGTATAACAAAAGGTAAAGGTAAAGGATTCCTAACAGTTAAGTCCAGTCGCGAACGACTCTGGGGTTGCGGCACTCATCTCGCTTTACTGGTCAAGGGAACCGAAGTTTGTCCGCAGACAGTTTTTCTGGATCATGTGGCCAGCATGACTAAGCTGCTTCTGGCGAAACCAGAGCAGCTCACAGAAGCGCCATTTACCTTCCCACTTACCTATTTACCTACTTGCACTTTGACATGCTTTCAAACTGCTAGGTTGGCAGGAGCTGGGAGCGTACAACGGGAGCTCACCCCGTTGCGGGGATTTGAACTGCCAACCTTTTGATCAGCAAGCCCTAGGCTCAGTGGTTTAGACCACAGTGCCACCCGCGTCCCAATTGTTGTATAAGGGATGGTTATTTTGAATGGAATGTAATTGAGATGAATAAAATCTTGGAATGCAGAAACAAAGTAAATCATCAAACCATCAATTCTAGCATGCGGGAGGCTACCTACATTATATAATTTGGCATCTGATGTCTTATTGACATTGTTATAATGAGGCTACCATTATTGTAATTGAAAACTAATAAAAATTGTTGTCAAACCCTGTCACCTCTTCTGCTTCTGACACCTCCTCCTCCTCCCAGTTTGCCCTCTCTTCTCCCTCTGACCACTCATTGTCCCGTCACCAATTCTCTGACTCTGAGCCTTCTTCCCCTGGGGGTTCAATTGGGGTTTCACCAGCTGGTGTCTCCCAACACTTCTCAACATCCATCCAATCCATGACACTCAAGCCCACCGAAAAAAGATATCAGAGTAAAAACTGGCAATGTTTCATAAATATATATATTTATTAAAGTTTTTCACAATACAGTAAGATAGCAGCTACAAAAACTACAAACAGAACAAGTAGAATACAGAGTGTACACCTAGAGAGAGCTCTCACCTGGGATCCCGACTAAAGTTGGCATTGTTTCATATTGTAGTGGAATATATATTGTTTTGATGGAAGTATTTGAGTGTTCTGCTTTATGGATGTTGATTTCTGGGTTTCTTTCATTATTTACCAACTGGATTATCACTTTATTGTTTCTGCCATCTGATCTGCTACAGCCTGGAAGGAACATATACGGTAAATATTAAAATGAAAATGAAAATGAAATGGACCTGTGATCAACATGGACACATGATAAGCATCTTTTAAATGTGATGTCAGCTGCTTGGAACATCTATAGAGAGGCAGGAGTTGGGTGTGTATCAGTTTCACATCTAAACCATGGATTAGTTTGTATTAAATGTGACTGGCTTGTGTCTCCTTTCCAGGGTGTGTGGCTTTCAGGTCTTGTGATTTTGTTTCAGCATCTGCTGTTGTCACAACAAACAATGTTTAACAGTTACCTGCATCCCTGAGGGGAAAAAAAGTCCATCATTACCATGTCTGCTCTTCTGCTTCTATAACTTTTGGACGTGCTTTTGTGTAAATGGAAGAATTTATTCATCTTTTTTGGCAAGCATGATTTGTATGCTGTGGAGGTACCTTTTGATTCCTCATGTTGCAACACTTCAAAGCCACAGCCATCACTAGCAGAGAAGTCACATCCATAGGTATTGCACAATGAAAAAAACACCTGTCCCCAGCTATTCCTGGAGATCTGGAGAAGTGCTATAATCCAGCGGCTAGGAATTGTCATCTGTTTCTTGTCAGGTGCAGTTCTCAGATGTCCCTGTATTAATAGCGTTCTCCTGCAATGTTATCATCCTCTAGCTCTAAGATGACAGGATTACTCTGTGTGGATTCCACCTGTCCTTTCCATTATCAAAATTTTAAGGTTGTTCTTTTTATATATAAAAAACCTGCTACAAAATAATGTCAAAAATCTTTTTAGCACTTGATAATGACCGAATAGTATTTATATATTTGCAGGTAGTCACTGGCAATCTCTCATTTCCCAATTTGGGAATTTGATTAGTCTCTGAAGGTGGTCTCTCTGGTGTCTGGCTTTGCCAATTTTTAAATTACAACCATAAAAAGTTGGTTGTCCAGCTGTTAGGCAGTGAGGTTGATCCTCCAGGCAGCAGGTACCGGGGGGGGGGGTGATTGACAAGCCGTTGGAGGACAGAGCTGTTCATGCCACACAGACTGCCTTGTGTCCCCCTAAGCTAGCCTGCTACACTCCGTTGATTTGGAGGATACAACCGGTGTTTCAGGACGCGGATGGCGCTGTGGGTTAAACCACAGAGCCTAGGGCTTGCCGATAGGAAGGTTGGCGGTTTGAATCCCCACGACGGGGTGAGCTTCTGTTGCTTGGTCCCTGCTCCTGCCAACCTAGCAGTTCGAAAGCACGTCAAGTGCAAGTAGATAAATAGGTACCACTCCGGCGGGAAGGTAAACGGCGTTTCCGTGTGCTGCTCTGGTTCGTCAGAAGCGGCTTAGTCATGCTGGCCACATGACCTTGAAGCTGTACGCCGGCTCCCTCGGCCAATAAAGCAACATGAGCACCGCAACCCCAGAGTCGGTGACGACTGGACCTAATGGCCAGGGGTCCCTTTACCTTTACCGGTGTTTCAGCAATATTCAACTGCTAGTCCAGTTGAATTTTTCATCACCGTTCCTTGAAAATGTCTGCAATGGGATGGGGATGGGGGAGCTACTTTAGCATTCTCCATCAGACAGCAAAATCCCTTAGTTTAACCTTGCATTCCTGATTGAAATAACTGACACTGGAATGCATCATTAGCTCTTGTGGGCCTGATTCATGTGTGTGAAAAAGGAATCTCCCTATGGTTCAAACTTTCACTTCCTTTACAGTATAGCCCTAAACAGAAGCAGTTCACTGGGTGGAGAAAAGTTGCTATGTTAGCTTCCTGGCTGCTGCTTTCCATAAGAAGGGTTATTTAAGTTATTTAAAAAAGAGGTGTGACATGAACAGGTTACATGCTTTGTAATAGCTCCTGTAGAATAAGTAATAAAAGGAAGTGAAAAGTTAATTTTTAAGTTAAACAGATATTAATCAAATGGATTATCAATAGTTGGTTTCAGGGTTAAAATTGGGACATTCTATATGTGCTTTTTTGAAGTGGTGGAGTGTAGGTTTAGGGAAGTCAATATTTGTACAAAATTTACACAAAACAATGTATAAAATATTGTATTAGTCGGTATGTATATCTGTCATATTTTTCAGTTGGAGTTAAAGAGTTTAGTGTATCATGAAGAATTGTATGGTTTTGTAATAACTTTTATGTATGTATTTGTATTTGTTTATGTATTTTCTGTGTCTGTTTTGTTCTTCTCTTTTTGGTGTTTTCTTTTGTAAAAAATGAATAAATAGATTTTTTAAAAAGAAGAAGAAGAAGAAGAAGAAGAAGAAGAAGAAGAAGAAGAAGAAGAGGGGTGAGACAGTGGTGATGCTGCTGACATGGGGCAAACCCAACAACAGGAGTACTGAATTGGCTCTGCAGGTACGTTAACATTGCAGAGACCTTGCTGCCTTGTCCAGTGGCAGACCTTGGGATCTCATATTTTAGCAGTACCCTGTGTGATGCCAAATTCATTGCCCCTGCTTCTAGGGTTGCCAGGTGTCCACTATTTGAGCGGACAGTCTGCTTTTTCACATTATATTCACTATTTTTTTTCACAAAATAGTGGACATTTTTTTTATTCAAAAGCTTTATGATGAAATGGTACGTAATCTAAAGCTGTACAGTCTAAGAGAATAAGGATAGGAGAATCGCGTTTTGTCTTTTTTTTTTCATAAGTAAGAATGAGACAAAGATCGAATATCCATTGAACTCGATTCTCCGGAAAAATTATTAATCATACTCAATTGTTTCACAAGACATTTAAAAAATGGGGGGGGGGGAGGCGCCTCTTGCCGGAGTTCTGCCCCGCCTGTTCCTGACTCGCGGGGAGAACAAAAGGGAGAGGCGCGAAAGGAAAAGACGCCTCTTCCTGTTCCTGACGCACAGGAGCAGCAGCAAACCAGCTACCGGTAGAGGTGCGGGGGGAAAGGCGGGCTTGGAGGAGACATGACAGCAAAGTAAAATGTAATTTAATATTTTACATATTATTATAATATATTTGATGTTTTGAATTTTAAGTAAAGTTTTGAAGTGATTATTTTAATACGTGTTAAAATGTTTGTAAGAAAATATATAATTTAATTTAATTTAACCCACGCACCCCGCTTGTCCACTATTTTTTGGAAGCAAACCTGGCAACCCTAGCTGCTTCTCCCCTTCCATCCTAAACCATAGTTGTGGTGCTCCCTGCAGCACCCCAAAGGGTCCGCACCCAGTGCAACCAAACTGGTTGTTCTCCCCTAAATTCGCCTCTGCCTTGCCTATCGCTCCTGGCAAGCAATAGCAATCCATCTGCCAGGAAGTGAGCCCAGCAGTTCTGCCTCATCCAATGAGCCACTTCCGGCCCTGTGCATTCAAATCCAAATGCTGAATTACTGCAACGAACAGAATCAAACTCATTTGTCACACAGCAGAGTTCTCAAATGCTTTGTAGCACAATCATGATTGTCCTAGACAAAGACATGCTAGCATATGCATGTCTTCTCTCAACTAATTAATCCCCCAATTGTGCACTGCATAGAGATTTTCACAATATAAGTTTTGTTCCAAAACTTTTTGTGCCATTGTCACTGCCAAAAATCCAAATATACATATATAAATAGAATTAAAACCTATGCTTTAAAAATGCATTTTGGGTTTTATAAATATTTTGCTTAAAGTAGTTTTAAACTGCTTTTTTTAAAAAAATACTAAGTGGTGTACAACATAAAAACAGTAAATAATATCATTAGAACAAAAGTACAACATGAAACCAGTATAAAGGGAGCAATCCTTAGCAACCATAAAAAGAAAAGAAAAACAGAAGTTGTCCTTGCTATTTCCCCACATTCTGTATCATAAGAATGTCTGCAGATTAAACTCAGATTTCAGACATTTGTGAGATCATTCTACAATGTGAAAAATCCAGTTAATAATCATTCAGTTGTGTCTAAACAGTTGCATTTAGCTGCATTTTCTGTGCCTGAAACATGCCAAAGTTTCTTATTTTCTTGAAAGTATTACTGTTTCAAGAAAATTGAACTTTTAGTTCAGTTTGCCCATAGATATCAGAGAGGCAGGCACGGCTTATACAATAGAGCAAGCAAAGAAGAAAATCATTCTTCCAATATAGGTAATTGGGGCAATAAATCAGCAAATTAGCATAAGGAAGCTTCATCTTTCTGCACTGAAAAGAGTGCTGTATATTACTCGGATGTCCATATCCTACTCGACAAAGGAAGGAGATTTTTGTTTTAAGTACATCTGGGATAACTTTCAAAAGGCATAAATTTTAATGAGGAACATAGAAAAAAAGCTCTGCATTGTCTCCTGCCCAAGTTCCTGACACTCTTCCAACCTTTGTATAAAAAACTTATGGCTCACCTCTATAAAGTTTTCAAGCATAAGATACCCTTTTAGCATTAAAATGTAGGGACTTTTAAGATGCCCTTCTGCTTGTTGCTCTCCTTCCTTTAACCCATGGCACCATTACAATATTTATTGGCCTGACCACTCAGGACTTCTGCTGATGTTAGTTTAAATTATATGATGATGGAAGGTGAAGGGGGAGAGAGCATGGAGTAAATAATTTATCACCTATATCCAGCTGAAGCAACTTCTTTAACAATACCAACTGCCTACTCCTATGACAGAGGATTTATAACTTGCACTAGCACTGTTTGTTCATTCATTTCAGTGGTGGCGCTGTGGGTTAAACCACAGAGCCTAGGGCTTGCTGATCAGAAGGTCGGTGGTTCGAATCCCTGCAATGGGGTGAGCTCCTGTTGCTTGGTCCCAGCTCCTGCCCACCTAGCAGTTCAAAAGCACGTCAAAGTGCAAGTAGATAAATAGGAACCGTTCTGGCGGGAAGGTAAACGGCGTTTCCATGCGCTGCTCTGGTTCGCCAGAAGCGGCTTTGTCATGCTGGCCACATGACCTGGAAGCTGTACATCGGCTACCTCAGCCAATAATGCGAGATGAGCGCCGCAACCCCAGAGTCGGACACGACTGGACCTAATGGCCAGGGGTCCCTTTACCTTTACCTTTACTGAGCAAGATTGTAGTTGGGGAATGAAAACCACCCAAAACCTTTACAACTATTCTACTTTTGTCAGTGAACATGCTCACCCCCCCCCCACATTTCTGTATTCTGGGCCATATTAGACAATAGCAATGGATTTATTAAGATGCTGGCTCCAAAATGAGCACTCACACTATATTGTGGGTGCCTTTTGCGGGATCGCATGCGGTGCTACAGTTCCCAGAGAACTTGCTCGTAGAAGGGGGCCGGCCTGCTTCTCAGTGTATTATTCAGAGGTTCACGCCCAGCCTCAGCTTTAAGTTTCGTTTCCTGGGAAGTGGGACCAGACCCATTATAAATAGGGGGGGGGGAAGCTGGTATTAGCTAGGCAGTCGGCTCTGGCCATTCACCCTCCCCACCCTCCCTTTGTTTAATGTTTTCTTGTTTGCAGGTTAACTTTTTCTTCCTGTTTAGTGGGCGCTGCTACGGTCTTTGACTGGTTGCTGTTGAAGGACCTGCATTGGCAGGTTTTGCCTTCCCCTTTGCAATTCGTCACAACTTTGGCACTGATGGCCTTGGATGGAATCCTTTAGTCTTTTCTTCCCTATAATGGTGGTGGTGGTGAAGTGGTGACTCACCCCCCTGTGGCGGCGATTCCAGGGTCCCCCTCTTAAAGGGATTATATATATATGGGTGTCACTGGCCATACACTGAAAGGTTGTCAGTGAACTACTCTGCGTGCGGGGATATGGGCTTGGCTGCCTGCTACACTTACATCTTGCAGAGAACCCCCATTTACCCTGATGAGCCCCAGTTCCCCCTGGCTTGGGGGCTGGGGCTGTCGCCGCCTGGTCATGCAATAACAATTTGAGAGATTTAAGTCCATCAGCATCATCTTTCTCCCCTTTGGAATCAATGGGATTTTGAGGCCTGATGAGCCCCAGTTCCCCCTGGCTGTGGGGCTGGGAGGGATACATGCCCAAGGCCTAAGCCAAGGTCTTCCTACATTCAGAAGTTTAATAAAGTTGTGGCCTAATTTTAATTCCATAATGTTGTCAGAGTCTTTATTTCCTTTCCCACGTTCCCTGGGGGCTGGGGGTGTCATGTCTGGTCACGAAAACTGGAATATGGGACAAGGCGGTGGAGGTAATTCTAGATGTAATAAACATGGTTCAGATCTTTTAGCTTTTCACCAAGTGTGCTGCTTTGCCCCCAAAATTGAAGTGGCTGGGGCCATGTGTGCATGCCATGGGGCATGCTGATGTGGCATTAGCACACCACATGGCATGTGTGCATGGCCACGACAGAATTTTTAGGGGTTCAGCCCCTCCTTGAAAAATTGGGGTGGCGGCCCCCAGCCCCTCCAAGATGGTATACCAAATGGCAATAATTTATTTGGCCAGTACCAAATTCAAAACCTGCTTTTAATATCAGGGCTGAGTCTTCTGAAACAATTAAGTAACAAGAAATAACCTTATATCCTGAAATGTGCTGGGATGTTAATTATTGGATCAATATTTTTCTGTGCACCTCTCATGATCTTGTAACTGATTTTACAGCAGAACAGTAAAAAGTCAACTTGTCTTGAAAACTTGGCCATGAGTAACAAAACTTTATTGGGAACACTAAATGCTCTTTAGTGTCCTCAGTATTGGGGGGGAAATATAGCTTTTGCCAAAAGTTTGTTGAGAAAAAGACATGTAAGCTTATAATGATTTGCTTTCTTTCACGCAGCTGTAATAAATCATATATGCATTTAAAGGGACGAATGACATCGAAATCTAGCAAATTGTTCATCAAGTGATCCGTTTAAAAAATAATTGAGAAAAATGCAGGAATAACTAAATATTCTGACACACCTATCTCCACGGTGCATCAGCACATATAAATAATTTTATAACAAGTTTCAATTGTCTTAAGTGAAACATAATATATCACTTCAGTTGATTACATTAAAAAACAAGGCACATGCTAATTTCCCCCTTCATAGTTTCTTTAAATGTTTTGTTATCTTACAAAGCATGAAATTAAAAGACAATCATACTTTCATGTTAAGGACTTATTCAAGTCACATTCATTGGAGTTGGTGGTCTAAGCAACAGAATCTAACATCTAACACCAAGATTATATTTGCAATTTTCCAAATGCAAATGATTTTCAACAAGAGGGTATACTGGATTATAATTCTTTTAAAATAGTTCTTTTTATGCCCAGGAAATGGTTGACTATGCTGAATGCTTTTAGTTGAATACTGACCTTTCAGTTATCCTAGAACTCTATTTCCTATAATATCTTCTTTTTTTATTAAAGGATATCCACTGGTCGAGCTATATAGGCTGAAAAATCAGCTACCGATATATCCTCACTTGGACGATTTAGAGAACCATATTGGACCTTGAGCAAAGGAAAGTGGTTTACTGAAGTCTTTGCAATGGGACCATTGTGGAGCAGATGGTAAGAGGTTTGGAGCCTTCCAGTGGCTCAACAGCAAATGAATTCTACACCGGTTTTGCTTACATGGTGCAGCAAATTTATGACAGTGATAACTGCCCTCTAGTTGACAACCGGCCTGCAGCCATCAGAAATAATCTATCAGGGGCAAAGGGCCTGTCAGTGCTGGCAATTTTTTATTTTATTTTTTGCTTCTGAATAGATGTAAGTCAGGAAGAGATATTTTACTACAGAGAAGGCAGTACCTAATTTTATCATATCCTCATGTTCAACCTTTCCACTTATTGTTGCCCTCCTAAGCAGACACATATAGAGGGTGAATACAATTTGTTGTTTAAAAAAGGAAGGGAAAAAAAGGTGTTTGCTTGAGTTCTCCACTGGTTATTCTAGCTTTCATATCCTTTGACATTTTGCAACTCGCTCAACTGACAGGCAGTTACTGTGATGTTCGGGGGGAAATCTGGAAGGAGGCAGGAGAATGTGGCAGTTGGCAAGTAAAATACAATCCATAGAACTGCAGAGCCTCTTTCCCTATGAACTTACCCTGACCCTGATATCTTATTCTGAGGCCCTTCTTTGTGTGGCTCCTCCATGAGAGGTTCGGAGAGTAGTAACATGAAAACAGGCCTTTTCTGCAGTGGCTTCCCATTTGTGGGATGCTCTTCCTAGGGTGGTTCAGCCGGCACCTTCATTAGAAAATGTAAAGGTTGGTAAAGGAGCCCTGGACAGTTAAGGTACATAAGGTATCAGAGTTCTTTTCTAAGAATATATAATTTGGGCCATGCTTGAAGCCATCTTCCACAATCCCTTTTCAATGTCAGGGGTCCCTGATTCCTCAGCCTCACTTGTTTGCACCATAAGTACCCATGTTTGTGAATTTTTTGTTTGTTCACTGTTACCAATTCCTTCAGGCTCCACAACCACCTCGTAATGTGCTTAGGCTTAGACATGATATGGATTGCAGAGACAAGGTAAAATCAAACTGCTTCATTAAGGGGATTTTTATATAAAAAAAAGAAAATCTGTTACCTATATTGGGGACTTAAGGTGGTAGTTTCCACAGACTCCATCTCTGCCAGAAGCTTGTCACCTAGCAACTACTGCTAAACAGGCTTGTAACTTTATCACAATATAAGGCTTTGTGGCAGCTACAGTGGTCATGGAATATGTTGTTGTTCAGTCATTTAGTTGTGTCCGACTCTTCATGACCCCATGGACCAGAGCACGCCAGGCACGCCTATCCTTCACTGCCTCTCGCAGTTTGGCCAAACTCATGTTAGTAGCTTCGAGAACACTGTCCAACCATCTCATCTTCTGTCGTCCCCTTCTCCTTGTGCCCTCAATCTTTCCCAACATCAGGGTCTTTTCTAGGGAGTCTTCTCTTCTCAAGAGGTGGCCAAAGTACTGGAGCCTCAACTTCATGATCTGACCTTCTAATGAGCACTCAGGGCTGATTTCTTTAAGAATGGATAGGTTTGATCTTCTTGCAGTCCATGGGACTCTCAAGAGTCTCCTCCAGCACCATTCTCCTCCAGCACCATTCTCCTCCAGTCACGGAATATATCTCCCATTAAAGTATAAAGAGACGTGTATACAACTTTCTCCACAGTGCATGATTCCAGTCAGGACTACAGTGGGTGCGAAGTCCCCCTCTCATCATACTACAGCCCTGATCCGGCTTTTCCCTTTCCCTTGTGCTGGCTACTCATTTAACAAATATCAGAAATGCAGTGTCAAAAGTGTGTGACAAATGTCGCACCTAGCTTGTGCCTGACTGTGTTAAAGGCCACCCTCAACTTCCTGTCATTTGGAGTGGGGGGAACTCTGTACTTTCTGACATATTCAACCAATATTTGTTTTAACTTCTGCTTAAAAGTATCAAAATACAATGATTTTCTGTAGCAATACATATGTGTCCCAACCATCCCATTTTTTAAAGCAGAATAAGTTTGGAGTAGATGAAAGTTCCCATGAAATCCATATATTCAGGGGCGTAGCAACGTGGGGGCGGTGCACTCCCAGTGCCACATCTCCGGGGGTGACAAGGCATGCAGTTTGCCGCCGCCGCCGCTCCAGCACCGTATGGACGGTGCCGGGATCCTTTGCTCGCTGCTTCAGCCACATGTAGAGGATCCTCTGTTCGTGGCTGCAGCCATGAGCAGAGGATCCTGGCACCGTCCGTACGGTGCTGGAGTGGTGCCGCTGGCAACCTGCTACGAAGCGTGCATGTGCGACATCGCTACATACGACGCATGTGTGCTACGTAACGATGCCCCCCCCCCGGGTGCACGTCATGTTTGCCATTCTGGGTGCCCGAGCGGTTTCCTACACCTCTGCATATATGATTATGTTCAAAGCTGAAAAGAATAATTCTATAGTGTCAGGAAACATAGTTCACCTACTCGGACCACCATTTGTTGTTTAATGAAATAATCCGCTTGCCTTCCATGCCAAGGATCAATGTCCATGCATTTGGTTTCAAATAGTTAATGTTTTCCTAAGGTACAAAGGCAGGAATGATACTGTTCTTAATAGCCCACATATAGGAAGTCTTGCTTCCTGTGGCAAATTTACTGTTTCTATTCAAACATCTACTTGTATGTAATTTATGCTTTATATTTTACCACATTCAGCATAAAAAAGTGAAAGGATTTATAGTAATGGGCAAATGAATTATTCATTCTATCTCTTCAAAAATAATAAGTGTTCAATTGTTTTCCCCTTGGTAAAATGCATTTACTTTTATTCCTTTATGCATTCATTATTGTTGTTGTCAGTATCCGTTTGTCTTGAGAGACAATGGAAGATTTCTTTCGTTGGGGGTAAAGGCAAACCGTTGGAGAGTTACATTGCCTGCTGTGGTTGTAGGGAGTCATACAAGAGGCAGAAGAAGACGTCTGGTTTCGCTGTTACAGATGCACCTTGGCATTTCTTCTGCGCTCCTTCCAGTGGTCATTTCTCCTCTGGTCACTGTTGTGGATACACAACTTGACTTTCTGTCTCCAGGCACTGCGGTCATCTCCAAAGAACTTTGAAAAGGTGGGGTTAATGTTGCCAGACCCATTCTAATTGCATGACAATGTCTTGACCCCGGCCCCCCATGGTAAATAAAGACACAGGACACAAGAAGTAAGGTTAATGGGCACAAAAAGGCCACAATTTTATTGGTTACGGATGATGAGCGGTATTGGCTTAGGCATTGGATCTAACTGACTATATCTGACTTCAGCCTGTTGTGTTGGAAGTGCGGGAAGGGTTAGCCACCGATAGGAGAGCCCTGCTGATGCACATCAACTAGGAACTCACCCTGGGACCACCAATACGCCTTTGGCCCTAACCTCCTTAGGCTTCGGACAGGGCCACGCCCCCTGGATTCCTTTAATGGAATACCCTTCAGTATTTGGGGGAGGTGATGGCGCAACCTCCCCACCACCACCTTCAGCCTTACTGAGATAATCCAATGCTTAACCGCCAAAACCAAAGTTGTGACGAGTTGCTACAAGGTGAAAACCACCAGACCAGAGCCAATTTGCCAAGTGGGAAAATTCCTACCAGGCCCCTCAATGGCAACCAACCAAGGTCCATAGCAAGGTCCGGAAAAAAGACGCCTATAGGGTGGGTGGGCGGGGAAATCGGAGTAGCTGGGAGCGGGAAGCAAGAGGGAGAACCCCCGGCCACGCACCTGCTTAAATGCAGCAGGCCCCACCCCCAAAATGACCGGATTGGTCATTCTGAGTAGTGATGCGGCCAGGACTTCGCCAATGGCATGGGCTGGCTAGCCATCCCCTGTACGCGTGAAGGGGTCGCGCCCGCCTGCAATCTCATTTCCTTGCTAGGGCGGAAATGGCTCTCCTAGACCCAGCAGGTGTTGGAATATAAGCCAGGCTAGCTTCTGGTTTTGTGATAAACTTGGGTTTAAGAAGAACAAAGGAAAGTAAGAGAGCAAAGGACAGGGGACAGTCTGCCAGAAGCCAAATGCTGCGGCCTCTCCTCCAGCTCTTAGATAGACACTGTCTTGTCAGTGTCATGTGTCAGTGCCATGAATGTGATTGGTATTTGCTGTTGTTGCTTTCAGTCCACAGTGCCATTTGCATCGTGTTTCCTTCACACTGAAATGAATGGAATGCAATAAAGTAATGACAACGTGATTTATGGAATTCTGCCACAGTGACTTCTGGTGGAAGTTGAACTGCAGCATAACAGAATCACTGCTGCATGCAATAGTTGGAATGGAAAGTGATTCCTTCTTACACCCCTCATTCCAAACAGAGTTATCATTTAAACCTATTTGTTTTGAAGTGATTCTTTAAACTCCCTGTGCTCAGTTTTGACCGTCAAGTCATCAAGTGTCATTTTTTTTCCTGTTGTTGAGGTTAAAACAATTCTTCAACTTGAAATCTCTAGTTCGGAGAATAAGCCTGCTGGACAAACCCTGAGCCCAGGGTCTTGTAACATTGCAATCTCCAGAATAAAGTTAACCAGAGTTTGAGCTTTCTTTCTGTGTTTTCTGACCTTAGATAAACCCACAAATGCTCCAGCATACCCAATGAAAGTGGAGGAAGAGATTTGAGAGTTTCAACCATAAATCCTAAGTATCTGGACTGCCCTACTTAATTCGTAAACATTTATCTCCCCATACCCTTTTCCCCTTGCTTTTTCTCATTCAGTAGTCCACAAACAAATACATAATGCAGCAAGATGGTCTTTCCCAGAACCACCAAAAGACAAAGTTTTGCACCGAATGTACTGATAACAAAGACTGCAATTCAATGCCCAAAGTATATGATTCCACTGTAATGTGGCAGAGTTCTCAACTGTGTCACCACATTCATACTGAAGATGTATTTTGTCATGTAAAGAAAATACAGCTGTGTGCAGAAGTTCAACTAGTACTCAGGAAAAAGGCTACTCTTGTAACACTAGTTTACTACATAGAAAGATTGCTTTTATACTGAAAATTTGGGACTGCCTTTATTTTATTTTTTAATGAAGCCCCTTGCATGTCATCTGCAGTGATACTATCCAGTCTGCTGCCTCTTCATTTTGAATAATATGCCGAAGTGCTCTAAAGTCTAAGAGGGTATATGTTATATTGTGATGGCAGCTGATGAAGAAAAATAATAATAGCAAAAACAAGGAGAATGGCAGGCTGCCAAAGAACCATGTCCTTGGGGAGAAATCTCTTTCAGAGACTTGTGTGGCACTTCTGAGCTGATCTTTTTTTTTTCTTTTTTCTTTTTTTTAACTGAGGTAGCACAAAAGGTTGAACGGTATATATAAGCCATCTTCGTTTGTCTGCCAGAATGGAGCTGCAGCTATATTAACAGCCCAAGAGGGATTGCTGGCCTGTGAATTTGGAGACACCTGTGCTTTATTTAAATGGTTACCTCTGAGTTTTGCATGCTGATTTGGTGTGCAAGGAGCAGGTGTTCTAGTAAATGGCAGGGATAATAACCATTCCCACAGGGAAGGCTGAGAAACTCACCTGACTACCAAATTTTTTGGAAGAACAATTGCAGAAAAGAAAAGCCTATCTATCATCTATCTATCAATCATCTATCTATCTATCTATCTATCTATCTATCTATCTATCTATCTATCTATCTATCTATCTATCTATCTATCTATCTGTCTGTCTGTCTCGGTCCTGTATACCTGAAGGAGCGTCTCCACCCCCACTGTTCAGCCCGGACACTGAGGTCCAGCGCCGAGGGCCTTCTGGCGGTTCCCTCACTCCGAGAAGCGAAGCTACAGGGAACCAGGCAGAGGGCCTTTTCGGTGGTGGCACCCGCCCTGTGGAACGCCCTCCCATCAGAGGTCAAAGCAATAAACAACCACATGACCTTTAGAAAACATCTGAAGGCAGCCCTGTTCAGGGAAGCTTTTAATCTGTGATATTTTAATGTTTTGCTTTTTAATATTTGCTGGAAGCCGCCCAGGGTGGCTGGGGAGACCCGGCCAGATGGGCGGGGTACAAATAATAAATTATTATTATTATTATGTCTGTCTGCCTGTCTGTCTGTCTGTCTGTCTGTCTACTATCTATATCTATCTATCTATCTATCATCTATCTATCTATCTATCTATCTATCTATCTATCACTCACACATACACACTGGCAGAGTAAAACAGCTTGTCCTGGGTTAGCTTGGTAGGGGTGCAGGTGGAGCGATTTGAAAAGCAGCTGAAAGGTGATATGAGAGTGCTCTGCAAATGTATCTGCAGAAGTAACACATTGAAATGGAATGGATATGTGAACGTTCCAGCAGATCTTCAGCTGAGGTTCCCACTGCAGCCAGGCTTTGCAGGCTTAACTTCATCTTTGGCTCAGCTAGCACCAATTGTCTGCATTGAGCCTGCAGGATCTTAAGCTAGTCAAACCCTCAATGGGGGGCATTCTGGGCAAATGACAAGCAGGATCAGAGAGGAGGAACTTAGGATCCTAAACCAATTCAACTCAGTCACATGACCTGGTAATCCAGTGTAAATTAAGACAGAAAAAAAGTTGGTGTAATTTAGAGCACAAGAAACTGGCAGAGAGAAAGGTTAATGTTGGCCAGGGCTCCAAATATAGGGGTGGAAGGGGCTTCAGCCACCTCAATATTTGTGGGTAGGGGACTGCCCCCCCCAATATTGAGTGGGCCACCATCCCCCGCAGCCTAGCCCAGCTGGGAAGTGCTCATGCACCAGGCAGGGATGGGACGCAGTGGCGGAGCTTCATTCTCTGGCACTGGGGGCGGGGAACAGGCGGGTGTGGGGATGGCACACGGCCCAGGGGTGAGGTGTGCTGTCCAAAGGGGCGTGGCACGCATACTGGGGGTGTGTGTTCTGGGGCGGGGCGCGCAGCCTGCGGGGCGGGGCGCCCAGTGCTGGCAGGGGGCAGCTACAATGGAACCCCCCTGGGATCGCGCCAATGGGGGTGGGGCGCTCCCATCGCCCCCACCTTCCTCCGCCCCTGGTGGGATGCGTGGAGGGGTGCATGGCATTGTGCATATGACACCATGTGACACTTGACACCCTCAATTGGGGGGGGGCAGGTAAGTGCCCCTGAAGCTGGCTGAACTTGGCTGAGCTAGGAAGCAGTCAGTTTAATTGGAGATGTCCGTTCACCTTTCTTGGTGGTCGGTGTTGCTTCCCTGGAGCGATCCAGCTTAGGGGCGGGAAGTTGATGCCCTCCTTGTGCCGACTCTGGCTGCATCACACCCAATGTGGCTCCACTGGCCAATCAGCGCCAGCGGAGGGCATGGCTGTGGGAAATGTGGCGTGGCTGGGGGACTCTCCTCTTTCACCCCTTCACCAGATCTCCCAACCCACCCGCCCTCTTTTTTATGCATTGGTACGACCAAACCTTCGTATGTACAAATGTCGGCCGCCATATTGTTGGGGCCGGGTAGGATTTTTTTCCCCACCTGGCAATTGGCTCCAGCCATTTGGTTTTTGCTTACCTTGTAGCAATCATCACAACTTTGTGAGGTTAGGCATTGGCTAAGCCTTTGTTTGGATGGAGGGGAGGTTGTAGCCTTTGCCTGCCCCTCCTCATTAAGGGTATCCTGTTAAAGGGATCCGGGGGTGTGCATCCTGTCCAATGTCCGGACATGGACTAGGGCCATGCCACGACCCCAACGGAGACACCTCAGGGTGCCCCTCTTTGATGTAAGTCATAGGGCTCCCCCTTCTGGTCGTTTACTCTTAGATTGATTCCCTGCAGATGGGCAGGAGTTGAGATATAGCCTGGCTTTACCCCAATGCCTAAGCCAAACAGCTCACATCTGTAAACAATAAAGTTGTGGTCTATTTGATCCCATAAACCTAAATACTCATGTTCGTGTATATATTAATCACTAGGAAACTGTGGGTCACGGGGCCTTGGCACACAACTGCTCCATCCTAAACTGCTAATCACAACAGAATGTGCCATAGGATTGCCCTCCCCCCAACACTCTCTTAGAGGTTTTTCCCCACTGCCAGGCTTAGACAGACCATTGCTTGCTGGAGTTTGGATGTGGTGTAACTTTTACTCTGACTTAATTTATGCTGGCTTGCTTTACACCAGCTACTTGTTTGTTGGATTGCTTCCTAAATATTCAACCAAAGCTAAAAAAGAAAAAAGAAAAAAAAGGTAAAGGTAAAGGACCCCTGACAGTTAAGTCCAGTTGCAGACGACTCTGGGGTTGCGGCACTCATCTTGCTTTACAGGCTGAGGGAGCCGGCCTTTGCAGTTTTTCCGGGTCATGTGGCCAACATGACTAAGCCACGTCTAGTGCAACGGAAACCCAAAACCAGAGCAGCGAACGGAAATGCCGTTTACCTTCCTGCCGGAGCGGTACCTATTTATCTACTTGCACTTTGATGTGCTTTCGAACTGCTAGGTTGGCAGGAGCTGGGACCGAACAACAGGAGCTCACCCCGTCACGGAGATTCGAACCACCAACCTTCTGATCAGCATGCCCAAGAGGCTCAGTGGTTTAGACGACAGCGCCACCCGCGTCCCATTCAACCAGAGTACATGATGCCAATGCTGAGAGCTATGTTTTTCAACTCATACTTTCCCCACCCATGTGCATATCATGCCTTTTAGTTTGTTTTTAATTGGTCCTGCCACTTTGGGTAAAAATGAGTATACCCTAGTTTCTTTGGGCATAATTAGAGTCTTAAACAGGTTGTAGTATACTAAGCGGAAATCCCAATACTTGCTTCTCATGCTAGACAATTAAAAATGTTAACAAGGAGGGTGCATCTGCAAGGTGAAGGTTCCAAAGCTGTACATCGTCATCATCTCAAATCAATGGTAAGCACACATGTACATGGAATCCTCATTAGACTTGTCTGAGCAGCTCCCTCAAATTGTCGCGCATCCTGCATTACAACTTAGAAAAAAATGTTATTCAAACAGCATGTAGTGCAGTAATGCTAATTAACTTTGAAGTATGGAGCATCTCATGTAAGACAACCAATTAGCATAGCATATAATAACTTTGTTTTTAAAAATGTGAAGATTGACTTATGCGTATGAAAAATGTTTTCGAAGTCCAAGATTACTTTTTCCTGAAATGGCATAACCGGACCTGACAATTATGGATATGGCTTTGTTAGAACTTCCAGCACCTCAATGGGGAAATAAGATATTAAGAGAGAAGGGTGTGTTGGTTAATGGAGGCACTCTGGTCCAGAGAAATGTGCTAAAGCATAAATAATTCTTAAGCTAGAAATGAAAGCAGTGAAATGAAGGTGCCGAGACACTATTTTTGTACAAGATTTTATTTATTTCTTTATTTCTGCTTTGCTACCTGTTGCCTGTTTATTGTTTGCCGATTGACAAACAATTGATTGAAAATGTCTAGTAAACCAGATTGTTGGCTTACTTAGCAAGCCAACATTACAGTGATGAATGATTGAGGATTGGAGTGATTATTCTGTGTATTATCGCAGTGGACAAAGTTGAAGTGTAACCTTTGAATAAATGTGCTTTTAAATTATTATTTTTTAAAATGACAACAAACCTCAAAGTGAAGAGTTCCACAACAAGGGAGAAAAAGAATTCACCAGCTATTATTTATCCATGTATTTATTAAACCTCAAAGCAGTTCACAGTATTATTCTTCTTTTTACAACAGTTAAAAGCACCTAGATAATAAAACATAATTGCAGCACCACCAACAACACCATCGTTATCAAATGCCAAGGTAAACAGAAAAGTCTTCAGGAATCTGCAAATGCACCCCACCTGATCTCCAATCCATAAAATTGATGCCCCAGCAGAAAAGGCCCTGTTCTGCACTCTGGCCAATCAAATGTCAGTAGACTGTGGTGCAGTCAGAAGGGTGTCACCCACAGATCACAGAGATCTGGCCAAACTACATGGAGATAAGGGAATCTCCATGCTCACCAACACCAGATATTGTGTTTAATAGATAAGTAGAAGCCAGTGCAGATCCTTTAGCATTTATGTTTTATCACCACCCATCTCAATCTAGAGCTCTTGGTGAAATCAGGAGGTTAGATCCCCCATGCAAACATTTTATAGGAAGGGATGGCTCAGTGGAAAAGCACATGTTTTCATACAAACTCCTTTTATTGTAGTGTCATGTGTATTGTGAGGTATACAAAGTATCTTTGCTTCAGTTGCCATTATTTTCTTTTTTGTTACAAACAAAAACAGAGAGTGTTGTATAAATGTTGTATAAATGTATATTTTTAAAAATAATAAAGATTGAATAATTTTTTTGAAAAACTCCTTTTATCTCCTGGAGCTTGGAAAGACTCATGTCTGAAACAATTGAAAGCAATTTCCGGTCCGTGTTGACAATACCAAGCTAGATAATCAAATATTCTGACTTTAATAAAGTTGGTTTCAATGTTTCTTCCTTTGGGTCATGATCCTTGTGCTAAGATTTATGCAAATGACACATCTATCTATATCTATCTATATCTATCTATATCTATCTAGCTATCTAGCTATCTAGCTATATCTAGCTATATCTAGCTATCATCTATCTAGCTAGCTAGCTAGCTATATCTAGCTATATCTATCTATCATCTATCTATCTATCATCTATCATCTATCTCTATCATCTATCTATCTGTCTATCATCTATCTATCTATCATTTGTTTGCATTTGTGTGTGTCACAATGGTGGCAGTAGGAAAATCTTCTATGCAAAATACACTGAGGTGTATGATACTCAAAATAACCCAAACCGTTACTTTTGCTTTTCGTTTTGTTGTTATATGATTCATCATTTTGTGGCATTTCAATTTGGGTTACGTTTATAAGTTTATACAGTCCCATGAATAATACTGCTAATTTTAGCAATGATAGTCAAATGAGGCCATCTGTGTCTAGTCCATACATCAGATACAACTATAAAAGTGAACTGCTGACTCTGCTCATATATATTTGCCCAAGCAGGCACATTATGTGAGCCATGAGACCAGCAAAATAACCAGACTGTGCAATGGTGATTGGATAAAAACAAGCCAAATCTTTATTGACAGCAGCAGGCAGGGCAGGGTTGGCATGGTATTGGGTCCCAGGATCAGTTCATCATTCCACAAGTCCCATGTTGATGGAATGGATCTGCTAGGTTTGGACCACAAGCTTGTTTTCTTTTGCTATTGAGGGTTGCTTTTAAGAAAGAAGATTCTGACGAAACATCAGGAAGAACTTTCTTACAGTAATTGCTGTTTGACAGTGGAACAGACTCTCTTGGAGGTTTTTAAGCAGAGGTTGGATGGTCATCTGTCATGGATGGTTTAGTTGAGATTCCTGCATTGCAGAGGGGTTGACGAGATGATGCTTGTGGTACCTTGTAACTCTACAATTCTATTATTCTATAACTTGGGGTTTTGACAAAAGTTGCAGACACCCAACATCCCATTTTCTGCATACCCTGGCCAATGGAAAGAAGAAAGGAATGGCAGGTGCTAGTCTATCAGGATAATATTACATTTTAATATGCTTTACATAGTATGCACTTTGACATTAAATTACCAACAAATGACTACAAAGTTGTCAATAGGTTAAATTGATGCTCCAAACTATCCTTTTGTCACAGAATAATAATATTAATAATAATAATAATAATAATAATAATAATAATAATAATAATAATAATAAATTTTATTTATACCCCGCCCTTCCCAGCCAAAACCAGGCTCAGGGCGGCTAGCATCAATAAAATTACAATAAAATATAAAAGAAAGAAAAAACGTTGATTAAAATACAGATTAAAATACAGTTTAAAATTTAAAAAGCCGCTTCGTTTATCGCCCATAATCAAAACCCTAAGGGGAGGAAACATCAGACTGAGTCTAACCCGAAGGCCAGGCGGAACAACTCTGTCTTGCAGGCCCTGCAGAAAGATGTCAAATCCCGCAGGGCCCTAGTCTCTTGTGACAGAGTGTTCCACCAAGTTGGGGCCAGTACTGAAATGGCCCTGGCCCTGGTTGAAACCAGTCTAACAACTTTGTGGCTCGGGACCTCCAAAGTGTTGTTATTTGTGGACCTTAAGGTCCTCTGCGGGGCATACCAGGAGAGGCGGTCCCGTAGGTACGAGGGTCCAAGACCGCATAGAAGATGAAAAGGAGATTCAATTTAACATGTACTATTTCCTAAGGCATGCTCCTTCCTGGTAATAATGGGTTCTCTCCAAAATTGACATCTCCTGGAGAGAAGCAGGTTGACTGGCATTATTTTCTATCACAACTTGATCTCTTAAAAAAAAAAAAGTTCCTGAATCAAATATACAAATTGAATAGCTACTCTTGTTCCGGCCTGAGTAAACATTCAATGCTTTGATATCCTGGAAGGCTGGATGATATAACTAGGTTATGTTTATATTATTTAGGGGCTTTAGGAGTCATAAAAAAAGATGTAGAGTCCAGATAGCCTAATTGCTTTGGCTACTAGTATACTTGTAGACACACTAATTAAAAGCAGAATAATCAAGCATCTGGATGAGGTGACTGATAAGGTCTAAAACAGCATGGTTTCTTCAATGGAAACTGTACCTCATTAATCTGACAGTGTACTGGGATGTGTGAATCAAGTAGTAAATGAAGGCGAATGCAGAGATATAGTTTATTAAGACTTTCAAAAAGATCTGTGAGGGGTTACCAGGAAAGCATAGCTCTGACTGTGTGAAGTTTTAAAATTGAGCGTGCTGATGGAGTAATGCAAGAACCTTCAGTGTTTTTTTCCTAATTGAAAACTTAAAAAGGATGGTGACAGAAGACTCCTGAGCATGAGTTTCAGCTATGCATGTATTGCCAAGTTATGGCAGCAGTGGAACAGTTACGGAATCATTGAAATTATGCTTCTGAGAATTCTCTGTTCATGATCCCTACTTCTTCTCATGCTGGAGAGAGAATATCTGGGAGCCCTGTATACCTGAAGGAGCATCTCCATAATAATAATAATAATAATAATAATAATAATAATAATAATAATTTATTTATACCCCACCCATCTGGCTGGGTTTCCCCAGCCACTCTGGGTGGCTGTGGCGTTCCGCCTAAAATGCGGGCCAGCAAGTAAATAGTTAAAGAGTTTTGAGTTAGAACCTTCAGGGGGCGGGGGGTTAAGAAAAAAAAACTCACCCCGAGGGGCAGTTAAGGCAGTTAGGAACTGTGAGGAGTGGGGAGTTAGAGTGGAGTAGGGGGTGGAAAGGGTGGTTGAGAGAAAAGAGATAAAGGGAGCTGTACAGATAGGAGGGAGAGTTAAGAACTGTTAGGAACCGTTAGGATACAATATAACAAGTTAAGGAAGAACCCTTTATGTTGAAACCACATGCTTTAGAGTTGTACTTCAATAAACATTGTTTTATTCTAACGTTCTCCTCTCCCTTAAGTGATTTAAATCATTACAAAATATACTGGTTGGTGGCAGCGGAAAGATCACTGTGGTTCATGCAGGTGCCAACGGACCGTGAAACGTCTGGGGGTTCTGCATAGGTTGAGGTAACCGCCACAAAAGTGGTGGCATAGCGGTGGGATCTGAGAATCCTGTGATAAAAACAAAGAGAGTAGCAATACATCTGGAAGGGGGAGAGGGTAATTCTGAAAAGTGGAATACCCAGCCCTAAGGTGTGATTGTGGAAGCTCTTGGTAGCCGTGAGGCTGAGAAAGAATTTAAAGACAAGTGATCACAAAAGTTATTCAGGCAGAAGGGCTTAAGCTGGGGTCAGAAGAAGTACGCTGGTAGAGGTTAGAGTAAGAACCTTAGGCGTAACTTTGCGACCAGAGGAGCGGAAAGCCTAGCCTGAAAGAATAGTTTGAGAGAGAAGTCTTGTCTTTGAGATACTTGTTGAACCCCTGTCTCTACAAAAATGCCACCCAAAAAGATTAAGCACCCTGTGAGGGAGTCCTCTATTGACAGAGCTGAGGAGGAAAATGGGAATCTGCAAGGAGAAAGAGAAGTAACTGAAACCCCACCTGAGGGAGGGAGTCCTAAGAGCTCAGAGAATCTTGAAAGATGGAAGCTAGAGCAGAAATATAAACTGAGGGAATTAGAAATGAAAATAGAAGCTGAGAAAGAAGAGAGAATGATGAAATTAGAAGCTGAGAAAGAGGAGAGAATGATGAAATTTGAAGCTGAGAAATTAGAAAAAGAGATGAGGGAAAAAGAAATGCAGTTTCAGTTAGAAATGAGGAGATTGGAAGTGACTGCATTAGAAAATCAGAATAATAGCAACAATACTAATGGGCAAACACCAGTAAAAATAGATTTAAAACGATTCCCAGAATATAAAGATAAGGATAACGTCGAAGCTTTTATAATTTCCTTCGAACGTACATGTAGGGATTTCCAAGTTAAGGAGGAAGATAAAATGGTAATTCTAAGGGCAAGAATTAGTGGTCCTTTAGTGGAAATCTATTCACAAATGACAGAGACACAATCTAAAGATTTTGAGGCGTTTAAGCAGTTAGTTTATACCAGATTTGGGATCACTTCGGAACAGCTGAGAAGGAATTTGAGACGTATAACAAAAGTGCGTGGAGAGACGTTTGCCCAATTGGGGGCCAAAATTTCAAATTTTCTTAATAAGTGGATGGTGCAGGAGGGTGCTACCTCCCCAGATCAAATTAAAGAAGTGATAGCCCTGGAGCAGTTTTTTGAAACTATACCTGACCAATTAAAATACTTAATAAAAGAAAGACACCCCAAAACCATCACAGAAGCTGCACGGTTGGGGGATGAAATTAATGAAATCAGAGACAATGTCTTTGACGGACCCAGATATGGGGGGAGGAATTGGGAACACAATAAAAATAAAAATGAACTTAAGCAGGGGAAATTTTCCTCAGACCCTACTAAGAGAAATTATTCCCCCGAGAAGGGCTCCCATGAAAAGGCATTCTTACCATCAGGGAGCGCTGAGGTAAAAGTTAATAAGCCTAACAAAGTAGGCACTCAGGAAATCTTTTGCTGGGCCTGCGGGAAGAGGGGACACAGAAGGGACGAGTGCTGGCATGAGAAGAAAAAGATAGAGGGTAACACCACATCCAAGAAGACATTTTGTGTCCAAACTGTAGAGCAGGGCCAAACTGACCCGGTTGTCAAGGCAACTGACAAGTGCAAAGATAGGCCACAGCCTGCTGAGGTGCCTGAAGCTAAAGTGCTTCACTGTTACACCATCCAGCATGACGAACGCTTGTTAAAAAGTGCGGGGGAAGACATTTGGGTAGGGGGGAAGAGGTACCGGGGTCTGAAAGATTCAGGGTCTGAGGTGACCATTCTTCACTCTGAAATCCTAAACACAGAGGACCTCATTCCTGGAAAAACTATCAAATTAAAGGGAATCTCAAAGATCCCTGAGGTACTACCCATGGCCACAGTTAACATTGGATATAAGGATTGGACAGGACAGTGGACAGTAGCAGTCTCTGAGGAGATTCCCACTGCAGTTCTTATTGGTTGGGACTTAGTAGACCATGTGCAGAGTGCTTTTGTCACGACTAGGGCACAAGAGAAGATACTGTTATCCAAGCCTGAACAAATGGATACAGTTACAAAGGTAGCTGGTGGAGGAGAAGAGTCGGGGGGGAGGTTGCCTGAGGAAACAAAGGACACTTTTTTATTTCCCCTGACTAGCAATCAAGCTCCGAGTTTTGCGGAAAAACAAAAGGAGGATTTAGACTTACAACCATATTTTGAGGCAGCCAGGACAAATAAGACTTTAACCCCTGACAGTCCAGAACGCTTTAAGATACAGCAAGGCTTATTATATAGAGAAGTCTTAAACACACCAGTGAGGGGCGGTGATGAGATTCACCAACAACTAGTAGTCCCGACTGAATATAGGGGCCAGATCCTGCAACATGCACACAGCAGTGTGTTTGGCGCGCACATGGGAATAAATAGCACCAAAAGGAGGGTGGCCCAGAATTTTTACTGGCCAGGGATGGGGAGGCAGATAAAGAACTATTGTCAATCATGTGACACGTGCCAGAGGCTTGGCCATGGTCAGGATAAGACCAAAGCCAAGCTATGCCCTTTGCCAATTATACCCAACCCATTCCAACGGTTAGGACTGGATCTTATAGGTCCACTACCGAGAGCCAGCAGACGGGGCCATAAATTTATCCTCACAATTATAGATTTTGCCACCAGATATCCGGAGGCGGTGCCTTTGCGGAATATTGAGACAGAAACTGTGGCAAATGCTCTAATCAGCTACATGTGTAGATTAGGATTTGCCAGTGAGATTGTGACTGATTTAGGTTCCACCTTCACCTCACGATTAATGAAGCGCCTTTGGGAGGGGTGTGGAATTAAACATTTGACCTCCACTCCTTATCACCCCCAAACCAACGGTTTAGTAGAGAGGTTTAACGGAACACTGATGCGTATGATCAAAGCATATGTGGCCGAAAATCCGAATGATTGGGATGAGAAAATCCAATCGTTATTATATGCATATAGGGATGTTCCCCAGGGGAGTACTGGCTTTAGCCCTTTCGAGTTGTTATTAGGCCGGAAGGTGAAAGGGCCTTTGGATTTACTACGTATGAACTGGGAGGAACAAAAAGAACAAGATCCTGATACAGTGGTAGAGTACTTATTTAAATTACAAAACACCCTTCGAAGATCCCTTGAATTAGCAGGGGAGAACCTTAAAGAGGCGCAAACCAAGCAGAAAGTTTGGTATGATAAAAAGGCTAGGGTCCGAACATTTGACCCTGGAAGCGACATTCTGTTGTTAAGACCCGTAAAAGGGAACAAACTTCAGCTAGCTTGGGAGGGACCTTACAAGGTCATAGCAAAAATGAATGAAGTCAATTACGTAATTCAACATGGGGAAGGACGAAGGGTGGTACATGTCAACATGATGAAACCCTATTTTAGATCCGAGGGGTGGACTTTGTATGCACTTAGGGAGGATCCTCATGAACCTGAAATACCCTGCTGGGAAAGGAAGGAAAGTCTAAGCAGAGTTTCAGAGGTGAAATTAGCCCTGACTTTAAACCAAACCCAGCAACAAGAAGTGAGGCAAATATTGCAAGGATTTTCACAATTATTTAGTAACAGTCCAGGGTTAGCTAAGGGGGTGGAACACCGAATAGACACCGGAGACGCTAAACCCATTGCATTGAACCCCTATCGAATCACGGGAGATTATGTAGAGAAAGTTAATAAAGAAGTGAGGGAGATGTTGAAGGCGGGGATAATTACACCATCCGAAAGCCCGTGGGCCGCTCCCATCTTACTTTTAGATAAGCCAGATGGATCCATTCGGTTCTGTTTGGACTTCCGGAAACTGAACTTTATCACAAAAGCTGACGCCTACCCAATGCCGCGATTGGACGACTTGATTGAAACCATCGGGCGTTGCCAATACATCACTAGTTTAGACCTCACCAAGGGCTACTACCAAATAAAAATGCACCCTAGGGACAGAGAAAAAACGGCGTTCCGAAGTCCGTTAGGGCTATATGAATTTTCCGTCATGGCGTTCGGTTTGAAGAACGCACCGGCAACTTTCCAGAGGTTAATGGATAAGACTTTAAAAGGACTGAGTGACTTCACAGTCGCCTATTTAGACGACATAGCTATCTTTAGTGGGACATGGGAAGAACACAAATCCCATTTGAAAATAGTGCTGCAGCGGCTCAAGGATGCTGGTTTAACAATCAAAGCTAGCAAGTGCCAAATAGGAGGCACAGCCATCACTTACTTAGGTCACATGATTGGAGGAGGGGAAATCAAACCCTTAACCTCGAAGGTGGAGGCCATCTCTACCTGGCCTACCCCAACCTCGAAAAGGAAGGTGCGGGCATTTCTAGGACTAGTGGGATACTACAGAAAATTTATCCCAAAGTTTAGTGAAATAGCAGCACCATTATCAAACCTGACACGAAAGAAAGAACCCGACCAGGTGAAGTGGACGCCGGCCTGTCAGCAGTCTTTTGACTTATTGAAAGAAGCCTTGACGAAGGGACCAATTCTGACCGCACCAGACTACAGGCAAGAGTTTACTGTGTTCACCGACGCTTCCAACGTTGGAATCGGGGCCGTCTTATGTCAGCCGGGACCAGAAGGAGACCTTCATCCCATCGCCTACATCAGTAAGAAACTGCTACCCCGGGAGAAACACTTATCCACCATTGAAAAAGAATGCCTGGCAATAGTATGGGCTCTGCAAAAACTGAAACCGTACCTCTGGGGCCGAGCTTTTATACTATGCACAGACCATTCTCCCTTGATTTGGCTCCGGACTATGAAAAGCAACAGTAAGTTGATGCGCTGGGCTTTGTTACTCCAGGATTTTAATTTCACCATCAAGAGCGTGAAAGGTTCCCGCAACATCGTGGCCGATGCCCTATCCAGAAGGCCGGAGAGTGAAGAACAAGAATGAACATTTTGAACATCCTATAATAAAGATAGTGTATATATGTATCTCATCGGGGATGTTTATGTATTCCAACAGACAGTTTGATCAGGAGGTCACTTGGCAAAGTGGACCCTCCTGAATCAAACTTCCAAAAGGAGGGAGGTATGTGGCGTTCCGCCTAAAATGCGGGCCAGCAAGTAAATAGTTAAAGAGTTTTGAGTTAGAACCTTCAGGGGGCGGGGGGTTAAGAAAAAAAAACTCACCCCGAGGGGCAGTTAAGGCAGTTAGGAACTGTGAGGAGTGGGGAGTTAGAGTGGAGTAGGGGGTGGAAAGGGTGGTTGAGAGAAAAGAGATAAAGGGAGCTGTACAGATAGGAGGGAGAGTTAAGAACTGTTAGGAACCGTTAGGATACAATATAACAAGTTAAGGAAGAACCCTTTATGTTGAAACCACATGCTTTAGAGTTGTACTTCAATAAACATTGTTTTATTCTAACGTTCTCCTCTCCCTTAAGTGATTTAAATCATTACAAAATATACTGGTTGGTGGCAGCGGAAAGATCACTGTGGTTCATGCAGGTGCCAACGGACCGTGAAACGTCTGGGGGTTCTGCATAGGTTGAGGTAACCGCCACAGTGGCTCCCAACATAATATTAAAAACATGATAAAACATCAAACATTAAAAACTTTCCTAAACAGGGCTGCCTTCGGATGTCTTCTAAAAGTCAGATAGTTGTTTATTTCCTTGACATCTGATGGGAGGGCATTCCACAGGGCAGGCGCCACTACCGAAAAAGCCCTCTGCCTGGTTCCCTGTAACTTCGCATCTCGCAGTGAGGGAACCGCCAGAAGCCCCTCGGAGCTGGACCTCAAATGATCAAATGTGTCATTTGAACCAGACCAGTGTATTGCCTCAATGTGTGTGTTTTTAAAGTTATTTTATCAGTAAGTACTTAAATTTAGTATCAACACAATATGATAGTTACCCAATCATGCCATAGTTGTTGAGAAATAGTAATAAGAATAAGACTAAGAATAAGAATAAGAATAAGAATAAGAATACATACATATACATATACATACATACATATATATATGCACAGCAGGAGTTAAGCACAACAGCAGACCAAAGAAGTTACACCGCTAGCACTGGAAAAGTCCTAGGGAAAATAATCTGAAGCAATAAATAAACTCTGACAGCCTTGTATTTATGAAGCATGTGGAGAGACAGGAGAGTAGGAAGAAACACCTGTGGTGAATATAAACGGCTTTAAAAGCTTGCAGAAAAAGCGGGTGTCCAATGTTATTTCAGTGACTTGAGGGCCTCAGAAACAATGAGATGGGACATTTTTATTTATTTTTTACAAAGGGGAAAAACAAAATTCAGTTTCATAACATGTAGGACAGAAGTCTTGACTGTTTTGATTCAGCAATATTGTAACTGCTGTGCTTGCAGCTTGGGGCAAAGCTGATATATTTGATTCTATGCATGTCAGACCCTCCAAGTATCAAAATGTGGTAAGGCAGCCTTGCTACATTTGGGGGCCATTCTGCTTGATGAGGCCCTGGGCATCTCTCCCTGATGGCATCAATGAAGAAAACAATAACCAGATTCAGTCTACTGGGCAGGAACCAGATCTATAGATCAGAAGTGTGTACCTCTCCAAAGCCAGCAAGATCACAGAGGTATTGGTGGCAATCCATTAGCATCTCCTTGTTTGTCACATCAGGATTTTGTATTATGCAAACCATTCTCTGCAGACCTGTCAAGTGTCCCTATTTTCCAGGGACAGTCCCAGATTTACAGAAGCCATCCCGGTTTCTGATTTGATCCCAGAATGTCCTGGTTTTCCTTAGGGCATCTCTATTTTCATCGGAGAAATGTTGGAGGGTATGGAGTTATGTGACCCCTGAGCCAAGGAGATAAGTAACTATACAACCCTTAGAAGACATCTGAAGGAAGTTTTTTTGGGAAGTTTTTTTTAATGTTTAATGTTTTATTATGTTTTTATATATGTTGGAAGCCGCCCAGAGTGGCTGGGGCAACACAGACAGATGGGCGGGGTATAAATAATAAAATTATTATCATTATGGTTATGGAATAGAATGCCCCTATTTCCATTGGATAAATGTTGGAGGTGCTGGGATACCAATAGCAAGTCACCTGATCCGTACCTTCTGAGCTGGCTCTGAACTGAGTTATTCTGAACTAATCTGAACTGCATAATTCATCAGCTTTCACATTTTCCTGAATTTTTTTTTACATCATTCCCAGCTCCAGGTTAAGTATTAAAATACATTTTAAAATGCCATTTTGAGAGAAAAATAACTTTTAAGATGCATATTTTGAAAAATAATAATAATTTGGACATGTATATTCAAATGTAACTTTTTGAAATGCATATTAAAGCAGAAATTGGATGCAAAAAGATGTGTAAATATTTGTTGAAGTGACACAGACCAGAAACAAATTTGATTTTCCCATTCCTTAGGTGCACTACCACACTTTCTGCCAGGTAAGTGGAACAATTTAGAATCCAAATCATCTCACAGATGTTCATGTTAGACTTTTAGATGTTCATGCCAGACTTTTAAAGAAGAACAATCTGAGTGAGAGACTGCTGGTGTCCTTCTACCAAGGCTCCATAGAGAGCTTTCTGACATATTGTGCTTGGTTCTCTAGCTGCACAGTCAGGGAGAGGAAGGTACTACAGAAGGTCATAACCACAGCCCGAAAGATTACTAGTCATCCTCTCCCATCTTTGGAAGAACTATACAGTTCCCGTTGCCTTAAAAAACTAAACAATATTTTACAGGATCCATCTCATCCGGGATATAGTCTTTTTGCACCACTGCCTTCAGGCAAGAGATATAGAACAATCAGATCAAGAACAAATAGACTGAAGAATAGTTTCTACCCAAGAGCTATAACCATCTTAAATGCTGTAACCAGATAATATGACCTTGGAGAGTTGTGATAGGTGTGTACGCATGTGCATGTGTGGCTGAAAATGTGGTTTTTGTTTTTTTGTGCTGGTTTTTTGTTTTATGGGATGGCATCCAATTTCATTGCACTTGTACAATGTTGTACTTGTACAATGACAATAAAGAAATCTTATCTTATGTTAAGAGGATGCCATTGGTAAATATTAATAGATGTTTGATAGAATGACATTTATCAGTCAGGGTTTCTGTTTCAGGCAATGTCTCAAGCCACCTCCAGTTAAATTCCCTTCCTTCAACGGTTATTTCTTTGTTGTTGTTCAGTCGTTCAGTCGTTTTCGACTCTTCGTGACCCCATGGACCAGAGCACTCCAGGCATGCCTATCCTTCACTGCCTCTCGCAGTTTGGCCAAACTCATGCTAGTAGCTTCGAGAACACTGTCCAACCATCTCATCCTCTGCCGTCCCCTTCTCCTTGTACCCTCAATCTTTCCCAACATCAGGGTCTTTTCTAGGGAGTCTTCTCTTCTCAAGAGGTGGCCAAAGTACTGGAGCCTCAACTTCAGGATCTGTCCTTCTAATGAGCACTCAGGGCTGATTTTTTTAATAATGGATAGGTTTGATCTTCTTGCAGTCCATGGGACTCTCAAGAGTCTCCTCCAGCACCATAATTCAAAAGCATCAATTCTTTGGCGATCAGCCTTCTTTATGGTCCAGCTCTCACTTCCGTACATTACTACTGGGAAAACCATAGCTTTAACTATACGGACCTTTGTTGGCAAGGTGATGTCTTTGCTTTTTAAGATGCTGTCTAGGTTTGTCATTGCTTTCCCCCCAAGAAGCAGGCGTCTTCTAATTTCGTGACTGCTGTCACCATCTGCAGTGATCATGGAACCCAAGAAAGTGAAATCTCTCAGTTAAATTCCCTTCCTTCAACGGTTATTTCTTGGTGGGGTTTTTTTCCCCTCTTCTTCTTTTGCCCTCTCAGTGTTACAATGACTCCTATTATCAGCCCTCATCAGAGAAAGGCTGAGCTGAGCAATCTTTATGAATCTTATAAGATTCCATTTAGAAGCTTACTGCCGTTTCTTAAGCTTGTTCTTATTTTCCAGCCTCGTGCTCCCATTAGTCTCCCGATGTGAATTTATCCCAAAGACAATTTTGCAGTTTTCTCCGGCACAGGACTGGTGGGCAGGCTTCATTAGCAAAGGCATGGAGATGCTGAGATGAAAGTGCTCATTAAAATGTTTTGGTTTAATTGTTGGGAATGGCAAGGCACAAGGCAAGCTCAGCTCTGAACTGCCTGAAGTTAACAAAGGAGAGAAAAGAACAGGGTTAGAAAAGATAGAGCTGGGTGCAAGTGGCCTCTTGGAATACTTCACCCTAGATGAGGGCAGGGAAATTTGGGGAGAAATGTGCCAATGTACTTCTCAAGTGGGAGGAGAAATTCTGCCACAGTTTCTCAGGGATGGGATTCATCATTTGAAGTAATAATAATAAAAAGTTGCATCCAGTGCTAGTTCTACTTAGAGTAGACCATTGGGATTAATAGCAATGACTCACTTAGGTCCATTAATTTTAATTTGAGTAGAATTTAGTTGGTTGGACATAAGCTGCAGATTCTTTCTTTATTACCAAGTCATCACCATCACTGAAAATAGCAGCAGCATCAACTGACCCTCATTTTGCATGAAAAGCAATAGCTTACTGATAGAAGCTATGCATGCCAAAGATCACGTGTTCAGTCCCCAGCATCTCCAGGTAGAGCTAGGAGAGACTTCCTGTCTGAAACCTCAGAGAGTCCTGACAATACTGAGCTCAGTGGTCTGACTGGTCTAGATGGCTTAGCATTGTCGACACTGATAAAGCACTTTCCTGTGTTCTAGGACTCCATTGGATCCAGCTAAATCAGGCCTATTCAACCTGATTTGGGCATTCACTGAGTTGGATTCAGAAAGTAATGGCTGGATGGCCCAGAATGATCCAAGGATGTCAGGGAGTGGAGCATCAGGTATGAAGGAAATGCTGGCCTTAGGTGGGGAAACCCTGTGAAAATTCCCAGACCTACCTGACCACCAGCTGCATCTTCCCTGGAGAAGGTAGCAGCCCTGATTACTTTCAGGATGCCAGATATTAGAAGTAGTAGTATTAATTTGCCTTTCGTCTGTAAATATGCCTCTGGTCTGATCCAGCTGAGATCTTCTTATGATCCAGCTTGCTGCAGAATTAGAGCCGGTAAAAATTCATATGCAGTCAGGATGTTCTAGCCAAATCCTTGCTAGCAAATGGAATTCTAGAACCAAGCGTTGGTGGTAGTTCTGGATTAACTAACAACATGAGCTGTGTAGTGGACTAACTGTGGGTTACTCAAGCATGTGGAAGAGCACATACTTTGTGTGGGGATGGTCTCAGAGTCAATCTCCGGTGTTTCTAGGTTTAGTGCTGGAAAAGATTCCTTCCTGCAAATGCTGGAGAGATACTGCCAATCAGTACCAACAATATTCAGCTAGATGGACCCATTGCATTGACTTGGTATAGGGCATCTTCATACGTTTTGGAGTGTGGGTGTATAGTGTCTATTTTTGGGTGATCTACCAGGAAATGGAGCTACCTTTTAAGATGAAGGCGTGAATTTTTACAGCTCTTTAAGGAAGAAAAATGGCCTCATTCATTAGGCTTTTATAAAACCATTAGAGGGTGTTGATTAAGGACATCGCCATTACAGTAATTTGGCACAGCAACCCCAGGCAGGGGAACAGGAACAAAGAAACATCCCGGAAAGAGCTAATAAAGAAAACTGATCAGCTGCATGGGGTCCACAAGGCATGCAGAGGTGAAACTGAGCAGAACCTGTGCAGGGCTGAGCATGCAATCCCCCAGAGGGTTTGCTGAGCCTGTGGAAGATGGAAGACATTGTGCATTTGCTAGAGCTGCTGTCAGCTGCTTAGAACCGCTAGTTAAAAGGGAAGGACACAATTCCCATTGGTAATCCTTCTGCAGTATGCTTCAGATGCCAATATCTTTAATTAGTGCTACCAAAAGACTGTCACCTGATGAGAAGGTCCACAGCAAAACAAAGATACAAGCCTCACTGACTTCTAACAGCCATGTCTTATCAGCATTCTTCATCAAGGGAAAATGTGTGAGCGTGTTTTGTTTTACTGGGACAGCTTCTGACTTAGTGTTTCTGGCATTGAATTAATTTACTACCCAAACCTACACAGTTACTGATTTGTTTGCTTTTCCTAGAGCTGAATCAATATATCAAAGTAAGCTGCAATTTTCAATACAACTTACAGTTGAGAAGGAACAATCTGATATACACAAGTTTGCCGCTGCAGTGAAAGGGATTGCCCCCACCCAATATACAGAATGCCCAGAATAGGTGATGGGTGACAGTGTTTGGCACTTACAGCTGGGATGTTATGTGTTATTATTTGCTGTGCTTATAACCTGCCCTTCACCAAATGATCCTGGAGATGAAAACAAATTAGCTAAAACATAAAGTAGCCATAGAATCTGCATGGAAGCAGTTGAACAAATAAAACATTATAAACACTGTAACCCTTCAGCATGAGACCTTATGTCCACCCCACAAAATAAGTTCTTCTTTTTATTTTGATTATGTATTTTGTGGTTTTATAATTGTGATTTTATCCTGTGAACCATCCTGAGACCTGCAGGTATAGGACGGTATAATAATAATAATAATAATAATAATAATAATAATAATAGTAGTAGTAGTAAATAATGTGCCCAAAGGCTGCTATATATTTCATGCTGCAGAGAACATACCCTCCAACAGTTCTCCAATGAAAATAGGGATGTCCTATTCAATAATAATAATAATAATAATTTTTATTATTTATACACCGCCATCGGACTGAGTTGCCCCAACCACTCTGGGCTGTGTATATAAAAACATAATAAAACATTAAACATTTAAAAAAAATAAAAATAAAACCTTCCCCATACAGGACTGTCTTCAAATGTTTTCTAAAAGTTGTATAGTTACTTATCTGCTTGGCTTGGGGGTTGCATAACTCCATACGCTCCAATATTTCTCCAATGAAAACAGGGGTGTTCTAAGGAGAAGCGGGACATTCTGGGATCAAATCAGAAACCGGGACGGCTTCTGTAAATCTGGGAAAGTCCCTGGAAAATAGAGACACTTGACAGGTCTGAAGATAATGGTTTGCATAGTACAAAATCCTGATGTGACAAACAAGGAGATGCTAATGGATTGCCACCAATACACAGCCGGGATTCCCCCTATCGTGCAGGGGCTGGGCACCCCATGCACGAGAGGAGGTTGTGAGCATGCAACACCACCTCCTCCTAAGGCGGAAGTGACTTTCCCATAGCAGAACCATCACTAATACTTAGTAAGTTTATATGGAACTTTTCAGACAATGTGCAGACCACAATTAGAACATTCTGAACAAACTAAAATAATAATATGTGGTTAAAAGCAACATCACATAATCTAGAAGAATTAACATACCAAGTACAGAGGAGTGGGGGAAATCCCGCAGGGGAAAATATGTATTTTTAAATGATGGTGGAAACTCATAAAGATGTTATCATCACAGATCTGATCTGAACTCATCACAGAACTTATCTGAACTGAAAACATGGGTTGCTGCAAACTGAACTCCAAGGTTATGTGGCACAGTCAAGAGTGCATCCCTATCAGGTCTCACTATGTGGATAATTACATATGGGAGAATCCACTGAGGTAAAAGGTAAAAAATAAAGGACCCCTGGATGGTTAAGTCCAGTCAAAGGCGACTATGGGGTTGCAGTGTTCATCTCGCTTTTCAGGCCGAGGAAGCCGGCATTTCTCCACAGACAGCTTTCTGGGTCATGTGGCCATCATGACTAGACCTCTACTGGCACAATGGGACACCAGGACAGAAGCCAGAGCGCACAGAAATGTCATTTACCTTCCCACCACAGCAGTACCTATTTATCTGCTTGCACTGGTAGGCTTTTGAACTGCTAGGTTGGCAGAGAGATAGCAACGGGAGCTCACCCCGTCACAGGGATTCAAACCGCCAGCTCCCCTAGACACTGAGGTAGCATGCCATAACAGTTTTTGTATGTCAACACAAGCACCTTGGGTGGGAACAGCTCATCAGCCCTGATAGCTTGTGGAAATTGGGTTTCCCCTGTTTCAGGGGGGAGTCAAGAAAACCACCAGAAGAGTTTGCAGAGGTAGGAGAGGGTGGATGGTTCTGTCTTGCAAAGAGGAATGTTTGTGCAGACAGAAAGGACTGGAAGAACACTCTGTTGAATTCCACCCACTGGACTTGGCCTGGTAGCATACGGGCAGCTGGTGCAACTCCTTCCGAACAGAACATCTCTAGCCCCAGGTCTTGTGACAGAGCATGCATCTCTATTTCCAAGGAAGGTGGTGGAGCAGTATCCCCTCACAGAAGTTCAGTTTGGGTTGCTGTTCAAAACGCTTCATCTGAAAATGTCTCTAATAAGCAGGGGTCAGGTAACTCCAGAGCGTCTGCCCTGCAGGAGTTATGGAGCTGTCAGAAATTTAAGCTTTATATTGAGTTTTGTGTGTATTTTTATCTAAGCCAGGCTGATCAGCCCCCTATTTATGAAAGGATTTTCTGCTTTCCACTAAAACGGCTTCATCCTGTCTCTTAAATGTAAAATCTTCTTGGACATGGTGATCTTGAGTAACAGCTTTCTGCAAGGCAGCTTTAAAGTCGTCACCTAGTGATCAGGTGGTTAGACTGCCGTGTGTACATTCTGCTAAATCCCCCTAGACAAACATTGATTAATCCATATATTTATTACTTATTTTCTGTCAAAACCTAAAGGCCCCTGTCAGAGTGAAAGTCTCATTTTGATAGGACCTAAAGTAAGCCATATATATATACCGGTATATATTTTGTTAACTTTTAGAATCTTACAAGAAAACACCTACAAATAAAACTCGGATAGTCTATTAGGGAAGCAGAGTCACTAGATGGGGGCAACTCATGGAAGTCTAAGAACTTGGCAAACAACTCTGCCAATCCTTCTTTGCTCCATGAAATCCCCTCTCTGAAAATAAATACATTTCAGCCTTTCTCCCTTGCAAATAGCTACTAAACACCAACTGTTCTGGGTGCCCTTTAGCTTAATCTTTAATTTATCTTTAATCCCCTTATTAAAAACTGTCACTAAAGTTTTTCAGCATCTGTAACTCTATTGGCCCAGATGCTCCCATTTCCACCTTCGTTTCGCCCTCCATAGCCCAATTTGCACATTCTGCTCAAATATGAACGTTACATACAAACAGGGAGAGTGGCTCAGTCAGTACAGCATGAGACTCTTAGGACTCAGCCAGACTGGTAAATAAAAAATGTCTTATGTGTGTTGTATATGTGATATAACACTATGACACCAGATGGCGCTGTGGAGTCCCATCTTTCCCTACCGGATTCCCTGTATGAGTTTGCAAGGCATTTAATTGAATCACTTTTTTGACGTGCCTAGATCCAGCCCCAATCTCAGGGTCATGGTTTGAGCCCTACATGGGGCAAATGATTTCTGCATTACAGTGGGTTGCAATTCTATGGTTCTATAGCATGAGCATGCTGACCATGCTTTTCTGTCTCTCCTCCTACCCCCTCCAGCTTCCGACCAGCTCCCACAGAGGAAGCAGAAGAGCACTGCAGACCCATCCATATCCATGGAATGTGCCAAAGGTGACAATGTGCAAGCATAGGAGGCTTAAGGTGAGAGTGCGGAGATGGCAGGTTTGTTCTGTCTGCCAATCCCCTTGTAAATTTCACGGAGCCCCAGAAATTTAAGTGGGTTCCCCAGGTGGCTTCCTTGTCTCCACCCTTTGCTATGGGTGTGTGTGTGTCTTAGGTCCTAAGTTTCTGATAGTTGTCAAGAGGGCAGGTTACTCCTAAAAGACAGGACATTGTGGTCAGGCATAATTTCCCCAGAAGTCTGTTCCAGATAATATGCACGATAGATTCTCACTCTTTTCTGGATAGGTAGGGATCTGTACATTTCTGGTATACATCACTTTTGCATTATTCTGCTCGTCGTCCCATTCCATTTCCGTGAGAACTTGATGGTGATTTTTTATGTAAGTTGCATATTCTGATACATATCAACTGTGTCACAGCTTCAGAAAAAACTGTGATGGATTGCTAAATTTTGATCTGCACCTCAGTCTAGGGCAGGCTTTCTCAACTTTGGGGTCCCAGATGTTGTTGGACTACAACTCCCATCATCCCTAGCTAGCAGGACCAGTGGTCAAGGATGATGGGAGCTGTAGTCCAACAACATCTAGGGACTGAAGGTCTTCCATTTCGAAGCTCACTAAGGGTGAAGAAAAAAATTGTTTGGTTTAGAAAGTAACAGCAGCCATGCTGCTGAATACGATTTGGATTTGGTGTAATTTTATGCTAGCTAAATTTAAGCACATAGAACTGCTTCCTTCGAAGCCAGAGACACTTCAGAGCTATGAAATTCATTGAGAGTAGAGAAGTTGTATTTCTCAAACCTAACCCTTCCCACAGCCAGACTCAAAGATCTATAGCATGGACTTGTGCTGGTTAAACATATGGCGAGGCACTTATATGACTAGGCAGAGTACTTAGTCAACTTCAGGCTTTTGTTTTAAACTATTTATGTTATTATTACAAGATCTGGATAAGCTCTACTTCTAAAGCAGAGGGAAGGTTCCATGTAGGTTCATTTCGGGAGGGGAGCAGAGAATATAGGATTCCTCAGATAATACTCACCTATTATAGAGATTTTAATAATAATAATAATAATAATAATAATAATAATAAGAGTTTGGTTTTGATATCCTGCTTTATCACTACACGAAGGAGTCTCAAAGCGGCTAACATTCTCCTTTCCCTTCCTCCCCCACAACAAACACTCTGTGAGGTGAGTGGGGCTGAGAGACTTCAAAGAAGTGTGACTAGCCCAAGGTCACCCAGCAGCTGCATGTGGAGGAGCGGGGAAGCGAACCCTGTTCACCAGATTACGAGTCTACCTCTCTTAACCACTACATCACACTGGCTCTCTGTAAGTGTCAGTAAGGGTAACTGACATAATCTAATTGTGAATAAACTGCTTTGCACTTTCTGGAGTGTTATATAAATGTTAGCATCATGTTACATAGCTATGTAAAAGAATGATTTGTTTAGATAAGGACAGGATTCAAACTGTATTCAGATGACTTTGTGGAAGGCATTTTTAAATCTTGTTACCTTTATTCAAGGATTGGAGGGTGGGAATGAAATGATATTCTCCTCTGTAGACATCTAGTTCATTAAGAACAGCTTTGTATTAGTAATACAGAATGTAAAAGTGAGCAGCAAGATTGTAATGGGGGGATACAAATGGATGTTATCCTGGTGTTGGGGTGAATGCACAAGCTAGCACATAATCTTTTGAAGACATTTGTTAGAAACTGGGCACACAAAGGACATATAACACATATTTCTGCATTTTTAATTGAGATAAAGGAATCCCTCTCTATTACCTCTTTCTCTGTAATGCAATTCCTATTAATAGAATAACCCACAGTTATTGAAATACAAATAATGAACAGTTTACAAGCTTCAGGAGAATATTATCCTTGCCAATATTTTCACTGGCTTTGATATTCAAAAAACAAAAACAGTAGAATTTGCAGCTACTTGACTGTAGGCAGGCAAGTAGTTGATAGTAGTCTGCCAATGCAGAGGGATCACTTCCTGTCCTCCTTCGATGACAAGTTGTACAAAGTGAAAGAAGGCAGTGGATTTGAGAGCTTTTATCAGGCAGAGACAGTGGATTGGTCATCTGGTATCAGGAGGATTCTGGACTGTTGTGTAAGTATCTAGCTTACTGCCATTTCACCATTCATCGCGGAACTCTGGTTACACAGGGAATTGGCAGCCAGTATCGGACTGTGATGTTTTTGCCAGATCAATCCTTTGATACAAGCCACTACCTCAGAATGCCAAATCTATCCCAGGACTTAAACTACCTGTATATTGGAAGAATGAGAAGGATTCTGGAAGGAATAGCAGCCTCCTTGAGGCTATATGCTAGGATACCAATAGAAAATTTGTCTACATCTATTAAGCTTATTCTTAAACCCCCTTTTTTTTTTTTTTACTTTAGAGACTCCCAGACCCTGATTATAATACTGAACAACAGGATTTATCATTCCAGTCCTGTGGTACCTGCCCAAAACAGTCATACTGATGACTACGAAACTATGCTTGGATGAAAAAATAGCATTTATGCCCTTTGTGTTTTATATTTCTGTAAGTAAGTGAAAATGAGTAAGGTCTTTCAACAAGACTTACAACACCATCCATGAATGTTCAATCTGCACGCTATTTAGCTGAGATGTGCCAATCAAGGTTAAAAATCATGAACACTCTGTGTAAGTCCATGCTGGGTACATTTTGATTGCAATCAAGAATCATGTAACCAAAAGCGAAGTTAAATCTATTTGACATTCTGCGTAGGATCATTGACGGGGCATGTAATACTATTTCTTATTCTGCAGATTTTTGCTTAACGCATCCACAGAGTCTTGGTAAAGAAAAAGAATTTTTGGGACACATTCTGACCTTGCATTCCTCAGCCTCATGGGATATTTGTATTCTGATGGTGATGAAATGTGAATAAGTCCACTGACAACTCATTGGTTGTTCTGGCTATACACAATTAATATGTTGGTACACAAACGTATCTGCTGTGCACAAGTAATATACTTGCCTAGACATCATTTTGTTCATTATTACTCATGGTTCAGAGAATTAAGAACCATACTGTTCAGATGGTATACTCATGAATCAGCAATTACTTATGGGGAACATAGTAAGTTATTCAACAGACTATAAACTAATATTGGTCCACAGATATTAGGACTATGTCGGCAAGGAACAAAGGTTCTTGAGTTGCTCTGTGGGGAGGAGAGACCAGCCTCAGCTGGAACATCAGGAGCTAGTTCAGCAGTGGGGAACCTCTAGCTCCCCCTAGCTGTGATGCTGCTGAACTTTAACTCCCATCATACTTGGCCATTGGCCATGCTTGCTTGGGCTGATGGGAATTGTAGTGCAACAGCAACTGGAGGACCAAAGGTTCCCCACGACTGAGCTAGATGGAGGTCAGTTCTCTGAGGTGATCGGTAGTCTCTCTCTCTCCTCTCCTCAAGGCAATATGGTCCTTAGGTAGCCCTGCGGTGGCAATTGGGAGAGGGGTAACTATAATGGCTAATAACTGTTGACAGATATGGGGCTACTCCAGACAACCTGTTTGTTGAAATTTTATTTTAATTTGCTTGCACAGGGCTTATGCAGCAAATAGTCTAGTCCTTATAGAATGTTTGTTCTGATCTGTTTGCAAGGAGTTTATATGACAATGGACATACATTGTGATTCGCTTGTGCAATGTTTATACGTTTGAGTTATTAATTCATTAATCCCACACTTTTCCATGCATTTCCTTGTCACTTTCCTAACCACATGAAGTGTGTGTTTTTTCTCTAAGCAGATGTGATGTTCTAGGGCATCCCAGTGGTCAGGGATGATGGGAATTGTAGTCCCAAAACATCTGGAGGGCCAAGGTTGCCTGTGCCTGTTCTAGGGTGAAAACAGGACTTTTTTTTCAACCGGAACTCGCCGGCACTCAGTTCTGGCACCTCTCATGTGCCTTTCTAAGAGAACGAGTGGGGGGGGGGTTCATTGTGAGTTCCAGCACCTCTTTTTCTAGAAAAATAACACTGGTGACATAGCATTTCAATCCACTTTAATTGTGTAAACCTAAATTTCTACTATGTGCTTGAATCTCTGCAGCAAAATACTGATAGCCCTGAGGCAAACCTGAATTGATTTATATTATCAGTATTAATCCTGGGATAAATATATGGTTTCTAAGAAATAAATAATGGAATAGCAAACAGTTAAAAAAATTCAATGAAATACCTTAATGTCTAAAAGAAACTATATTGATTGGTTTCTTTAAAAAAAATCTTTGGTCTTTCCAGAAGTTAGGAACAGAAAATTTCTGTGTTATGCTGTAGAAAGCCTATATTTGGCGAAGAAGAAAAAACTATAGGAATGCCTGGGGAATCTAAGTCTAACCTGATGAAATTTCTTAATTAGCCCTGTTGTTGCACTGCTAGGCTTCACTCCTTTTGCAGGTTCCTGGAAGATCTTCCCCATTAGTCCCATAGAACCTCTGTATCTGTGATGGGTTCCTACTAGAGAAATGACCTTTTCACTCACTGGCAACAATAAATAATTGTTCTGGGAGACTTTTCTATGAGCCGTTGCAGATTTTGTAGAAACAGGATGGAACCACTCTGGAGATTCACACTTTCCTCTCTAAGATTCCCCTTTTTCCTCATAGAAAACATTTTTTACGAAGATAATGTGTGCTGTTGTCTCCCTGCACGATCTAAGGTTGCCTCAGACAGCCTCAACAGGTCACGCCAATTTGACATAATCCTCCTCTGTTACAGAGAGTGTACCATTAAGTTGTACGATATCATCCTGAGAGTATTATTCTTGCTAATGGTAAGTTTATAAACCTATCAACATGTCATTTTAAAATAGGGGGCACATTCCATCAGCGGGGATAAAAAAACTGCTGTAATCATTCTCTACCATATTCTTGGATACATAGAAAGGATAAAGCAGGACAACAACCAAAAAGAAAAAGAAAAAACTGAATAAAGTAGCAATCAGTCGTTAACCCCTAAAATGTAATCCTGCAAGATTGTATGGGTGTCACCATTTAAGGCTTAACTGGTTAGGCCCATTTAAATTTAAATTAGTGGCACTGAGAATGCAATAATAACAATAACAATAACAATAACAATAACAATTATTATTATTATTATTATTATTATTATTATTATTATTATTATTTTCTACCCCACCCATCTGGTTGGGTTTCTCCAGCCACTCTGGGTGGCTTACAGAATATATAAAACATAATAAAGCGTCAGACATTACTGTTAATGCCCAGCTTGGCTGTCCACCCCTCCATCAATAAAATAGAATGTGGTTCATAGTTCCATCTTTCTTGGATCTGGCATTACTTTCAGTCCTCCACTCCAAGTTCATGCAAGGACAATGGAAAGTCAATTTTATTCTTACCATTTGATGTTATTCACTCACATTCTTATTCACCTTACTTATCCCATTCATGTCTCTTATCTTTGACACCAAAGAGTTACCAGAACAGCTAATACATAAATAAGATGTGATATCAATGAAATATACTATGGTTCATGGTTCCATCTTGCTGGGTCCTGGTGACCCTCAAATGCTACAAGGAATGAGAAGGGTAGGTCAAACCTTTGTCCTAAATCCTCAGCGCAACCTCTGAGATGCATGGGTTTCTTCCATTCTTCCATCTCCAGTCTACTTACTCCATGAGGACCAGTGTCCTAAAATATTTTTGTTCTTCCCACACCACAGATGACTAATAATAATAATAATAATATAATAATAATAATTTATTATTTGTACCCCGCCCATCTGGCTGGGTCTCCCCAGCCACTCTGGGCGACTAAATTCAAGGTGGCTGTTCTCAAAAGATTTAACTTTGCATTATTTTATCTAAGCCAAGATATGTATGAGAAGATCCGTCTCTATTTCATCTGAATCAGGAAATACAGCCGAACCTCTACTTACCACTGCCTCTTCTTACGGTCGTTCCAAGATGCAACTGCGGCAAACCTGGAAGTAACTGGCAGGTTTGCCACAGTTTGCGCATGCGCAGAAGCGGGCAATTGCTGTTCGCACATGAGCAGAAGCGGGCAATCACCACCCACGCCTGCGCACAATGGCACCTCTCCCAGCGACCCGTTTTGACCTCCGGACAGACCTCCGGAACGGATTATGATCACAAATAGAGGTTCCACTGTACTCTGCAATTATTAGTTGTAGTGTTGGGCAGGATGAGGGCCTGTTGAAATCTGATAAGAAGGAAGTGCTGTGGATAGGTAGCTGCTGGGAATACGTGGCTGTCTGAGAATTAGGGAAACAGCCTGCTCTGAATGGGTTGGAGTCCCCTTGAAGGAGCAGGGAGTAGTCTTCATTTTGCAGTTCCAGGTGGCTTCAGTGGTGAGAAGCAGAGTTTATGCCAAACTCCACCTGGTTCACCAGCTATGACTATTTCTGGATCGGAACATCCTGAATTCATTCTCTGATAACCTCTCAGCTGGACTACTGCAATGCACACTTTGCTAAGGCTGCACCTAGTTTAGAAACTGCTGCCAGGTTGCTACATAGGGCAGCATGAAAGGATCATATTGCATCAATCCTTAGAACTTTGCACTCGCTACCACCAGAACCAATTCAAGGTTATGGTATTGGTAAATTCCTGTATGACCTGGGGCCTGTGTACTTGAAGGAGCACATGTCCCTATACCTCCCCCCCTGCTTTTAATATCTGTAACTGAGGCCATGTTCATGATGCCATCAGGGGCGGAGGAAGCCTCCTCGCTACCTGGGGCGGTGAACGGAGGCATCCCTCTGGGGGCGGGGCATCATGACGTTGCGCCGTGACGTCATGACACAATGTCATGACAGAGTACGCATGCGCGAAATGCCACGCGTGCGCACTCCGTCGCCGGTCTGCTGCCACTGCTCCCGCAGCGGCCTTGCGTTCCACTGCGGCATTTTGCGCATGCGCACTCCGTCTTGACCGGCGCCGCTGCTTCCGCAGTGGGGCACCACCACGAGCTGCCGATTGCGCGCGGCAGCGCCGGTGGGCAGGCCCTGGGCGCGGGGCGGGGCCGGCCCAAGTGTCACCCCCCTCCCCTGGAACCCGGGGCGGAGCGCCCCCCTTGCGACGCCACTGGATGCCATTATTGAATGAAACCCGTGGGTCAGTGTCACGAGGCAAGACCTTTTTGGTGGAAGCCCTCCATCTATGGAATTATGGATCCCAACTGAGATTTGGTTGTCCCCCACAATGCTAGCAATTAGGCATAAATTTAACATGGTATTTATTTTGCCAGCTTTTGAGTAGTTAGCTGCATGTTTTAGCAGAGAGAATGTTTATTGTTTGCGACATTATGTTTTAAAGTTGGTCATTGATTAGTTGGTAATTTTAATTACTGTTTTAATTACTGTATTGTGTTTTGAAATCATTGCTAGCCACCTTGGGCTCTGTAAGGAAAATGAGAAGGCATAGCAGCAAGAAATAAATGATTAAATCTCTGAGATACAGGAAGATAGAGCTTAAAAGATTCCATACAGGCTTCAGCCTTTTCCTCATTCTTGACCATTGCTCATGCTGCATGGGGCTGGTCAATAGCAGAGAATGTGATGGGCCTGCATCGCTCACCTGACCTCTCTCTGGCTGAGTTGCTGCTGCATACTGGGAAGCAGATGGGGAGGGATGAGACAACAGCAAGGTTGGTGAATTGCAAATGTGTTGGCACGAGTGCTGAATTGAATCCGGCAATTTGTTTGCCGAGGCAGGTGCATTATGTGAACCATGAGAGCAGCAAAATAGCCAGACGGTACAACGGTGATGGGATAAATCAGGCCAGATCTTTATTGACAGCAGCAGGCAGGGCAGGGGTTGGCATGGCATTTGGTCCCAGGATCAGTTCATCATTCCCACAAACCCCATGTTGATGGAATGGATCCTCGGGGTTTGGATTGCTCCAAACCTGTACAACAGGAGTCAGCCAATGTTGAACCTTGCTGAGGTGCAAGCTAAGCAAGCAAGGTCTCACTGGTGGATCAGGGTGCAGATTCCAACCAGGCAGATACCGAACCCACACTTGGGTTTTCCATGGTCAATCCTCCCCTCAGGCCCTTTATGCCCCCTCCATACTATGTTGATCCTTACCGATACCATTTCCACACTCAGACAGTGTTCTTCCACCTAACAAAAGAAAGCCATAATTTCACTGAGGGAAAGGCAAAAAAAAACAACAACCCAACAACCAAGTGCCAATCAGGTTGAGGGGGGGGGATCCTTTTTGGCCCTGTCAACCACTGACCATAGCTGTCAACCCTCCCTTTTTTTGGTGGGAAACTCCCTTATTCCAATGCTGTTTCCTGCTGCTATCCCGGATTGTTGATATCCCTTAAATTTCCTGGATTTCAAAGGAAGCAGCTCCTCTCCCTCCCTGCCAGCCAGGGAGGCTCCTCAGCTGCGTTGCTCAGCTGCCAATAAGGAGTCTGAGACCGACTGGGGGCGGAGCTTGCATGCTTTGTGCAGCCAGACCCTCACGCCCAACCTGTCGTCTATGCCTGTCGTCTATGCGCTCGCTCTTTCGCTCACCCATTTGCGCGCAGCCTCTGGAGCGCAGGGTGGCGAGGTTACTTGGTGCCATTGCACCGCCCTCGCGGCGTCCCTTATTTTCAAATCTGAAAGTTCGGAAAAATCCCTTATTTTCAAATCCGAAAGTTGACAGCTATGCCACTGACCCAAAATTGCTCAGTGAAGGCTCCCAGGCATCCCCAAACTTTGGCCCTCCAAATGTTTTGGACTACAATTCCCATCATCCCTGACCACTGGTCCTGTTAGCTAGGGATCATGGGAGTTGTAGGCCAAAACATCTGGAGGGCCAAAGTTTGGGGGTGCCTGTGTCTAACGCGAGGGTGGGCAGGCAGGAAGCTATGAAAGCAAAATGGCTGTGAGCTCCAGGGGAAGCAGTCTTATATAGGCTTTCCCCTCTCCTCTTCAACAAGGGCTCACAGGACAGCTTTTTCCCATGAGTCCATTGCACAGAGAAGATACTGGGCAAATGCTTGCCCAGTATTTCGCTGCAATCTATGAGGCACAGCGCTGCCAGGCCAAGGCGTCCTGTGCTTATTGGGCACGGAACGGGGCTTACACTGCACTGAACTCACCACTACCTCCCCGCTCCCTATCCCCATATGTAACAGGAAGGGGGTTCAGATGAGTGGTACCACTCAACCACAGCATTCACTACTGGGGCTGATGGGAGTTGTGTCACAGAGGGTCACAGATCTCTCAACTCTTAACAAAGTGTATCTAAATTTTAGCATGTTATAAAGCCCGTGTGAATGAGGCTTATTGTTAACTGTATGTGGTGGTGGTGCTTTTAAGATAAGATAAGATAAGATAATGATTGATTTTATGTATTTATATTTTTTTCTAAGGCATTTATTTGTTCCTAAAATAGGGATTTAATGCTGATTTGTTTGTTTGTTTGTTTGTTTTAAAAAAGTTGGAGGGCTAAATTATTCTGAATTCTCTCTGGTTCGTAACAACCTAATGCTGACATAATATTCCATCCAGCCATCATTGTCATATGCCCATTAAGCGAGATGACTCAAACAAAGCAATCCAGCACTGTTTAGAAGATTGCGCATTATGAGGCACTATGAAATTAAATTATCCCCTGGATAAGACATATTAGGAAACAGTGTGAATTCCTTGGAGGCATCTTTTAGCACCGATGCAAAAAGATGCTGCACAAATGAGCCTGCCACATGTAATGCCTTTATTAATTCCTTTCCATATAAGGCATGGCTGTTGCATTCAAATCTGTTCTCGCCCATCCAATGCCCTGGGACCACACTGATTTTAACCCCCATGTTTCCAGCTTTGAAGTCGGGAACAATTTCTACTTGATATCTATCCTGACCTGTCGGTTCTAATATGCTACTCTTCCACATCTTGCAAAAAAATCCAAATCCCTTTGCTGCCTCTGCAGCTCCCACGATCTAAGCAGCCTTCCAACAGATAAATCATGGCCTCCATAATCAAATTATACATTGCTTCTCTGATACAAACTGGCCTGTTTTTTCTTACCCATTTCAAGAAAGGCTACATGAGCTTGAAAATGCGGCTTCAGCAATGTTTCAGTTCAGACTGAGAGCATATATAATAAATTAAGGTTCCACCCCTTCATGGTTCTCAAGTAGACCCTGATATGTGCAGACGCTTATACAAGCTTCCCCTTCTTACCGAATAGATTCGATTGCATCTGAAAACAGCCATGAAGTTCTTGCTTGGAATGAGAAGAGCCAGCCAGGAGTCAGTCGGGAAACTAGGCAATTGGTATAGAGACTTCCAGTCTCACGGCTGGAATGTCTAGGTCAGAAGGGTCTTCAGGCTCTCTGAGGATGTGGAGGGTGGGATCTGCTGGGTGGGTGGGGGAATCTTGCTCCCCTTGCTCCTCTTCTGAGGAAACATCTAAGTCTGGCAGGACTGACCACTGAAACCTGATCAGCACTTCCTGGGCTAATGGGCAGATCAGTGGCTTTCACATTTCCTAAACATTCTGATTCAGTTCTCCACTGAAAACAATGAACAAATCAGAGTAAATTCAGAAGTGCATTCAGAAATAATATATGGTGAGAAATCAGTATTCTTGGGAGAAAATGTGTTTTAAAGTTCATTTTCTCAGAGAGAGAGAGAGACAGAGAGAGAGATATGTACATTTCTATATGTTCAGAACACTGGGCTAGGCAGACCCAGAAACATAGGAATCTGCCCTGTTGTTGTTCAGTCGTGTCTGACTCTTCGTGACCCCATGGACCAGAGCACGCCAGGCACACCTATCCTTCACTGCCTCTCACAGTTTGGCCAAACTCATGTTAGTAGCTTCGAGAACACTGTCCAACCATCTCATCCTCTGTCGTCCCCTTTTCCTTGTGCCCTCCATCTTTCCCAACATCAGGGTCTTTTCTAGGGAGTCTTCTCTTCTCATGAGGTGGCCAAAGTACTGGAGCCTCAACTTCAGGATCTGTCTTTCCAGTGAGCACTCAGGGCTGATTTCTTTAAGAATGGATAGGTTTGATCTTCTTGCAGTCCATGGGACTCTCAAGAGTCTCCTCCAGCACCATAATTCAAAATAGGAATTTGCCCTATACAGAGCCAAACCAATGGTCCATCTATATCAGCAATGTCTGCAGCAGCTCTCCAGGGCTTCAGACGGGATATTTCTATCTCTACGTGGAAGCATTGGGGAAAATTGATGCTCTGTGACCATTGAGCCATAGCTTTCCCCCATTGGTCTGATCCAACATGGTTTTTCTTAGATTCTTTCTTTAGACACAACAGATAGACATTTTCACACTACCCATGATGTCTTCGTTGAGTTAGGGCTTTGTTTTGGTTTTTTTTTACCTCTGAGGATGGCTAATTCGTATGGTGTGTACAATGGGTACCATGGACCTGAATCTGGAGACACCAAAGATTCTGATCAGGCCTTGAAAACCCTGATAAAGGTTTGGCATCATTATAATTGGCATGTGGACATATTTTCAATGATTTTATCACTGTTTTATGGTCACTAGTTCTATATGTCTAGAAATCATATGTTCTAGTCACTTATAGTGCAACCTTAGTTATGTCTACGCAGAAGTTCAATAGGACTTGTTCCCATGTAAGTGTATGCAGTATTGCAGCCTGAATGTGATAGGTGTCCCCTTCACTCTCCTCTACAGTTAAGAATTTGTAGATTATATGTTGCTGTTTCTGAATGCAGGTATTATTGCTGTATCTACATTCACAGGAAATAAATCTATATTATGTGAATGCAGAAAGACAGGGATATTAACTCTCCAGCATTTGACAGATAAAAAAAATCTGATTTTCTCTAAAGTATAATCAATAAGACTTGTATCCATGTCAGTATGTTCTGGACTTCTGTGACAAATATCTCTAAACATCCAGTTATTCATATGGCTTATGCCTTATTTGCTTTCATGTTTAATCTTAGCTTGCTAACTGCTTGTTTATTTACTCTGCAAGCTCCATACACAGATTGTGTGCAAAACTATTCCAAATTACAGTTTATATTTCTCTCTATGCATAATCTTTAGTGTACAACTGGGATGAAGAACCACAGGCCTGGAGGGCAAATGTAACTCTCCAGACCCCTCATTCTGACCCATGAAACTCTCCACAGATTACACTAACCCCACCGGTTTGATGTTCACCCAGATGCATAGGCCAAGATTAAGGGGCACCCCAGAATCCCAAAGAATAGCTGGCAATGAGTTCCCCAAACCCAATAATGCCACAAATAAAGCCACCCAGACATCTTCTTAAACACTTTCCTGGCCAGACTAACAGCCAAACAGATAATACACCACTCCAGAACAAGAAGACTCCGCAGCAGTGTGGAGTAGGCAAAAAGAAGAGTCCCTGGATCAATTTAGGACTCCCCAAAAATTCCCACACAGCTCCCAGAAACAGGCAACTAGCAAAGCCTATACTTCCTAAGGAGGGACCATGGGTGGGTACAAAGTGAGGTGTCTTGGGGAGGAGCTGCCTAATAAAGTACGTCTAACACCCACTCAGGGACGCAGGTGGCGCTGTGGTCTGAACCACTGAGCCTAGGGCTTGCCGATCAGAAGGTCGGCGGTTCAAATCCCCATGACAGGGTGAGCTCCCGTTACTTGGTCGCTGCTCCTGCCAACCTAGCAGTTCGAAAGCACATCAAAGTGCAAGTAGATAAATAGGTACTGCTCCAGTGGAAAGGTAAATGGCGTTTCCGTGCGCTGCTCTGGTTCGCCAGAAGCGGCTTAGTCATGCTGGCCACATGACCCGGAAAAACTGCCTGTGGACAAACACCGGCTCCCTCGGCCCATAGAGCGAGATGAGCGCCACAACCCTATAGTTGTCCGCGACTGGGCCTAATGGTCAGGGGTACCTTTACCTTTAACACCCCCTCATGATTGGCCCATTAGGATCTGTCCATCATTGTCTACTCCTCCCTTGGGCAATACCACTGAGTCTCCTTAGGTGAGCCCTGGGTGTGGCAAATACACCCCCATTAAGTTGGGAGTGCATTCTCCCATTTTGTCATTGTTTCTTTTCTAAAGTGAGAGATACTGTGACTCAGGAAACTCTGTAATTCTTTACTTCTAACTTAGAAGTCCCTTTTTCATAACCCCAGTTAAGTGGGGTCTGGTTTCAGTTGCTCAGAATTAAGGGGAAATCCCTTTACACATGCTCAAGGTCACAGAGTGGGGAAGGACAGAGGAAGATGGGAAGAAGGGGAACTCAAGCAAGGGGAGACGTGAGGAATATATGGAAATGAATGTTTCCCTGTGTGTGCAGGGATCATGCCAAAGGTGATTTTTGATAAAGGTTTTGAAGGGGAAATGAAAACTGGCATCACATAGGTGTTGTGTGAGGAAATTCCAGCCATGCAGAACAGCAATGGCATATGGTCATAAACATTTCAGAGATCAGGAAGCATTGCTTTGTAAGTTCCAGGTCTGAATACTGCGGCCTATGCAAAGCAATATTCACAATATTGGAAAAAATATTGTAATTCGTTTTGAAAGATACCGTGCTCGTTGTTTGCTTTCTTGTGTTTTGTGGTAGGGATAATTATTAAAAACTGCATAATTCCAAAACTTATTGATTGGTCAGAGATTCACCAAAAAAGGCACAGCCCTTTTTAATTCTATGGATTATACTGTGTATTGATGGCAAAAAGAACCTGCTATTTTTTAAACAACCTGCCTCATTCTGATGACAACTGACAGTCAACACAATCCTTATAAATCAGTTACACTGACTGATCAGTGTCCTGCAACAGCTCACATCACTGCTCCCTCACTTAATTCTGTTTGGTGAGGAAGACTGGTGGTGGAGGAATAATTTTGCCCCTGGGACAGGCTGCAGGAGCATGGTAGACTAACCCTGAGCATGTTTGATTGGAAGTCAAGCTCATTAAGTTCAATAGGGTTTATTTCAGAGTAAGCATGCATAGTATTTTAGTCTGAGATCAATGATTTGGATTCAAGTAGCCACTTGGCCATTGAAGCTCACCAGTCACTGTCTATCAGGCTAGCCTACTTCATTGGGCTTTCATAAGGATAAAAATAAAAAAGCCATTTACACTTTTTGTGAAAGGATAGGATTTCCACCCTCATGTCACTTTTATTTGCTTTCCCTTCTGTGCAAAATTTGAGTAAGGTATTTGAAAGTTCTTGAAACTTGGAAGAATAGTGAGATACCTACAATAGAAGAATGGCAAATGAAGATGATGGATTTCATGGAGCTGGCAGACCTGACTGACGAATCCGCGACCAGAAGGAGGAGACGGTGGAGGAAGATTGGAAGAAATTTAGAAGTTATTTAAATAAATATTGTAATATTTGAATTTAGTAATGTTTCAGAAGACCAAAAGAGGCTCAGATTAGAAATAGATGTTTAGTAGATAGGATAAGTTTAAGTATCTAGAAATTAAGATTTAGAGAGTATGTGGAATAAGTTTATAAATAAAGATTAGGAGAATGCCAAGATAAAAACTGAGAATAATAAGGAGCAAATAGGTAAATAGAAGTAAGAAATTGGACAACTGCTAAAGAAGTAAGGCATGGAACTTTAGATAGGGAGGTTCAGAGGAAATCAATTTGAGGTGAATTTAACTGGATAGAACAGGTTCAGATAAATTTCTTTGTTTTGTTATGTTATGTATGTGTTGTATGTGTTTTAAGTGTTTATGATTATAGAATTTGTGAGTGATATAAAAACCATGAAAAACCAATAAATTTTTTTTTGAAAGTTCTTCAAACTTCTGCCATCATTCAGTTGCCTGTCTCATTTTATATTGTTCTCAAACTCAGGAGTTCCCCCATGTTTTGATTCCACAGACTGAACCTGCTTGATAACAACTGCCACGAATCTCTACTTCCCCACCAATTATCCCAGAAAAAGTCAACTCATAGTATCTAAACTTGGCGCAATAACTTGGAATTTTAGACAATTGCTACAGCTTTATTTTCTCCCTTTACTGTTAAAGATAGAAAACATGTGTCAAGTTTTTATGTTAAGATGTGCAAGATAAAACAGCATGCCATACTACCAAGGCAAGTGTACTTGCTAAAAATGGAGGGGGGAAACTGCAAACAAGAGAAGACAAAAATAGTAAAAACTAAGTAGCAAGATGGTATTATAAAACCACAGAATGTGGTGGGGTTGCAGGTAGTGCACCGATGAAAACTTTATGAGGCAGTCTTATGAACCTAATTATTACTGCTTTGACTTTAAGAATGAGAGAAATTGTGGCAAGATGCTTAATCAATGTCTCTCTGTTCTATTTCCAGAAGATATAGCAAAGTTAAATGTAAAACTGAAGAGGAATTTATGGCAAACTCACTAGATTCTTGGGTACAACTGGGCTCTTCTTCCTGTGTGGAATGAGTGGTGAGATGACGCTGCAGTTAGAAATTCATAATCTCATAACAACCATGACTTTAACTGCCCTGTGAAATAATGCAGGGGTGAAGGGAAAACACTGTGGCCCCTATCACTAGCCAGGGGATCAAGGGCCACTGGGAGGCTGAACCCAGAACATCAACAGCAAGACAGGTTGGTGCCAACTGGGTGTGACTGCCTGTTAATTCACCCTTTTTATCCTGGCACTAACAAACTGATCTTCCTCCTAAACCCTTTCCTTAACTCTCATTCCTTTCTATGTCTTTAAAGAGCGGGGGGGGGCACCTGTAACAATGCTAGGAAAGTAAATTAAATTTGAAAGTAAAACATGATGTTAGTTATGCTTAACTGAAGAATGGGGAGAGTCTGGTGGTTTGCTTCTAACTGAAGCCTGGAAGCTACAATGGTTCTACAGTTGCCAGTTTGCCAAGAAACTGCTACGTTGCTTCAGTTCCCAAAGACACAATTATGTGCTTTGTGTGGTTTTCTGTTATGACACTTGGCAGCAAGTCAGCTTTGATATGGGTCAATAAAATAAAAAAGTTAAGCTGCGAGCAAGCTTAGCTGCCAGCTACCAAGGCCAGATTAGGTGTAATTGTACCAGGGCCCACACTTTCAAGGGGCCCCAGAGCCTGAGTTTATTTTCTTTCATGAAAAAATGTAAGCAACCGGACTGGAGACAAGACTTTCCTGAACACAGACTTTCAGGGACACAGGGCTTATATTTCTCTGCAGGGAAGTTCCAGACATCTGTGGGGATCCTCCCCTTCTACTCTGATTGGCTGTGAAGTAATCCTCTCCCCATCTCTTTGGAGGGAACTCATGAGAGTTGGTTGCAGCCAAATATATCTGCCAGTGGTCTAAACCACGGGGCCTCTTTGGCTTGCCGATCAGAAGGTCGGCGGTTCAAATCCCCACAACGGGGTGAGCTCCCGTTGCTCTGTCCCAGCTCCTGCCAACCTATCAGTTTGAAAGCATGCCAGTGCAAGTAGATAAATAGGTACCATTGTGGTGGGAAGGTAAACAGCATTTCCGTGCACTCTGGCACATGTCACAGTGTTTCGTTGCACCAGAAGCGGTTTAGTCCTGCTGGCCACATGACCCGGAAAGCTATCTGTGGACAAACGCTGGCTCCCTCGGCCTAAAAGCGAGATGAGCGCCTCAACCCCATAGTTGCCTTTGACTGGACTTAAATGTCCAGGGGTCCTTTACCTTTTACCTTTACCTATATCTGCCTGTTTTCAGGGGGCAGGGCTGTCTTTGCCTTAAGTAGCCATTGTGGTCAGTGCTTGGGAGAGCAAAGATTTTGACCAACGTAATGAACTTTTGTACACTATTTTTGCTAATACAACATAAGCATTTTTTCTCCATACTTTCCCCTAGTATGTGCTCTTTTTGGTACTTCTTGTTTGTTTGAAGAACTGCATCGCAAAATTCAGAGATGTGCAAATTTCAAAAGATGGCTGCCTTTATATTCTCATGTTGATTTGCGGAATGCGAATTGGGTAGGTTACAAATCCAGTCAGTCACAGCTGGTGGCAAACCAAACCTTTACTTTACAGTACTTAGCAGGTTCTTGTTCCTGGATGCATAAAACAAGATTGTGTTAGGCATCTGAAATACTTAATGCAGGGTCTGAGTGATCTTTTCCCACTAAGGTCACATACACTTGACAAATCAATGAACACCCAGCTGCGAAGGTTTTAAATAGGAACAGAGAAATTGAATGGTGGTGATGAAGTCTTAACTCCTAGACTGCAGGAAAAGTGATTAACTCAGCATTTTAAATGTCATATAAAATTGCTCATAATCTAATGTATACAGACAGCTGTAGCTGGTCATTCACTATTGCAGCCAACTGTATGTCCTAGTTACAGTTTTGATAAGTATTCATTTAATTCATTTAATCAGCTTACGTCTTTTAATCAAGGCAACACCAAACTTTTGTAACTTTGTAATCCTATCAGATGTTAAAATAGGATTGGCAGCCTGTCACAGAGAGTTAAGAATGTAGCTTAATAAATTAAATGTAACATCCTATTTGTCTGTATCTGCATGGACCAAGCCACCTTAATTTCAATTGCTTCCACTGGCTGATCTTTGCTTCATATAGACCTTGAAAACAAAATGAAGACAAGTCCAGACTTCTCCTGTCTATATCCTAAATCAGAGAGTCATTGCTAAAGACTGTTATGCCATTGAATCGATTTTAACCTAGTCCTTTGTTAAGTGTCTTCAGGTTGGAGTAGGCAGAATCTATTGCCCATGGATTACATACCACATCTTCTGCCAGGATGGCAGAGAGAAACTTTGATTTCTGACTTAAAATATCGCCTTTTGCTAGAGATCCTCTTCATCCACCTAAAATGCATTGCTTACTCACCTATTCCATGGGGGCGGGTTTGGCAGCGTGAAGCAAGAAACACGGACATGTCACGCTGCCGTATATATACTTACCTCGCGATCACGCCAGCACCACTGATTGGCCCAAGGCCCCTGGCATGATCGCAGCATTAGCGACCGGTTGTGGGGCCAAAGCCCCGCCTCCAGGCCAGTTGGGGGGAGTCCCGAGGCTGCGCGCAACATGGACCCTCGGGTAGGAGGATCCAACTTGTTTAAACTATTTGCAGATAGTTAAATGTTGATGACTTTTAATTATACTGTACCATTCCTCACCTCAAATGTGAGTAAGTGAGTAGGTTTGGTAGTTCTGTGGGTTCTGCTCAACCTTTGTGTATGCAGAGGAAACAAGTACTCTTCAGATGCCTTTGAATAAGTAGTCTGAGCAAGGCTACCTACATGGATTTAATCCTTTTTAGTTCACAGATACTATACCAGTGGGTCTACATCTCATCCTTATCTGCCACAGAGAGTTGTGAAACTAGAGTATTGTTTAAGAAAGAGAGATTTCTGTTCCCTTGGCCTACTTGACCTTGTTCCTTTGCTTCAGCTGCTCCCTCTTTTAGACATTCCCTAAGGCCACTTTAAGCTTTTGGAAAGCAAGGTTCTTTATTCCCCTCTCTTCCAAATGTTGATGGTTGAAAATGTAAAGAGTGCTTTAAAAAATGAATGTGGCTGAGGAAAGCTCTCCACTGATAGCTCGCTAAATAGAGGGCTTTTTGTACGGCCCTTGAAAATGAATCAGACAGCTTTCAGAAGATTCTAGTCCCCTGGGTCCAACTAGATTGTCATAATCTATGGCTGTTGTAGCTACTGCATTAATCCCATCTTGCCACTGCTTTTTATATCATTTTCCTCTTGTCCTTGCAATATTTTATCCTGCCATGGCTGTTAATACAACGCAGATATTATTTTGCCATAAATAAGGAGGTCAAATGAAAAATGGATGCATCTCCACAATGATTTTCTTTGTTATGATGGTGAGGGCTCAACAGGCATCTACAAAGCCCAGCCTACCACCTCTGTCATCCTTTTGTTGGTGAAAGTCATTGGATCTGGTAGTTCCTTGGGTTGGGAAAACTGGAGGATGAGATAGCTGTGCTCACTGCCTGTTTGCTCAACAGAATTTTCATGTGGGCCTAAGACTAAATGTTTGAATTCTACCCAGTATTTCCAGGGATATTCCCAGAAGCCTAAGCTATGCAACAACACTTGCTCATGAATGTTTGGAGAGGTTTAGAGGCAAGCAAGGTTCATTGTGACTCCTTGCAATTTTTCTTCCATCAGTAGAGATATTTTTCCACCTTGATCTCCTTATGTTAGATCCCTGGGATATGTTTATGCAAACATTGTATTTTGAAAATAATAATAATAACAGGGGGGGCGGTGACATAGAGTTTCTACACATATATTTAATGTGTATATCTGTATAATTTATATGCTTACTTCATATTCCTATGAAATTTATTTTGCAGCATTCAATGTTAATGTCATCAACACTGGATATTTGCTTTTTGAGTAAAAATGCAAAGGAGCAGATGAATGGACCCTGAGCCAGGCTTCACCTTCGAAATATTTTGCAGATGGCAGGTACAGCTAAGAGCCTTGCTCAAGCATCAAAGTAGAATTCATGTGGTCTGGTAGCATCATTACAGCCATTTATTTACTGTATATACTGTATATCCTCCTCTACACATAAGGTTTTTATATGAGATCCAAACATGGTAAATGCCATGAAATGACTGTATAACATTGCAGTGAAGTATTCCTATACTGAATAGCATAATAATAATAATAATAATAATAATAATAATAATAATAGAATAAACACAGACATGTGTCCATCTTCCAATCATTGGAATGAACTAATTTTGTTTAATGAAATTTACTAAATTAACTCAACAATCTCTGAACTGAAAGTAGTTTCCATAATTGCTGGATAAACTGATGTGAATTAAATTCATTTTGGAGTTGTACTCTGAATGCATTTTACTTCAAGTTCATTCTCTTACATGGGTTCTTTTATTCTTTAAACTGCAGTCAACAGAAGTTTTGTTTGAGAACAAGGGTAAAATTAATCAGCAACTGAGCATGTCCTAACAATGGCTGTCAGTTTTGGGTGCCTACTCTGATGAATACCAACCACACAAGCACAAAATTGGCACATGTGCTCATAATATATTTGATTTTAATTACAACTGGAGTACAGATTTCAGAGCAAGGGAATTCATCTAGCAATAAAATTGAGTATTGAGAGCTGGGAAATTCATGTTTTAAAACCCATTATTTTCGAATCCCCATAATATACAAAACACAAACCTAATTGATTATCTATTTAGAATCTCAGTGAAGATATAAAAGTGTTGCTTTCATCACTATCTTACAGCCACTTCTAACAAACATATTCAAAATATTTACGTGAAAAATCCATTTGGCAAGAAAACTCCCAAATAATATCATATTTGTTAGGGTGCCAAATCACTGATCAGCCAAATTACTTAAAAATATTTTCCCCTAACAAGGATGAAATCATCAAAGCATTTTGTCTTAATTACTTAGCAACCTAGTTGAGATGAAAATGTTTTAAGGAATTTGTGATGCAATGAAAAATGTGTTTATCACTCCGTGTATAAGCTGAACATTTCAATTAGAACATATCTTGAGGTAAAAAAAGATAGCAACCATGGTCAGAAGTCTCACAGCTGTGTTTATAATGTCTCTTAACAGAATACACACAATATTTCATGTGAGCTGCTGCACAGCTTGAAGAACACCCAAGCACCATGCTATCGTGATAGTAACAATATTATAATGGCTGATACTTATGTTCACAAATGTGTGTTTACATTAATGGTGTGCATGGAGGTGCTAGACAATGGATGAAGCCCAAGAAGACGAATACTTGACATGTAAAGTGGGAAATCATGCACAAATGTTTTATCATACACATTGCAAACTACATTTTAAGAACAGTCCTCCTGGATCAGACCAAAGGCCTATCTAGTCCAGCATCCTTTTCCCACAATGCTCATCCAGACCTATTAAATAAAACAGAGGAAGTGCTACAAATTTAAAAAAAAAATAGAATGAATTTAAATATGGGTACAAAATAAAGTTTGAAAGATATATGGGGGGGATTATCTTCACTCAAAATGGACTTGTCATTATCTCTTTGTGTTCTTCCAATTTTGAACTGTTGTTGAAAATCAATAAACGTTTTTGTTATTGCTGTTAGGGAAGATTAAAAATGAAAATAAAAAAAATCTGTGCGTCTCTGTGTGTACTCCCTTCCCACTGACATTAGGCAGGTGCCTTAGCTGTATTCTTTGCAGTGCTTGCTAAAAACATTTCTGTTTAGTCAAGCCTATCAATATTTTTAATTACAGCTTATAATGTATAGTTCTAATTGATTTTATTTACTTTGCATTTTTATAAATTCAAAGTAAAAAAAATCAATTAGAACTATGCATTTATTATTTAGTTCAGTTAGAACTATATACAACTCTTATTTATATAGTTTGATTAGAACTATACAACTATTATTTACTTTGCATTTTTAATGCTGATTTTCTATTGGCAATTTTAATGTCTAAAATGTATTTCTTGTGCACTGCTTAGAAGTTCTAGTAATATAAGTTGTGTTAAATGAATAAATGTTGCTGTTGCAGATACAGCAATTTCTTCTACAATAAAATGGTTCACTACATCAGCGGTGCTTACCGTGAGTGTCTGCAAAAGTGGACTCCCGGCCCCACCCCCAAAGCACGGGGCTGTCTCCCTCTTGTGTGGGGATGCTGTCATTTTGGCCGCACAAGTAACATCACTCACAGCCTTAACACTGGAAACAGGAAGAAAGGTTATGTAAATTAGCATTGTCTTAGCTTGCCAAGCTTGCATTTATTCTTCCTTGGAAATGAATTCTGAATTTCAGAACTAGATGAGAAATGACAGGTCTCTTTGTCAAATACCATGGAATGTGTATGCATATGGTCATTTCCGAGTTAAAATCTTGCCCTTTGCAAACATCTTTCATTACTGTACAATCAGGGGCTAAGGGCTGTTTACACTTCACATTCATCACATCTGGTTGGATTGGATGGCTTGATGCCTGTTCAAACTTAATCAAACCCTTGCCTACAGCAAGGCTTCATACCAAACAAAGGTTTTTTGGCCAATTAAAATAATGTTTGTTTTTTTTAAACACACACACACACAATTTCACGTTAAAGGAGAGAGAGAGAGAGCTTGATTTCTTTGCCATTTTTAGCTAAATCTTGCATTCATATTTGCTTTTATAAAGGCAGTACCCACCTGAGTGCCATTTTGGAAACTATACATTTGCACATAGGTGCAGACCAACATCTTGTTGCTGTTTTTAAATGAACACCCCATACCAGAGATATTTTCTCCCACTTTGTATCTATATTGGATTTAAACTTGCTTTTAGATATAAAGCTTCCCACCCCCACTAGTTTTATTATTATTATTATTGATGCTTTCGTTCTCAAACTGCTTTTAGATGCTTCCTAGAAAAGGCTTAACAAATGGGAATGAATGGATAGGTTTTGAGCCTGCAATCCTACGCACACTTACCTCAGAATAAGTCGTGGGGGAGAAAACTTCTGGCGCCACTCCTCTTTGTTACCCGAACTCCCTCACGTGAAACGGATGGGATACAGGCTTCCTGGAATACTTGTAACATGTCAAAATAAAACCTAGACCCTTGTTAACACTTTCTGTGAAGCCTGGAAATATTGGTACTTGAGGGAGGGATGGCGAAATCACACTCGCTGACAATATAAAGATGACACCGTGTCATGTGGCAAGACCTTGGAAGTAATAACATTGTGGCTGGGGGGCTAGACGACTTCCCACCGGGAAACCACTCTCCGCATCTCAGCCTTTACATTCAAGAAAACCTGTTTAGCCTTAGAGTTGGCTTCAATTTCTGACAAGGTGTGGTGCTGCCTTAATAACCCTTTAACACTCAGTTTTGCTTCTCACACCGCCAGAAGGTTTCACAGCTAGTTATATTTATAGTTAAAGCTAGCTTGTCTGTTTGCTTATTTATATTATTTGCAACTTATATCCCCTTCGTTCAGTCCCAAAGAACCTCAAAATGGCATATAAAGTGAATTGAATTGTTTTTTTTTTTTAAGAGAGAGAGAATATATAATAAAAGTAATAAAATGATTCTATCCAGTTAAGTTACTGTAAAGGGACCCCTGACCATTAGGTCCAGTCATGTCCGACTTTGGGGTTGTGGTGCTCATCTCACTTTATTGGCCGAGAGCCGGCATACAGCTACCGGGTCATGTGGCCAGCATGACAAAGCCGCTTCTGGCGAACCAGAGCAGCGCACGGAAACGCCGTTTACCTTCCCGCTGCAGCGGTTCCTATTTATCTACTTGCACTTTGACGTGCTTTCGAACTGCTAGGTGGGCAGGAGCTGGGACCGAGCAACGGGAGCTCACCCCGTCGCAGGGATTCGAACCACCGACCATCTGATCAGCAAGCCCTAGGCTCTGTGGTTTTACCCACAGCGCCACCTGGGTCCCTAAGTTACAGTAGACCTATTTAAATTAATGCACCTAAGTTAGCCATGTCCAAAAATATAGGTGGTTCTACTCTGAGTAGAACTAACATTGACTACACTTCAGAGTTTACTAGGTTAGCTGGTGGCAATACAATCTAGTGCTGACGACACCAGGCACAGCTAAGTAGGCTTTGTGATAGAGCTGAACTTGGTAGGATTGAGGCTACTCAAACATTGGCCTCCAAGTTGCTGACTCTTCAAACAGTACAAAAACAGTACCTAATTATTCTCCTTTCTGTTTTATTCAGTGTTTTGGCCAGTTAGTTTTGTGCTAGCTAAATAATCCTAAGGAAGAAGTACATATGCATATTGTCCACCACCTGTTCCTTCAACTTTTAGTCTAAAATGAAATGTTTTTCATCTAAAATGATAATTATATGAATTGTTACCTGGGGGGAACAATGTAGACAACCCTAGTATTAGGTGTCCTTAATGGCTCATTGGATTCTGATCTATTGCTCTCAGACACTCAAGGCTTACTGGTTACATATTTCTTGTATTGATTTCACCCCATGTCTGCATAGGGGCCACATGTGTTTATTGAGGTTGATCTCACTTGCCCAGAGAGTTTATAGTATGGAGTACTTGAGTGTCTCCAATTTGCTGTAGAAGACAAATCAAGTGGCAAAACAAAGTATATCCTTTTACAGTGACTTATGGACTTAGGGACTTATGGTCCTCCATGTACCAGTAGCGGTTTAGCCCTGCTGGCCACAGAAAACTGTCTGTGGACAAACGCCGGCTCCCTTGGCCTGAAAGCACGATGAGCGCCACAACTCCATAGTCGCCTTTGACTGCACTTAACCGCCCATGGGTCCTTTAACTTTTACCATTTTACCTGTCTCTCCTGAGTCATTTATGCAGCAGCTGATTGGGTTTAAGCATGCTCTTCATTCCTAATCCCTTGCTTATTCCCATTTCTGGAATGTTGAGCTCATGTTCCAGTGGAACAACATTGGGGCCAAGCCTGGAAGAGACTCCATTCCTGCACAACCCCTCACAATCCATGTGTGAACCAGCCCATGATTGTGTAGATCTATGCTCTCTCTTAATTTAAGGCATTCTGAATTCAAAAAATTTCCTCACTTCTTTAGCCTGATCAAACCCATCTGTATATACAGATGTGGAAGCAATGCAGAAATCTTTGAGAGCATAGAAAGCTATCTTTTATAATATATTCTGTCTACTGGACCAATGGCTGTCTGCTAAGCAGAGCATTTAATTGCCACACTTGCTTCAGCAATTTTCTTCATCAAAATATGCACCTTAGTTTTATAAGCAAATTGCAATGTATAGTTGTGCCCCTAAATTAATAATCAGGGAAAAACTAATTTACATACTGTGCTACAGTAAAATTGATTTAAAAAAAATTAAAATAAAATAAAATTGAAACTGAGATTGAAAACCTCCATCACTGTTGAATAAAACAAAACAAAGAGCTTGACTTGCAACACTGGATTAATTTGAGGGAACAATGTGGAGGTTATTAGCATGACTCTCTAGCTTCCAAACTTTTGTCTGTCTAAGCAACATTAAAGGCAAACCAATTAACCCAAGGCACACAGTTTAGAAAAGAAACAGCATTCATATATGCTAGATGATAATAGCATTAACAGATTTATTGCCACACACATTGCAAACTTTAAAGATGACACACTCAATAGAGGGAGTGGGTGGAATTGTTTATCTGGTTGATTAACCTGTAGTGGTAGCAAAAGTTTTTCGATGGTATCATAGAAGATGTTTAGCACCAAGTTTCCATTGGGAAACTGCAGAGATGTTTCTGATTTGAATGTGTGACCTTATGGCTACAATTTGCACAACCTTTAGATTAGTGCAGTAGACATCAGGGTACAAATGAATGAGTTTTCACACTCCTACGAAGACTCTTGAGCAAAGCATACTTGGTTCTGTCATTCAAGTAACAATCACTCTAAGATCCAGGGATCTCTGTAACTAGACTGTTCTCTATAACTAGATCAGGCATCTCCAAACTCGGCCCGCCAGATGTTTTGAGACTACAACGCCCATCATCCCTAGCTAACAGGACCAGTGGTCAGGGATTATGGGAATTGTAGTCCCAAAACATCTGGAAGGCTGAGTTTGGGGGTGCCTGAACTAGATATTTGGCTTGTTAAACATTCTATGGTCTTTTAAATGTGTTTGTGGAAAGGGAGCCATTGGGTTGCGTTTGGTTTTTGTTTTAATATGTATCTTGTGTTCTCCTTTTGTATTTTATTTTTTATTTTTATCTTCAGATGACAGGCAGTATAGAAATTTAATAAATAAATAACTTTATTTCTCAGCCAAGTTCCTAATTCTAGAGAAACACAGGCCCAGGTCACGTCACACATCAACTGATGTCCAGCATGGTTGTCTCCTCTTGAAATGGAGTCAGTTTACCAATTCATCTTCCAACCATCAATTGATGAGTAATCAGTGATGAGAGGGCAAGCTCTCTCTCTCTCTCTCTCTCTCTCTCTCTCTCTCTCTCTCTGTGTGTGTGTGTGTGTGTGTGTGTGTGTGTATCAACACACAGTAAAGAACCCAAGAATGCCATCAAAAGGAACAGTAACTGTATGAAGTTAACGTTATGTCGGAAGTAAGTTTGCTGTGTGTAGACTGGTGTTTGCAGAAATAATAACTGGGAAATGGAGAAGCATGTTTGCAAGCAAGAGAAGGCCCATAGTTCAATGGTAGAACATCTACATTAAATGCATAAAGTCTTAAGTTAGATTCCAGCTTTCTTCTCAGACTCCCTGAGTTATAGGATGCCGCCACCAGTGTTAGGCATGTTAAGTTGAATTAATGTTCATAATAGATCTTGTTAAGTAATAAAGTTGTGGCCCATATAACCAATTACAATCAGGTGTCTTCCTTCCAATTCCTTTTAGCCCAGAGCTAAGACCTCTGAACGTTTCCCTGAATTGAGTTATGAAAGCTGCAGTTAGAGGCTGCATAGATTCATCAAGCTTTCAAGAGTCTCACATTATTCAGCTGTTAGGAAAATCTACCATATGTTCTGACATATGTTGAAATGCACTCATTACCAAATAAAACTCACCTGGCCACTCCTCTGAAAGCATCCCATGAGCAAGTGAAGACTCCCACCCACCCCCATGTGTTTTTGTCAGCCATCATTATGGTCAATAATGTGAATAGTCTGTTTTGTTTATTGTTTGTTATTCACTATTGATTCATTGCTATTGTTTTTATATGTGTTGGAAGCTGCTCAGAGTGGCTGGGACAACCCAGCCAAATAGGTGGGGTATTACTACTACTACTACTACTACTAAATAGTTTTTTCTACTAGTTTTACTCTTCCATATTTTGTTGTTTTTACTTCTTAGCAATTATTACTTTTAAGAGACATTGGTTACTGTTTTTGATGGAGAAGGTATGTTCTATGGGATTCTGGTGAATTTTACTGTTCAGTGAACTTTATTATTGATTTTAATGTTGTGTGCCTTTGGGCAGAGTGGCAAGTTGTTTGAAAGCTAGGGTGCACTCAGCCACGAAACTCATTGGGTCTAACTTACTTCACGGGTTGCTGTGAGGACAGAATAGACAGGGTAAACCATGTATACTTCCTTGAGCTCCTTGGAGAAAAGGTGGGATATGAATGAAATAAGTATTGATGGGAAAGATACAAAAATATTGAGTTGAGTTTTGCATTGTGGCATTACTTTGTAAGGCTACAAGAGTCTTGCACAACCTACTGTCATCTAGATGTTGTTTTACTCCAAATCCCATCATCTTCAGCCAGCATAGCCAAAGGTCAGGGATGATGGGAGTCAAGAGTCCCAAAACATCTAGAGGGATTTGGCCATTGCATTTCATTTTACAAAGTTATCTACAGAATTGCAAGGAATATGGGAGTCAGCGAAGACATCTCAAAAGGCAACTTCATCATATAAATTCCTCACTTGCCCTACTATTTGGATCCTAAGAAATATACTTGCATCAGCACACAGTTCTTACTTGCGTGCCCTCCAGCCGAAACTGACGTTCAGGCTGCCATTTCTGCTTCAAAATGTTATTGAGTGTGACATTAAAATGCGCCAAAAACAAAATGTAAAAAACCACAAATTAGCACTGGGGAAATTTTCAAGTCTGCAAATGCTTGCTCTAGGCTCGGAAGAAAGGGGGAAAGTCTTTTGAGATCACACACAAAAACCTTACAGTTCTCTAGCTGCTGGAAATAAAAGATCTAGAAGGTATTTTTAATTGCTTTAAACACCCTTGGGAAAGTTGCAGCACTTACAGGCCCTTTTGTTAATATAAAGTATAAAATTCAATGGAACCAAAATACTACTGAATAGAATAGAGGCAGATACACACTTGAGAAAAGCAGGGATGACAGACAACTCTTCATCATACAAGCAGTTATAATGAATTATCTCAACAGTGCCATCTAGGTGAATAACAGCTGCAGTCAAGGGTTTCACCCAAAGCTGAACATCAAAGCAAATATGTAGGTTCCTGCTTAGATGAGACATTTGAGTAATTTCAAAAGTAATTTTGGGGGGAAAGAGTTGCAGAGAGGCTAGTATACCCCTAAAGCATATCTCTGCTTCCTGCATAATTTCATTAATTTCATTATGTTTAGTCATTCTCACAAATTATATTATAGATTATAAATTGTATTATAGATTATAAATGATTTATTGATTTGTTAATCATATAATATGACATATGCTTTAATTGTGATGTTTAGCTTATTTTTCAGTAGTTGCTTTGTTAACAGTGCTTTATAGATTGTAATTGTTTCATTGATTATTTGATTATTATTCTATATGATTTATGTTGCATTTGTGATGTTCAATTATGTTGTTATTCTTTATCATTTGTTAGCCTCTTTGGGATTCATTTGAATGAAAAGCGGCATGGAAATGCAAGAAATCAAAATAAATCAAATCAAATATTCAAATAGCACACTCTCTCTTTAAAACAACGCTGTTCTGAAAATGAACAGGAGTTTCTACTAAATCTTAATGAGCCCTAGTGCAAATTATGCCATCTGAAGATCAAAGACCATTCAGTGCTGTACTCAATGCACTCATTCTGTCAGTGCAATGAAACTCCCCCCCTCCTCTCCGTGTGCCCCCTAAAACTTTATGCTGTTTTTATCAACCTTTTGGAGCATGGGGACAAGAGGGCAGGTGAGTTCCATTGTACAAACAGAAATCTTTGCGCTATGAGAAGTGCATTGGATATTGCCTCAATTTAATGCACTTTCTATTGGACAAAAAAGCCACAGATTGCATAGATTGCATACAGACACACATGTTTACCTGGTATGGTCTGTGCATATTCAGGCAGCCACAGAAAGCCTCAAAAGTCCTCCTGAGCCTCACTGCATAAACAGACAATAGGGTTATTCAATACTGTGCCTTCCAGATGGTGTTGAACTCCAATTCCCATCAGACCCAGCCAAAATGGCGAGAGATGATGGGGCTTGTAGTCCAATAACTTCTGGAGGACACCACATAATCCAAAGAAGTTTGAAGATTTCACTTTCTGGGTGAGTTATTTCTTTAGGCTTCAGTCCAGCCAAAGTTAAGTTCTTTTAACGCCTACTGATTTCTGTGGGAGAGAGTTAAGCACGTGTTTTACTCTCCCAGAGAAATCATTGGGTCTTAATCAATCTGATTTAAAGGAGTACAGCTTTAGCTGGAATACGCCCTTAGCTATTTATTTATCCAAGGTTGTTTACTGGATACTGCTACTCAAACAGCTAACAATATGAAAATAATAACATCCATCAGGCTGCAATAGTCAAATCAGCAAAAAGGTTTGCATTAAAATATACTCCAACTTGATAGGGTTCAGTTAATTCTATGCACACTGTCCTTCTCAAACTCTTGGTAGAGGAGCAGAATATGAATGTTGACTGGTCAAATAATTACTTGTGGCATATAATTTCATTATTACTACAGACCTCTCTAAAGAGATTCCCCCCCCCCGATGTTTACTAAAATCAGCTAGCTGCAACTGCCAGGGGGGCTTCCAGATTCTCCTGAACAACAGAAAAAGTACCCATTCTGAAGGTTGAAAAGTGACATTTTCACAACACCCCAGCCACTTAATGGAGCAACTGTACATAAAAAGTTCAATGTCTTCCTGGAGAATTGCAAATGGCTGCCCCCATGTAACTGTGAGGGCTTCCATGTCTCCCCACCACCACCACCACCATACAATATCCTTGGTAGCCTTAGAAAGTTAATGAAAGGAAAGAAAGATGACTGGTCCTCTAGCTATGCCAGGGAAAGTCGAAGTTTTCTGGGCACAATTGCTCAGGAAGTATTACATTACAATGTAGAAGTCACTTCCTGGGAGCATTCGAAAAGCATTTTTGAAAGGATTAGCAGTTTTAAGCAGCTGTAAAATGTATGTAGGTACTAAGGTAGGTAGGAAGTGGCATACCTCAGACCTTTTTGTAAGTATTTTGGGTAAAAAAAATTGGATCCCCCTCCCACGCCCCCCAAATATTCACACAAATAAGATGACATGGAACAGACTTTGTGAATACATGAAAATGCCTTGGAGACAGAACGAGGTTGATCGATCAATCTCTTGTAGCCATTTATACTGGGATGGATCAACCTAGTGTATCCCATAGCATTGTCTTTCCGGAAGAAGGTAGAAGTGGGTGAGTGGATGCCACAACAGGTACCGCAGTGTAACAGAAATGCTATAAATCAGAACAGAAGCACCAGCATTATAACTAGTAGGACTTTCAATAAACCTCATGTCTGAATGCAGCCCTAGGGCTGAATAGCATGAATTGTTTGTTATGCTGGAAACATCCAAGAAAAACAAACAAACAGGAATCAGTGAAGATCAGAAATAGATTTTGAAAAGACTCCCCCAGAAATTCTTTTACTTTGGAAGACAACAAAGTGTCAAGATAAGTAAGAATGTGATGCCTCATAGCACCAAAGATTAAAGTGAAAATAGCTAAGTATGGCAGCATAATTAATTTAGAGCAAGACAATGAACCATGCGCTTTATACTGTAATACAAATAAGAGCATTTATAATTTATTTTGTGGGTCTGAAACAGAGCTACATTGCACATCAGAAACAAGTCGTGTCTCATGGGGAAATTTCATTTCTAGAAAAGTGATACTTATATATAGAAGTCGCACAACACAAGCCTCTTATTCACAGAGCTATTAAAAAATGACCCTCATCATTTTCACATTATTAGCATGTGCAAGGAATGTAAGAAGCATCACAGCAGTAGCCTCCTTCCTTTACAATGAAATTGTGTAAGTCAGGGGGAGAAAGCCAGTCTCCTCAACGCCACCCCCTCACACTTGCGAAAGCTAATAATGTTTACAAAGAGTGCCTGTGGACTTGACTAAAACCACAGTTAAAGTACTCCAGAGAATGATGATTATTTTTCTGCTGATAAACATCTTGGCTTCAATTCTATACACATTGAATTCGCTGGGATTTACTCCAGCGTACATGTGTGTAGGATTACAAACATACATGTAATGAAGCTGTCATCTGTGTTGTGGCTCAGAGACAGATTGCCAGCAAGTACACCTAAATGGGTTGCATCTCCATAAATATGAATCTGTGTATGTGGTGAATCAACTAGAACATTACTTCACCATGGCCAAAACTAGGACACCAAAAGGCTTACACATAAATGGTCAATAGGCTTGGTAGAAAATGGATACAAATCATTGCTCTCTTCCAGTGTCCTTAGAGGTTCAGCTAACTCAGATGAACATATGCAGTAGAATCCATGACTATTTATCCTGCTGAAACCTCCATTGTAGGAGTCCTAAGAACTACAGTAACGGTAAAGGTAAAGGTAAAGGTAAAGGTAAAGGGACCCCTGACCATTAGGTCCAGTCATGTCCGACTCTGGGGTTGCGGCGCTCATCTCACTTTATTGGCCAAGAGCCGGCATACAGCTTCCGGGTCATGTGGCCAGCATGACAAAGCCACTTCTGGCGAACCAGAGCAGCGCACGGAAACGCCGTTTACCTTCCCGCTGCAGCGGTTCCTATTTATCTACTTGCACTTTGACGTGCTTTCGAACTGCTAGGTGGGCAGGAGCTGGGACTGAGCAACGGGAGCTCACCCCATCGCAGGGATTCAAACCGCCGACCTTCTGATCAGCAAGCCCTAGGCTCTGTGGTTTAACCCACAGCGCCACCTGGGTCCCATGGTTTGGTAATGTGTTGCAATTCAGCAACTTCTCTTTCCAGTCTATTTCTGAAATTCCTTTGCAACACTCTGCCCCACAATGCCATAAAAGGGAGGTATCGAGTAATCCCTTCTCGGTCTATGGGACTCGTGTGGTGTTGTGGTCTAAACCACTGAGCCTCTTGGGCTTGCTGATCGGAAGGTTGGCAGTTCGAATCCCCGTGACAGGGTGAGCTCCTGTTGCTCTGCCCCGGCTCCTGACAACCTAGCGGTTCGAAAGCATGCCAGTCCGAGTAGATAAATAGGTACCGCTGAGACGGGAAGGTAAACAGTGTTTCTGTGCGCTCCGGCACTCATCACAGTCCTCCATGCACCAGTAGAGGCTTAGTCATGCTGGCCACATGACCCAGAAAACTGTCTGTGGACAAACGCCAGCTCCCTCAGCCTGAAAGCAAGATGAGCGCCACAACCCCATAGTCGCCTTTGACTGGACTCAACCATCCATGGGTCCTTTACCTTTACCTTTCTGCAATCATTCACCCAGATTAACCCTCCTTGCCTTAACTGTCATTTTGCTAATTAATAATAATAATAATAACATTGAAAACAGAGTTCCTTCAGAAAGACAGGAAGCCTTCTTTTGCTAATTGTATAAAAAGGAACAGTTGGTATTGGTCTGGTGTATAAGGAAATATAAACCTTCAAAATTCACAGTTGAGTGAAGCTTTTATTTTGACCAAACAAAAGATCACAAAATAGTGGTAAGCTTCCGAGTTCTCCAGAACCTTAATCAGGCAAGGCATTACACAAGCAAATAAACAAACAAACACACACACCAAAGTACAGTCTGGATGTTGTAGTCATTGTGTTAGCTTATAGATTCCATTCCAAGATGGAGACTGCAGGCTGACAAAGTCTCGACCTGGTGGTACAAGTGTCAGACTCCATGCCTCAGATTCTGAGATAAAAAAGCAATGTTGGTTCCCTGTTTCTGGAAAAAAATATAAATGAATTATGGCTTGTAACCATGATATATCCAGCCCACACCTTAAACGGAAAATGAAAGTGATATAATACTTTACCACACAGGATGGACGTGGGAATGTATGGCAGATTGTGTCAAAGCCCTTTGTGCACTGGAAAAAAAAGTGTTTTGTAAACAACAATTTTCTATTAAGATCAATGCAGGTTGAAATGAATAATGAAAGCGACTCTCCTGGCATGTGGTCAAAGTGTTCCCTTTCTGATGTGTCGAAACATCCTCAGTAGGCTGGCAGGGGTTTTGACTTTGATCCTTCACTCACCAGCTGAGTATTTTGAACACCAACTAATTAGAACCTACAAATGCCGTTAAGAGTGAGATTATTTTCTATGAAAAGAGCCAGAATTTTTTTTTACAGCGGCTTCACTGAGTGATAAGCCTATGTATGGAATACACCACTTCAGACTACTGCTGAAGGTTTGCTTAATGGAATAGTTCTCCATATAAAAATAATGCACTCCTGATGGAAAACTAGTTCACCCTGATTCCTACATTTTATGAGGGTTTTTGTGGGGGGTAGGGAGATTCCACCTATGTGTACCCTTACCTCTAGTCTGAAGTTCTATTGCAGAAACAAATTCATCACCTGAATGAAAACTAGGCTGGTAAGGATCTGGGGGGAAACTATGTGAACTGCATATACAGGTTTCCTGTATGGGATGCTGGTAAGGCGAGGGTGGGCAGAAAGCAGAACAGGATCTACTGAATAGTTCTTTGGGTGATCTGAAGTAGATTGGTAAGGATTTCTGACTCCTAAATGCTTTGCAATGGTAACAACTCTGACCGTTTCCCCCAATCCTCAGAATACTTGTACAATCGTACATCGAGAAGTCAAACAGAATCCATTCCGGAAGTCTGTTTGACTTCTGAAACATTTGACTTCCAAAGTGTAGCTTCTGATTGGCTACAGGAAGCTCCTGAAGCCAATCGGAAGCCTCGGAAGACCCGTCAGATGTTTGGCTTCCAAAAGAACATTCAAATACCAGAACACTCAGCCGGAATGTTTGACTCCCAAGGTGTGCAGGAGCCGAGGTACGACTGTATATTATAAAGTTATGTTTTATTATGGCTTTTTGTATTGGATCAGATTATTATAAGGTGTGTGTGTTTTTGCTAATATATTTTGTTGCTGTAACCTGCCTTGGGTATAGTGGTATAGAAAGGCGGTATACAAATTGAAAGTGAAATGAAAAATGAAATGAGTGGGGTGGGGAGCACTTTCTGCCCCTAGCCAATTGCCAATGGGTCATGTCCCATGGGGCTAAGTGCAGATGTATAGTTTGTCTGGGGAGTTAGCTTGTTGACCTGTCTCTGGCTCCTCCCTGCCAACTGCAGAGTCAGGTCATGATGGTGCCTGCCCACCCCCTCTTTTTACAGTGCCTAATCTTTTTTTTATAGGGCCCCATAGGGTCCACCACATTTCAGTGTCTTGTTTGGCCTTATACAACACTGAATGGTTGGTTGGTTTTGCCTGCATCACACTGAATTGGGGTCAGGATGGTTCTTTAAATAGGTTTATCAGTTGCTTTCCCAGAGTCATTGTGGGGTTAGTAGGAAAGGGGTTACACTGGAAACTGGTGAGCACCTCGAGGCACCATCTAGAACTTGAAGTGGGAGGGGAGCATCTTCAGATTTACCCATCAATGCCTCAAGTAGAAATGGTAGGGACAAGGGCCCTCCTTGAGGACTCCCCAGCTCACAGATTCAATGCCTCAAGGCTGGAACAGATAGTGAGCTGGGCAGAATTCCCTAGGCACAAGTAGCGTGCCAGCAACAAAAGGCCAGGAATAGGTAGATAACTACCATGGGGTCTCAAGCAAAGGTAGCTGACTCAAAAACCTGCAGAGTTGGTATAGTTTTTACAGCTCTCAGACTTATAAGAGCCCACACTGATCATCAATAAGTAATTGAGCATTTCCCTCGGCAGAACTTCAATTATACTGAATAAAAATTGTTACCCATTTTAAATTCCAAACCAAGATGTCTGTCTCATCATTTACGTGGGTCTGGGTGCAACAACATTACTCTCTCTCTCTCTCTCTCTCTCTCTCTCTCTCTCTCTCTCTCTCACACACACACACACACACACACACACACACACACACACACACACTGCTGGGATGATGAAAGTTGGAGAACAGGGTAACCAGGATTTTTTTTTATATAAAAACTGTTACTTTAGTTCAGCATACCTTCCAACATTTCTCCAGTGAAAATAGGGATGCCCTATTCATTCATTCCTCCTGCCAACCTAGCAGTTCGAAAGCGCAAAGTGCAAGTAGATAAATAGGTACCGCTCCGGCGGGAAGGTAAACGGTGTTTCCGTGCGCTGCTCTGGCTCTCCAGAAACGGCTTAGTCATGCTGGCCACATGACCCAGAAGCTGTACGCCAGCTCCCTTGGCCAGTAAAACGAGATGAGTGCCGCAACCCCAGAGTTGTCCGCGACTGGACCTAATGATCAGGGGTCTCTTTACCTTGACCTTTATTCATTCGTTCGTTCGTTCATTCATTCATTCATTCAAACCTGTCCCATCTGACTGGGTTGTCCGAGCCACTCTGCACAGCTTTCAACATATAAAAAAAATAATAAAACACTAAAAAATTTTTTAAGAAACTTCCCTATAAAGTGCTGCCTTAAGATGTCTTCTAAAGGTTGTATAGGGCTCAGGGGTCACATAACTCCATACCCTCCAACATTTCTCCAATGAAAATAGTGACGTTCTAAGGAAAAGCGGGACATTCCGGGATCAAATCAGAATCTGGGACAGCTTCTGTAAATCCAGGACTGTCCCTGGAAAATAGCCACACTTGGAGGGTATGGTTCAGCTGTTGTACTACCACCACCGCTACTACTACTACTATTTCTGGACTCTTTTGCACCAGGCCTCAGTTGGAGGATCTTAGCAGTCCAGTAAAAAGCAAAGTAAATCCTGCAAGTTTGAAGTCTGCCCACCAAGGAGTCTAATTATGTACAACTGGAAATAAGCCTCTAGATGAGAACCTCATCCTCTTGGTTGAACTGAGTGGGAGAAAAGACACGATGATTTAACTGGTAGTGTAGTTTAGGCTCAGAGTGTGTGTGTGGGGAGCCTCCTGGTAACTGGGTTGCTTCACAAAGCCTGAGGAGCATCTGCATGCACAAATGGAGAGACATACACTCGCCCTTCTAAAGCAGATTATGGCACCAGGGTACTTGGGAATAGGTTAGCATTCTATGTGATTTATGCATTTAGTATGGTGCTGAGAGATATTTGTTGTTGTTGTTTAGTCGTTTAGTCATGTCCGACTCTTTGTGACCCCATGGACCAGAGCATGCCAGGCACTCCTGTCTTCCACTGCCTCCCGCAGTTTGGTGAGACTCATGTTGGTGGCTTCAATATTAGAGATATTAGGAGGCTTCAATGTTGGTGGCTTCGATATTAGAGATATTAGGAGACCCCTATTCCCCTCAAAGAGCTACAGTACTTACAGTGGTTTAACAGCCAACCCCTCTTCCCAGGGAACTCTAGTTCTGTGAGGGGAGCAGGAGTCTCTGAACAACTCTCAGCGCACTTAACAAACTACACTTCCCAGAATTCAATGAGGGAAGACATGCTGGAAGAAGCAACAAAAAGTATGCCAATGAAGCAACATTACAGAATAAATTTTATCAAAATGTGATATTGATGCAAGTTGCAGAATCCAGCTTCTCTTGATCTGCTGATTTCTTTATTATTTCAACCTAGACTAGAGGATGCACAGCCCTGCTTTTAGGCTATCAACTCACAAAGGAGAGCCATGTGGATTTCAAAAACTCAATACAAAGTACAAAAATTGGAAAGGTGCCAGAAACATAGTTTAGTGCATTTTGAATTACTCATAAGATCTGCACTGTGAGTAGATTCTCATAGGTCATGACATGGTGGGGAAATGGTCAAATATTCAGTATAAATTTGTGAGAGTTCACATTTTACCTTCAGTTCCAAGTAGATTTATTTCTGAGAAAATCTCACCACTTTCCATTGACATTGCTGTCTATTTAAGATTGGCCTTAAAGTCCATTCTCCTGTTTTGCCTCTCCACTCTATTGAAATTGGTATCTCTGATCAAATGCAACTGGGATAAATTCTTTGAAAAATCCCATGTCTCTGAAATGTACATGCAAACACTAAAATCCCTTTCAACCATTTGTGCTTCACATTTCAATAAAGTGAAATATGCTGTATAACAGAGACAAAAACGGTTTTACACCTTCAAAAGAGATGCCAGTTTATCACTTCAGATGCTTTGCAACAAAAGCTGTCAAGCAGTGACACCATTAAGATGTGGAAGAAATGCACCTGAGACTATCGCTGAGACACTTTCCTCACTCCTCTCTGCTTTAAAAACCAAAAGGCTATTTGTCAGTTGTGCACAAGCCAGACTCAGTTTATTTATAATCTAGCTCAGCCTTATCAAATCAATTAGGGCTGGAGATGGAATTTTAAATACTGCTGTGAGGTCAAATTAATGCATCACAGCTGGTGCACCAGCTTTTAACCTAGGGATGCATGTCCTGTATTCATTTTTATTATAGTTCTGTATACATAAGGACACAAGAAGTACCTGCTGGATTAGAATGTGATCCCACCTGACTAGAATGTGATCCCACCTGAAGTAGCTGAACTACAACTCCTATAATCTCTTATCACCTGAAGGGCCAACTGTCCAGCACCTTGTTTTCTACAACGGTCAAGTCGATCAAGTAGCCTTCCGCTGATTAATGGCATTCTGTGGCATTCTGTTATTGACTTTTGCCATTCCATATGGCCATCATGACTGATAGCCATTGTTAGACCTGTGTGCCATGAATTTGTCTATTCCTCTTTTAAATAAAACGAAGTTAATATCCATTATTTTAACTTTATGGCAACAAATTCCACACATTACATAGCTGTTCTATTAAGTTCTTTATTTTGTTATTCTGAATCTACTGCCGACCAATTTCATTGTGTGTTATAGTGTCATAATGACTTCATACATACAATTCATTCCTCTACTATATATATGGGCGTGATATAAATAATCAACCATGATGATGATGATGATGATGATGGAGGAAATGAGTTTGTCTATCTGTCTCTCTGTCAATCTGTTCTCCATAGGTTTGGCTGGCTCTTGAGATATTTTTGCCAAACTTAGCAATGATGGTTTGTATGCAGGTCACCATTTCAAAGCAAGATGGTGGACCCAAATGAAACTTTGGTGTGATTTCACCCTTTTCTTTATGTGATGGGTTGAAACTCATAAATTACACTATCCATTTTCCCCTCCCCCCACCTCGGATTCCCAGGCAGTGCTGAGAACTCCCTGCTAGTAATTTTATAAACTTGAGTGATCTCCTCCATTCTAAATTGAACCCCTCGATCATTTTGGTCCATATATACAATACCCTTTTTTTGAGATGGAGGGATCTATGCCAAAAAGTTGCACCAAAGTCTGCCATCTGGTCTGCCATCTCTGATGATGGAAAAAATACTGATCTATTTTTTTGTTACAATTTTTATTAACGTCGGTGTTTTAAATTGTATTTTCAGATTCTTTCTATCTTTTTTGAGAACTCTTATGAATCTAAAGGTTTTATTAAAGATTTTGAAACATACAAACATATAAATACATTTTTTGAAATTAAGAAAGAAAAGAAGAAATGAATGCACCAGTCTTGTGAATAGAAGTTTGAGAGTTTTAAAATTATTATTATTTTAATTTCTCCCCCTCCCTCCCTGCATTTCCCCCTTCTAGCTACTTTAGAGTGTGACAAGAAAGGGCCTTTGATGTTGCCAGCTTGATGAGCATAAAAACCAAGCACAACCAGTCAGGCAAAAATAATATTTATCTTTGTGCTTTTTATCATTAATGCATTGCTTACATTTGGGGTTATTACCACTCCCCCATACTTTACTTATTTTACTTATTAATTGTTAAGATGATCAGCAAAACATATCATTTTTAAAAGATGCAGAAAATTCAGATACATAGCAGTATGTGAATTGCTTTCTTCCCATTTCTTGTTTCTTCCCTATCTTCAAACCTATGGTTTCATCTGGTCTCTCTCCTATACGTGACGTTAGATGCAAGGAACCTTCCCATAAGTGCATGTAAGAGATTTACAATAGGGATTAACAACAGGCAACTTCTGTATGCATGAGTACCAGAGAATATCTGGAATAAAAAATGTTTCTTTACCTTAGTCTATAGCAACAGTCTGCTGTGGACAGTGCTGGATTTGGTTCAGCCCATGGATTACTTGCAGAATCTACCTCGTGGAATAATTTGGGAAATGGTAGTAGTTTCCTGATCACCTATCTGCCTATGCAGTTGATATGGTTATAGAGGCTATTTTCTCTGCAATGGAAAGGCACTCTAGAGAGCCATGGTTAATCACGGCTTTTCATACTGTGATTTTATGGTGGACACATGGCAGAATAAATATTTTGGAATGCCTGCCCTTTTATTTCTGCCAATATTCTCTGCTGGCACACATCCATGCATTATTGACAATGCCGATCCAAAGAACTGCATGATTTTTATGATGTAAAACTCGTATAGGATTGCCGGCATAGTTATGAAGTATCCAGTAAAATACAGCACAACTATAACATATTAAAGGGCAGTAAAAAACACTGCATTTACACAGTTCACATTGCGCTGCTTTTTAAAAGAATACGAACTTAGAATTGATATGAAAACATACATGCAAAAAATACACTGTACATTCACTCCCAGCGGAAGGATTGTGGATGGAGGCCTATTAACCTTACTAAGATCACAGTAGGTGCTTGTAGTGAATGTGTCATCTGACTCCTTCATGTGAATGTGCATTATAAACTTTATAGTCAGCAGAGGGCATAACAGTGAAATCCTAATCATATCCATTCAGAAGTTAGTCCTATTGAATTCAATGGTGCTTATTCTTGGTAAATGAGGTTTGGGTTATAGCTTGCCCTACCTTCTGCCGCAGAATGGCATGAGAAGCTGGCCTCACCTCTGCATTAATCCTGGCCTGGCAGTAGCCAGGTTTGGATTGCACGGTAAAAAAACAAAAAACAAAAGCCATCAGCAGGGACAAATGTACGGTTCTACAGGTAGGCAGGAATAAACTGCTGCACAAATATCAGATGGGCACACTTGGTTTGCCAGTTGTTATTGTTCAGTCGTTCAGTCATGTCCGACTCTTCGTGACCCCATGGACCAGAGCCTGCCAGGCACGCCTTTCCTTCACTGCCTCTCGCAGATTGGCCAAACTCATGTTAGTAGCTTCGAGAACACTGTCCAACCATCTCATCCTCTGCCGTCCCCTTCTCCTTGTGCCCTCAACTTTTCCCAACATCAGGGTCTTTTCTAGGGAGTCTTCTCTTCTCACGAGGTGGCCAAAGTACTGGAGCTTCAGCTTCAGGATCTGTCCTTCCAGTGAGCACTCCGGGCTGATTTCCTTAAGAATGGATAGGTTTGATCTTCTTGCAGTCCATGGGACTCTCAAGAGTCTCCTCCAGCACCATAATTCAAAAGCATCAATTCTTCAGCGATCAGCCTTCTTTATGGTCCAGCTCTCACTTCCATACATCACTACTGGGAAAATCATAGCTTTAACTATATGGACCTTTGCCAGCAAGGTGATGTCTCTGCTTTTAAGATGCTGTCTAGGATATAAAATGGATATAGGGATCTTAGTAGACAACAAGCTTAGCAGGGGTCAATAGTGTGATGCAGCAGCAAGAAAAAAGCTAATTCTATTCTAGGTTGCATCAACAGAAGTGTAGTGTCCCAGTCAAGGGAAATAGTATTACTGCTCTATTCTGCATTGGTCAGACCACACCTGGTGTATTGTGTCCAGTTCTAGGCACTACAATTTAAGAAGGATATTGACAAGTTGGAACGTGTGCAGAGGAGAGCAACCAAGATGATCAAGGGTCTTGAAACCAAGCCTTATGAGGGATGGTGGAAGGACTTGGGTATGTTTAGCCTGCATAAGAGGAGACTGAGAGAAGACATGATAGCCATCTTCAAATATCTAAAGGGCCGTCACATGGAGGATGGAGTAAGGTTGTTTCCTCCTGCTCTGGCGGGTAGGACTCATACCAATGGATTCAAGTTACAAAAAAGGAGATTTCCAAGACAGGAATAATTTTCTGATGGTAAGAGCTGTTTGACATTTGAACAGACTCCCTAAAAAAATGGTGCACTCTCCTTCCTTGGAGATGTTTAAGCAGAGGTTGGATGGCCATCTGCCATGTTGACTTTCAGGTGAGATCCCTTCATCGCCTGCAGTTCGACTACAAGACCTCTTCCAGCTCTACAATTCTGTGGCTATTTGAAAACTCAATTGGCATTGCTTTTAATAGAACGTAGTCTGAAGCAAACAAGGTTAGGCAGCCCCAATCACAGCAAAACTACAAAAGCTAAATACAAGTTTTACTTGGGCCAAATTATTCATCTATTTATTGTCTCAACGAACTCAACATGTTCCAGATATCATAATGTTTCCTGGCTTAGTGTCAGAAGATGTGCTTGCAGTTTCCCATTCTTAATGCATGAAGATTCTCTGAGCAACACTCCCTCACCAACTTTAAAAATAGAAAACACCCCCTTTTCTTGAGAAAATTAATTGTGCTTAATCCATTTCACACTTTTAATGGTATAATTAGCCTCCCCAGATGCATAGTCATTATGGTGGTTCCCTAATATATGTGATTTTAACCATCTGTCAGCTCAGTCAGAGATTCAACTGCTTAGTACAACATTGGAAAACACCATATTAATTATGCTCCATGGAGGTTAGGTCTTCAAAGCAATGAATGACTTTACTCTTTAAATTTGATACATTTGTATTATTTACTATAAAAATGCTACCTTAAAAAATGTGATAGTTTTCTGAAAATCTCCTAGTTCTTTCATTAGCTCAAGAAACTGAAGTTTTGAATGATTTAGGGCATGAGACTGCGGAAGTTAGGATTTTTTTTAATGCAGTTCTTTAGTCAGGTAATGAGTACAAAAATCCATATATCTAGGGGAAATTGTGCAATTGTGTATATTAGGGAAAACATCACAAAAATATGCTATGTTGAGGGGAAATGCTTTGCAAAAAAAAAGTCTATGCAAAATAGCATAGAAAATTGTGTGCATTTGGTGATATTTGCACTAAAATGCTGATGAATTTTCATGAGAACTTTTTATCACTTAAATTTCAACCTGATGTAGAGAACTAAATGTAAGATTGGAAAAAATGAGAGGAACCAAAAATGGACAGATTTTCTTGGTGCCTAGACAGCATCTTAAAAAGCAGAGACATCACCTTGCCGACAAAGGTTCGTATAGTTAAAGCTATGGTTTTCCCAGTAGTGATGTATGGAAGTGAGAGCTGGACCATAAAGAAGGCTGATCGCCGAAGAATTGATGCTTTTGAATTATGGTGCTGGAGGAGACTCTTGAGAGTCCCATGGACTGCAAGAAGATCAAACCTATCCATTCTTAAGGAAATCAGCTCACTGGAAGGACAGATCCTGAGTGCTCACTGGAAGGACAGATCCTGAAGCTGAGGCTCCAATACTTTGGCCACCTCATGAGAAGAGAAGACTCCCTGGAAAAGACCCTGGTGTTGGGAAAGATTGAGGGCACAAGGAGAAGGGGATGACAGGGGATGAGATGGTTGGACAGTGTTCTCGAATCTACCAACATGAGTCTGACCAAACTGCGGGAGGCAGTGAAAGACAGGAGTGCCTGGCGTGCTCTGGTCCATGGGGTTACGAAGAGTCAGACACGACTAAACGACTAAACAACAACAACAAATACCTAATTCTGAACTGTATGCACTTCAGTTTGCAAGTGGAGATTCCTCACGATAGGAATGCTCTCCTTAGTGGGTGAGTGGGGAGTTATTGCTACAATCTACAATTCAAGACACAGATTCACAGTTGGTGTGAATTAGGCTTCTGAAAGCATGATAATACTATAGGCTTAAGGCCAATAAAAGAGAAAGAGAAAATCAACTTCAGGATACCCTGAACTGAATCTGGCATAGAGTATCTGAGTTATCGTCAATGAAGTGAATCTAATTCTTGCAGATGATTGGAGATTGAAACATATGAGCTTGAACCTTAATGTAGATACTGGACTTACTGTAATTATTATGTGGTTAAAGATGAAATTCGTTGTTGAAGGAACTGCTTTGGTAGTGCAGTTGTCATAGGCACAAACAAATTTGAGGTGTCGAGAAAGGATATCAAATTGTTTAATATTGTTGCTGCTTTTTAACTGTGAGGGAGGGCAAGAGGCAAGTGTGGGATTTTCTGCCTCATGTGCCAAAATAGCATTTTACAATGAACAGTCCCTGAAGTGAATGGGTTAGGCGATGCTAATACAGAAAATCTCTGCACTTCCATGCATGCTCTGTGGAATGGATTATATTTCTTTTGTGTGAATATATCTTTCATAATTTCCACGCTGCCACTTAAACTTGCCTGCCACTTAAACTAGGTGTATGTGGGTGGGGAAAATGCCATTTGCTACTTTGGTCCAGGCAGCAAAATGACAAAGTAAAAACTCAGGTACCATATAGTCACAGATCCCAGGAATGTGCTTTCACTTCTGCCCCAATAGCATGGGTATTCACTGTATGAAGCCATTCTGTATCTTTGTGTGTATACAGAATTACTATAGGAAATTGCCACAAGTTTTTTCCCATTAAATTGACACGTTTAATTACATTTTTCATTAAAGGCGCACATGGACACAGAACACTTATTTCACTTGAAAAGAAATAAAGTATATGCTTCAGTGTTATTTACCTTAGTCTGAGAATGTTCAGTACCTTTTGCAACTCAGCTATACAAAAGAAGCTAAAAGATTGACTCAAAAGCAACATAGCTGACAACTTAGATCAAACAAATTGATGTCTTTGCTGCAGGTTTCCAATAAAATGCTTTCTATTTTTATTCTTTGATTGTCTCTACCAGACAATTGGGGCTTGTTTGTCTAAGAACTAAAGCTGTAGAAAAGTCTTGTCTGTCGTTTCCATTGGATTTAACTGATGTGGATGGCCTGCAAATATCATGACGTGAAGATCTCTCCAATATGGCAAGGTTTGGAAAGGAAAGTTCCGCCTATAGGGCAAGATGGAAATTATGAAAGACATATTCACACAAAATGAGCACAGTCCATTCCATAAAATACTGATGGAAGCACCGAGATTCCTCACACAAGCTTAGACTAATTTAAGTGTCAGGAAATGGGGGTTAGCATATCAATTGGTAAATGGAACAATGGAACAATATATTGTCTTCTAAGCCATACAGATCTCCCCCCCCCCCACCCATACATCCAGGAATGCTCATTGAAACTTGCAAATAGGTGTCACTTTCCATCAATACAGTTGTCCTCTGTGACTTGAAGAATGACACCACTTTGCTGGTAGGGATATAGAGAAAGGATTTTTTTTCCAGTTATGGAGGGAGTGTCCACTGACAAAAAGGTTTTTGTCTAATGAGTATCAGGAGGTATCTATTACATTGAAGACTACTGTACAAATGACCCCCCCCCCACCAGCTTTCACTTCTAAATATATGAGATGGTCATACTCAAAGACTGCAATCAAAAGAATTGGTATATAGTTGTACCTTGGATCCTGAACGCCTTGGTACTCAGACATTTTGGCTCCCAAACATCGCAAACCTGGAAGTGAGTGTTCCGGTTTGCGAACGTTCTTTGGAACCCAAATGTCCAACGCGGCTTCTACGGCTTCCAATTGGCTGCAGGAGCCTCTTGCAGCCAATCAGAAGCCACGATTTGGTTTCCAAATGTTTTGGAAGTCAAACAGACTTCCAGAACAGATTCCGTTTGACTTCCAAGGTAGGATTGTACAGCTTGCACACAAAAATGGAAGACTTTGCAGGGCCTGCAAATATCCTGCAAAAAACATATGGAACCTGATGATCACAGAAAAGATAAACCACAATATAAGGTTTTCCAAATGCTTAGAATATCCAGAATGTTTTTATACTCTGTGGTGGGACTTTATTATTTATACCAATACAACTCGCCTCTTTGGTGCTACCAGTGCACCAGTAATGTTTCTACTGACATGTGTCTCCTCCCAACTTTGTGTGTTGTTGACAATTTAAAAGAATGGATTTTTGGCCTCCTTTGAATTTCTGTTATTTTTCAATTTTTATGTTTCTTTAAAAGGGTGGGAAATGATCTTACGCCTAATAAAAAATGAAGAAAACATGCAAACTCTTTAGAGCTTGTCTGGTTAATACACCCACAATGTTGGGGCTTGGGGCAGGGAGGGTAACCCAAAAGAGCTTCCCTCAACTCACCCAAAGGTAAAAGGTAAAGGGGACCCCTAACCATTAGGTCCAGTTGTGACCGACTCTGGGGTTGCGGCGCTCATCTCGCTTTATTGGCCGAGGGAGTCAGCGTACAGCTTCCAGGTCATGTGGCCAGCATGACTAAGCCGCTTCTGGCGAACCAGAGCAGCGCACGGAAACGCCATTTACCTTCCCACCGGAGCGGTACCTATTTATCTACTTGCACTTTGACGTGCTTTTAAACTGCTAGGTTGGCAGGAGCAACGGGAGCTCACCCCGTCGCAGGGATTCGAACTGACGACCTTCTGATCGGCAAGCCCTAGGCTCTGTAGTTTAACCCACAGTGCCACCCGCGTCCCTCCAACTCCTCCAAAGGAATGACCAAATGAGATGGAAGCAGACAAGTGGCTCAGTGCAGGCTCAGGCTCTCTCCAGAGACAGTTCCTGCAGTGTTCCATATTCATGCAGACCTCCTATCACCTATGTAACATGTAGTGTCTCTTTTAAACCCAATGCATGTGTCTCACCTCTTTATTCCATATATGGGTGCAATATGATAGCAGGAAGGGAGTGGGAGAACCCTCTATGTCATGCTTTAACAATCTTCTAGTAGGTGGAGCTGCTACCTCTGGGATTCTTGCGATTTCCAGAGGCAACCAGGGAGACATCAATGCTTTTTCAGTGTGAGGTATATTTACTAGCATTTTCTTGTAAGGTTGCTTCCAAGGTGCTCCACTCATTGTTTGCTATCTTGATATAATCCACAATGCAGACAAAGAGCTCTGTTTATTTTAGGAGCCCGGAGATAAATATAAAGGCAGACAACTGGGGAAAGGGAAGGCATAAGATTCATCTGAAAAGAACTGAACTCCTTTACTTCAGGCAGTTGAATTCTGGCAACCAGTTACCTTGAGAAAATGTTTGTATTTTACCACAGGCTGTGTCATTTTTAGGAGAGAGAGAAAATTAGATCGTACTCCAAAGGGGAAAAATAGGAGAAGTCCTACAGTACAATAAAAATAAAATGGGTGCTGTAAAAATCAGATGGGCCTTGAGGAATGGACAAAGCAGGAGGAAATATGAAGACAGTTGTGTTAAAATGGTTCTGGAGGAGCAAAATAAAGCAGCTGCGACATCTGCAGTCTCTCAAACAATGACTGTTCCTCCATGGAAACAAAGACAACAAAACTGCAAATAGAATACCAGGTCAGGTAGAAAAGTTCCAGCATGGCCCTTAGCTGGGTTGTGCTAATTTTGTATATATGGGGAGGTTTAAACATGGGAGTCTTTAAAATATTATCCATCTCACTGTGTACACCTCATCATTTTACTACTTCACTCATCTGCAGGTGTGGACTGAACCAGATGCATGGATCAAAGTTAGCATGCTGGCATCTTCCCCATCTTCCATAGTCTTGTCTAGGTGCACCAACTCTATGGGGCTGAGGCCTCTACAACCCCCAATATCTGCTGGGACAGGGCTCAGCCCCCACTCCAATCTTGAGGGGCCAGAGGAGGCCTGGCAGGATGTCACCCTGGGCCAACCAGCACAGCCTGGTGTGTGAATGTTGCACCGGCAGGAGGCCTGGCCTGCTTCTCCTGATGCAACAATCATCACACGCACACACAGCCCCTCACAAATGTTGGGTGCAACTTGGCGCCTGTGGCCTTGTCTTAGGTTCTGTGTGTGTGTGTGTGTGTGTGTGTGTGTGTGTGTGTGTGTGGTTGAATCAGTTATTGTGTAAAATGTATTCTCCTAAAATCCAAAAGGGATTAGATGGATGAAGCAAAATAGGACTACTTCAGCAAAAGTCATCCAGTATTGGACTACAGCTGTGATTCTGATTAGTGCATTCAGGTCTGATATCAACAACTGGTAATTCAGAACACATTTTAGCATCTGATGGGTTCAACTTGTTTGCCTATCCCCTCAGATTTTGTGTGTGTGTTTACCTTGTGTGATGGGCGACTGCAAGGCACTAGTCTAAATTTTCCACAAATGTCCCAGAATGTATCTAAATCAAAAATGCCCAGCAGTTGTCCAAAGATACCCTGCAGTTGCCCATTGTGTTACAGCTGCTGGCAGTCACTGTTCATGGTCAGCCCTTCCCGGATACTCTACTGAAATCCTTGTTCTGCTTTTCTGGGGCCTAAGAAGAGCTTGGCCTCCAGATGCCTCAAGGGATGTGCAAGATAATCTCAATTTGCTATCTATGCCCATTGCAATGTGCCCTGCACTAGGGAGATAAAGCAGAGAATGACAGGGACATTGTATAGTCTAAGGATGGGGGAATCTGAGTTTTTCCAGATGTTGAGCTCCAACTCCCATCAACCTCAGTCATGAATGATGGGAGTTGTAGTCCGACAACCTCTGAAGACCTACAGGCTGTCCATCACTGCTGTATTCCCATAAAAAATATCTCTGTACCCTCCTCACCAGGTTCAGTTCAAGAAAATATTTCTTTTCCTTTTAGGCATTTGATTTTTCCCAATCCAGGTTCCAGCCACATCTAGAGATATGGAAAGAAAGAACAAACAAAATTATATTATGATAAACCATACTTTATGAGTCATGCTATCAACACCATAGATGTGGAATGCTAATCAAAACATAAGATGGCTTAATGTATATAGCATTTTGGATAGATGAAGCTAGAAATGCAGGCAGAACTATCTGAATATGGAAAGTCTGGAAGAACAGGAATTTGCTATGTGAAAGGGATATTCTTTCTAAAATGAGATTCACCCCTTAAGATGAAAAAATGCCTTATAAAACATTGTGTCCAAATAGCTGGGTTTTAGAGAGCATTTTGATAGGAATGTATGCATTACAAGTAAGGTAATTTTAAAAATACACAGTGTTTGCTATACAAATGTTATTTCAAATAGAGGCATGGCATTGATTGACCCATTTCTAACTTGAAAAACAAACAAGTGTATACACATAATGGGCTGTAAGAAATATTGAATTTAAACCCAGCTTTTGCATTCTAGGGCTAAAAATAATCAGTGGATTTATACTACTTTACTGGACCTTTTCTTTTCTTTTTTTGGCAGCAATCTCAGCTGAAAGCCAATTGGTAAATAACAGATGCAATAAATGTGAAACGGTTTAAGACATTTAATAAGCTATTTACACTCTGCAATAGCCTCTCACATGGAAGATTTCCCACATTCTGGTTGGTTAGTTGCCCAAACTGATCCGAAATATGTTTATCCAGGAGTAATCCCTCCAGAGTTCAATGTGACCTCCCCCCCTGGCAAGTATGCTTAGTAGTGCAGCCTTGATGTGAAAAATGGACTGAAGACAGAGACAGAGAATGATAAGCCAAAGCATCTCCCAAGAACCCTTCTCTCGAGTCTGAAAGGTTGGTGTAGAAACCCCCCATGCTCTGATGTATTTTAGTAAGTAAAACACTGGATTTGAACCTGTGACTAAGGTAAATCGGGTCCTCCCTCAAAGAAGGCACGTGTTGCAGTGAGACCTGGCAACCAAACCCTGTGTTGTGGGTGGGCCCGATTGGATAGCCACAACACCCTATTGGTAGGTCCCTCATTGCTGGGTGTAATCAGACCAATGGGATGCGAGTCAAAAAGATGGAGGGACATAAGCCCATGCACATGTCCCTGAGCTTCCTCTTTGAGCCAGTTCATCAGAACACCAGCCCACCTCTCCCTATATTTAGGACTTGCGCTTGACCTTGCGGTGCCGTCGTGTGTCGTCTGTTGTTGGGACAGGGGCACAGCAGGAACTTTCCCCACTTGGCAGATTGGCTGTTGCCATTTGGGTTTCGCCTGCCACGTAGCAAATGATCACAACTTGTAAGGTTGTGGATAGGCTCTGGTTCAGGTGACAGGGATGGGGGAACGCTCTTGCCATCCCTATGTGAAGGGTATTCCGTTAAAGGAATCCAAGGACTCAATGGTTTGGTCAACCCTGAGAGGGGTTGTGCCCATGCCAGAGTCCAGGGGGACATCTGGGTGGTGGACTAACCTGACCCCGGCTTTCCGCTGTTCCAGGTGTTCACCCTAGGCTGACCTATGCTGGTGCCCTGGGTCAGCGCTACCTGCCACGGTGCAGGGAGCTAGTCAAACCAGAGCCTATGCAACCACTCACTTGCTGTAATCAATAAAGTTGTGGCCTAAATTTTGCCAAAAACCAAACCAAATATTTGAGTCTTGACCTGAATTTAAAGGTCTAAACACGCAAAATGTTCCAGTGAGCTACAGACTCAAGGTCTCTCCATTCATTCTGTTGCTAAAGAAAGCTTCATCAGACTCCTATCTGAATAGTAAATTCATTATTACATTCATTCATTAGGCAACAGGAAAGGAAAGGAAGAGGAGAGGAGAGATTTCAGGGCATTTCCATCACCTGTGCTGAAAGACCATCAGATACCTGTAGCTGCTGTTCTCTAGTCTTTATACTCTAGTTGGTTGTCACAAGAGAACTCTCTGACTCAGAACTGCTGCATGAGCTTGTTTTGTTCCCTCTCCCGTCATTTCTCCTTTTCATAGCATAGCTTTTAGACTCAAAGCCTGAGGGTAGGGCATATCAGTGTCCTATTTATATTTGTAAGTTGCTCCGGGAGCCTTTCTTGCCTGAAGAGTGGGATAAGCAATATTTAAATGAACAAGTGAACTCACTGGCAAAACCACAGAAAGGGGAGCAATTCCTTTTAACTAGATTTAAAATTATTTTTTTAACCCGAGAAAGGGCTTGTTCTGAAATACATGCATTTCCCTTGATCTCTCATTCCTTGACCATTCACAGTACATAATCATGGACCTTGATGTCTCCATTGGATTAGTATTATGTTTGAGATGGCATAATAGGAAATGAACGTTTTTCCTGCAATGATTAACCTGTGTTGGCTCATTTAAACATGCAAAACACTTGAAAAAAAAATCAATGGAAGTGTCACATGTAAATTCAAAAAATAAAATAAAATCGGTTTTGTATTATGAGGATGTGCTGCAGTGAACCTTGAGCTTAGGCAATTCTGCTCTCCCTTCATTGAAAGAATGGAAAAGAAAATATATTGAAATGAGGGCAGTGAAGCAAGCATGATCTCCAAATATGTTATTATAACTGCTCATTTTGTTTTCTGTTCTGCTGCTTCCTTGAGCAAACAGGTTGCGTTTTTGGCGGGGGACAGGTTGTGTAAAAAGCTTTTGGGGCAGTAACCCCCAACAGAAAGTATCATGTGACACTGTTCAGAATTGTTATTTCCAGGGTGGGTAGCAGTCAAGAACATTTATTTAATATATTTCTACCCCACCTTTTAAAAGCAAAGCTTTAATAAAATAATAAATGTGACCAGGTTATAATGTCATGAGTGAAGCAATTGTACTAGAGCCCATGTTAATATTTTAACAACTAAGCACCTAACTCCTTTTAGAACAAAAGTTATGACACAAAATGTGCTGGCAACCTTCTAAGCAACTTTTTGCAAGATGGCACAGCCTGGCTGCTCCTGCCTTTTGGCACTTGTAGCCAAAGCTGTTATTGACAAGTGAGTTCTATGAACCCTGGGATCATAGAGAGATTTCCCTTTCCTCTTTAGTGAGCATTTCTTTACCACATATGCCTCATTTGCTTGTGCTTAGAATCTTCAAAGTTTTCCCTTCCTTTCTTCCTAGCAACCAGGATGCATCTATCTTGTGGTGGGTTTGCCTGAGATCAGGTACACCTTAGAAGGTGTTTTCTGCTAATATTTATACATAATAAGTGGGGCTGGATGTTAAAGGATCCCCACTCCATTCATGGCAAAGGCAAAAGGTGAAAACTTTGCCATGATCTTTTAATGCCCACTGTTTTAAAGCTATATTCAATGAACTATTGACTTCTTAAATTGTTAACTATTGTGGTAAGACTTTCATTACATATTATGGTTATAGAATTATTACAGTCAGACCAGTTTCCATGAAATGCTTTGAGCACAATATTTGGGGAAATGTGTTAAAATAAATAAACTGACTGTGACTGATTGTGAAGGAGGAGGCAGCTGGAGAAGTCCCTCTGATGCTCTTGGTTGAGTAGGCAGCTTCACCTAGCACAGGCTTCCTCAACCTCAGCCCTCCAGATGTTTTGAGACTACAATTCCCATCATCCCTGACCACTGGTCCTGCTAGCTAGGGCTCATGGGAGTTGTAGACCAAAAACATCTGGAGGGCCAAGGTTGAGGAAGCCTGACCTAGCACAAGGGTGGTGAACTTGCAGACATTGTACGACTGTATCATCCCTGATCATTGGCCATACTGGCAGGAGTTCAACAACATCTGAAGGACCAAAGATGCCCCCTTTGCCACCCTGAGGGAGGAGGAAGAACTCCTCCAAATACCCAACACCAAAGATTTCTAGGCCTTCAAATGTAAAACACCACCACTTGGAGCTGTATTCAAAAATGGGTCAATAGCTACACTTGTTCACTTCAGATAAACATGGCCATGAAGACTTTGTTCTTGCTTGGCCTTTCTTTGTTCAAAAGCCCTCTGTAAGACAGGTGACCTGCCTCACTGTGGTGTTGATAGCATAAAAGAGATAAGAAGCATTAGTTATACCGCATTTTACTAAGTTGCAAATGCCAACAGGCAACTAAGAAAAATTGAAAGGACAAGAGGATATTTTAAGAACCTTAAAACTCTACAAAGGAGTAAATAAATGGGTACTTTAAAAAAAATATCAAGCTTTACTACATAATCAGCAAAATATATGACACCATATATGCTTGGAGAAACTGTCACCAAGTTCAATGCATCCCTCCAGCCATGTCTTTTTTATGTCGAATAAATATCTGCCTATTATACAGATGGTTTTATTAAATCATACAACAAACTTTTCACTCAATGCTGCCAACACTGAATTTCTGTTAATCCAATTGCATTAGCTTTCTATTTGATTCTTCTTTTCTGCTCCTCCAAAGAAGGCCACATACTTGGGTGAAATTGACCCAGTATTTTTGCTTTATTACGCATTCAATTAAATAAGTGAGAGTGGGAAACACATAATAAGGTATCTCACCATATTTCCTAATTTATTTCACAAAGCTTTATTTCTTGCACTTTATGGTGCTTTCTGTCATCTTAAATCTCACCCATTTCTCATGTAATTTTAGCCTTTTCACTCATATTTCTTAGATTTTTAAAAATGAACTCTTTCAAGACTCCTTGAAGCAAATAGGGCTCATTGCGCATTACGCCATTAACAAATAACTTGACAAGCTTTTAATTATAAACTGTTTCCCCAGTATCTCTATTACACTTCTTAATTTCTTAAACAATTCTCATTTAATTCGATCCAGTCAACAATGTCCCAATTTTGCTGATCTGAGAACATAAGTGACCTGGTTTGCATGTAACGCTAAGTCAAACCATGTTGCATCCAAGCTGGGTTTGTGGTTTATCTCACACCAGACAAACCACAAGCTGGAATCAAGGATTGTTCTATGGCTTACAACTACGGTTTGCCCAGGGAAAATAAACCATGAGCCTGGGTTTAGCTGCAACACCAAGTCAAATTATGTCTTAATTTATAGCAACCAACCAACCAACTATATATAAAATCAACAACCAAGTAATAGAACTAATGAGAGATACAGTAAAATGCACCATCAGGTTAATAAGTCAGCAGAGAAGGAATTATAGAGCTGGAAATGACCCTGAAGATCATCTACCCCATGCAATGAAGGAAGATGCAGCTGTCTCATTTGGGCACCAAACCTGCAACCTTGGTATTATCAGTACCATGCTCTAGCCTACTGAGCTGTCCAGGAACGAGCGAATGAAGGAACGAAGCAAACTGTTGCAGGGATGGTAAGTTGAGCACAAAACAAAGCAAGGGTGGTACAAGGAGAGGAGGAAGCAGCTTTCCAACAGGGGAAGAGAAGAGAAGCCCATGCAAAATGAGGGGTCGCAGAAGACAGGAAGTGGACCACAGTGCAAAAGCTCCAGGCAGGCAGGCAGGGGTGGGAGGATAGAGATAAAAGTCAAGCAGAAAAGAATGGGACAAAGAAACTGAATTGATTTTAATGGGAATATGAATAATTACATTATTATGCCATTCCTGTCTGGGGGTCTACAGACAGGGGTGGAGGAGTGGGAGTGGTCTGCCCCAGGTGTCACCACTGAGGGGGTGACAAAATGCTGGGTGGCACTCACTATGGGGCCTACAGAGCGCCCAAGCCATGCATCTCTCCTGGGAATAATGTGGTGGCTTGGGTACCCACAGGCTCCGCATTGCCCCAAACGGTCCACCCGCCACCTCCCCTTCAGCTGTAGGGCGGCTGAGTGGGAGGAGGCAGGCAGACTCCTCAGAGGCCCTGCGGAGCATCCTGTCCCAGCTCGCCCCGCCCCACAGGCGGCTGGCCCTGCCCCTGGGCACGTGCACCGCCCCAGGTGCCCGATTGGCTTGCTGTCCACAGGGACCCCTATTTCATAGTGGGAAAAGATCAGCGCTGTACACATAGGGGGTTATATGTATATAGAGACGGTGGACACATAGGGGGTTATATGTATATAGAGACGGTGAGAGTGAGAGAGACTCTTTGTTGGCCAGCAGGAAGTGGCTTTTTCCAGCTGCTTTGCCCGACCCTCCAGCCGTAGGAGCCTTCATACGGTAAGTGTGTTATTCCAGAGGGGAATCACACAACTGTGGAATATCACAACTGTGAGGGGAGCGAGAGGGAGACTATGTTTGTCATCACTGGGTGGTTGGTTTCACCTGTGCTGCCTCACCTTCAGCCCAAGGAACCTTCCAAAAGGGAGTTGCTGCAATGAGCATTATGTGTCTTTGTATTTTAATGAGTTGAATAGACTGAAATATTATGAGTCAACGGGGTGTGGAGAGTATGTCCATGGACTTAACAGTGCTTAGTTTATTTTTTGGCTGTTATTTTGTTCATGTTGTTAATATTGTTTTATAGATTACAAAGGCTGTATTGATTTGTTAGTAATGGAATATGACTTTTGTTTTAATTCTGATGTTCAGCTTATATTTCAGCCGCTGCTTTGTGTTTTGTAGATTGTTATTGTTTCACTGGTGTTTTAAAATTATTATTCTATATGATTTATGTTGTGATGCTCTGATACATTCTCTCATGCTATCACAACTCTAAGCCACATGTTACCCTGACCAGATATGACATCACAAGGAATAGGCACTATTAATTCGTGGTCTCACTAAATCTCAAAATTACCTGATTGCATTATACCAGTACAAATTTGACAGGCTTATAATGCTCAGATGGGATATAAAGGAAATGTTATTCCCTCAAAGAATCTCTCTATCTAAAATTATTTGCAATTTCAGTATCCACCTGAAAGGTGTAGACCTCTGTGTCATTGTCTGAAATTGTTCAGTTGTTTCTGCATGAATATAAATTGCATCAATCCTCTCTTGTATTAGAGAGTCAATCAATTTGTAGATATAGCCTCAGCTAGACCAGATAAACACAGGATTGTAAATGATATTAAATGCATTTTAAGTGATTTCTTTAATAACATTCTGACAGGGAAAATATAATTAGGTCGGAATATGCTTTGCATGTAGGTCGATAACTTTACACTTAATTATCTTGGGCCCAGATCTCACTGTAGGAATGAACAATAGCCGTGTACAGGTATTCATCGCCACACAAAATCAGAATCCCATAAGGGGAGAGCAGGGCTCTGCTTACTGCATCCTCAACCCATGCCCAGACATATCCCCTCACCGTCATCCACATACCTGAAGAGAAGGTTTGAAGTGGGGAGCCTGGTTTACCTGACCAAGGTTTTAAATCGCACAAGGGGTCTTCACTTGCAGAGCAGTATTCTCTCCTCAGACTTTCTCTTCAATCTGGACAGCAATGGAACCAGGGATGTAACAACAATACAGGCATAGTGATCATGGTCTACTCTCCCCTTCAAATAATTCTAATTATTTGTTGTTGTTCTGTGTCCACAGATTCTTTTTTTTTCTTTCTGATTTCGCTCTATTAGAGCTTTTTCTTGCTTGGGCTTCATTCCCTTTCCTTCTTCTCTTTTCTTATTTTCTCTTTCTATGCCAACTTTGTTAAACTTTTTAATTGACCCTTACGGGGGAGGGAGAAAAGAAAGAAAGAAAGAAAGAAAGAAAGAAAGGGAAATGGATAAGATTGACGTATATCAAGGAGGATCACTATAGAAATATATAAACAACCAGAAAAGGGTCAACTACAACGAAGAAACATTGTGTCATGTCATGTCATGTCATGTCATGTCATGTCATGTCATGTCATGCCATGCCATGCCATGCCATGCAATGCTATGCTATGTTAGGTTATGTTATGTTATGATGTTAGGTTACGTTACGTTACGTTACGTTACGTTGTGCTATGTTTATACTACTTGAAAGATTTGATTTTGTTATTATGGAAGTTTAATGTTTTAATTTTTTAAAAAAATAATAATAATTCTAATTGCACGAGATATTTAACACCCAACTGCCATCTTTAAGAGAAGGAATTGAATCCAACTATTGCCTGTGATACCATCAAGCTTCATTTAAGCATCCCAGCTGCTAATCTGGGTTAGGGATTCATTTGAGTGTGCAGTTCCTCATCTAACTAGAAATGCATGTCCGTAGAAATATGTCTCTATGCTCCTAGACAGATTGGAGCATTGATCCTTTGGCATCACTGTCGACCAGAGCAGATATGTAGGAATGTTAGATCTGTCTACCGGATGTGAAAAAGGGACTCGCTCATCATGTGCAGCCACTTCTGATGCCATTAGTATTGACTGTGTCTGTCATTCTCATCCAAAATAATAATTCATATCATTTGCTATTACAGCAATACAGGTAATTCTATCAGAGGCAATCACAGATTTTCCCATAAAGATTTTTACTCTCCATTTGGTAAATCTCAGTTTTGATGTTCATCATCCTGCCTTCACTTTCATTTCAAAACTATCAGAGGACAAAAATCAATGAGCAACTGAAAGCCCAGCCCGGCCTACTATTACATGCCATTCCTGACACTTTAGTCAATACAGGGTGAGTGTTAAAATACATGGAGTGGCAGGAATGCATCTGGTGGCCACTTATTAATTGTTTCTGTCTCAAAGTGCTCAACAATTTCTTCATAATTGCTTGGAATTTCAGAGCCAGTCTTGGAAACATAGTTACCGCTAATAATATTTGAAAGATCCATAAAGGATTCTTTTTTTAACCTCATGATATTGAAATGTAGTGCTATATCTATATAAGCCATCTGATGGTGCAATTTCATTGAAAAGAGATGTTCTGGGGGCAGGATCCGTAGGGGGCAGGGCCTTAGGCTGGATCCCAAGTCCATTCAGCTCAGTCATGCTGATCTTCCAAGTGTCCCTATTTTCCAGAGACACTCCTGAATTTACTGTCCCAGGTTCTGATTTGATCCTGAAATATCTCACTTTTCCTTAGAACATCCCTATTTTCATTGGAGAAATGTTGCAGGATATGGAGTTATGCAGCCCTTGAACCAAGAAGATAAGTAACTATACAACCTTCAGAAGACATCGCAAGGCAGCCCTGTATAACAAAGGTGTTTTTTTTTAATTGTTTAATTGTTTTTTTGTGTTTTTATATATGTTGGAAGCTGCCCACAGTGGCTGGGGCAACCCATTCAGATGATGAGAATAATAATAATAATAATAATAATAATAATAATAATGGAATAATGGCTAACCTTGACACTCCAAATGTTTTGGAACTACAACTCCCATCATCCCTAGCTAACAGGATCAGTGGTCAGGGATGATGGGAGTTGTAGTCCCAAAATATCTGGAGTGTCAAGGTTAGCCATCACTGGAATAGGAGGTCCCTATTTTCATCGGAGAAATGTTGAAGAGTATGAGTCATTTGACCTGCCAAGCAGCTTAAAACATTATTTTAAAGGCTTATTTTCCATCTGCCAGGCTTAGGCAAAGCAGCAGCATTAGCCCCACAGCTGAATGGGGGTTTGGATCTGGTACATCTTTACACTGGTTTAAATTGCATCAGCTTGCTCTACACCAGCTTGCTGCGCATAGAGGATTGCTTCTTAGGTCTGTTATAGGTAAAGGTAAAGGACCCGTGGATGGTTGAATCCAGTCAAATTTGACTATAGGGTGCAGGGCTCATCTCCGCTTTCAGGCCAAGGGGACCAGCATTTGTCCTCAGACAGGTTTCCGGGTCATGTGGCCAGCATGACTAAACCACTTCTGCCACACCGGAGGTCTATTATATGTGGTCCTTGTGCACTAGAAAATATCCTTCAAACAGAGTTCATAAGACAATTCAATGGAAAGACAATGTGTGAATTCTCTTTGCAGTTATTAGAAGAGGACAAAAAGATACTCACATGATTAATAATCACCAGATCTGAAAAGGTGAAGTATTCATCCTCATTGTTTTTAATGTTCATGAACATTTGCAAAAACAGATTGTCCTTGTCCCTCAATGACATCTAAATTTTACAAAAGAAGAAAAGAAAATGCGCACATTTTTGCAAACTATTTCCCCTAAATAACCACATTGTTATGTTTATATGGATTATATGGATTAATATGATTTTAATCCAAGCTTTACTGTAGGCTTAGTATATGCATTTTTGAACCTGTTACTTGACATATGGCTGTATTTAGGTTCTCAAATTGTCTCAGGAGGTCTGAAATAGGTAAGTTCACCTTTAACTAGGAACTGGATGCAATTTATCCCATACCCCTCCTCTTTACATAGGGCACAATATTGGTCTTCAGTGCCTCTCTGTGCCCTAAAAAAAGTAACTCACAATCTGATCTAAAACTGTACTGTACTGAAGGATAAGATTAGTAATGATGGAATGTGTCTTTCAGGGACTTTTGTCCTCCTCCATTACTGATTTTTGTCAAGAATGCCTGCTAAGCTTTCAAGGAACGTTACAGTTCTTAAGATGACAGTTTGAAAATCACTGAGCTAAGTCCTAATGGTCATATGAGGATGAATGATACAAGTGTGCTATGTATCAAATGCTGCCAGATAAACATTGCCTCTGTAGTGCACAGCCCAAGAATGTTGGGTGTAGCCTAGGACATAACCTCAGCTCACAATGGAGATGGTGAGACCCAAGAATACCCTGTGGGTGGTGCTTGACTGAGCACCATAGAAAATGCCTCAGCATTTATCGCTATCTCTTGCCTTGGTTCTAGGAACCTGTGGTTGGCTGCAAGCACAACGCGTTACGGAGGGAACCTGTCGAGGGCTCTACCTAGCCCAAGGAATGTACACAGTAGATAGTATCTATTGTCAAAGATGGCACTTCTACAGCTCTGGATATCTACTCACCCCACTCAAGTGGCTAGGCAGCTCTTCCCAGGTCCTCACCCTAAGGAGCAGTTGCAGCAACAGGTGACCACTCCCCCTCCACCAGCTTACGGAACTTCCCTCAGTGGGCTGCATGCACGCAGCTGGAGACTGCATCTGTGAGGCAACTTCTTCTACTCTTCCCTTTCCAATTTCCTCCTGGTTCTTCACCACAATGGTGCAGGAGGGGGTCTGAAGTGTCAGCATCTGGGGGTCGAAAGGCCAGCTGGCTAGACCCCAGCTGGATCGTCTCCCTCTCAGCCTTCACGTTGCAGAGATTCATCGACGTAAATCAGCGACTCAAGCTAGCTGACTTGAGCTCACTATAAATAGCAGAGTAAACTACACAACAGAAGAGGCTGAGGCTATGGATACATACTAAAACCGGATTTATTTTACATAAATCAGAACAAAGAAACATGTCGTCTCTCCTTGCCATCGGAGAGAGACTCAAAACAAAAGCAATACACAGAGCGGAGGTTCCGCTCATGGGACCCAGCAGTCTGTGCTGGAAGGTAAACAGACATGTTACACACAACAATCCCATGTCTGCAACAAAAGGTGGAATGGAATCTCCAACAGGAAGCACCTGGCCTTTCACTTGTCTAACTTGCCTCTGCCTCCTTTTCTTCCGACCCATACCATCCATACTCTATGCTTCAACTCTGAAGCTTCTCCTGCCTCTGATTCTTGCCTCTTGGCTGCTCCTCTTGGCTCCCCTGAGTCAGACTCCAGCCCATCCTCCCCTGCTGCACACTCATCAGTGTCCTGTCAGTCCCTGCCAGCCCCCCTCCAGGTCTTGTTGGACTCCAGCTCCAATTGGCCCCAGTCAATGGTGAGGGATGGTGGAAGTTGTGGCCATACAACATCTGGAGGGCCACTGGTTCCCCATCCCTGGGATATTGCTTCTAGTACTTGCTTCTTTTCCCAGTTATGTGTCCAATAAACAACAAATAACCAATACTGTCATAAGACAAACAAGCAAAACTACAATAACAGTTCCTTACCCAAGTTTAAACTTATGGCAACTCACTTGCTCTGCCTCTGTCCCACACTGTCCCACAGTGTGGCAACACATCCTTACTCTGTGGCTTTTGAGTAACTTAACACCTTCCATCTCTCCAACCCATCTAGGCTTTACTCTGACTGGTATAAATGATTACCCACAAACATCTACAGTAAGAAATTCCCACACCATATCCACAGTAGCAGCAAAGCAAAAGCGGGAGGGTAGTAAACCACAACTGTTGTTTCTCCCCCTCTTCTGAGTCCTGAAGAAAGTCATGGGGTGGAAGGTCAGTATGGCTACCAGGTAGAGACATGCAGATGGATTTGCAGGCTGACCTCATCTCTCTCTTCTCCAACAGGAATTTTGTTGCTTGTGCAGCCACATTTTTCAACTTATGGTTAAAGCTAACCTTCCAGTCAACTAGCTTAGCCCCAATAACCCTTCAGGACAGCTTTCAATCTCTATGAAATCAAACCCTGCCGTACAAACTTCAGCTATATGGATTCTCTTTGAGCTCCCTCATCTCTCTGGGACATGGAAAGGTTAGAACAGCTCTCAAGCAATGCATTGCAGATTTTGAACACCAACATGGTCTAGGTTCAACCTCCAAGTATCCTCTAATTGACAGACCATTCTAGTTCAGTAAACCAGCTATTGTTCTGCACTTTCAGTCCAAAAGCGTCACAGTCTTTGCCCTGGTATGCCTAAATACCCTTCCCTCAGCAGTTCTGAAGGGAAGATAGTTAAAAAGTCTCCTACCATGAATGTACGTGCCCCTGCAACTCTGGAGAGGTTGAGCCAGTGAACCAGGTCCCCTTGTTTTGCTCCTTTTACAAAGATCTGAATAAAATATTTAGCAAACCCTTACTATTAAATCTGCTAGGATGTTCAGATGCATTTTATGTCCTTCTACTCCTTTCAAATAAAAATGCATCTATCACTCCAAGTACTGTGCTGCTGCAAACCAAACCAAACAGGGACTGACCCCAGACACCTTGCAATTTTCATCTTTGGAGTTCATGACATGACTATGACTTTTAAAATGAGAAACCCATTTTTGTTTATTATTTTTATTCTATGCTACCTTTTTGCTTTACTTTATTCTATTTTGTCCTTCTATACACATCTGGATAATATTATATATGTGCTTCTACCTTGTTTCCTTAACATTGGTCATTGCCTGTAACAATAAAGTTTTGATTTGCGTACCCACATGGCCTCAATCTTGACATCGCCCTCTGCCGGGAGCCCCATCCAGCCACCCAGAGTGCCTGGGGCAACCCAGTCAGATTGGTGGGGTACAAATAATAACATTATTTAAATAATAATAATATCCAAGGAAGCACTCATGACTCTGGTGTTGGGAGACTGGCTTTGCAGCTCTGCCCCAGCAAATACACCACTACTGGTAAAAAAGAAAGAAAGGTAAAGGACCCCTGGACAGTTAAGTCCAGTCAAAGGTGACTATGGGTTGTGTGCAACGCTCATCTCACTTTCAGACAAAGGGAGCCAGATTTTGTCTGCAGACAGTTTTCCGGGTCATGTGGCCAGCATGACTAAACCGCTTCTGGCTCAACGGAACACCGTGAGGGAAACCAGAGTGCAAGGAAACGCCGTTTACCTTCCCGCCACAGCAGTTCCTATTTATCTACTTGCACTGGCGTGCTTTTCAACTGCTAGGTTGGCAGAAGCTGGGACACAGCAATGGGAGCTCACCCCGTTGTACAGATTTGAACTGCCGATCTTCCAATCAGCAAGCCCAAGAGACTCCGTGGTTTAGACCACAGCGCCACCCAATTCCCCTTTTTACCACTACTGGAATTCACTGCCACAAGCTGTGGAAATGCAACCAACCTAGATGGATTTTAGAGGGGGTTAGATAAACTTGTGGTGGCGTCGGAGCCACCTCCTAGGGGCCAAGGTCCCTTCGGCTCCCCAATAAAATATTTGATGGGGCCAGGGACTCCAAAGTTGATGGATATTGCCATTCCAATGATGTGAGAGCACCACATCATGTGACTGATTATGAGGGTTAGGCTTATTCCCCCCTCCATTTTTTTTATTCAAGTTGGCACCCCTGCATGGAGGATCAATGTCTATGAATACCAGCTGTTGGGGGGGGGACTGTGGCAACAGGATGCTGCTCTAGTTGGGCCATTAGTCTGACCCATAAGAATTCTTCTTACATTTTTCTGTTCCTTGGATATCTCTAGATTAAACATTGTGCTGAAAACTATGCATAGACTGGCTTTGTTGAAGCTCTGAACTTTAAAATATCCAGTGCAACACATATAACCCCACACAGGGTATGTAGGCCTTGAACTTTCTAAACCAGTGTTTCCCAACCAGTGTGCCTCCAGATGTTTTGGGACTACAACTCCCATCATCCCTCGCTAGCAATACCAGTGGTCAGGGATGATGGGAATTGTAGTCCCAAAACATCTGGAGGCACACTGGTTGGGAAACACTGTTCTAAACTGCCTTTCCTGAGCCGGCACATTTATACACCGCAGGTATGAGATGAGAAAGGTTGAGTACTATTGATTCTGCCACTCTTCAAAGTGGATCAGCACAAAGTCATTTAGCACAATTGTTTCTGTAATAGCGGTACACTGTGAAATTCACAATGTTCGATGTCGTTCAAACATTGTTTTCCTGCCAATGTGATTTGGTGGCTTACAGTTAGCAAACTGATGTGTAATGAAGAATATATATGGACTGAAGAAGTGTAAGGTGAGAAACTGCCTTATAATGAGTCAGAGCTATTGCTCCATCTAGCTCAGTATAGTTTACACTGACTAGCAGCAGCTGTCCAAAATTTCAGGTAAGGAGATTTTCCAGCCCAATCCAGAGAGGACAAGGATTGAACCTGGAACACTGTATATGGAAAGCTGTACCACTGAGTTAGAAGGCATATATCATTGTTTGAATTAACCCATGCCAGTGAGTTGGAACCTTTACAGAGATGTTCTGGCTTTCAGTAGAGAAGGAGTAGAATCCGGGCTTTTTTTTCAGCTGGAACTCACCAGGGACTAATCTACACTGGTCAGTTAAAACGTTAAAAATGCATTAGAAAAATGTGAGCAGCAATCCATCGCCAATGTGAAATTGCATTGAGAGCTATATTATGCTTTGTTTTTGTTTGTTTTTTAAAAAACTTTTTACAGACCAGTGTAGATCCAGCCCAGACCTCAGTTCTAGCACCTATCAGGTGGGCACCACTGCCATTATAAGGACAAGGGAGGCATTCTTTTTTTTTCCACCCTCTCTACCCCCCATTCTCCAACAGCCCTCCCCCATCCCCTTCCCCGGACACTTCTCAGCCTATTCTGGATCACCCATCTCATTTCCACACAGTATTTTTTACCCATACCCTTCTCTTAACTTACTCCTGTTATTGTTCTACTTGAGTCTTTATATAGCTACTAATAGGTTGGCATTTTTCATCTTCTGTGCTATATATATTATAAATTTATCCCATTCTTCTGACTTTTTTCCCTTATTTTTCAATTCCAGTTCACCAAATCTCATTTCCAAGTTGTAATAATTTAACATTTTTAATTGCCAATCCTCTTTTGTAGATATCTGTTGTGATTTCCAGTTTTTTCCAATCAGTAATCTAGCCGCTGTCATGGCGTACATCACTACTATTCTATCCTTTGATTTTATATCATCATCCATCATTCCTAACAGGAAGACCTCTGGTTTTTTTTAAAAAGAATATTTCAGTATCTTTTTTACTTCATTATAAATTGTTTCCCAGAAAGGTTTTATTTTTTTGCAAGTCCACCAAATATGAGTGTAGTTGCCTACTTCTTCCTGACACCTCCAACAGATATTTGATACCCCTTTGTATATCTTTGATAGTTTAGCGGGGGTTTGATGCCACCTATATTGCATTTTTAAATTGTTTTCCTGTATATCATAATTAGGAGAGAGTTTCCTATCTCTCCTCCATAAATTCTCCCATTTCTCTAACATGATTACCTTTCCAAGATCTTGTCCCCATTTTATCATGGTTTCCTTTATCACTTCTTCCTCTGTCTCCCATTCCAACAACATTTAATAAATATTTTTACTAAATTTACATTTTTGTCCTAATAGAATTTCATCTAATTTTGATCTTTTCCTATCAAAGCCCGATTTTTTGTCTAATTGGAATCTTTGGTAAATTTGGTGGTATTGCAACCAACTCGTCGTCAGATGCTTTACTTCTTCATAACTTTTAAATTTCCAATCACCATTTTTTTCTATTACTAAATTTTTATAGATTGGCCAATTCTGTTCCATATTTATTCTTTTTACTGATGTTATTTCCAATGGGGACATCCACCAGGGGGTTTTGGGTTCGAGGAGTAATTTATGTTTATGCCATACCTTATAAAGTGATCTTCTAATTATGTTTCTCAGGAAGACATTTTTTTGGTTTAGCTTCTCTTGACTAAGATACCAGTGCCATCCACTCCCTAAGTCAAACCCTTCCAAATCTAACAAGTCCGTATTCTTTAGCTCCATCCACTCTTTTATCCATGAAATCGCTGCTGCGTCGTGGTACAAATTAAGATCTGGGAGCCCATAACCACCTCTCTCTCTCTTATCAATCAAAATTTTATATTTGATTCGAGGTTTCTTACCCTCCCAGACAAATTTAGATATTGCCTTTCTCCAATCTTTGAAAATGTTTGATCCACCTAATAGGGGTAGGCTTTGGAAATAATAGTTTAATTTTGATAAAATCTTCAATTTTACTAATGATATTCTACCGAGCATAGAGAGCTTTAATTTTGACCATAATTCCATATCCTTTTTTATTTGTATCCATATTTTTTTCATAATTTTCTTGTACTAAATCCATCCCCCTATTTGTCATATTTATTCCCAAATATCTTATTTTTTTATCTATTTTTTTATCCCTGTCTTTTCTTGCAACTTTTTTTCTTCCTTCTTTTCCATATTTTTTGTTAACATTGTAGATTTTTCATAATTAATCCTTAAACCAGCTATCTCTCCAAATTCTTTTATTTTCGATAATGCCTCCGGAATACTATTAATGGGATCTTCTGTTGTAACGATTACATCATCCGCAAACGCCTTTACTTTGTAGGACTTTTTTCCCAATAGGATACCTTTGATTTTATCTGTTTCTCTTATATTTATCAGCAAGGCTTCTAAAATTAAAATAAATAAAAGAGGGGATAATGGGCACCCCTGTCTAGTGCCCTTTTCTATTTTTATACTTTCTGTCAGTGTCCCATTTATTATTAATTTTGCTCTTTGCTCGTTGTAGATAATGTCTATGGCTGATTCGTTGTAGATAATGTCTATGGCTGATTCTAATTTTTTCCTATTTTTATTTTTTGTAATACAAGGGACAAGGGAGGCATTCTTGGTGAGTTCCAGCACCTCTTTTTCTGGAAAGAATAGCACTGAGTATAATGTAATTGATGGAATAGCACTGACACACATGGGCGCCATTTCCAGGCTTACGGGAACTAGACCCAGTTCTTTCACACAGCCAGAGAGCTGACAGGATGAGGTCTGGTACAGGATCACATCCACACAGTAAATGAAGCCGGGGGGGGGGAGTAGAGAGAATAGTCATAGGAAACAAGCAAAAGATTCGGAGCAAGGTAGAGCAGGAGAAACACAACAGCACAAGGAGACACAGCCATCAAAGAGAAAGGTATAATTTATTCTTTCTACTCTCTCCAAAACCCTCTAAATAGCACAAATAGGAAAGTATATAGGGAACCTAGCGGCATACCTACCATTTGTGATGAGTGAAGTGCAAGAGGCATCCAGTACCATGTTTTTTGGATGGTCTCTTTCACTTCTAAACTGATGTGCATTCAAACGCCAGAGTTTGTCGTGAGTATACATGATATCCTTCACTCTTCCCTTACACACAAACACACCATACTATTCTGATTCTAGAATAATTAGCACATGTCAGATGCATTGGGGGAATATTTTACAAAGAGAATCAAATGACTGTCCATGTGGCTTTTGAATTATTTTGTGAAGTAATGTTAGCAGTAGACATTCCTACGGAGACTGAAAAATAAGATTCCTTTCACCGTGATAATGCTTGAGGAGCAAAGAGGAAATACCAATTTTGTCAAAAACAGTGACCTAAATCATTGTGGCAGTGTTACATGTGCTGCAAATATCTCTAAGGGGGTAAAAAAAAATCATCACAGGCTGTCAGAACAATCAGCAAATGTTTTGTTGGCAAACACAGTGAGACAAAGGTTAGTACAGTGAGATGATAAGAAACTGCACATTTAAGTCTAAATTAAAGGTTTGTGGGAAATAACAGTCTTCTGTTAGCTATGGTGTTTGGTAGCTGCAGGATTCAGTAGCTCATTAAAGGTAAGCTCCTTTCCATATTATATCAGCAATGTGTCTGGAATATTTTTAGAGATAATTTAGACTGCAGAGAATTTATTCCTTCTGTAAGGTTAATTTAACAGAATGGCAGCAAAATAAATACAGTGTTACAGCTTGCAAACAGACAATGCACTACTTTCCCCAGACAAATAGAACAATCAACACACATTTAAAACGTAAATGTGCCATTTTGTTTTGTTTTGCCCCCCCCACCAAATGCCACACAAATAACTGGCGCAAATCTAATAGTTTCTATAAATTGCAGGAAACCAAAAGCAAATCGTTCACTTTCAAACTACTCTTATTGGATATGAGACAATGTTATTTGTTTAAATAAGAACGCTATTTTCTGGGCAGAGAAATATACCGGTATGTATTTCTAGCTTATTGTCATGAATTGGCTGAGTCTATTATCTATAGGTAAAAAGTTGCACTTTCATATTTGGGAAAGAAATACCAGCATAAAGGAGACAAGAGAAGAACACTACACAACATCATTCAAACTGCTGTTTTTGACTTATGAAGTTTTGAACATGAATATAGTTACCTGAAGGACTGCCTCCTCGCTCTGGCCCCTGTATTCCTATGCTGAAGCTCTTCTCTGAAAGAGAATGAAATGAGATGAAATTGGTATGTGTAGAAAAATGGCATTTTTGGTAGTGGCACCCTAACTGTGGAAGGCTCTGGATCCATAGTATTTATGGCCTATTTGGTACTAGGTGAAGACTTTTACTGTAACTCTTAATTACAAGGTATTAAGTATTACAATGAGTATTGCTGAACTTTTATTCTTTGCTTTATATTTTTTTGGAAGATACCATATTATTATTATTTTTTTAATTGGGCAGAGTGTGGGTATAAATGTGTATCCCTTTCCCTATCCATCACTCTCTTTCTCTATAATATATATCTCAAAGTTGACAAATCTAAATAATAAAGAAAACTGCAATCCTAACCACACTTAGCTGAATTGACTGTGGTTTACTTCTGATCAGACATGGTTAAGGTTGTAGCCTAACTCAATTGGCTTGGAATACCTTTGCCCAGATGCATGAGGCCTAGGGAAGGAGCAACTGAGGACACAATTCCTGCCTATGACATGCTCCCACAGGGACCCACAGGAGGAAAGTCTCTTTTGGATCACTGGGGGAGGAGGGGGAGGAGGTAGAAACTGTTATAAAGCTTCCCCCTCCAGAGTTTGGGGTCATTTCATCCCACAAGCTTCCTACCCACCCTTGGGTGAGAGCCTTCACTATGCAATTTGGGCTGCTGTTTGACAGAGCCAGAAATTTTCTTCTTCTTCTTCTTCTGATTGGCACTTGGTTGGGCTTTGTTTATCTTTCCAACAGTGAATATCATGGCTTCCTTTTCTTAGGTGGAAGAACATTTTGTTTAGGGCAGAAATGGCATTGGGCAGGATCAACATAGAAAAGGCAATGGGGGGCATAAGAGACCTGAGGTGGGATTGGCCACAAGAATCTCCCAAGCTTGGGTTGTGGGTCTCTGCTTGGCTGGAATCCTCACCCTCATTGTCCAGCAAGACCTTGCCTGCTTGGCTTGCACCACAACAAAGTTCAGGTACACTGGAAGGCCCAGCTTGAGCAGAAGGAGAGAAGAAGGGTAAAATAAACCATCAGGTTTATATCCAGTCTTAAGAGATGGTTGGACAGTGTTCTCGAAGCTACTAACATGAGTTTGGCCAAACTGCGAGAGGCAGTGAAGGATAGGCGTGCCTGGCGTGCTCTGGTCCATGGGGTCACGAAGAGTCAGACACGACTGAACGACTGAACAACAACAAAATATGGATGGCTGGATGGCTGGGTGGATAGATGGAAGGATGGATGGATAGATATTATTTGACTTTCAAAGTATGATTATACAGTATTGCTGAAATCTCCTTCACAAGAGTCTAGCCACTCATGTAGGGTCTATTATTCACCCCTAAAAATAAGATCAATTCAGAATTAATGTGGCAAGTTATTCAGTGATATGGTCAGGCACGTCAGCAACAAAAACATCTTGCCTTGACATTGCTGGCAAGGCTAGTAGTTATTCCTCTCAAATTCAGAATTAAACCTTTAAACCCATATTGGCACAGTAGGATGTTGATTACAGATTAAGTACTCGTATGAGCAGTGGCTGAATTCATACAAGGCAGAGTGACACAAGCATTTGCTAATCATACAGCTGTTGCTGTTCTCCAGGGAGTGAAGGCCTGATTGACAAATGTCTGGTTGGAATTGGTGCTTCAGAGTAGCTAAAGTGAAAAGGGAAGGGAAGGCTGTTTGAAATGCAACAGATTTCACCTGGAAATCTGGAAGTTGAAGGACCACACAATGGCACCAAGTTTCAACAGAGTTGCCGTATGGCCTTTCATGTGCTTGTCAACCCCAATGCTGTAGAGTCCCAAGCTGGTGGCATAAATAGGGGATCTCCATCCATGCCTCATGAGCTGTATTTTGTTTGGTAGGTTGTGGAGGTTGTTTCAGGTTGTGGAGGCCTGAACTACCCTTTGAATATTTTTTTAATTGTCTCCCTAAGCATAGCAGGATGGTGTTCAAGGTTAAGTAATCTGTGTGACATTATCTTTGAGGTGTTTCTCTGGTCTAATAGGAGGTCTTGGGCTAATCACCATCTCTCTTGCTTGGTATATTCAGTTTTTTTAGAAGGGAAGAACACAGACCTGTGCAATGCTTGATTGTTATGAGGATAAGAAAGAGAAAGTCTGTGCAATTAATGCGATTGTGTACATGATTAACAAGCTTATGTAAATACATGTGTCTGCATAATTGCAATGAAAATATATACCTAAAAGTCTTCCATTGCCAATTGTTATAAGAAAAAAACTGCTTCTTTTCCCTTATGTGCTATCCAAGAGCCCGTAGAGAGTTCTTCAGTGGGTCCCCTATTGGTAGGAGAAAATAACAGAGGCCAACCAGAGTATATTGAGAAGCAAAGCAGATAGTAAGCCTGATCTTTATTAAACTGTTGCAACAGGGTCCCCACTCACCACACACAGGAGGGAGGAGAACCCTGAACAATGGAGCACAAGCCCTTATATAGACTTTTGAAATTCCCCACCCTGTAGCCCAAGACCACTACCCTAAAACATCATACATACATCATAGAATGAGGCGGTCTACAGCAACGGAGGCATTACCTGGGCAGTCTGGCCATTCTTTTGTGATGGTTAATACTTGTGGTTGCCTTGCACATTTATGAACATTTTATTTATATTTGAGACCTCAGAATTCTTATAACACAAGAATATTGAATAACAAAAGAAATGGTTAATACAATCAATGGCAAATGTATCATATGACTCCCAAATGTATCAAGTTTGACTCCCTCCTGAAAGCACAGATATGTTTCTAGGGAGATGAATGGTGCCGATAGGGCAGCTGTTCACTAGTAGACTCTGAAATGAAGATAAGAGCCAACTCCAAAGGCAGAATTCAGAACATCTTCTGTCTTCTTAACACCTTACCTTTCACGCTATGTGCAGGTGTGAGACTTTTCACTATGTGTAGATGGAATCGGAAATGGTGCGAATAAACAAGCCAAAACATATAGTCTCTTGTGATTAAACAATAGTCATAATTTGTTCTTTCAAATTGATCAGCATGTGTTGGTACATTGTGGACACATTGCGGCTGAGAGTTGGTTTCTCAGTTAAGAGATAGGACAATGGTCCTTTCTTGTTCCATGGATTGGCTGAATTGAAAAAGAACCCTCACATTGCTACTTTCAAATATCGACAAGGTTTATTTATTTATTTATTTTTATTAAAAGTCTTTATTAAGTACATTTAAAAAGAATACAAATCCATACCAAAAAAGAAAAAAGAAACTAAAATAAATCATATACAACATATGAATCAACGCTTAAAGAGAAAAAAGAAAAAAGAAAAAACACACACGTACATCGTCTAACTATACAAAATTAAAGTATAATCTAATCCAATCATTTATTTCCATGCTTTTAACATACACTTATTTCTTCCCTCTATCTTATACAAATCCAATACTTCACTTCTTTCTTCCCTACCCTTTCCCCCCTCTGACTTCCCCTTGTCATCCTCTCAGGTTATTAACCCATCCTTTATTGCTACTTTATCTTCTTTCTACTTCCAAATTCTAACTTAGTTTCGCCTGTCCCATATCATTATTTAATAATATCCAATACAGAATGCTTAGAAGTGGATCCAAGTCTTTACCGTGGGGCATTGTTTCCTCAGATAATCTCCGAATTTTCCCCAGCTTTTTTGGAAGTTTTGTTTGCTGTTGCCCCTATATTTGATGGGGCAACATCAAATATTGACAAGGTTAATGCTTTGGTACCTGGTATAAAATTGGCATGGATTTACTCATATAAAATGAGCATACACTTCCCAAATAAAATACAAATAATATAAATGAATAAATTAATTCATTAAAATGCAATCTTCTAGGCACATAACCTTCAGGACCTTGATAAAATTTTGCTTATGCTTTCTTCCTGGATCTACAAAAGGGGTGGGACTGTGAAGCTCCCAATGATCCATGCCAAAGTATGTAGAAAATGGGGTGCATTTAGCTTGGAAGAATTTAAGAAGAGATCTGGTTTTGGTAAAAGTAGAGCAAAGTATGACAAGTGAGGAGTTTTGCAGAGTTAAAAGTTATTTGTAAAATGTGACATATGATATAGGTCCCCCCCCACCTTGAAAAAGATGTAAATTTGCTAAGGCTCTGTTCCAGTTATTCATAAACATGAATCCAACGATGTTCCGAGCTTTAGCTCTCTCAATACCAGCTAAGAGCAGTACAGAATTGACTGACACCACTTTGATCCATTAAAAAATCCTCTATTTACTGCCTGTCCTCAGGGTGCTGTGTGACTAGCAAAAAGAGGGGCTCATGCAGAGTTATTTTTCCTGTTCAGATACATAATGAGCAGATGCTGGGTTCAGTTAATGATTGTCTTATAAGCTTAGCCACTGTTGACGGCTGTAATTACTCAAGGGAATCCACTTACTGCTCCCTTGTGTTTACCTTATCAGTGTCATAAATGGCCTCATTTAGGGGGGTGGGAATTGGCATTTTGGGCAAATATAAGCCTGAACACTGAAGGATTTACAGAGCTTATATGTAATTTCAAATGACAATAGTCAAGGCCTTTCCTTGTCAGACTTGCCTGCCTCCTGCAACCCTAGTTATACGTGCCTCAGTAGGAGATGCATAAAGTGATCCTTCTCTTCCTACTTTGGCTAGACTAGCTCAGTGGTGAAATTGACTACAGGTTGCCCCCAGGTTGATCTCTAGCTGTGTGTACCAAGGAAACAAAAAATGTGTCAAAATGACAAAGAGATAAAAAGTGTTAGAGAAATATAAAGCTAGGATGAAGTCAACTGGCTTGACTTTTTCCTTGTGGTTGCCAGGGTAGCTAATAATATACCCAGATTTAAAAGAACCTAGATCAGCTGTGGAATCCTACCCATATCTACTCAAAGATAAATCTCACTAAGTTCAATGAAGCTTACTCTTAGGTAAGGAAGGCTGAATCTGTCCATTCCAGTTTCTCATTTTTTTCCACTGTGCATCAGTTTGCAATTTATTTATTTATTTGCTAAATGTGCTCATGAAAATTCATTAGCATTTGAGTGCATGTTTCCCCTAATATACACATTTTTCTATGTAATTTTTCCTAATATCAATTTCTCCTTTAATAATGCTTTTCCAAAGTGTGCATTTTATGTTCTCGTTTCCCCAATATACATTTTAGCAAACTTTTTCTTTCTTTCTTTTGTTGAAGAACAGCATTGCAAACAGGGATGCCAACTTGAATAGAAAATTGTGTTGTCCCAGGTATTCCCCACCCCACATAATCATTCACATGACGCGGTACACACAACTATTTGAATGGCAATGCCCATCAACTGGGGGGGGGGCTTCCCTCTCAGATATTTTATTGCAGGGGACGAAGCCTCCATGACCCCTAGGAGTTGACTCCTATGATTGCACAATTTAGAGAACTGTGAATTTTCAAAAGCTAGCTGTATCTTGGTTCATGTATTGTTTCAGGAAATAGAGGTTAGCTATGTTTGCACTAAATGCTAACCAAATCAATGTTCCTCTCCATCCTTCCTTTCAGGGAAATGTGGATACTGTTGTGTACTAACATCCCAAACCATACATGCCTACTCAGAAATAAGTCCCACTGAATTCGAGATTAACCGTCTCATGAGTATGTGCCAGATTGAAGTCTCACAGGACAATCCTATGAAAACATCCACTGGGATAAGAGGTTTAGGATGCAGCAGATCTCAAGCGGGTTCAACCGGCATTCATTCTCCAACCCTTACTCAGTGAAAGATACACTTGAGCAACTTGCTCATCCCAGATCAACTGGGGCTCAGCCAGCTGAGCTGAAGCTGGCTGAGCCAAGGCCAGTGAAAGTCCCTCATAAGGGATGTGTTTTGGGGGGAGGACTAGGAAGATATAGGCTGGAGCCTTAACCCACTCATCTTGGTCAAATGGCCTAGCAATCAAGCATATTTTCCCTTGCCAGGCTTAGGCAGAGCAGCAGCAGCAGCAGCCCTGCTGCCAAACAGGGTATAGATTTGGTGTAATTTTACACTGGCCGAATTTACGCTGGCTTCTTTATGCCAGCTTCCTGTGCATAGGATTGCTCCCTGTGGCTACAATCGTATGAGCACTGGGCCAGAAGTAAGTCTTATTGAACACAATAGGGTTTACTGCTCAGTAACCCTGCAGGGACCCAGGTGGCGCTGTGGGTTAAACGACAGAGCCTAGGGCTTGCAGATCAGAAGGTCGGCGGTTTGAATCCCTGCAACGGGGTGAGCTCCCGTTGCTCGGTCCCAGCTCCTGCCCACCTAGCAGTTCGAAAGCACGTCAAAGTGCAAGTAGATAAATAGGTACCGCTCCGGTGGGAAGGTAAACGGCGTTTCCGTGCGCTGCTCTGGTTCACCAGAAGTGGCTTTGTCATGCTGGCCACATGACCTGGAAGCTGTACGCCAGCTCCCTCGGCCAGTAATGCGAGATGAGCGCTGCAACCCCAGAGTCGGACACGACTGGACTTAATGATCAGGGGTCCCTTTAACCCTGCATAACAGGAATTGTACTTCTTCTTCTTTGGCAATCACTCGTAGCTGAGTAAGATAGTTTTGCAAAATGTGCCTTCCTCTTAGCTCATTTCTCCCTTTGGTCCTGAGTTTGTGCTCCTTCAAAGTCCATGATGCCTTTAGTAGAAGCTATTCTCCAATTGGAGCACTCAAAAGTCAGTGTTTCCCAGTTGTCAGAGTTTATACTACAGATTTGCCCACTATACAGTGGACCTAGGAGGTGATTTCTTACCCTACCACCTATACAGGAAAGATGCCTCTCCCCAGCAGAGAAGGTCCTATGGCTTCTTAGCGATGTAAACATTTCAGTGACTCACAAAGTAGTCCTTTTTTGCTCTGGCAGCCGAAAAGATCAGAAAGAAGACCCTGGACAAAATAGCATTGAACTGCAAGGGAGATGCAGGGATCTTCTATAAAGGTGAGTAGAAACCAACTCAAACCCTCAATTTCAAGGTATTAGCACTCATCCACCCCATGATTGCATTTGGCGTTTTGAATCTTATTTGGCTTTTCTTGCATATCCCTTCATGAAAATATAAATTCTTACCACAACATTTTCTTTTAAAAAAGAAGGAGACAGAGAAATTCCTGGCATTAGGGGGAAAAATTCTGTTTATGATGACAAGCAGACAGGAGGCTTAGGTGGTACTCTTGATAAGAGGATTATTTCTGTTTCTAGGGAAATTTATTTTTGTGGTCATAGCGACTTTCAGAATAAACTGCATTTGGCACTAAACTAAAGAAATCAAATGTTTTGGAAAGGAAGGCAAAGTGCATTAAATAACCTTTTGTAAACCAACATATTGAGTTGTTGCCTTAGCGTTCTAGTATAGAAAAAAAAAGTTAGATGAGTAGAATTAGTTGGAACATAAAAAACTGATCAATTAATTCTATCTCATTAAAAAAAATATTCAGAAGTAAGTTTATTCATATTAATCATGATTCTGGAAAGAAAGCAGCAGCAGCAGCAGCAGCAGCAACAGCAACAACAACAACAACAGCAACAGCAACAACAACAACAACAGAAAATTAAGTATATCTGGGGAAGCAACAATACTAATTTCTGCAGACAACTACTACTACAAAGATCTGGAAATGCACACACCATGTGTTTATGAAAAGATTGCTCCAAACACGCATGCAGTTGTAGAGTTAGGAATCCTTCTCGTTTTCTACTGCTGAAATTTATGAAAATCTTGACCTTTTTGACCTGATTGGTGCAAGCTGGACACAATGACGTTTAAAGTGGCTAGTTTTGCTAGTACAAGACAAGCACTTTTCTTCCATTACCATACAGTTCCTAGATCTGACAGACCTAAGAAATGTATACAGGATCCCACCTCGAAAGGAAACTTGTTCATGTAATCCCTGCCAGTAGCCCCGCAGCCAGTCATATCATTCTGTTTTAGAGCATGGAAGGGGAGCCTGTGACCCTCCAGGTGTTGTTGGACTACAAAGCCTATCAACCCCTGGCCATGCTGGTGGAAGCAGATAGCAGGGGTGGATTTAAGGCTGTGTGAACACCATCTCAAAGCTCAGTAAGTGAAGCACTTGGCTTTGGGGAGAAGGTACAAGGGCTCTGCATCACAGGGGAGCTTGACAGGAAGCAAAACTAGCGAAGAGCAGAGAGAGACAATGTCACACAACGAACGTACAGCTAGCAGCTTTTATTTACAATCAAAACAGAAACACCTGGAGATTCATGAAGTATACTCCTCACCGTAAGCTGTTGCTCAGAGTGTCTTGCTCCTCCCCATCTAGTCTATTTTCTATTTGTCAGATCCCTCCCACTGCCTACGGCAAGTCCCAAGGGACCCTCTCTGTTTCTGCCTAGTTTTCTGTTCTGTTATGTGGAGCAGAACTGCCTTGTTTTAGGGGAGAGAGGAGGAGCTGGCACAGTGTGTCAACAGACACACTGTCAGCCGGTGCCCATATTGCATCTATTAATCCTGACTCCTGCCTTTGCTCAGGGCTGGAACATCTGCTTGTTTTCCCCTGTTCCTCATTCTCCAGTATCTCCCAGCTCTCCTCCTCTGGGGTGTGTCCTTCTCCCACTACCACGGACCTGGATCCAAACTGTCTTTTCCTGCACTTTCTGTGGAGGCCTCTTGGTCACTCCAGCACTTCTCGTTATCTAGCCAGTCCCTGACACTCTGACAAGGAGAAATAATAGAAATAGAAATAGAAATAGAAATAGAAATAGAAATAGAAATAGAAATAGAAATAGAAATAGAAATAGAAATAGAAATAGAAATAGAAATAGAAATAGAAATAGAAATAGAAATAATAGAAATAATATTTTATTGTCACTGTACCACATGTTTACAGTGAGATTAAAATAGGCCCCCGCAATCTCTCAGTCCTTGTTACACTCTATGTGCTGTCGTACAACCACCACCCCGAACGTCAGCTGCAATGTTGCTGTCTTCCATTCAACAGCCCCACGGCCCACAGGTAGAAACTGTTCTTTAACCTGTTGGTTTGGCTTATCATGCTACTATATCTCCTGCCCGAGGGCAGGAGATTAAAAAGGTGCTGGCCAGGGTATGAGTCATCCCTGAGAATGTTCCTCGCTCTTCTGAGGCAACGGTCTTCTGCGATAACATCTAGCGGACTCAGGGGACAGCCCATGATGTCCCCCCACCTCCTTCCCAAACCCTAGATATTGCTTTCCCCAGGCCACTCAGCTCTTTATCCACCTTTCAGAAAGCAGTGCAAGGGCTCGGGGGGGGGTGACCTTCCACAGGGCACCATAGGACCCAACTCCACCACTGCTGATGGAAATTGCATTTCAACAGCATGTGGATGGCTTACCCCTTGCTTTAAAGGTTGTCGCTTCTATTCTCAACTCTTCATTCTCCCAACTCCTCCATTTTCACGGTTGATGATTGGTTCTTATTCAACTAGCGGGCAAAGAAAGACAAAGACAGGGTTGTGGGTTTTTTTGCTGGGAACACAATTTCTTCATGGCATTTGGGAATTTATCATCATTGGCTGTTGATTGCCCTGAGACGGGTGAGACAGATGTTTTCAACATTACACACATTATGAAGGAAAACATGGAAAGTGGGTGAAGCCAAAGGAGAGTGAAGCCGAAAGACCCAGAGCTAATTGCCAAGGACTCTGCAAGGCTGCTCAGTCCCCTGGGAGCTTGTCATCTGGCATATTTTCAGATAAACTGTTGTGGCTTCTTTTTGATGAAATTCTTTAAAACATGCCCATGCAGAAAGCAAGATGACATGCTTCCAGTGTTTATAGCATTTGACACAGGAAGGGATCAGACTTTGTACAGCTGTATGAAATGAGAACAGCCACAGACCCGTCTTGAAGACCTGCTCCCAGGCAAGCTGAGAAATGTCATACTTATCACCTTCTGTAAAGCTGTCATTTGTGATGAGTTTAGATTCTTCCAGGGCCCTCTGTCTCCCATGCATTTTCCCCTGTGTCTCGCATACCTTCAGCTTGATTCTCTAAATTTATTATAACTTTCCTCCATCACCCATCCACATACACAGAATAGCATGCAGCAGCTATCAGTATATACTATTTCACAGGATATAATATCTGCTTCCTTAATTAATCTCTATAAATAATGAATCCTGTCTGTTTTGCTCAATCTTGTTTTATTCTCTGATATATAATGATCAAACTGTGTATGATATTTGGCATGTAGGTTGTCCTTTGTGTAGTTGATTTTTATAAAAATTAGTGGGGCAAACTGAATCAGTACCACTGTGTGGTGGTAGAACATATACACGCTGCAATTGTGAATGGAATTTCATTGCAAATGGAATCAGAATTGCTCTCCTGTCTTTTTGACTAGCAAGAGTGAAGGCAGGATTCCAGTAAACACAACCATCCTTCAATACTCACACTTCTCTGAATTTTGCAATGCAGTTTTTCAGTCAACTAATGTGAACAAAAAGACACATGCTATGTAGTGAAATAACATCCGAAATGGGTTATATTGGGGGGGGGGATTGCTTTGCAAAAAAAATATGTATAGAAGCATAAATTTCCATGAGGACTTCTGAAAAATAAATAAATCTCACACTGATGTAGAAATATGTAGAACTGAAATGGGTGAAATGAGGAATTAAGAATATAACCAAAGTAGTTGTTAATTTACTCCAAATGCCTGGGAGAAGGTTCCTTATACAGAACCCCAGCAGAAAGATCCAGCCCAGAGTGGCTCCCATTTGTGTATACGGCTCTTCATCCAGCTTCATGCTGTTTCCTTACTGAGCTTCTCTGTTCAAAAGCAGATGCTCTTGGAGAATTTTTTTTTAAAAAAAAAAAAACAGCTCTCAAACAAAAATGCTTGCTTCCGTGCACAGGTATCCCTAGCTGGACTGCCATAAAATTATGTATACACATAACTGTCTGAAGATTTCAGTCACAATATGTAAGCAGGTTAATATGGAGTGGGTTTAAAATAGCATTTCTGCAGGTGTGCTTTATCATATAAGATGGAGGCAAAAATAGATAATAGTTGGTGGAAATAGAAGTTTGGTAGCAGGTAAAGGTACCCCTGACCGTTAGGTCCAGTCGTGGACGACTCGGGTTGTGGCGCTCATCTCACTTTACTGGCCGAGAGAGCCGGCATACAGCTTCCGGGTCATGTGGCCAACATGACTAAGCCACTTCTGGCGAACCAGAGCAGTGCACGGAAACGCCGTTTACCTTCCCACCGGAGCAGTACCTATTTATCTACTTGCACTTTGACGTGCTTTCGAACTGCTAGGTTGGCAGGAGCAGGGACCGAGCAACTGGAGCTCACCCCATTGCGGGGATTCGAACCGCTGACCTTCTGATCGGCAAGCCCTAGGCTCAGTGGTTTAGACCACAATGCCACCCGCGTCCCTCGGTAGCAGGACTAATAGTGGAGAAGTGCCAAAGGAGAAGTGCCAAATCAAAAGGAGAAGTGCCAAATCATTCAGAATATTGACACACCCCACAGCAGCAGTGGAATTGACCCAAAACTTTCATCCATGAAATAAATATTTGTGATTCTAATGGTCCTTTCTTCGTCTGTATATGACAATTAAGGGCATTCACCTAGAAACACCCCCTCCTTTTGAAGTACTTTAACTTCTCGTGGGTTTGGTGACTTGCTGCAAATTTTGTAGGATTCTCAGAAGCACCATGCTCAGCCATTCCTATCAGACGGCTCAACAATCCAGAAAGTGAAAGAAGTTGCCACCAGAACAGCACTTCATCCACTGAAGCTCTGCTTACGAGTGACATTTCAAATGAGATGAGTGACAGTGTAGCACTAGTCTGAAATCGGAAACTGTCGCTCTGGATGGGTGACAATTTGATGAGTACCTGTGCGTTGTCATGCTACACTATGACCAATTTCAGATTCTGAACTATTAATCATCCCAAGCCACTCATGGCTACATTTTTGTCCTAGAATATCTATTCAGCTTCAATATTTTACAATAGCGGCTTAGTCCTAGATTTTTGAGCCAGACTCCTGCAAACCTAGTGCAAAAATTCCTACAGATATTAGTCATGAACAGATGGAGCTTTGTACTGCATTGGATACTACACTGGAGGGTCTGTCTACCCTCACATGTGACTTTTCATAAATTATCACATTTAGTGTGCTGTTGTTGGTTTTAAATGGGTGGGTGAAAATCCCTTGTGTGTATATGGAAGCCATTTCATCTATATTTGCCCCCAGATTTATTTTCCACTGCCTCCTAATTCATTGATTGGGTACTTACACACACCCTTGTATGAAGGAATCCATTTGGTTACAACAAACAGACAATATCTGAAGACTCTTGCAGCTAATTCCACATGGTCAAAGAAGCTTTCAGTGCTTTAAAACCTAACCCAGACTTTTGGAGTAAGACCAAGATGGTCAAGGGTCTTGTAACCAAGCCATATGAGGAATGGTTGAGGGAGTTGGGTATGTTTAGCCTGGATAAGAGCAGACTGGCAGAAGATATGACAGCCATCTTCAAATATCTAAAGGGCTGTCACGTGGAAGATTGAGCAAGCTTGGTTTTTTCTGCTCCAGATAGTAGGACCTGAACCACTGGCTTTAAGTTACAAGAAAGGAGATGCCAACTAAGCATCATAAAGACCTTTCTGGTGTTAAGAGCTATTTTACAGTGAAGCAACAGACTTCTCCAGAAGGTGGTGGACTCTTCTTCATTGGAAGTTTCTAAACAGAAGCTGGATGGCCGCTTGACATGGATGCTTTAGTTGAGATTCCTGCATTCCAGGGGGTTGGACTATAATTATTATTATGATTATGATTATTATGATTATTATTATTCCCCACCCATCTGGCTGAGTTGCCCCAGCCACAAAATTAATAATAAAACATCAAACATTAATAGTAACAATCAGATCCTATATAAAAAGTCACAATAACTTTAAAATAAACAACTTACACCAAATAAAGCAATGTGCAATAATGCATTAGAATCCAACAGCAAACACTAAAATTAAACACCAGCAAGTAATAATTAGACAGTGTACACTTATCAATTACAATAAAGAATTACTCATCTATAATCGATAAAAATAGCAGCAAATCACAATACATAAAATGCCACAAATCATACAAAACGATGTGAAAGGATTAAATTCAGAAACAAAGACACACAACTTATTAAAAATTATTTAAATCAATTGAACTCTCCACCCAGCTGCCTCTGCTGTTCTTAAAGTCATGGTCTGTGAATGGCTCCCAGGGCTGGGGGGTGTAGTAAGGCAGGTGGAAGCCATTGCCTACAGAAAGTCTCTCTCCCCTCAGTTCTTCCTCTGGAGCAGAACAGGTATCTTATAAAGGCTCCTGGGGGTGGGAGGTGGGGCAAGGCAGGTGGAAGTCATTGCTTTCGGACAGTCTCCAACTCTACAATTCTATGATATGATATCACACACACACACACACACACACACACACACACACACACACACACTGTTCATTGAGGAATGGCCACCAAAGTAGAATTATAATATAGTATATTGTTATCTTCATATTAGAAATCCCCTTATCTGTAGAACAGCATTCCCATCAAGATATGACAAGTACTTTCTGGAAAGAATTAGAGATATTTTATTTATTCCAGTGGGCCTTTCCAGCTGCACGAATGGGTCACTGCCTTGAGTATCTATTTTGTATTGTTTTTGTTTTTGAAAAAGAATCTGAATCCTTTTAGAATGTTAACACTACATTTTGATTAAAAATGAAACTGTATAATATTGCTCCAGGCACGCCAGAGTGAAAGCACATGAGATAGGAATATGGTAGCAAAGGTCACAACTGTTAAATAACTCAGGATCTGCAGCAATACTTTAACATTAGCTGTGGAACTCCCACTTTGTAGAGAGAATGAGGATGTAATAAAATTCCCCTTGTCTTTCCCTCTGGGCAAATCCACCCTGGCTTGAAGCTCAGCACTGGTCCTTAGTCGAATGTGAACATATCATTTGCCAACTCACCATGAAGAGGGGGCACCTGCTTTCTCCATCCTGCTCCTACTGTCTAGCTTTGAACAAAGTGGGTCCTTCAGGTCTCAAGAGCATCAGAACCTGTCAATTCACATGACTGGGAATCTAAGATGGTTGCTAAGATAGCCCTCACTTCAAGTGCTTTCGCACGCTGATCAGTAATAGCGATGGACAACGGCATCAGAATTGTCAAATGCCAAATTCTTTAGAAAAGAAAAAGCAGCCAATGAAGTGTTATCTCACCCAGGAAAGAGGAGAAGTATGGAGCAGATGGGGAGAAAAGCTGCAACAAAATGCCAACCGGTCACAACCAAAAAAATACTCGGTTCCTTAGAGGAGACTCGCTAAGTTAATACTTCTCTGGTGGGTCAGCAGGATGCTGCATGCACAGGGTGTTACAGGTCTCTTTGAGGCCATCTACTGATTTGCCACTCATGGACATTGATGTCTTTTCTCTTCCCCTCTTAGAAAGAAGTCTCACAAAGCTTTTTCTCTTAAGGTGAGTGGAACAAACTCTCCCCCATCCTGAAGGACAAGGGAATGGTGGTGGTGGTGGTGGTGGTGGTGGTGTCGGTGTCATGGGGGACTGTGTTTCTTTTGCTTCTCTGTGATTGGGAGAAGAAACATAGAGAGCTACCTTATACTGAGTCAGACCATTGGTCCATTTAGCTTAGTATTGTTTACATTGACTGGCAGAAGCTCTCCAGCATTTCTCCAGCATTTCAGACAAGGGATGGTTGCTAGTCCTACCTGGAGATGCCAGGGATTGAAGCTAGGACCTTCTGCATGCAAAGCAGATGCTCTAGCAACGAGATATAGCCATTTCCCTTAAGGACTGAGGAAGTTGTTAAGCTTACAGGAAGACAGAAGAACGAGACCCACAAGTTTTAACGATTGGAGACCTGGGAAATTTTCCTCAATTGGAGATGATCGCCTGTCCTGAAAACATGAATTGGATTAAAATGCTTAATAATAAAAGTGTGTCCTCCCACCTCACCCCAACCGACTTCCTAAGATGCCTCCTGGCCTTTCATGAGTGTTGCCATTACTTAGCCACTTATACATCATCACAATTTCCTAAACACTTAGTGGAAAAAGTAGCATAGCGGTGCTTTTAGCAAGCATTACTCACAGCCCCCCAAATAATAACCCCACCTTTTTGAACTATACACATTCATAGATTTTGACATTTCATCAAACCTTCAAAGGTGTTTGTAGAATAATCACCGCTCACTCTGGCACCTCTAAACCACATGCATGCTCTTTAAACTGCATTTGCTGAGTGTACAAAGCTGTGGGAGCTTGAGAATCTATGAATCTCTAGAGTGATGAATAGAATAAATGGACCATAAGCTTTTGCTTATGTGGGATTATCATTGTATGGATTTGAGTATGAAGGGCTACTAGTCTAATTCAGTTCCTTCCTACCATCATTGTGACACCAGCAAATACAGTGGAAGAATGTGGCAAATGTTTGCAGACTGATATTTCACTTTATCTGCAAAGGTGGCCATTGGGAAGGTTTTCTCCTTTTCATAATTGTAACTGAGATGCTTTAATATGCAACAGGCCATTAAAACATTTATTGCTCTTTTAATCAGAATTACATTGATTTGATGGCCCACTGCCAGTCCATGTGAAATTCTTTAAATACATTTGAAGTCCATGAGCATGTGCAACAAGGAAGGAATCCCAAGTCCTTGTTTAACTTTTAATTTACAGTGCAATACTAAACGTGTCTACGCCGAAGTACCTGTAAATCTCATTGAATTCAGTGGGACTTAGTATGTGGGATAGGATTGTTGTCTTACTTCAGAGAATATTTGCTAATTGCTAATTTTCAGCTCAGTATTCCCAAAGGCCCTTGTCAATGGTATTTACTGGGAAAGTATCAATGCTCATTACTTTGCTATGGCTCCATCCCTCCACCAAGGATGCAATCACTCCTGGATCCACTGAAATTTTGTGCACCAGGCACATAAATGCCTTGGACCTCATGCTTTGTCACACAATGTCAGGGACCGGTTGGAAGCGGAAGAGTAGTGGGAGCCGCCCACTGAAGAGCCGCCCCCTGCCGGGAAGACACAAAAGATGATGACTTAGATCCTGGACCGTGGTGATGGGACACTAAAGAGCATTCTGAAGAAGGAATGAGTTGGAAGGTGCTAGTAGCAGGGAGTGTTGAGCAATCAAGGGGGGTCAGGAGAAGGAGGGCATTCCAGGACAGGGTTAGAGTCTGAGAGTCATAGTGTGAGCGCAGATTGAGACACAGACAGCAAGACAGTCCCAAACCTCCTGGCTCTCCTCCCCCTCTGACACCCGGCTCGAGGAAAGTCCTGCACACTGCCTGTGCAATAGCAGCTGCTCAAGTGTAGGCTTTCCTGATGCAGATGTCCACTCCTATACAAAGATCTATTGGACCAGTGCCATTCATGGCAGCAGTGGCAGCATCGACAACCATAGCTGTCAACCCTCCCTTTTTTTTTTGCGGGAAACTCCCTTATTCCAATGCCGTTTCCCGCTGCTATCCCGGATTGTTTATGTCCATTAAATTTCCCGGATTTCAAAGGAAGCAGCTCCTCTCCCTCCCTGCCAGCCAGGGAGGCTCCTCAGCTGCGTTGCTTGGCTGCCAATAAGGAGTCTGAGACCGACTGGGGCCGGAGCTTGCATGCCTTGTGCATCCAGACCCTCATGCCCAACCAGACAGACAGCCTGCCTGCCGTCTACGCGCTCGCTCTTTCGCTCACCCGTTCGCGCACAGCCTCTGGAGCGCAGGGTGGCGAGGCTACTTGGTGCCATTGCACCGCCCTCGCGGCATCCCTTATTTTCAAATCCGAAAGTTGTTAAAAATCCCTTATTTTCAAATCCGAAAGTTGACAGCATAGGTCACATCTACACCTACATCTAAAGTACATTCAAAGCACATTCTTCCCCCGAAGAATCCTGGCAACTGCAGCCTACTCCACCCAGAGCTACGATTCTCAGTACCCTTAATAAACTAGAATTCCCAGGATTCTTTGTGGGGAGCCACCTACTTCAAATGCACATTAAATGTGTATGGCACAGATGTGAACATGGTCTGTTCCTTTTCAAGGAACTGAACCTACAACAGCAGATTAGTTATTGATGTTTGGAAAAGCTGTTTATAGGCACTTAAAACTAACAAAGAAACACATCTCAATATACTAGGAGTTAGTGTTTCAACACTTTTCCAGTTTTAAATATGGCCTATGTTAAAGTTTAGCTGATGACAAGGGATGTATACAAAAATATAGAAAAAGCAGACAGCTTTATTGACTCTAAGCTGCTCAAATGGGTGGAAAAGATGTTGCATTTATACGAAGATGGAAAGGATTTATTAAAGGAAGAGTGTAAAGCTAAGCTTCAGAAAGTAGGTTTCTACTTTTTTTCTTCTTCCTGGGCAAGGGTGTATGTGAATATCAAATTTCATACATTTTTGATGACTTTAGCTCTTAATAAGTAATGTAGTCGCCTATTACTCCAGATCATGTCATAATTATTTCCTCCAGAAATGGGGATTTACAGCTGACATCTGGCTATTAGAGAGCTATGCTTTATATGCAGGGTATTTTGGGAGGATATTTCAAAAGACAATTTTGAATTGAAGCCCGCCTGCACAATATGTTATTATCTCTGTAAATCATTTTGGTGGCATTTTATAATACCAATGGAAAAATCGGTTCCATTTAAAAAGAGGCAAAACAAACAACATTGTCATGCACTAGACACTCCATCTGGGCTTCTGATGCCAAAAATGGGAGGAAAAAAGGAGGTGGGGAAGGTGATTTATTTCTTAATATTAACCTAATTGGTAACTGTACTTGCTGACATGTATGTTCTTCTTTCAAATATCTGCATGGACAAAGCATTGCATGCCATACGCCCATTAAAAACAACAACAACAGAAAACTGGTTCTTCTGACCCTCATGAAAATATAAAGCTGTCAATTTCTAAGGCAGAATGGTTTGTGCATTGGTTTAGGTTTTGTTTTTTTATGAAATAACAAGCAAAATGTCTCTTCTTATGACTGTGAGCGAAGAAAGAAAATCTGTATATTGCATGTCAGCCTAGACAAGGGAATGTTTGCATCTCCCTTCCCCTGTTGTGGAATCCTAGCCCAGGAGGGCTGGTAGAGGGTTGGTTTTCTTCAGTGGTAGACAGTAGCCTCTGGGCATGGCAGGGTGGCTAGAAGACCATGTTGCATAGGCAGGGCACAGGAGAACGTCTTCCTCCCTTGCAAAGATACTACAGGAAAGCATTGTAAAGTATAATTGTTTGATTGTACATTGAAATGGAAAATAACTCAGCATGTGTACTGCTAAAGGTTTAATACCATATTGGCCTGAATATAAGCCACACTATTTTTTTTTCCAAATTCCAGCTGTGAAAAGTTAAAGGGTAGCTTATATTTGCGACCTTATACCGCCGGGAAAGCGGCACAGTCTCCCCCCCCCCCCCGAAGCAGCCCGGGAGCGCAGGGCAACAGCGCACATCCCGCCACTCCCAAGCCTCCCCCGAGCCATCGGAATGAAGGGGGGAAGGGGGGAACCCCCCCGGCAAAGCAACTCCCCCCCTCCAGAGAGCAGCCCGGGAGCGCGGGGAAATGACACACAGCCCACCAGCCGCTCCCATGCTTTCTTGCGTTGCTCTCTTTACAGAGACCTCCGGAAAGAATCTACCCTAAAGATATTTGATGAGTTACCTGGACAATCTGAAGAACTGCAAACTAAATGGCTCCTATCAGACTCTAACCCAAAGGTCACCGCTATGGCGGCAAGATTTTGCGCCAACGCTATCAGAATTCGGTGAGCCTACAAAGGAGATACTCAAATCAACTCCTGATCAGAGCCAGACAGACTTTGTTTTAATTTATAGCGTATAGTAAACAATTAATATAATCTAAGGATCAAGGATGATCCCTTTTAGATAAGTCATTTTAGTTTATTTTAGAAAAGTTATTTTAGTTTATTTTTAAAAAAAATAAATATTGACGATGAAATGCAATTTACTGTGCTGGTCGGTGACTGTAAAAAGGAATACTACTACTGGAGCTCTCTGGTGCCTAACATTTTAATGATTGACTGATAACATATCCCTGCTACTCTGTCACATGGGGTTTAACTTAGATCAAATGAGAAAGGCGTTCAGTTGCAAATCTCCATTTTGTGTGAGTTGGCCTTTTTTGTCTCTCTCAAGCAGCTGAAGAGAAAGGATGCTGCCAGTGACTCTCTCTAGCACAGGCATCCCCAACCTGCGGCCCTCCAGATGTTTTGGCCTACAACTCCCAGGATCCCTAGCTACCAGGACCAGTGGTCAGGGATGATGGGAATTGTAGTCCAAAACATCTGGAGGGCCAAAGGTTGGGGATGCCTGCTCTAGCATAATACAACCTCAGTTTGGAATGCAGGCTGTGTGGAGAGAGACAGAGTTTTATTTTCAGTTCTGGAAATTTCACATTTCTATGATGCTGTACCTGTGCTTGGAGAAGCCCATGATGGATGAAGCTCTTTGGATTTAATATAATTGTTTTGAGTGTCTGTTTTGGAACAAGTTCTGTTAGTAAGAATTTAGAACCAGATTTTTGGACTGGACAATTTTTATTTCAAGAAGAGTCAGTTTTTATTCACCCTATTGCTTCCACATGTGCAATTTTAATAAATTGTTTCCATCTTGCTTTTCCAGTACTGGACACCCAAACACCCACCAACAGATTTGGGCTGAACTTTTGCCTTTTTATGTTTAGTTTGGCACCAACCACTGGCTTATTTGACTGGTCAGGTATCATAAAATCTGTATGATTTCCATTTAAACACATCTGTTGTTAATACCTGCAAATTTGTTTCCTAGTGCCCACCAATTCTGATTCTCAGCAACAAAATATAAGCATAACTGACAGATGTTTCTTCTCCAAAGGAAAACTAGAACTGCTTTTAGATCCATAACGATCACCTGCCTTCACAGAAGGGAAGCTAGCTTCATAGAACAACCGTTTGATTATCTGATGCAAGTATATTGCCTAGTTTGATTAAATAAATTTGACATCTAAGAAACTCACAGACAACATAATCAAAAGAAACAACACCACAGGAAATAAGCCAAATGAGCAATTAGGGACAAATTACCAATTACTGAAAGTAGAAGAGAAAGGTCACTCTCTCTTCTCTTAAAATAACTGTTATCTTTATTTCTGTTATAAATTTTTAGGCTCACCTATATGAAACTTTCAGGGTAGATCTTTGAAAAAGATCAACAGCACTCACAGCTGCATAATCATAATAATGGGTGGCTTTCAACTTAGTCCTACTTAGAGAAGATTCACTAAAAGGAATGAACCTATTTTAGACATTATTATTATCAGTCTATTTTTTAAAATAAAAATAAAAATGGAAAAACAGAATCCAATACAGAAAAAAATTGAAACAAACAAACAAAAGACAAAGGGAGGGAGGGAGGGAGGGAGGAGATCACAAAAGGCATTGGGGCATATGTATCTTTGAAGGTCATAGGGACCCAGGTGGCGCTGTGGGTTAAACCACTGAGCCTAGGGCTTGCTGATCAGAAGGTCGGCGGTTCAAATCCCTGCGACGGGGTGAGCTCCCGTTGCTCGGTCCCAGCTCCTGCCAACCTAGCAGTTCGAAAGCACGTCAAAGTGCAAGTAGATAAATAGGAACTGCTCTGGCGGGAAGGTAAAAACGGCATTTCCGTGCGCTGCTCTGGTTCGCCAGAAGTGGCTTTGTCATGCTGGCCACATGACCCGGAAGCTGTACGCCGGCTCTCGGCCAATAAAGCGAGATGAGCGCCGCAACCCCAGAGTCGGACACGACTGGACCTAATGGTCAGGGGTCCCTTTACCTTTATCTTTGAAGGTCAGTTTTTGGTGGCAGCCACCTACCCCACCCCCAATATACACAGATCCTACCCAGAATGATGGGGCATCCAGGACATTATGGAAGAATGGTGGCCACCAATTGGCAGCCACTAAGAGCTACCCATCATTGTTCTAATGTGCGAGGGAGACAAAAGCTGCCCCACAGCCAATGCTAAGTCCACCCCCATGTATTCTTTTATAGACGCAAGAAGGAAGATACCCTCTTCCCGCATTGCTCACACAAAGAAGGAAAGTGAACATTTGTGGCTTTTGTGGTAGGGGCAGAGCTGCTCTCCCAACACTGACATCACTGTTACTTACTTGGAAAGGGATGGGGCAAGGTCAAGGCTGCACGGATACACTAGTGGGATTGCCAGATTGGCAGTGGTCCCACCAGGGCACCAACATGGCTGCTCCATCCCAGTTCAGCAGTACTGATGTTGGTGCTGGTTGGGTAGTTCCATCCCGCCAACTGTGATATTGCTGAAACTGAGTAGAGAAGGGTTGCAGGAACATGCGTATGGCCCCGACACCCATGGCCCTGCTTCCACTGTCCACAGGGTAATGTGACCATGTGATGTGGGGCAGCCTTTGCACATTTACCTCTACACATGGAGGCTTCTCTTGATTCCCTAAACAATCAGCTTCCACTTGAAGAGATAAATGTATGAAGGCTTTCCCACCTCTGTCAGTCACCCTAGTGTGAGGGCAGCAGAGCTGTGGAGGGTGCAGTAACACGCCATGTGGAAGAGCCAAGTTCCTCGCTATTCACTTTCCTTCTATGCATGAAGAAGGCTAGATAGCTTCTCATAACACTAGAACTTGGGGCCATCCAATGTTCTGAATACTGGAAGATTCAGGACAGACAAAAGGAATTACTACTTAGTACTTAGTATGGTTCATAGTTAAACTATGGAACTCTAACAAAAGAGAGTGATGGGGACCATGCAGGATAGGTTTTAAAAGGTGATTAGACCAGTTCATGGAGGATAAGACTGTTAGTGTTTGAGTGCCGGCTCTTGGGTTTCCTTTTCTCTGTCTTAGCAGAGTTACTCAGAAAGTCTTCTTGTGTCTTCACAACAGCAGCAGTCCAGCTCTCTCTTGGCACATTCCCATGACAGAAATAACCACCTTGCCCATGCAGTTCCTCTGCTGTAGAGAAGAAATGTGATCTTGTGTGGGTTGTCACCACCCATCTCACCACTGGAAGGAAGTGAACTTTTTTCCTTTTTTGAGAGAGAGACTATACCTGGGACGCGGGTGGTGCTGTGGGTTAAACCACAGAGCCTAGAGCTTGCTGATCAGAAGGTCAGTGGTTCAAATCCCCGCGATGGGGTGAGCTCCCGTTATTCGGCCCCTGCTCCTGCCAACCTAGAAGTTCAAAAGCACGTCAAAGTGCAAGTAGATAAATAGGTACCGCTCCGGCGGGAAGGTAAAGAGTGTTTCTGTGTGCTGCTCTGGTTCACCAGAAGCGGCTTAATCATGCTGGCCACATGACCCGGAAGCTGTACGCCGGCTCCCTCGGCCAGTAAAGCGAGTTGAGCGCCGCAACCCCAGAGTTGTCTGCGACTGGACCTAATGGTCGGGGGTCCCTTTACCTTTATACCTGGTGGAAGACAACCCCCTTATCTCCAGTTTCAACTTCCTGTGAGCCACTGGTAAGATGTCTCACCAGCTGCTCTAGGTACAACAAAACAGAAGAGGCAAGAATGCCATCTTGGAATGGATTCCTCCCTCCACCTTTGTTTGTTTGCTCCTTGGTCCTCTTTCTGCTCTAAAGTTCTTCTCTAAGGTCTTTATTATTTACATTACAAGTAGCATAACACTACTGGTCTTCATGTGAAATGAGAACCAGAATGATATACAGAACTCTGTTCTCTTCAGCCATCCAGCCAGAGAGACAGACTCACAGACTTTCACATATTCTGGCAGCCGCACTGATGAACACTGACTGCCTCACACTCAACTGCCTCTCTCCAGACATGCGCTGATAAGCATGCTTCAAGGCTGTGCTTCAAGGCTCATTGACTGTATGTACTACTACCAGTATCACGTTCAGTATATATTTCTATACCTGTTGCTCGATATCACATGTGGGCTGAGTGCCGGTGTGGCCAGGTTCTGCTTCCAATCCTGTAGGCATCTGGACAGCCACTGTGAGAAATGAATCCTGGACCAGATGGGTGTTTGGTCCTATCTAAAAGGGCTCGTCTTACCACCATGATGTTTATGTATTTGCATTAAACCCTTGAAATTTGTCTAGTTCCAATTCTCCGAGTATCTCTTTTTTCCAGCTCCATTCCCACTGCTGTCAGAAGCATTTCATACTCCTGGTTCATTTTTAGTATATGCTAATGTTTTCCCCCCTCTTAATAATCTATGAGAAATATAACTTGTAGGGCACCAAACCCATTCCACTGATAGCAGAAGCATTTTGTGGGTGGCAGACAAGTAAGAAGACAGGCACCATAGGCATGTGCTATTTGTAAATTAGATCAAGCTGAGAGTGGCATTTCGTGCAGACTGTAAATTATGTCTAAGTGTATACCATTTACCAAGTGCCTTGGAAAATTGGTAATATATTTTAAGTATAGAGGGGGGAATTTAACTTGGAGAAACAGCAGCAAAATGTTCTGCACCCCCTGTTTCTTCCAGCTCAAATAGTTTGTCGCTCTGACAGTATTATTTCCATATTTTGCATCCATGTGGGCTTCACAACTCCTGGAGTTCTACAAGATTTGAGGCTGGTTTCTTATGAGCTGTCTGGTCAATGACGCCCTGAAAAATTCTAGTTCTTGCAAACTGATGGCAGAATAAAGACAAAGGCACAAAGGCTGGGTTTGAACAAAAGCCACTTTATTTAAGATTAAAACCCATTTAAAACCCATGCAAGGAGGAAGCACTCTACACATGTGGGAGCAACCCTCAGCTTGAATTAACGGCAGCCACTAGAGTAACCAAATCTCCGCCTGCAGGAACTGAAGGCATGACTGTCCAGCCTGCATCCCATTCCCAAGTGTAAGTGAATAGGAAGGCCCAGTGCTTCTTTTTTTTCCTAGAAAAAATGTGCTGGTACTCAACCCTCCTGCCTCTTTCCCTAAGCCAGGAAGCTTTTGCCTGGCTTGGGGGAGGAGGCGAGAGGGTTCTTGAACCCTACCAGAGCATCACACCTACCTCCCTAATCTGGGCAGAAGCTTCCAGAGCTTTGGGAAGGAGGTTCGATGCTCTGACAGTCTCCTTTTGTCTCCTTGCTGTTGCTTGTATGTCTTGAAATTATTATTATTTTTTAAAAATACTAACACAATTCTGTGTATGTCTATTGAGAGTGCAGCCCCACTCAGTTCAATGGGATATACTCTTTGGTAAGTGTTAGGATTGCAGCCTAAGACTTTGCCATCTTTTGCTTCTCTTGAACAACAACAACAAGTGTGTGTGTGTGTGTGTGTGTTTGTGTGTTTGTGTGTGTGTGTGTGGTTCATCTAGGTTTATTGCTTGCTATTTGGGAAAATATTTTTTTATTTTTCTCCCTAAGAAATATAGATATGGAAGATAGCCATGTATAACTGTTTACTGGAAGTTGGAACAACATTAATCCTGTCATAATTGATTTATTCACAGAACCAGACTTATTCCCTCCACCTATTGTGGTAGCTCCTTTAATTCATTTTTAGCTCAGCTTCTGTATTTCTTCAAATCCCAGACCTATTTGTCTTATTTCCATCTTTGACTTTTATGTGTGTGCGTTTTTATACATATATATATATATATATATATATAATGGTGTTTTTTTTAATGTGTGGCCTTATCCCAAATGTAATTTTTCTTATATGAGCTGCTCCTCTGCCAAAACATCATAACTAGCCAGATTCATTTCAATAAGGCTAATATTGTTAACATGGTATGATGGATTGAAAATGCCATGGCAGTATCAACTATTGATGTTTTCTGTTCAGAATTTGGCCTACCTGTCAAACCAGTGGCAAGGCTCTAGATTTTTCAGGTGATAAAGTTGCTTAAAATTCAGTTTTTACTTTTTTCAAGCCAGAATGATAATCGTTTCCTGGCAGCTGGGTCTGAGTTTGTTTGTAATTAAATTATGGTCAGTAATAGCAAGGATTGCCTCAAACCCTTGGTTAGCAAACACACTTCAGCAACAATAATAATGGTCTCAAATCAGTATTTGGAGGCAATTCCTTGTTAGTTCTAACTTTTGTTTTCCCAGTTTGATCATCATGAAAACTATGCTGATGCAGACCAGAAAAGATCTTACATATTTGGTGTGAGTTAGAGCTTGGAAGTGAACCTATGGTAGACTTTTTTCTGGGGAAGGGCTGTAGCTCATAGGTAGAACTGCTCTGCATGCAGAAGGTCCCAGCTTCAACCTATGGCATCTCAAGGTAGCACTAGAAGAATTTGCTGCCTGAAACTCTGGTGAGCTACTGCCAGTTTGTAGAGAAAATATTGCAGTAGATGGACCAATGGTCTGACTCAATATAAAGTAGCTTGTTTGTTTCCCATCCTTATCTCAGCTAGCATTCCACACTAGAGGTGGTGTGCATAGATGGGAGATAATGTGAAAACCTTGTTCTTTTCTGAAGCCTTTGGGGCTCCTATGATATGTATATTAACCATGAAATATAGTTCCCAGAGTCCTCAGCATCCCTACACACGGCTCTCGCCTTATTTTCATCTTTCTGGGTCTCAGGGACAATGTGGTCTTCCCAGCCTGCAATAAGGTGAGCCCACTTTAGATCTGTGAGCATGGCAGAGTCAGGAAATTTCAGACCCTGGTGTAAGTAATCATCTCATTGCTTCACACCAGGGAATTGAAGTTTTTGAGCAATACCCTGTCTGTCAAGGGAGGGATGTCTAGAGAAATGATCCAGATCTAATCTGGTGTCTCGATTAAATTTTGGCACATCCAATAATATAGCAGGCTAACTCCAGATTGTTTCTGAATTGAATTTTTGAGGATCTATTCATATTTTGCCTTGGGATGTTTTTTAATTATAAACATAATTGTACTGAGAAGCAATCAGTGCAATATTAGAACACCCTGAACAGAGAAAAAATAAAAATAAAAAGTAAGGGGGTCTGTTACACTAAAGGAATGCATAAGAATCCTCATTTTAAGTACCAGTAGAATGTTCATTGCTTCTCTGGTATCCTTTTATCTGATTTAATCTGGTAAAAGTCTGTTTTTTGAAACAGCACTGGGGTAGAAGAGGACAAATGTATCCAATTTACCAGATTCTTCTTCAAGGTGTTTGTATGTCATTCTTTCCTATAGTATGCAAGTCACTTAGAATGGTCAGTAATTTATTGACAGCTGGAAATAGTTTATTTATTTATAAATAGATCTAACATCTAGAATCATAGAATTGTAGAGCTGGAATGGAGCCTTTGGTGGCACAACACAGAACAGGACTAAAAATATGGCTGTAGTTGATGGGCAGGTTCAAGGAACAGGCAATCCATCAGATATCCTGATTCCAAGCCGTTTAGCTCTGGATGAACACTAATCAGCAGCTTGAACCCAGCTTGGAAATTAGGACAATCACCAAAAACGACACTGCCAACACAAGTTGCCATACATCTGGATTTTCCCGGGCAGTATTCCAGCAATGTCTGGGAAATTCCAGACGTATGGCACCCCTAACCAATGTGATTTTAGTGTGGGATCAATGTTATTTGGTTAGGGAGGGGCTGAGCACTAGAAATTATTCTGCGGCATTTTGAACCACCTGTGTTTTCAAAACAGTATTGAAGGGCACACAGGGTGTAGATAAGTGCCCAGCAAATTTGTAACACTGGCCATAATTTGGTTATTTTCCCTAGAAAGGGTGCTGTTGCACTGATTGAAACCAAGCAATGAGACTCTTGGTCACAGCAGCTGCGTGGCCAAGCTGGAACAATGCTCCTCTTGGATCATTCACTGCACTCATATTCATGTGTTTCAATGTGACGTTACCTACATTATCTCTTGATACTTCAGTTCATCCATGTTCTTACATGCATTGGGCTGGTGCTCAACAACGGCATACATAAAACTCATAAGAACTCACCTCAGCTGTTTGGTATGTTCTCTTATGCTATGGAACCTAGCAAGGGGCAGATGAGGTCACACGGTCTTTCCCTGATATATTATGAGCACATGCTGAGAAAAACTAAGAGATGGGAACATTGTGTTGTGTTATTCTGCTCCAAGACACTAGAGCGCCTATCGTTCCTGTGTTCCCTATGATTGAACAAGGAGAGGACTTCTATATTATCAACACCCACACCCTGTGTAGCTGAATTACTAGGGAACACTCCATCATTTTCTTATCTGCACATTTTGTTCTACCATTATTGTTGGGTGTTTTTTCTTCTTCATAGGCTTCAGAGTTTTAAAACATTTTAAAGGAAATCAGAGTTGATCATCCATCACTGAAATATGATTAAGGAGACAAATGCATTACATCCCCCCCCCCAAAAAAAGCTCTTACTGAGAGTTCTTTCATGCACACTGCATAAAGCAAGAAACAACTTTATTTTAATATTTATGTGTAAAGTTATCCATCATAAAAATAATATAATGCTAAGTCTGATCAAATCGGAGATGGGATGTTGCTTTATTTTCTTCTCCCCAAGAATAGAAACAGCATCATTGTAAGGCTTGCTAGCATTTCTGTGAGACAGCATAAGTCCAAGTTGGAAATATGCAGTGTTGTACATCCTTGGCTAATGACTCGGTGTATCATCGTATCATTTTTCATCTTGCCATTTGGGGGAACCTTGTGCATATTTTTGGGTCAGAGAATTTGTGCTACCTCAGTTAAAAATAAACCTAGAAAGCAGTACCTGTCATTGTGGCTATGCCATCTCATAAGCTATACTCTCCATGTGGCTGTGTCCTCAGGGCCACCCTGTTAAGGGCATTTCTGAGCCAATTGTGTAATGCAGAAAGTAGGGCTGCAAACTTGAACCACTTTGAAGTTTGTAGCCTTAACCTGCTGATTAAATTGATTCAGGTTTGCGCTCCCCATCTACTGATTAATCAACTTAATCAGTAGATCAGGGCTGCAGTCATTAATAAATTTAATCAGTAGAATAGTCAACTAAAGATTTGGTTGATTAAAGTAGGCTGAGACTGAAGGTTACTATCTTTTTTAACTTCTGGCTCTATCATGTTGTAAAAGGTAGTTTCATTTAGTACATTGTAGGATCTTTTATACTTTCTTGAATAAGCTTATGGGGCAGCAGCAGCAGGGTGCAATAGCAGGGTGTGAAAACACTTTACTTTTTGATTTTAGGGCCCTGCATTGAAAAGGGAAACTCATTTCCCCACTGTTCCTCTTGACCCTAGCCTCATGCTGCTGTGTTAGGAATAGGGACCAAGGGGGACTGGGGCTTAGAGACATTCCCTCTTTTGTTCAGCAATAAATAATCTTTTGATGGAGAGTAGTTAAGGACTAGTTTCAAGAAATAAATACAGTCAAACCATGGTTCCCGGACGCCTCCGTTATCATACATTTCGGCTCCTGAATGCCGAAAACCCGGAAGTAAATGCTCTGGTTTTCGAACATTTTTCGGAACCCGAATGCCCAATGTGGCTTCTGCTTGAATGCAGGAAGCTCTTGCAACCAATCGGAACCCGCGCCTTGGTTGTCGAACATTTCAGAAGTCGAATGGTCTTCCGGAACGGATTACGTTCGACAACCGAAGTTTGACTATAAACTGCAGGAAATAAAGCTGCTGGCACCCATGGCCACCTGGTTCGGAGTTTCCATTTCCCTTCATTGGGTGGCATTCAATAAAGTGAGTTGACTAGCTTGAGGGCATTTGGCTGCTCAATGGAAGTTATCACCCCTCTTCTATCCACATGCACCACCCTCCCAATGTGTTCTGGGGCTTCCATCAAGCCTCTTTGGCAGATTTGGGGGAGACACGGGGTGCACAGGTATCAGAGAGGGAGATAAGTTCCATTTTGCAAGTGAAGAGGAAGAGGAAGAGGAAGAGTTTGGATTTGATATCCCGCTTTATCACTACCCGAAGGAGTCTCAAAGCGGCTAACATTCTCTTTTCCCTTCCTCCCCCACAACAAACACTCTGTGAGGTGAGTGTGGCTGAGAGACTTCAAAGAAGTGTGACTAGCCCAAGGTCACCCAGCAGCTGCATGTGGAGGAGCGGAGACGCGAACCCGGTTCACCAGATTACGAGTCTACCTCTCTTAACCACCACACCACACTGGTTCTCCTTGCACCAGCAAAAGCACTTCGTTGGGAACCTCCCTGCCTGCCTTACTTAGATCTCAGAATAGTATAGATGGCTCTTCTCTTCCCCATTTTAACCTCTTAGCAACCATCTGAGGTAAACTAGATTGGGAGATGGTGACAGGCCCAAGTGAGATGGTGACAGTCACCCAGTGAGCTTCATGGCTGAGTGTGAATTTGAACCATATTTCTCATTACCTTAGTTCTAAGAACACTGATGCAAGACTACATCCAAACAAACAAACAAACAAAACCAATGAAGGAAGAAGCAGCCTTGGGGGAATTTTCATCTCTCTGGGAGTTTCTAAGGTAACACATCTGTTCTCTTTTCATTTCATGGAATATGGCTTCCCTGCTACTACCCCACTTGCCCTGTCAAAAAGCAAATGACCACTGGATTCCAGATGTTTGAGAACTCAAGATCAAGGTGAACTTCCAGCTGAGATTTGAGCTTGCCTCAGATTGTTCTATCCTTCTTTCGTAATGCAATGGAAGATCCAGGAGTTTTATAAATGGCAGCTAGCCTTGTGCTTTCTGGTCTGACTTCTCCCTGTGAGTCACAGAGCTAAAGAGGGAGTTCCATTTAGCTTCTTAATATGACTTGTGAACTTTCCAGTTTCTCTCGGTATGGCACCATCCTTTTAAGCCGTGACACACTGTGCTTTTCTTCAGATGGTATTCTTTTGACAGGCATATCCCTGTGGAAATGACAGACATGCTAAAAGCTACTATTCAGCCTTCTCATAGCTGAGGGACTTGACAGTCACTCAATAGTCTCTACAATCATGCTTACAGCATGGATTGATTTGCAGGATATAGAGGTAATAACAGTTTTTACTACCAATGTTGTATTAAGCAGGTCAACATGAGTGTAGGAAATTCTACTTCTTTCCTAGCTTTCAGTTCCAGTCTATATTTACTTTCCTTTGCCAGACTGAAAACGAGGAAATGGTCTAGAATGCATGGCTAATTTATGGTTTTAACTTATCACTTTATTTAAAATGTTTATTTATTGACCTTCATAAAAAAGACATCCTAGGGTACAAGTCTCATTCAGGCTTTAAGGCTACACCATACAATTAAAGCATTATTATATCACTTCTAATAGGCATAGCTACCCACCCCCAAGGGATCCTGAGAACTGTAGTTAGTTATGGGTGCTGCAAGTTTTAATTTAAAAAATGCAATATAAGCATAGATAATTGGGGAACACTGGCCTGCGAGCACTCCAATTGGAGAATAACCTCTACCAAAGATGTCATAGTCTTTGAAGAAGCAAAAACATGGGACAAAAGAGAGAAACAAGCTAAGAGGAAGGCACATTTGGCAAATCTTGACTGTGATCAATTCCCACCCGGAAACCTATGTTCCCACTGTGGAAGGATGTGTGGATCCAGAATTAGCCTCCACAGTCACAGACACACTGTTAAGACCATATTCACGGAAGGCAATCTTATTTGGCTGCAAGTGATTGCAGATGAAGATGATGAAGAAGAAGAATTCCCCTCACAGAGATACAATTTTCAGAGATACCAGGGAAGAGAGATTGTAGCTGTACAATCTCTGGAAATTGTAGCTGTATGGCAGGATTTGGGGAAGCCATGAGTGAATCTACTAGTGCTTTAAATGTATGGTGGGGATTTGGCCTAAGTGTCAGGGTTGCACCAGATGAGCAGGAGTGGTGGCACGCCCCCCTAGGTGAAACGGCAACCATGGAAGAGTCCGGAGAAATGGAGGGATTCTTACATGAAGAAGACTGGTAGCGACACTCCTCAGAAGAGGAAGAAGCAGATAGGGAAGAGGAAGGAGGAGGAAGAAGTTGAGCCAGAATCAGGCTCTTGAGAGGAGCTAGAGGGCCCCCTCCCCTCCTCCCATCTCAGCTGTAGAGCGTAGAGCTGAGAAATGAAGGGAGCAATTGGAGGCAGTTGCAGCTCGTAAAAGGCATGGTGATGAGCTGGCTACTTAAGGAAGGCCGGCTGCTTCCCTCACCAGCACCTGCAACTGCTGTGCTGAAGCATGTGGTTGTGCCTGCTCATCCTGCTCCTGATACTGTGTACCTGACTTCGGCTGGTTCCTGACTTGGACTGCTCCTGACTTCGGCTTCTCTTGACCCCCGGTACTGATACCTGACCTCGGCTGGTTCCTGATGCGGACTGCTGCTGACTTCGGCTTCTCTCGACCCCGGTACTGATACCTGGCTTCGGCACGCCATCCTGTTGGCGCCATAACACTAAGTCAGATTGTGTACAGAGACAGCACAACTGTGTACAGTAGGACTTCCATTGGATTTCACACTAACAATGGCTCCATGTTGTACACACATGCAGCCAGTGCTTTTTCTTCTGGGGGGGGGTGCATACTCCTAAACATTTTATGAATCTAAGTTTCACCTCATTGAGGGGCAGTATTTCAATATGAGTAAGGAAATGAGAGTACCCCTAAACTTTTTTTTAATAGAAAAAAAGCACTGCATGAAGCTATGGAACCTATCACACATGCATAGGCTGTCCCCATGAGATGGACCTCTGTGTTCACAGCCCAGCTATCTCTCAACACATGATCCTGTGGAAACTAACACTTGAATATGGCTAAGCAGACGCACCAAAGTTTTGCGCAAGTGGTCTGAATCTGAACACACATTTGTTGCATTCTGAGAGGGCAGAAAATGTACATCGAAACAGTTTCCATCACATTTAAAAGTATGTCCACCTTCATCCCAGTTAGATATAAGAACAGGTCACTGAAGCAACCACCTGGAGCACTGGGATTTGGTATGCTATCGCAACAATTTTTCACCCATCAATTTTTATTAAGCAATATAGAAGCATTTCGTTTGATAACAAGTTATTTGAAATAAATTGGAAATCAAACCAATTTTGTGCTTGGTTTATTTTCTATGGCTGAAATGGATCTTCTATTGGTACTAAGTTCAGGGTATGCCAGGTTTAACTACGCCCTAAAGACTGGTGTCACTAGCTATTTTCTTATTGAAAAAGACATTGCCCAGTGTCCCATCCCCCGCAATCTCTGACAATGTGCTTTAGTTTACAATGACAAAGGTAAGAAAAGTGATATACGGAAGTAACAGTTAACATTTGAAAGCTGTAACACTATTTAATACTTATCCACTTACAGTTGGTAGATAGTTCAGTTTCATGCTGCTAGCACATACATTAGTCTTAAAACTGAAAACCTGCATCTGTGGTTTGAGAGCCCTTCAGAACAATATGGGATAGGACATAGGTAGCTGCAATACACAGAAGTTTGTAAAAAGACAATGGTTGTCTTGAATTTCATGAGGTAACATGTTTTCCACTATTAGATGTATTATTTTTTAAAAAGTTTATATACAGCATTAAAAATACAAAAAGGCAATCATGCTTATCAGTTTACATGCCAAGGATCAATCCTACCAGCAAAATGTGAACCATTGTTATGAAATGACAAGTGCCTAGCTTTTAAAAATTGGTGTTCAAAACAAGAGGAATCCAAATATGATCCTAGGCTGGGAAACAGTCTAAGGTCTAAGGTCGGCCGTAACTTCAATTTATTTATATGTGTGTTTATTTTAAGGAATTTACAAAGTGCACACCATGCAAATTTGAAAACCCCAACACTGCTGAAGTGGAACCTAATGTTTTGCCAAGCGGCTTCAAATAGGAACATGTTTTCAAGATGCTACAGGATATTGTTTTTCACATATTGCATTTCTGTATCAATATATATTAAAATCATACTTCTGCTGTATGAGAAAATTGTCATATTTATGATAGGTTCAGCTTGCCTTAAATCAAGCTGCTTTTCCGTCCCTGATATATTATACACCTGAAACTATAAAGCTTCTCTGTTTATTCCCCTCCCCCCCTCGCTGCCATCACTTGTGCCTCCTAGGCTTTTAATGCAAACTTCCAATCTGTCTAAGATTTATGCAGGTGCTTAACTTTACTCCCCGTGAACACAGCATGCCATTCTCCCAAACCTCACAGTCTTAAGTAAAATAGAACCTTTTATCCCCAGCTACCCTGCCTTTTGATAGTAGTCTAGGACAACACTGCACAACAGGGTATAATGGTCTCCTGAAATTGCTGGCAAACAGTTCTGAAGAAGAATGGTGGGGGAGGGACCGACACACAGAGACCCGGTGCCTTAAAAGCTAGGCTAGTTGGTCAAAGTTTAATCAAGGAGATTGAATGAAAAGTAATTGATTTTGAAGCAGTTATCCATTTTTTGCTAAAGAGCAATACACATACATTTCAGGTAACATCTAATGGGTTCTTTGACATCCCATCCGTCACCCAGCTATTGTGGAAGGTTTTTAACAATGACTTTCTATTTTATTGAGAAGTTGTCTATGATTACTTAAAAGCCTTGTGCCTTGTTACATCACATTACCAGCTCTAAAAGCCAGCACTTGCCAACATATACAAGTGTAATGAAATACTGCTCAGTAAGGGAGGGAGGGGATGACTTTCACTCTTTAGAGTCCTCTTCCTGGGGTTTGTTCAGCGGGATGCTACGCTGCAAGTGGGAGTAGCGTATCAGTCCCCCTGCTGAGAACTTAGAAAGCCTTTCGACTGTTTCAAAAGTAACTCAGTAACATCTCCCCAAGTGACCTGAAAGAGAACTAAGAAGCATGTAACAAAAGTATAAGAGGGCTAAATGTACAGATAAATGTAAGTAATTGTGTACTCATTTGCATGGAATGGCTGAAGTCTCCCAAATTTGGGGCAGGAGGAAGAGAGAGGATCTCCATTAACTGGGGGGAGAAACTCACTGGAATTGAAACTGCATTAGGAAGTGAATGAACAAAGCAGAAGATTCTGATCACTGAGGACTTTGGGTTGTTAGTTTCTAAAATGTGGCCTGAAACAGGCAGTGCAGCCATTCATTGTGTTTGCAGAACAAAAGCAGGAGCAAATGAGGGCTCTCATTTCAGGCACAGTATCACCACAGTTTTCTAATTATTTGAATTAAACACGGTGGGAGTTGCCCTGAATGACAACTCTATATCAAAAAGACACAAAGGTGTTGCAGACTGTATTGTATCAACAGAGGGCGCATAATTTAATTTGGCCCATCAAAGCAGTGAATCCATCATCTGTGAGCAGCCATTCATGCAAAGTTTACCCAACAGAATTTCTTTTTTCTTTTTTTTTAATGTGACATAAATCATGACAACAAAGATTATGCCCCAAACATGCCCATCGCAAGCTTTCTGTTTATTCTGGACAGAGCTCCCGTTTTAATTACACAACATGTGCTGAGGACCAGTTATGCTAATACGTGCGTCAACCTGTTTGCATTTTTGTGATGAGCAACTTGACTGACGTGCTGACTGATGGGACTTCTAAAATATGCATCAACCGGAACAATTGCTGACAATCCTATCAGGACTGGGCAGGACTTGTGGATCTGCTAGACCAGGGGTGGAGAACCTTGGGCCCCAAAGCAAAATGCAGTTCTCCAGTCTCACTTAAGTCTCTCTCCTTTCATCAGCCCTTTTGGCTGTCTGGAACAGGGGTAGGCAACCTAAGGGCCGTGGGCCAGATACTGCCCAATCGCCTTCACAATCCGGCCCGTGGATGGTCCGGGAATCAGCATATTTTTACATGAGTAGAATGTGTGCTTTTATTTAAAAAGCATCTCTGGGTTATTTGTGGGGCATAGGAATTCGTTCATTATTATTTTTTCAAAATATAGTCCGGCCCACCACATGGTCTGAAAGGCTGAAAAAGGTTGCTGACACCTGGTCTGGAATGTGAGTTCTTGAACTGTGATAATGCCTCTTCCTTGCCCAGATGGAAGATGGAGGAATACATGTGTAGTCATGTGTGTTGAAATAAACCTCTGACAATCATGTGGCTTGAATGTAACCAATAGTACAGGCATGTCCAACAGGTAGATTGTGATCACTGGACGTCTGCGGTAGGTCATGGTAGATCACTGGGTCCCCCCAAAAAGCTGAACAACTGTGGCCCCCCTAAAAAAAGCTCAACAACTTTGACCTGAACCCCAAAAAGGGGGTAGATCACTGCCAGTTTTTAACTCTGTGAGTAGATCGCAGTATCTTGGGAGTTGGCCACCCCTGCTATAGTAGAATTTCATTTGTTGCTTTACCCACTTTGGCCTCTTGCCATCCCCACCAGAGGCATGTGGTCTCTGAAAGGGTTTTCACAAGGGAAAATGTTCCCCATTCCTGTAGTAGATGTTCAAGCTTTGGCTAGTGGCTTTATTATTCATGGCTACAGGTCCTGCAAAGAATCATGGTACGGTCCTGCAAGGTTAAGAGGAGGATGTTCCTGTCCTGCTTGCTTGTTCCTAGACAGCAATATAAGACCTTTCAAATTCTTATCTGGCATTGATCAAAAATGTTTTGCAGATTACATCTCCAACAACAGCCATTTACAACTTGCTGCTTTTTCTGAATTTTATCCCAATGCTTCTTTATTGTATTTTGATTTCACCTTCAGTTTAGTTATATGTGTAGAGAATCACACACACTCCTTACTGAGCTAACATAAATCACTGAACAGGCACACAATTGACCCCATTGTTAATACATTTCCAGATGGTAGATGCATTTTATAGATAGAGATGAGATATCAGGATCCAGCTTCTGAGTTTTCCAGTGATGGTCATCAAATGCTTTCCTCCTATGCAACATCAATCACATTGTAGTGGTTTTTACAATTGCAAGATAACCGAAGCTACACTGGGCAGTAGGATTATATTCCATGTATGCCTTCTGATTTTCCAGCTCAGTGGCTTAATTCTTACTATTGCCCTCTATAGCTCCGAGTGAAAAATATTAAACACACCAAAGCACTCATGAATGATAAAACAAGTTATTTGGCTTTCCTCATGCAAGGTACATCTGCAAGTACAGTGATGAGAGAAAATGTAAGGTTAATGTGTCTGTTTGAGAGAGAGAGAATGAGAAGTGGGTCACCTATTATGTGGGCCAACAATCTTGTAGAAGCAATTAGCCCGATTTTTCTGTTGTCAGCAAATTGTATCTCTCTGCAAAATGAATATTTACATCATCATCTAAATTTGCACCTCCAATGAAACAAGAAAATAGCACTTTCCCCCACAGACATTAGCATCTCCTTCATATCTGAGCAATACAATTCTATGGTCTTGCTGGTGGGGACCTGGTGACCCTCAACGTATTGCTGAACCCCCATCACCCCTGACCATTGGCAGTGCTGGATGGAGCTGATTGAAGTTAGTGTTCAACAGCATTTTGAGAGTCATGGATTCCCCAACCCTCTGCTACACCAACCAGCTGACATGCCATGGCAACACTGATGTTATGCCACTGTAATAGCATGATCATACAGGGTGCTCCCAACAGCATGGCAAGTCTTTTCCTGTACCTACTGGTATTAACTAGAGCTGTCACAGGAGTTTGCTTAAGCCTCACGCAAAAATCGTGAGGATTCGGAAGACTTCCCAAAATGTGAAATGAGGTTTTCTTAAAAATCAAACTCCCTCCTTGTGCTTGTATGAATATATCTGAGCACCTAGAGAGAAAGTTCTATGCCTCTTCTTATCTTTGTTGGTTCTTCAAGCCATGTCTAACTCATCCTCTCCCAAAAAAACAAACCCAACAACATTCACTTTCCCTTGCCTTGCCTTGCCTTGCCTTGCCTTGGCAGGAGAAGCTATAGTGACAGAAAAAATGGAAGAGGGTTTATGCTTCCTCCTCCTCCTCCTCTGTCCCAGTCCCCTCCCTGCACAGAACAGGACACAGTATGTTATGGGAGGCCCTGAATGAACTACACCAGGCATCCCCAAACTCGGCCCTCCAGATGTTTTGGGACTACAACTCCCATCATCCCTTGCTAACAAGACCAGTGGTCAGGGATGATGGGAATTGTAGTCCCAAAACATCTGGAGGGCCGAGTTTGGGGGTGCCTGAACTACACCTTCCCTCATACACTATGCTGGAGGGAGGGAGGGAGGGAGGGAGGGAGGGAGGGAGGGAGGGAGGGAGGGAGAGAGAGGGGGGGCACATATCTGAGATGAGGCAGTGTGATAGCCAACCAGACTGACTGGTTTAATGCTCCATGCTCTTACATAGGAAGGAGGGAGAAATGTACCCAATTCATGCTTTCTGAAACACTATGCAAATAAAACCCCCGCTATCCTTAAAAATTCCCACTTCTCTGAATTTTGCAATGAAGTTCTCTGGCTAAGTGACATGTAAATGCATATACCAAAGCAAAGTACACAAAGATATGCATGCATTTATGAAAGTAACACACAAAATTTTATTAAACTAGGGAAAATTCCTTCTTACTTAAGGAAAACTTGCACACAGAACTGTATATTAGAAGAATTTCGGACTGAAATATTGATGAAATTTTCATAATGACTTTTTTCTTAATTGCAAAGTTATGTGGAAACATGGAGGACTGAACTTAATCTCAGGAAAAGTGTGAAAGAGAGAAACCAAACTGGCAGATTCACCCATCCCTACTCTTGCCCTAGCAACTGCTAGCTTAGGCCACAGAATTCTGTCGTCTTCTTTTTCCTTCCTGTACTTACAGTAAAGTTAAACCAGCACACCAAAATAATGTTAGATAGAGCGACCCATTAGACTTCAGCACTGCCTTTACAGGAAGATTTCCAACATCTATTACATTTAAAAAATAATAATTTCCATCATGTTGTCTTTCCCTTTGTTCCAATGTACATATGATTTCGGTCACATTTCAGTCCTAAAAGTTTCCATTCATTTTTTCAGAAACTGAATTATACATTAAAAAAAAAAAATGGGATAGGGCATTTTTTTAACAAGGACATGTACATGTTCCTGTTTCTTGGCAAAGAAGCCTTCCACTCAGCTAATTTATACCAAGAACTAACACTTTACTTTGGACCTTTAGCATCTGTTAACTCAGAGAAAAAGCCTTGACATTTCAGATATATTGAGACTGTAAGCTGCATGTTGTGAACAAAGGTTGCTTGCAAATTTTAAATTATTCATGTCTGTGTAAACTCATTTGACAGTCACCTTTCTTCACCTTAGCCCCTGTCTCCTTCAAGATTTTCATCAGTCCATGCACATTAACCAGTTCTAAAGGCAACACCTCTTCAATCTCACAATTTTGCTAGAAGCTGAGCCAGGTTCCAAAGAGCTAAGGCACACCCAGTGGGATATTTGACTTGTTTCCCTCTAAAGAGCAAAACACCTGTGCCATATCGCACATTGCTTTTTGTGACATGTTAGAAAAGTAAATGTCTGCTGTCACAGGTTGTTCTTGGAAGAAAAGGATTCAGGGCTGAAATGTTTGGTTCTGAAGTATTTCTACTAGTTTTAATCTGTCAAATATGTTTGCACATATTTCACAGCACAACCCTAGTCATGTCTCCTCAAAAATAAGTCCCAATCATTTCAATGGGGTTTACTCCCAAGTATATGGGCATAGGATTGCAGCCCTATTCACTCCCACTTTTAAAAATGTACTTAACTGGAATTATATCCTGCTTCCCCACCAAGAAGCTAGTTTGTACCAGTAGCTTTAACAAGGGTTGCCATATTTTGAAGAGCAAAAAAGAGCACACATTTGCTGACTTCTACTTTTAGCTATGGATCACTATGACGACTCTCATTTTACATACTCGTGTTCTAAAAAAAATAGGACATTCTGTGTGCAGCACTATGAAGCATGGAATGCATAAATGTTTTCACACAATTAGAGTAGGTCTGGCCAATAACATTTTTGCAGGACTTTGTATGGTTCATCATCTGAGTGGACCCAGCTTTTATCCAGACATAAACCAGTTCTTGCCACAAGGTCTAGGTGGTAAAATAACCACATCTCCATCGGTCAGTCGCAGGGTGTCTGTGGTCGAACATGGTCGCGGGATCCTGATCAATCACCCCAGGGAAACAACCCAAAAATAAAAAAGCTCAACAACTTTGGCTCATCCTCCCCCCAAAAAGCTTTGCTGATACGCCCCCCCCCCAAAAAAAAGTTTTGATGAAGCCTCACCAAAAAAAAGCTCAGCAACTCTGGTCAATCCAATGGGTAGATCACTGGCAGTTTATTTATAGTGGAAGTAGATCGCAGTCTCTTGGAAGTTGAACGTACCTGCCTTATATCAACCCTGCTCTTATATCCCGTAGTTATAGTAACTTTCTGACTGGTGGTTGCTCTCAGCATCTACTCCATCGGTGCAAGTCTGAAGGCACATCCTTAACAGTGGACACAGTTAGAGTAAGGGAAAGGCTCAATTGGTTGAGAATAAATATAAAAGAAAAAGGAATATGAAAAGTACAGGAAGTCAGGAGAAGATGCATTTCGGAAAGAAATAAATGAGTGTGGTGTTCACTTGGGATTGGAAGATTTCAGATGAGATTTTTTAAAGTGTTAGATATTGGCAATGATGTTTGTTTGGTTTTGTTACTGTAATCCATGCTGAGCCTTCAGAATAGGACATAATTCAAATTGAAAATAGAAACTGGCACAAAAAATCCGCTGAACCTGTATTTTCAACAAAAGGGAAAAGTGTGCAGTTTGTTTCATTTTCTTCCAAAGATTTGAGATAAAGGAAGAGATGGAAGAAGACAAATAGACCCCATCACTTCCCTTTCACTCTCACACCCATTGAGTGATCTGGTACTCTTCAAGCCTTTGCAGAATCCTCGTTTCAATGTTCCATTTCACCAGAGTACCAGAATGAGGCTTTTTACTCATTCTGATCTCCTGGGATTTCTCTGCCTCCTCTGCTCTGCCTTTGTTGTAGACAGAGTTTTTACAGTACAATGAGGTTGAAGTACAACTTGAGCAACTGGTTCCCAAATTCATCCCCTGCGTTTGAAGCCCACTACCTGAGATATAAGGCATCAACAGCTGAAGAAATAGCTCAAAAGTTGGTCAGGATAGTCTAATGTGACTTGATTATAACTGAAACAGGTTTTAATCCTATATTCCAGGGACGGGAAATTCTAGGACCGAGGCCCAAATGCAGCTCTTCAGGCCTTTCTGTCTGGACTTCAAAAGTCTCCTCAGGCTACACATCCTCATGAGCAGCCCTGCCTTTTAAATATGATAATAATTTTTGCTTGCCTGGATGGAGGATAGAGAAGGGCATGAAAATGTAATCCTAACCCCTTTATGAGCCAAGTCCAAATCACTTCCAAAGTTTTGACCTGACTGATAGTTGGTTTTATGCCAGCCATTTCATCCTCTTACTTATTGCTCCTCCATCCCTTTCCTAAATAAATATGTGAAGGAGTGAAAACTGATGGTGATGGTGGCTTTCTATTAGCAGGAGAGCACTTAATGACTGAATATTCCTGCAATACTCAGGAGCATTCTTTCTTCTCAGGATACATGAGCAGGGCCATCTTTACTCGGGGGGTGCAAGGGGTGTGGGGCACCCGGGTGCCAAATTCTGGGGGGTGCCAGGCGCCCGCCATTGAAGCCGCCTAAGCTCTTAACTATCTACCTGTTATGAAATAATAAATAATTTTGATCAAGCTAGAAAAACAAAATACATATATACCTAGGTATTACTGAAATGTATATTCCTATTGTTTCACTAAAGGACTTTCGACTTTGTGTGCTCATTTACCAAAGACGTGACGCGCCAGCAGCGGCGCTTGTCATTCACAATGGCGGCGCTTGACTCAATGACAGCGCTTGTCATTCTCAACGGCACCGTGCATACGGAATTAACTCTTACATCATAATAAAAGTTAATTTGGGGGCTAAACTACATTTGGGGGCACTGGACAGATCTTTGCACCCCGGCGGCACATATGCTAAAGACTACGCTGTACATGAGATATAGTTTCTATTGCCTCCTGATAAAATTAACCGGGCTGTGGTACATTGGAAACGATAAACCTTAATCACCTTGGCAGAAAAGGACGTGGCCAGGCCTTGTGACTGACGCCTGCAAGGTAATGTTACAAGCTAGGTCTCCCCACCACCCGTTTCTGCCATTTTGAAAGAGCAAGGTTGCAGTGTCACACATATCTGGAAGTAAGTCCAACTGAACACAAAGTGTTGGTTTTTTTGTTTGTTTGTTTTGATAATTTGGTTAAAGAATAAAAAGAAAATTCCCTGGATGCCTAGATCAAGGTTTGGGGCAAGTACTTGGCAGATATTAAAAATCACAAAACATGCAGCAAAGCAAAGCATGGAAATATAAGTTGTTAGACCTTTAAGATATCCCCTTCTAAGCAACTTCCAAAGTTTCCCACTTCCCTTAGCATAGAAAGAGACCACACGTTTGGTAAGTTAAAAATTGTTTATTTACAAATTCTTAAAATGTCATATTCACGTGCTTTTCCATACAGCAGCAGGAAAAGACAGGCAGTACAACTTCGTTTCAAAAATTGTAAATGTTTTTAATTTTTAGTGTAGAAACAAAAGATGGCTTGCTAAAGCCACATGGTCTAACCTTGGAGCATTCAGTTTAGACATCCTTACACGAGGGTTCACATGGTGAAATAAAAAGAACAAAAACGTTGCTAACCTTTCCTCCCAAGGTATGTTTGTGTGACCCAACTAAGCCTGGCAAGACAGATTACGCCATGGTTTTAACCCCTTTGTGCATTAATTAAAGTTACACATGTTGGTTATGTGAGGCTGGATTTATCCCACACAAAGATCATTAATCACATTGCATATTAAAAGTCATAATGATAATTGCAAACTATAGTAATTGAAACAGCCATAGGGCAACTTGTTCATTGCTTTGCCAACATTTTAATTTGAGAACAATGGATAGAAAATAACAGCCCAGTATTACCTTGTGAGCCTTCTTCCCTACCCATTTTCATCTGAAAACTTCCTTTCAATTGATTGTTTTGGGTAACATTTATAAATGTAATACAGATGACATAGGTGGTTTCATGGGAGAAGAAAATCAATGGAGTCCATCAATTTGAAATCCATAAGACCATTAATGAGTTACAATTGGAGATGGTTTCAGGAAACCCAACAATGAAAGAGGAAGTTATACCTGAATAATGTTGCAAATTCTGCCAGCAAGGGAAATAAAAGCAAGCACTGAACAACCATAATGAATATTATCATTTTCTTAATGGGAAAATACATCCTTTTGAAGAAGACTCACAGGAGATCATATGCACCAAGTTAAAAAATACACAAAGGAGCAAAAATCTATAAGAGTTTAATTCATAGGTTTAGCAAGATACTTAAGCACAAGACTTAGTGTAACTATAGGCCTGAGAGAATAACACAGCAAAGGTAAACAAGTGGGATTTTCAGATCCTAATTGCCATGGCAATAAAAACATACAAATTTCAAAAATTGCAATCCTCTACAATTTAGTGAAATCCCTTAAGCTTTCATTAACCAGTGGGCATGGCAAATTATAGCGGAATAGATCTTCAAGCAAAAGGTAGCAACAATGTTTAATTTATATTACCTTGGCATAGTGGGGAGATATTCTTCAATGCGGTTCAGAGCATGAGCTTCCTAGCCCCCAAACAAATTGAGCTTCCTGACATATAACCAATACCTCAATCCTAAATGCATGTATATGAAAGAAAGCAATGTTGACCACTCACCCGAACCAGATATTACTGGAGAAGACGTCTGGCTGTCTTAAAGTTGCCAAAGCCAGGGCTCTTTTCAGCTGGAACTGACCAGAACTCAGTTCCAGCACCTCTCAGGTGGGTGCCATTGCCATTATAAGAGAACAAGGAAGGCGTCCATGGTGAGTTCCAACTTTCTAGAAAAATAGCACTGGCCAAAACTATCTGCCCAATTGGCAAAGCTGCTTTCCTCATGCCAAGGTTTTGTTTTGGTTCCAGATAGTTGCTGAACATGCAGATTTGGGGTGTGTGTGTGTGGAGTGGGTGGAATTCTGTATCTCCCGATAGCTCTTCATGGAAGGGGTTATTGCATCATTGCAAGAGGGGCATGGCACAATACAAAATGGTTCCAACACCCAAAAGAGCAGAAAAAGAGACAGAATCACAAAATGGTATGGGCATGCTGCCCGGCAGGCTCACCCTGTCTGTGGGGAACAGGACCCACATAGACCAACACTGCCTTTGCTCGCAGAGAAGAGCTTTTTGCATCTTTCCCCTGTTCAGAAAAAAAAGGGAAGATGGGTGTTCAATCCTGGCATACAGAGAAATGTGGGAATGCTTAACAGTGTGTGTTCAATTTAAGGGAACCTGAGTCAGCACAAAGAGGAGCTGAACAGGTAGAGCAAACAGTATGCTGTGCATTATCAATTTTTGACCACTTTGGTGGCCCCTGCTGTTTATAGATCAATAGATTTGTGTGTTTAAACCAATAGGCCATATCAAAAGCCATCAGAAAGAAATTCTGCCACAATTCAAAACAGCAAAGCAAAGAGACGTACTGTAATATATAGAAGCAATACAAGAACCATGGTAAAATGTGGTCAGGCAAAATAAGAACCAATGTAAAAACCTTAATAACTCCCTCCTCACAAAAAAAGTCCACCCGCTTACAATTTGCCAAATATATTGAAACAAACCCAGATATTGTTTTAACAGCAGCAGGAACAAAATGTTCTCCTTTCTACACACTTATAACATCCCCCCCACCCTTAAAAGGACAGATAGGTTTATATCTCAATGGCCAATTGCAGGTCTGATCTAGTAAATCGGTTAGAAACTGTTTATGTGTGTTGGTATGACATTGGACATCTGGAAAAATAATGTGAGTTGCCCTTGATCTCAGATTCTCTGTAGATACAAGGTCTCTGCTTGATTGTTTCCTTGTATATCTTTCTGAAAAGCATTTTGTCTCCATGGTCTCAGACAGAACAGACTTGTATTCACACACACACACACACACACACACACACACACACACACACACACACATATTGTCAGATTCGCTTAACAGTTGCTCATGAGTAAAGACCAAGTCCATCTTGTCTTTCAACTATTTTATTGTGCAGAGTATGTACAGTGCAGAGCTATCCTAAAACATGACCACCTAGTCGCTAGCAGAATCCGGAAGTGCCCCCCTCCTAAAGTGCCGCCTCCTTACTCCCCTGACCCCTCTGCGTAAAGCAGTCACCGGAAACGGTGTCTCCCCTTCAGAGTGGGTCTGCTGAGAGGTGCTGGGTCTCTCTGCATCATCCTGGAGACCTCTTCCGACCTGGCTCCTCCCTGGTGACTCCTCCTCCCCCGGGGAGAAGCTGGCAGACTCACTGGGAGACGTGTCCATCGACAACAGAGGCTGAGGCTGCCGGTACCCACTCAGTGCCGGACTGGCAGGGGAGGGCACGTCACACACACACACACACACACACACACACACACACACACACACACTGTCAGCACCAAGCCAACCCTTTTCATCTTTTCATGCCATGTTTAAAATTATGAATACTGAATGCCCCCGTTACTGGAATGACTGGAAGTTTACCAAACACAGTTTCTGTGATACAACTTTGAATGACCTTGGAGCAAACCTTGGAGCAGGTGGAAACTACTCACTGAAGGGGGGGAGGCTCGTTATCAAGCCAAAGGCCTGGAGAAATTAACTGAGCTGCTTGGAGAGAAGATGTTGCACTGTCTTGACACCACAACCAAAGGGGTCCTGTGCTGTGTCTCTACCAATGGATCTCTGACAAGAGGAATGATTTAGAGAGGGGTCTCCAAAGGTGAGGGACCCAGGTGGCGCTGTGGGTTAAACCACAGAGCCTAGGGCTTGCTGATCAGAAGGTCGGCGATTCGAATCCCTGCGACGGGGTGAGCTCCTGTTGCTCGGTCCCAGCTCCTGCCCACCTAGCAGTTCGAAAGCACATCAAAGTGCAAGTAGATAAATAGGACCCGCTCTGGCGGGAAGGTAAACGGCGTTTCCGTGTGCTGCTCTGGTTCGCCAGAAGCGGCTTTGTCATGTTGGCCACATGACCTGGAAGCTGTATGCCGGCTCTCGGCCAATAAAGCGAGATGAGCGCAGCAACCCCAGAGTCGGTCATGACCGGACCTCATGGTCAGGGGTCCCTTTACCTTTACCTCCAAAGGTGACTGTAACGAATAGGGAAGCTCACAAAGGGGGGGGGGTTGTCCTTCAAACAGCCTGATTCCAAACCATTTAACCCTTCATAGTTAATAGCCAGCACTTGGAACATTCAAATGTTGGAAGTCACACAATTTTTTACTGAAAACTGCAGGCAGGTCCCCACCCAAATCTGGAAGAGAAATGCAGTGGGTGAACAGATGTCAATTTCCTTCTTTGGACTCCCGCACTGGCAATTTGTAAAATAGAAAGCTTGTACTGGAGCGCAAAATATGTGATAAAAGTCACATGTAATTTTGCCCCAGATATCATTTTACCACTTTAATAGGAAGGAAAAGGAAAATCATGGAGAAGTTTTAAGAAAACCCCAAGCACCAGAAAAAAGATGACTTATTGGAAAAAGACAACCTGTGAAAGTACACACTTGGGCTAATTGCAAATATTGACAATTCTGTCCACTTTTGACAAATTAGCAGGTTGCAGCTATAGAGGCTTTTCCCCCCAGTAGCAAATAAAATACATGTTTATAGCACTTGTGGAATCCTTGAGAATCTATACAGAATCTGAAGGACCAGGGAGTGAATTATTAAGTCTGAGAAATAAAGTGGTGTTTTTAATACCCTAACTGCATCACCCCACAATTTCGCTTCCCCCCCCCTCTAAACTGGCCATAATTTCTTGTTGCTGCTTTAATCATTTACTGGCTTTTTATATTGGAATTCATACCTCTGTTCCGCTAAGGATATGGTTGACAAAATTTCACCTAGAGATGGTGTCTATTTCTGAAAGATCTAGCAGTAGTACAACCAAGGTGGCTCCTGGTGAGCAAGTTGTGGACTTCTTAGAGCAAATGTTGGCATGGAAGCCATGTGGGAAGGAGCGAAGTCTGGTAGTACCTCGCAATGCATTGTTGTTGCTGTTAACATAATTATAATTAACCCACTCTTCTCTCTAAGGTCCCAGGGTGGGTTACTACAATTAAAGATACAACAATAAAAACAGTATAAAACACATTACAATCACAAAAGTAGGGTGGGTCCTACAATGTCAGGCTTCAGGAAATCCGATCTCCCTCCCCACGGCAGGCTGCTAGGGATAAGTAGACAAGAAAAGCTCTTACCAAGTATTTTATTCAATGTTCACGGAGAGAGGCTTAGGAATACTGCCTCTTGGAGTAATGGTGTTGCTCCAGGTAACCTCCACCCCCTTCCCATCCCATCTTAATTGTCAACAGCACAAACCCCCTTATGGTGGCTGCTTAATGTAAGGTTACCAGCTTTTTTTCAATGAATCTGGGGACACTTTTCAACTTCAGTAGGAATGATAGGATTTTGTCAGGGGACTGATTTGTAAATACGGGGACTGTCTCCGGGAAATGGGGACGTCTGGTAACCATTTGCCTCTTAGCTCTTTGCTCTCCCACTTTCACTGGTTGCCGGGTCCTGGGAGAAGGGGGGTCTGGAATGCTTTCTAGTGATAATGTGTCCGCTAGCTGCTCCAGCTCTTCTTCTTCCCCCTCCTCTTCTATTTTATTTCCCAGGTTTGCCCCTCTTGTATCTCTGAGCTGTGACCTTCTGCAAACCACTGTTGTAAATCTATATGGTCTTCCTCTTCTCTGGAAGGTTCAGGAGGAGAGGGGTGGTCTCCACCATTCCTCCTCAGGTCATTCCCTGACATACAAGTATGCATCCCAGGTAACAAAAACCAGGCTAAAGAGGTGCATCTTCAGCATTGGCCCAAAACTGTATAGGGAAGGGGCCAGTCACGCTTCTGTGGAGAGGGAGATCTACAACACAGGGAAATTATTCTCCTAAGACACTTCCCCTAGCTTCTAAGGACAGTTGAGCTTTGGAGAAGGTCTCTTCTTAACACCCAAGAGGGCTTGAAGGAAAGGAGGCAGTCTTCTAACCATTAGTGTTGGAATGGATTGATTATATCATGTTGTATTAGTCTTTGACTCACACATGTTCACAAGCAGAGAGGGTAAAAGGAATAACTTACTCCACAATCATTCTGGACTAAATATCATTTTGGAATACAGAAATAAAGCCTAATTTTCCATATGGATTTGCTGTCCAGAAGTGGACTGTTTAATGATATCATTATCATAGTAAAGATGTTCCATTACATGGTAAGGGAGACCCAATGTGGCATTGTGAGTAGCTGGGGGAAATCCTAACACGCTGACAGCCTGACATCATAATTATTAAATGTTCCAGTCGTTTCTATGGTGATGTCCAAGAAAACTGCACCCATAGCATGGAGCTATGTTCCAACAACTAAAGATGGGCATAAATTTGATATTCTTCATACTGAAAGGTGAATGCACTTAATTCACACCTTCCCAAACAATATGAGGATTGAAACACAGTCAATCTTCAAAATTCATATGTTTCTGAATTGTGCAATGAAGTTCTCCAGCAAAGTAATGTGTAAAACATGCATGTACTTGGGTATAGTATACATGAAACCATATAAAATAGTGAAAATAGCAGACAAATTGCATTATATTAGGATATATTTATTTACAAAAAATGTGTTTATTCGGAGAAATGGCATATGGAATGTGTATATCGTGTGTTTAGAATCACACTCAATTTCAATATATAATATTGTGAACAAATGTGGAAATGTGGAGAACCACATTTAAGACTGGGGAAAAATAGAAACTGAGGGGAAACTGAAATTGTCACATTCACACATCTCTGTGCCCAGTGATATACATGTGGAGCCTGTAGCCACTGGAAAACAGAACAATTATATGTTGACTCACACGGATACAGACTGCACAGTGTTTACCTTCAGTCAAAATAATCATAATGGGTTTACAACATTAAACTCCAGTGACAATGTGTACACAATATGGAACCTACGTATGCTCCTTCAAGGGGAATGTCATCTCTGTCCATGACAGACCATCCTGGACAGAGGATCTGCCCATCAACAATTTCTTCATCTTGTCAGGATTCAGACAAAGTTTACTGACCCTCATCCAGCCCTTTATCACCTCCAGGCAATGGTCCAACACCTTGCACAGCCATACCTGATTCAGACGGAATGAAGATAGATCTGGGTGTTGTGTGCATATTCTGATGGCATCCTGCCCTAAGTCTCAACATGACTTCTCCCAGTGACTTCATATAGATGTTAAAGAGCATGAGCAAAGAATAGAACCTTGGAAGACCCCACAGTGCAATTGACATGCTGTTGTGCAAAGGTCCCCCCAATGCTATTTTACGAAGATGGTCCTACCGAGAGAAGTAGAGCCACCATAATATGGTTCTGCAATGCCCGCATCACAGTTAGTCCAGAAAGACTAACAGGTTGACAGGGCTGGGCTGCATATAAGGCAGACCGAGGAGGCTGCCTCAGGCAGTGGAATCCAATGGGGCAGTGCCCCCACAAGCACCCCACCTGCCCCTGCTGCCAGAGAAACAAGAAGATGTGGTGGCAGCTTCCAGGGAGACCTCACAATATCTGCCCTGATGGTTGATGGTCTCAAAAGCTGCTGGGAAATCCAGGAGAATGAACAGGGTCACACTCCCCTATCTCTCAAAGCAAGTCATCTAAGACTCTTGCAGTGCTAAACCCAGGCCTGAAGCAGATTGAAGTGAGTTCATTTCAGTGTGTGGGTAACCAAATCCACAAAGCAGTTCAAACCTGTTCCCCTATAAGAAAAGGCTACACACCCTCCAAAATAATAATAATAATAATAATAATAATAATAATAATAATTTTTATTTGTACCCCGCCCTCCCCGGCAAAGCCGGGCTCAGGGCAGCTCACACAATCAAAATCACAATAAAACATAAACACAAAAACGATCAATTTAAAATCAGATTCAGCCTGATGTTTAACTGTCTCTCACTTTACCAATACTTAAAGCTTGTGTTATTCGTGATATCATGCATGACAACCGAATGTCATGTTTGCATTTAACCTAAGTTGTCCCCATGCAAACTCAGTGGCCAGGAAATGACTGTAAGCAGACAATTATCAGCCTAATACCCTAGCAACTTTCATGTTTATATTTGCCCCCATAACCTAAAGCTTGAATAAAATGTATGTATAATATGAGAACTACTTCCATTGTTATTATTACCGCATTTATTCAAATCTGATGCTCACCTTTCTTGGCCAAATTACGTTGTGAATATTAAGGTGCTATTATTATTATTATTATTATTATTATTAACACCAGCTGACCCAGTGAAAGGATGAATGCTCAAGAATGGTTCTATTTGTGTTCGGGATATTTTATTGGTCATGCATCCTGGTCATAAAATTTCCCTTTACTTGCTCTAGTTGTCATAGTTCATTTATTTTATATAAATGCCCCCTATGATATGAAGGTCCATAGGTCATAAAAATATCTCAAATGCAGTTTTATGTTTGATAGCTTAATGCAACTTCCTCTGTGGTCTGTTTGCTTTACCCTGTAGTCCTATCCTTCCCCCTTTAATGTGTATTATAGGATCAAAAGATTCTGGGTTTATATTATAATTTAGCCTGCTTGCTGGCATATATCAGCGGCTGTGGAAATATTGGAAATAATTTTGAAAAGCAATTGATGGAGGTGATCAGGGAAGCTCCGGCATCCGAGGCATGGGAAGTCCATATAAAAAAAAAATTTTTATAATAATTAGGCATAATTTGAATGTTTCTTTTAATTGGGATTTGTATAATTAATTTGGATTGTAATTTGAAATGTAATTGGGAATAATTTCAATATGATTTGCTGTGATTTGTATTGGAAAATGCAATAAATAGATTATATATATTTAAAAAAAGACTCTGGGTTTAAGAAGCCTACGGATTTATTCAGGAGCACCCCAAAAGCAAAAATAGCCACCACAAAGTAAGGCACTGAGGTGAGGCTTTACTCCTGTGCTGTGGAGGCAGTAAATATGATATGCAGCCTTTTATTTTTATTTTTATTTTTTTAATTTTTATTAAAGTTTACAAAAGAGGTTGGCACATTTTGCCAAAAAGAAAAAAGAGGAAAAAAAGGAAAAACAAAAGAAAAATAATACATTTGTACATTTATACATACATAAATATTATACACTTATACAATAAAACATAACATTTACACATCACTTTCCATACCTATTACTCATACATTCCTTACATGGGGGATAGAAAACCAATCATACAACCCATTCCACCCTCACATACATCCTATCTCACTCGCTTACCACTCAACATCCTCTCTAACACACATAACCTTCATGTCGGACCTATCTATCAGATATGCAGCCTTTTAAACATTTCCTACAATGGTAGGAGACAAAGCTGGATTTAACTGATAAGATCAGTGAGCAGAACCTAGTGGATTTTATTTGGGAGTGTCAGGTCGCATTGGTAGATTTTAGCATGTCAGAAATACAGCATGACAGTCTTTGACAGGTTGTAGGGGGCAGCAGGAATATGACACATTGGCGCATCCAGCCAATAGGGAAAGAATGATCCTGCCATAGTTCGGAATATCTGGCTTATTGAATGAAACACCTGGTGCAGAACCCAAGGTTAAAAATACTAAAATGGGTGCAAAACTGGCCATGTGTTTTTATCAGTGGAGTAATGTTTGGAAAATTACCCATGAGAATTCCAAAACCTTGAGTATCTGAAATAACACGGTTGCACATTTCTGCAGCATAAGCACAAAACTCTCATTGTTTGTACAGTATTGCTTATATAAAGCCAACAGTCATAAGGCTTGCTCTTTTCTATTATAAGAAAATAGCAGCAATGATTAAATGACACGTTCAAAATGCTGAAGGTTAATCCAGTGGAAATCTCCTTTAATGAAAAGAGGTTCACGTTTGTGGAAACAGCAGCAGATGTAACACTTCAAGTATGAAATTCAGACTGGAAGGCACATCAAGGAGACTTGCTAGAATATGCAAAAATCTATTAAAGAGCTTGTGTTGGGAAAACGTAGAGATTTGTTCACATCCCTACGAAACAGTTTACCAACTCTGATTGATTTGCAAAATTTCTATTTCAGAAGTCCACGAAAACACAGCAGATTGAGAAATGTTGAAGCGGAGCTACGTAAGTAAAAACAGAGGAAGGAAAGCTAGCTAATGCAGATGTGAAGAAACATACCAAGTTGATGTAAGTACCATAAATACAGAAAATTAAATATAAAGTCAAATTCCAAGCCCTTTAAAAAAAATTAGTTGGTTGTGAATTAAGTCAGGTATAAAAAATTGTGAACAGTTTTCCATCTGAGCTCAGAGCAGCAAGTTAAACCATGTGGATAATACATTGTCTTTAGTCTGTTAAACACTATTTTATGGATTACAGCACATTCTTGGCAATATATGGAGAACAGAGTATCTCTTTCTGAGCCTATCAAGCCTTATAGAGGTTGAAATAGGGCTGACTCCCATCACTCTGGTGCTACCTTGCTTTCAGGGAAAGGTCATAGCTCACATGATTTGCATACAAAGGATTCAAAACTCAGTCCTTCGTATCTTCATGTAGGGCAAGCGAAGACTCCTGCCTGAAAACGCAGACAGCTACTGCCAGCCAGTAGAGACATAACTAAGCTACTACTAGGAATGTAAAGAAGCTATTGTTTCCTCCCCTATATTCATCACATGCAACACTCTTTCTGTTCTGTTGCAGTTCATCTTCCATCCAAAAATTGCATTATTTATCTTTTTGTCCCCTGAAGCAAGTTATTTCTGTAACTTGCATAATTTAGGCAATTAAATACATGTTATTTTCATTACGTTGCTCCATCCCTTTCGTTTCAGGGCAGATGAAATGCAATGCAAATAGGGGAAAACAAGGATCAATTATGCATCTTTGGGGACTGAATGCAGCAAAAAAACAATTGTATTTGCTGGCTTGATTTCCATTCTAGATTCGGATTGAATAAGCAGATATCAGCAATTTTCACTCATTTTTTGTTTTTGTTAGTATTCTCTAACATCCCTAGCTACTAGTACAACTTCCTATGCAGTCGTACCTTGGAAATCAAACAGCTTAGTTTCTGAACATTTTGGCTCCCAAATGTCGCAACCTTGGAAGTGACTGTTCCGGTTTGTGAACTATTTTTGGAAGCCGAACGTCCGATGGGGCTTCCGCAGCTTCCAATTGGCTGCAGGAGCTTCCTGCAGCCAATCAGAAGCCGCGCTTTGGTTTTCAAATGTTTTAGAAGTCGAACGGACTTCCGGAACGGATTCCGTTTGACTTCCAAGGTATGACTGTATTGGTATCTGAAGAAGTGTGCATGCACACGAAAGCTCATACCAATAACAAACTTAGTTGGTCTCTAAGGTGCTACTGGAAGGATTTTTTTAATTTTTTTTTTATAGATATATTTATTCCATGTGGTTAGAACTACTGGAAGTGGCTTCTATCTGTTCTCACGAAGAGCAGCCACTCTTTTTCAGCATTGTGACACCATTATATTGACAGGATTTGCCACCAAAAGTGGGCAGAGCCATGATGAACCCAGTGGGGTGATAGAGAGCAATCCATAGACAGATAAATATTCTTTATATCCCATTGAAATCCACTTTAAGTATGAATAACTTCTCTGGATTATTCTCATTTGGCAGGACATAATGAAAGAACAGAAAAATGACCAGATTTTATGTAAAAAGTAGTCCTTCCTGATGTATAACAGTTCCTCTATGGGCCAATAAAGTCACACTTCAAAACATTCAGCGACTCATTAATGAAATACTTTTGTTCTATGCATCTGTGTAAGTGGCAGGCCTGAGGAGAATATGAGGATGTGTTAGCAACTCCCATACAGAGTTTGTCAGAGTATAGCACTGAATGTATTAGTAGCCGAACACTGCCAACATTTCTGGCATTAGCTCATATTTTCAAAGTCTAGCATGTGAAGATCCCCTCGGGTTGCATCTTGGCATGCAATGTTTCACCCACACAGAGAGAATTCCCCCACCTCTCAAAAGCAATCGATTTAGGAGTCTGTGTTATGAGAATTTAACTCCCTTTGCCCCGACTTTTTATGTTCATTTTCATAAGTACCAAGTATCAGTTCCCAGGCCCGTTACTTTGATGCAGCTATAGCCATGGATATCAGTTTGTAATTTGACTCTGAGCTTCTTTGGCTTTGCATTTCAATAACAAGCACACTTTTATTTGCGATGATACACACATATACAATGGTTGTTTACAAAGGACTCTTTGAAAGCCCTGTGGATCACATTGGAGTCCTGATAAGCAGGGCTTCAAGAAAAAGCATTCCCTGGTGTCAATAAGATGCCATGTGGTTGACAGGTGGGTTGCCAGGGGTGCAGGAGATAAAGATCTAGCCCTCTGATCAGAAAAGAAGAAAGGGGGTTGGGAACCTACAGTATAAGGGGTGGAGAGTGGTATGAAGTTAATGGGAGGGGTGGCTTTGATGAGGAGGGAGGGGAGAGCATGGTTTTGTTGGGGTGGAAGAAGAACACAGACTCTGGCAAGACCAACATTGAGCATAAGGCAATCTAAAAGGAAGCATGGATGGAGGGTCACATCAGTGATGGTGGATCATATTCATTTTATGTCCTTCAGTGATTTTGACATTTTTTACTTCTATAGATTTACCCTTGTTCTATTTTTTTTAAATATATATATATATAATAATTTTATTGGGTTTTTAACACAAACATAACAAAAATCCACAAACATCACCTACAATAGACAAAAACACATAAAAAACACAAAAACAAGCATTTATATTTTCCCCTTCCTCACTCCTTATCATCTTATGTTGACTTCCCCCTGTCTCTCTTACTGCGTTTCACTGTCTATCCTCTTTAGTAATTTCCTCTCATCTTTTAATATTCCTGTTATCTATCTATTATTTCAACTTATATCATCTTAAATCATACAACATATATTTTTTATCTAAACCTAGATCTAATCTGCAAACTACTTCTTATTCCAACTCTTCCCTAGTTCTCAATCTTACAATAATTCTTCATATATAGTTTAAATTTCTTCCTGTCTTTCCCCACCGCCTCTTCCCTCTGGTCGCGGAGTCTCGCTGTCAGCTCGGCAAGTTCCATATAATCCATCATTTTCATCTGCCATTCTTCTATCGTTGGTAGGTCCTTTGTTTTCCAGTATTTTGCAATCAGAATCCTTGCTGCTGTTGTGGCATACATAAAAAAGTGTGATCTTCCTTAGGTATTTCTTGGTTGATCATTCCTAGTAAAAAGGCCTCTGGTTTTTTAGTAAATGTGTTTTTCAACACTCTTTTCATTTCATTATATATCCTTTCCCAGAAGGCCTTAATCTTAGATTTACCCTTGTTCTAAACCAGGCATGTCCAACAGGTAGATCGTGATCTACCGGTAGATCACTGGACGTCTGTGGTAGATCACTGGTAGATCACTGGCTTCCCCCAAAGAAACTCAACAACTTTGGCTCCCCTAAAAAAAGCTCAACATTTTTGCCCTGAACCCTCTCCCCCCCAAAAAAAAACAGGGCTATCCTTCCTAAGAAAAACTCAACAACCTTGACCTGAACCCCCGAAATGGGGGTAGATCACTGCCAGTCTCTTGGGAGTTGGCCACCCCTGTTCTAAACTAATAGTTGTGCACTGTCTACATTTTACTACACAGGTAATGTTGCATGTATGCATTCTCTTCACACTTTATTTACCTCATATGGAAATAGATGTTGACTGGAATCTTGTTTTATTTTTAATTTTGTTAGCTTGATGATTAAGCTCCTCTGGGGGAGGAAACATGATATATACCGGAACAACGTCCAAATGTGAAGCAACTGTTGATTTATGAGAGGATTCTTCTTCTATCAAGATTCAAATATATGAATGTTCATTAACAAAAAGATTGCTCCTGTTATTGTCATGATTGTTGAGATTTCTAACTGTGTAATGGCTGCCCTGGCGATACCATCTTTTGTTACATTGCATTTCACTATTTTACCACCACCCTCTCTGTTGTGTTGTTGAAGAACATATTTGAATCAAAAGCAAATGATAGCAGTTTTTGAAATACACCAGAAGTAGACAACAGCCATTGAACCAGTAGGACCATTAGAGGAGAAAGAGGAGGATAGGATAGGGAGATTCCAAATATGCTGAATTGGTTATTTGTATTTATAGTATTACCACATAAAATGTTTGAGCTGATTCACTCTTTCTGGGGAGAGTGTCTGAAGAGCTATGTCAATTAGAGGTGACAAGGGTTGAAGTTCTCAGAGTTAAATGGCATATTAAAAATTAGGAAGTCAATAGGTCAGGATATCATAAACCCAAGAGTACTTGAAGAACTTGCGGAATTAAATAATGTGACATTGTTCTATGTGCACACTGAGGCAAAAAAGTCTCAACTTTGCATATACACTGATGGGCTCTGACTAGACAGGAAGAAGTTCCAGAAGATCTGGGGGGATCTCAGGGGCAGATTCTGTGCAAATGGTAAGTGAGCCAGCAACAGGGTAATCAATTTTTAAAGCCTTGCCTAAGACCTGCCACCATGCCAGCTAATATCGTAGTGCTGCACTCCTTTTCCAGGGCTGGACACAATGTCTTCCTACACACCCATTGCAGGATCTTGGCAGAAAGGGAGAGGGAAAGAAAGAGAGAGAGAGAGAGAGAGAGAGAGAGAGAGAGAGAGAGAGGGAGAGAGGGAGAGGGAGAGAGAGAAAAGAAAAGAAAAGAAAAGAAAAGAAAAGAAAAGAAAAGAAAAGAAAAGAAAAGAAAAGAAAAGAAAAGAAAAAAGAATGGAATTATGTCCTTGCAATAATACATGGAGCAAGTTGTCATATCTGCAAGGGCTCACAGGGCGGGGATGTAAATTCACTGCCTCCACATTCTCCCAAAACAGATAAATTCAAGCTCTGGACTAGATTAGTATTTATATAGGCATGTATGAAAATATGGTGTTTAGTCAGATAATGGATTCTAATATTTCTGTCTACACACACACACACACACACACACACTCCGCAAGTCACATATCTCAACCTTCCTCTATACATAAATAAACACACCAAGCTAAACTATTTTTATTCCAGTTTCTTTTAACTCAGTCCTTACTTCAATTAGAATCTTTTTTTAAAAAAAAAAGTTTTAAAGCTCTTTCCTTTGTCATTTTTCTTTCAGCTCATTGCTTCCCACACTTTTATGTCTCCACAAGGCACAATACAGCATGCATAAAATCTACACTAAAGAACAAAACAGACCAAGCTCTCTTTGGAGTCCATTATCACTCTACCTGAAACTGGGAAGTTATAGTGATAGTGGATCAGCATGCTTCATTTCCTTCGGTGAAGGTATGGACATTTCCATTTTCTTGGAACTGAAACACAAACATGAGCCCACGTTCTTTTCAAGCAACTCCAATCCAGTTATTATTGTATTAAATATGTTTAAAGTTGGCAAAGTTCCTCTGAAGTCACAGGCGCCTACCACAACACTTTTCTGATGACTTCTGAGAAAGGGCAATGGATCTGATATCTTCCCAGGACACGCCTCTTCTCTTCAGGCCACAGTTCTCACTGGTCCTGCTCCACATCATTCTCAAGTGCATCTGCCTTGTCATAATGTGTCCTTGAACTGTGATCAGGTCTCTTGCTTGCCTGTATGGATATTGTTTGTTTGTTTGTTTAAAATAATTATTCTGGACCTACAAGAAGAGCAGAGATGGACTATCCCACAGGGGTAACATGGGATACCAAATGAGCAAGTTGCCCTATAGGGGAGAAGTAGAGCTCAGGCTATGAAAGCCCATTCCACCCCACACTCTTCCCTCTTCTCATTGAGACACCCACCGTCTCACCCCTTTTCCAGTGTGAACTCTACTAGTTGACTTCTTTAAGGAGACTTGAGTGGGATTTTTTGGGGGGGGGGTGACACTAATTGGCCAGCATCACATCTTTTTCATCTGCTTCACACGGTTGGGTGTTGTATGTGTGACTGGAGTGGTGTTTTTGTTTGAATTGGGCTAATTGACATTTGTTCTTGGTGGTTGAGTGGATTTTTGAAAATATCCGACTAATATTGGAGCCATAGTGGTGTTTGGACCTGTCCGGCACATCAGGGTGAACGTTGGCCAATGGGGCCGTAGTGGATATGTCAGGTTCATATACCCAAGGATCGTGGAGTGTGTGCGGAGGAGTTTATTCGGGCCTTGCTGTGTGATCACAGAGTGTGGCTGACAGCGGACTCAAGAGATGGGAGAGTTGAAATGCTTCCACCAATCCACCTCACTGCCTGGACCTCATTGATTTTGGTAAATTGGGTTGAATCATTCTGATTGCAGATTCCATAGTTATATTTTAATAAATATAACTTGTTGTCCATATTTCTTGCCTTGATTCTTCTTGGTTGTCTTGCCAATTGATTCTTGCATGGCTGCAATGCAGGTAAATATTCATATCTAGAGCCAGAGCCCCACCCCACCCCTCTTTACCTATGGCCCTGCCTGCCTTGGGAGGCTACTCATGAGTTTTATACCAGACAAGTGGTAAGACTGACTGAGAGCATTCTGGGAAGAACAATTAGGGATGCATTTCTCAAACAACTGATAAATCGGCTCCACCTCTTAGTGGGGACACATTGCAGGTGAACCGCCAAGCCTCCCCCCTCAGCATAGGGGGTGGGACTGCGTCCTGCCTTACCTTGGGGAGGCCTGGCCACGCCAGGTAGCAAGCAGCAAATCAGGTGGCTCGGGGGGCATGGCCAGGGCCAATTTAAACTACGGTGCAATGCCGAATCGCCCCTTTTCAGCCTTGCACTGCGGATCTCCTGCCCTCCCACCCAATCTACATCTGTGGGGCTCCCCCTACTGGTGGTTTACCCTTACCAGACTCCCTGCAAGGTGGACAGGAGTCAGATATAGTCTGTGGATGCCAATACCTAAGCCAATACCACTCACATTCTATACCCAATAAAGTTGTGGCCTAAATTTTTCCCATTAACATTAACCTAAAATTCTGTGTCTTTATTCTCATGGGGGTGGCTTGGGGCTTTGACATGAAACTGAGATATACTTTTTTTTTTCTGAAAGCATAGTAAAAGGTAAAGGGACCCCTGACCATTAGGTCCAGTCATGACCAACTCTGGGGTTGCGGCGCTCATCTTCCATTATTGGCCGAGGGAGCTGGCGTACAGCTTCCAGGTCAGCATGACTAAGCCGCTTCTGGCGAACCAGAGCAGCACACGGAAACGCCGTTTACCTTCCTGCTGCAGCGATATCTATTGATCTACTTGCACTTTGACGTGCTTTCGAACTGCTAGGTGGGTCAGAATCGAGTATAAACCGCATCCATAAATAAGCAAATGGACTACATTAGGAATGATCTGTCCGAAAGATTTCTAAAGTCTTGGCCTGCTATTTCTCACAGGCTATACATATCAGGAAAAAATGCATTGCCTTATTGTGCTTTACTTGTAAAGGGTTTATTGTTAAACCAATTAACTGTGTGTTTCTTTTCAGCATTAAACATTACAAGTAACCTTTAATTTAGAATGGGGAGCTGGACCCTATTTATCTAGTTGCACATTGACATGCTTTTGAACTGCTAGCTTGGCAGGAGCAGGGACCGAGCAACGGGAGCTCACCCCGTCGTGGGGATTCGAACCTCCGACCTTCTGATCGGCAAGCCCTAGGCTCTGTGGTTTATCCCACAGCGCCACCCGCATCCCACCTGAAAAGTAGAAGAATTTCCTGCTGGTAAAGTAAGTCCTAAGCTTTAATGGTATTTGTTTCAGTTCTGTGCTGCATATCAGGCTCCAAGTTTATTTAGGCACACTAAAAATAAAATATGCTGATGATAGACTCTTGTTTGATTCCGTGGTAGCAAATCACAATCTCTTTTACTCAAGAACTGTTCCACAAAAGACAGTAGTACATCGTGGCCAATTATTTTATATTATCATTGTGAGAATAACATGCAAATTACTTTTGTAAAAGTTATCTAGCGCTTCTCAGATATCAAATCTAAATGGTTGGGGCAGTAACAAATATTCTGGCTGAATGATGAGGGAAGATTCCAAGATGGTGTTTCTCAGCCAGAATAAATCAATCTGTTTGAAGGGGGGAAAATGTGTTCAGATTTATAAAGCTTTGTATCTGACATTTTATCCTCCTTGCAAGAATTATGGTGGCCATGTTGACAGGACTGACAGAATAGCAATATTTAATACCAGTTGGGTCTGTTTTCTAACTTGTTTTATCTGGAAGTTTCTTTTATCTGTTTCAAACTTAACCCTCTCTTTCAAGTGATCCTAGTGCACTGTAATTTCCCGAGGTAACATGGGATTTTGTTGCCATAGTAATCTATTTTGGTTTAGGCTTAAAACTAGAATTCTAGAAATTATGAAAATTGTGGTGTTGCTTGCTTGCTTGCTTGATAAGTTGTTATGCTTTGTATGAAACTTTCTTTTTTGCTTTAATAAAGAATAATAATCAAATTGAACTTTTCTCCAGTAAACTATGCCAAGAATGTGCATCTCCGTAGGGTCACAAAACTTACATCTTGGCTGGGTCTCCTGCTGCTCCCTGCCTTGCTGGCTTTTTTTCCACCTGGTCTGGGAGAGCAGGGCCCTGATTGACTCCAGCTACAAAAGCTGAGGCTACTGAAGATTCCAGGTACCATATTGGCTGTGAGTCCTGGAAGACCTGCTCCCTACCTTGCAGGTCTTTTTCATCTGGCCTGGGAGGGCGGGACTGTCTTGACACCAGCTACAGAAGCTGAGACTGCTGAACAGACTTGGACTGGGGTGTTGTTTGGGAGGTGTTGCTGTTGTTGCTGCTGGTTTTATTTTTTTATCTCAGCCTATCAAGTCTCTAAAAGAGACGCGGGTGGCGCTGTGGGTTAAACCACAGAGCCTAGGGCTTGCCGATCAGAAGGTCAGCGGTTCGATTCCCTGCGACGGGGTGAGCTCCCGTTGTGCGGTCCCCGCTCCTGCCCACCTAGCAGTTCGAAAGCATGTCAAAGTGCAAGTAGATAAATAGGTATCGCTCTGGCGGGAAGGTAAACGACCTTTCCGTGTGCTGCTCTGGTTCAACAGAAGCGGCTTTGTCATGCTGGCCACATGACCCGGAAGCTGTACGCCGGCTCTCGGCCAATAAAGCGAGATGAGCGCCGCAACCCCAGAGTCGGACAAGACTGGACCTAATGGTCAGGGGTCCCTTTACCTTTACCTATCAAGTCTCTCCATGAACTTTCTTGTGAAGCTGATGGTGAGGTCCCCATTTCACTAGCTCTTAACCATAGAATGAATATGTACCACTGTCCTATGAAATCATTATTCATGTTTCTTTGTCTTGTTGTTTGTACTTGGTTTGCCAGTCTTTCTGTTTGACCATGTTACAATTTTCCATCCTTGAAATGTTCTTTCATTTCAATTTTCCCATTTCTTCTTGTTGCCTGTCCAGCTACAGCTAATAACATGGATAACATCTCTTTGTGTTGCATATCTGAATTCTGATATTCAAATATTCAAAGCCATTGCTTGGGAAGGATCTGCAAATTAGCTATTACAAAGAAATACAACATGACTTTGGTTCATCCCCTTTCCCAAAGAGTTGTAGCGTGTATGTGTGGGGCGGGTATTGTTATGTACCGGTATATCCCCACCAATTCACAGAGAGTTTAGGAGTTACAGAGCTGAGTTTCATTTTGGATGAGAGAACAATGGAGTCAGTGGTTTGTGCCCCCCCCCCTGAAGTCTGTTTATTTGTCAATGGTCATTCAGAGCATGCTAGAAGAGACAAGCACTCAGTCTCTAAAGTAGCATCTGTTTTCCCCAAAGCAAACAGCTTCCACTTAGAGCTCCTCAAGGCTCTTTCTTCCAACCAGCTGCAAATCACAGAGCTGCTTCTGTCACTAGCAGTGTTTTGACACTCATTAAACTGCTTTTCTCTGCTACATACACACAGATATCAGATCTCGTCCACACCCTCGCTGGAAGGCGGGGCTCGCTGGCTAAGGTCGCTTCAAAACTTCATGGAAACTTTCCCAGGTTAGCGTGCATGGAAAACACATCAGCTAATCAGCAGCAAATCACCAAAAATATAAAAGCCAGGCCTTTATAAATCAGTGAAAGAATAAAACTTTGAATGAACAAAATCCTTGTTGCCTTTTTCACATCATAGTGCTGAGTGACTGGATAGTGACTGGAGAGATAATTTCTATTTGTGCACCTTTTTGGGGGTGGCTTGCAGATCATGTTAGGGCATGGGTCGACAAACTAAGGCCCGAGGGCCGGATCCAGCCCAATTGCCTTCTGGATCCGGCCCGCCAATGGTCCGGGAATTGCTGCGTGGATCTGATTCTGATCGTTCGGGCTGCACCATTTCCCCCCCTCGCCCCCCCCCCCCACAATCCCTCCTCCTGGCTTCTCCCCGTCCTGCCTAGAGGAGGAAGAGGGCTTGGCTTTGTTGGTTCCAGCCCCTCTCCAGAGCCCTTTCACTCATCGTCCCGCCGCCACCGCCAGCCCCTGCCATTGGCAAGACACAGGAGCCGTGATTGGCTGAACGCCCCTCTCGAGCGGCCGCCATTTAAAGCAGTCTCTCTCCGGAGCCCTTTCGCCTGCTGCTCATTGTCCCTCCTTCATTCCCCCCCCCCAAAAAAATATAGTCCGGCCCCCCACAAGGTCTGAGGGACAGTGGACCGGCCCCCTGCTGAAAAAAATTGCCAACCCCTGTCTTAGGGGGTAAGAATTAAGAGTGAGGAAATGTTTTCTGCCAGAGGGTCACACTTCCTTCTGGGCAGTCTTTCAGGGTGCTCAATCACATGCCAATAGCCGATGGGGTCAAAGAAAAAAGTGAGTGGAGGAACAAAGGGAATTGTTATCGTTGTAGATAAGGTTAGTTTCTATATACAGCTCTTTCTATCTTCCATGCAGGCAAACAAGAGGCATTATCAGACTTCAAGGCTACATTCCAACCAGGCAAAAATACTCAAGGCTGGTGAGGGGTGTGGCCCGGAGGCTCCTCCCACCTTCCTTAATTCTTAATGGCAGCTAAGAAAAACGAACATACATACAGTAATAATAGCACAGGATCTACATCCCAGTCATTTCAAACCTACCTACTTATAAGCAACTTTCGTCTTCTCTTCTAGCTGTGAAAGCTTCTATAGCAATCAATAACATTTCTCCTGGTTAAAGGGTTCTTTAACTGATTTGGATTGTTTAAATGCCACCGGTGCTTTTTCATTAAGTTGACTGTTGTCCCTGAGATGTGTCAAGTCACACTATCTGCAGAATTATCACCACAGTGAAGCTTTCCTGAGATGGCATGTTTACTCCAGATATTCTCATCACCTACAGGATAGCAAGATACAGGGATATGGTGTGCAAGCTCCCTCCCTCCCTCCCTCTCTCTCTTTTTCATTATGTCTAGAATACTATTTATTTATTTATTTATTTATTTATTTATTTATTTATTTATTTATTATTTTTTGGCTGCAGAGTTGAAGCCTTGCAGAGTTCAGTCCAAAGGCCTGGAAGCTATCAGACAGCTTTGTTTTCAATAGATTTGCATCCGTTTTTGGTAGTTTGCCTTTTTTCTTCTGCAAAGCTGCAAAACAACATTAGTTGTTGCAAAATATGACAAAAGGATCACATCCTTCACACACTCCTCTGGTAAACTTGCATAGGATCAAGCTACACAATTTGTTTTATATATTCAAAATTACAAATGCACATTCCACACTGTCTAGAGCAATGGTTCCCAAACGCTGCCTTCCCCTCACGCCATTCAAAAGCTGCTGAGCGTCTAAACCAGGTTTTCTCAATCTAGGGCACCTGAGCTTGATCACTCCAAGCTCAGACCACATGTTCAAAAACTTTTGCCATATTTTGCAACCCAGGATTTCTGCCTGTGCTTTCTGCTGCTGTATGGAAAAATGCATGAATCTGACATTTGGAAACTTTGTATGGAAATCTGTATGGAAAATTTGTATGGAATCTGACATTTGGAAACTTTGTATAGACCATTGTATGGTCTATTCTATGCTAAGGGGGGGGCATAAAGATGAAATAGTGTATGTGACTTTAAACAGGATATTTAAAAAGTCAAACAGCCTGTATTCCTGTGCTTTACTTTGCTGCACATTTTGTGTTTTAAAACCTCTGCTGCCCCCCCCCCCCCCGAAAAGCATTCTGCTTTGTGTTTGGATCTGTGAATCCAATGAATTCTTCTTTATTTAACCATCATAACTGACAGGGATTTGGCATTGTGAGACCTGGGTTCAAACCCTAGTTAGCCATTGAGTTTGCTGCGCAGGACATTCCTGTGAGGTAGGTTAGATTGATAGGGTAAAGGTAAAGGACCCCTCTGACAACCTAGCAGTTCGAAAGCACGTCAAAGTGCAAGTACATAAATAGGTACCGCTCCGGCGGGAAGGTAAACGATGTTTCTGTGCGCTGCTCTGGTTCTCCAGAAGCAGCTTAGTCATGCTGCCCACATCACCCAGAAGCTGTCTACGGACAAATGGTGGCTCCCTTGGCCAGTAAAGCGAGATGAGCATGACAACCCTAGAGTAATCTGCAACTGGACTTAACAGTCAGCGGTCCCTTTACCTTAAAGGACCCCTGGACAGTTAAGTCCAGTCAAAGACGACTATGGGGTGCGGAGCTCATCTCGTTTTTAGGCCAAGGGAGCCATCATTTGTCCACAGACAGCTTTCTGGGTCACGTGGGCAGCATGACTAAACCACTTAGGACTCAACAAGACACCATGACAGAAGCCAGAGCACACGGAAATGCCGTTTACCTTCCCGCCACAGCGGTACCTATTTATCTACTTGCACTGGCGTGCTTTTGAACTGCTAGGTTGGCAGGAGCTGGGACAAAGCAGTGGGAGCTCACCCTGTCATGGGGATTCGAACTGCTAACCTTCCGATCAGCAAGCCCAAGAGGCTCAGTGGTTTAGACCACAGCACCACACGAGTCCCAGAGACCGAGAAGGGATTACTCGATACCTCCCTTTTATGGCATTGTGGGGCAGAGTGTTGGTTTAGGGCTGATGAGATCCCAGTTTGAATTCATATTTAAGAAGCTGCTGTGCTCTCTTAGTCAAACCCACCTCATGGAATTTGTCTTGATGATAAATTGGATAATCTTACGGATGTCATCCTATGATGAAAGACAAGATGCAAATGTGGCAGAGACACCATCGCACCACCATTTTTGGCAACCGGAATCACGGCAAATGTCTGCTTAAACTGCAAGCTAAGTGCATTGTGAAGCAATCACACATCTGCTTCAGCCCATGTAAAACTCAGCACAGATATACTCATTTGGATAATGTTGCAAGAGCAAGGTGACTAAAATATTTCACAGGGGAATAGATCGTAAAAAGTTGCTAGCTAGTCACAGTTCAGTGCAGACACAATATTTCTGCTTAATAGTTAACATCTTGTAGAAACCATTTCCATGTTACAGGCAAGAAGCCAGTTCATATATTCAGTCATTGACACTCTTTGTGTGGCAGAATCCACCCTATGAACAGGGCTGCCTGTTCAAAGCCCTTGCATTGTACATAAGTTCACAGGAATGATGGAGGGAAGCACACACATCCACTCTGCTTTGCAAAGATGATGAATAGCAATGCACATTCATGAACTAGGAGGAGGGAGAGAGGTAAAGGTAAAGGTACCCCTGACTGTTAGGTCCAGTCGCGGACGACTGGGGCTGCGCGCTGTAACGACAAAGGCCTTGGCAACCAAGACCCTTTCTGTAAACCCTCTAACTCTTGAGAGTCTTCTAAAACAATAAGAGATAGGTCCTTTCCAGCCTTTAACCGTGACCAGGTACGCTTTTATTTCCTGAGCTATATGAGAAACTCCCCCTTGTGTCCAGAAACAGGGGTCTAACCTCTATAGAACCCCTCGTGACAAGCTCGCCTCTTCCCTGAGGTAACTTAGTGACAACCTGGGTCTTTTCTCCCTTTTTAGCCCTCTCAGCGACCTTCGTACTCACTACCTTTCCGTTCCTTATTGCGGGAAAGTATAGTCTTTTGAAGGGTATCCCCCACCTGGGCCTTTCATGTACTTTGGCTGGACAGTAATTCAGACGACTTTCATGTTTGGCACTTTAAAGATGTAATTTATTTATTGTTTGAAATCGTAATGGTTGCAGTCAGGCTTAGCGTGTACAGACTTAATTTTCAGAGTAAATATCTTTGTTTTTATACATATAACCGATAACAATACATCTCCCTAACCTATTCCTACTCCCTCAGCCTCTTCTCCTACACCACCCCACACTCCCTATCCCAAAACCCCTCTCAACTGCCAGAACTGCCACACACACTCCTCCAACCTTCAACTGCCCCTCCCATAATGGATGTTCAGTCAGTTCAGGCTTGAGACTGATTTAACCCTTGATGGGTCGGGTTAAAAATAAATAAATTGTAACACACAGTGCAAAAACGTTACACACGCTCATCTCGCTCTATAGGCCGAGAGAGCCGGCGTTTGTTTGCAGACAGTTTCCGGGTTATGTGGCCAGCATGACTAAGCCGCTTCTGGCGAAACCAGAGCAGTGCACAGAAATGCCGTTTACCTTCCCACCAGAGCGGTGCCTATGCAAACGCTCACCTAACAAATGCTTTCCTTGAGATGCTTTGTGTTTGGTAGAGGGGGACTTGTGCTTATTCTTTCCCACTCTAGAATGATGGGTAGCCACTACTGATTGGGAATTTACTGCAAGTTGGCTTTGATATACTTGGTCAATGCTGCCATTTACTGTTATGTGTTGGTGCTGATGGCTAATTGTCACTGCAGCCATAATGCATGGTTCAGCTCTGAGGGAAAGAGGTGATTATGATATGCTTGGTTTCAATAAAATTTCTAATGTTGTCAAGCAGCTGAATTCACAACAGTTGTAGAACACGGTTAATATCCTCTCTGCTTAACTTCTTAAAATATTTCATTTTTGGTCTTTTCTTCACCCATTATTCAGCCACTCTGCACAGTTTTGCTCCAGCATCTGTTTCATCTGCAATTACAACGGAGCGAAGTGACAGAAATCCTTCCTTTAACAAATTTCATGAAGTAGAGAAGGACATATGTAAATTTCAGTTTTGCGCACCTGGTAAAATGTAATGGGAAAATATTTGAATTGCTGCTAAAGGCAGCATTAGACGGTCCTTTTAATATGTTATTTTAGCAAATTAGGGAAAGATAAACAGATGCTTATGTGTGGGATCATTTATACACAGATGGGTTACATTTTCACTGTATATAAAATGTTTTGCTTGTGTGCCATTGCTGACACATTGCTGATGTCTAACCTATCAGCTAGCATAGTAATTGAATTCTGTACAGGATTTAAGCTGCTGGAATGATGGGTTGAGTGCTTCCACAATAGCCGTCTTCCTGCTCCCCACTTTTTATATATGCAGTGACTTTCTGCTCCATTTTTGTTGCTTTCTTCTCCTTCGTTGCTGCTAGTGCCTCCTTGTCACTAGACACTTCTCAGCCATGGTAAGGAGGGAGGCAACGTAAAATTAGCAGCTAGTCTGTTAAAAGATAGGGTCATTTTGTCCAGGTCAGCTTTCTATAACTCGGTGCCCTTCAAATGATTTGCACTACAACTCCCATTAACCCCAACCATTATGCTCAATATTCAAGAATGATGGGATTTGTGGTCAGTGATGGACCTTGGGGTCTCAAATTTCAGTGGCCCCCTGTGCGATGCCATCCCCTGACCTATCGCCTTCAGTTCTGCATCGTAGTTGCAGCACCCCCTGTGATGCCCTTGAGGCTCTGCACCCAGGGCGACCAAACTGGCCATGCTCCTCTAAATTCACCTCTGCTGTAGTCCAACAACATCTTGGTTGAGAAGGTATGGTTTAGGTTGTGATCTGGAGACTCTAACTATAGAAGTGTGGTCTAGAAACTCCAATAAAGGTAAAGGTAGCCCTGACCATTAGGTCCAGTCGCGGACGACTCTGGGGTTGCGCGCTCATCTCGCTCTATAGGCCGAGGGAGCTGGTGTTTGTCCGCAGACAGCTTCTGGGTCATGTGGCCAGCATGACTAAGCCGCTTCTGGCAAACCAGAGCAGTGCACGGAAACGCCGTTTACCTTCCCACCGGAGCGGTACCTATTTATCTACTTGCACTTGACGTATTTTCGAACTGCTAGGTGGGCAGGAGCAGGGACCGAGCAATGGGAGCTCACCCCGTCATGGGGATTCGAACTGCTGACCTTCTGATCGGCAAGCCAAAGGCTCTGTGGTTTAGACCACAATGCCACCTACATCCCAATAGTTCTCATTTTTTGATGGGAGGGAGGGCTTCCCTCAACTTTCTCTTGCGCAGGAAAGGGTGCAAGTTTGCAACCCCCTGCAATTTTGTTTCAGAATTCCTTGCCTCATCAAGCGGGGCCTAATGTTCATTACTTCCTAAAAGGAGATCAGAAGTGTTATGTGCTGCTTCCGAAAAGGAGAATAAACTACTCCTTGACTCCCGCTGCTATATATTTTATTGTTTCTTTAGCATTCTTTAATGCTTGCCCCTGAGGCAAATAGCAGCTAATTCCTCAAGCAGCACACAAAAATGGTTCTACTTCCCCAGAAATGTTGAAATGCTAAGCGCAATTAGAGCATGTTGTATGAAGTGACAAAGACTTGCTAAATGTTTTGAACAGGCTTAGGCTATGTAAGTGAATGGGTTGGAATGGCATATCTGTATTAAATATAAACTTAGGTTATACTTTCACTGGAAATGAAGCGCTTCATTACTTTGCTCTTTACATTATTCATATCATATCATAATTGAGCTCCAATGGCTTAAACCAGCACAGAAAGAATTGCATATTGTACAACATTAGATCAAGAGCTCAACTGCAATGTATGTAACTGGGAAAGTGATTTTCTACTACCGCCCAGAGGGAATTTTGGGTGGTAACTTACTACCCAACGCTTTTGTGTTAAATTAACCACAGCACAGGACTGATTCCGCTGAGAGACATTACAAAGCCCACGACTATTATATGAACTGGGGATTTGGAATAAGGTTATATCTAAAATTTCTACAACCTTTATTTTTGGTTTCTTCTATTGCATCCTTCACAAACATTTATTTATGAAACCAAATGAAGAAATAATTAATTACATTAACATGGACAATGATTTTAAGGTAGGATATGGAAAACTTTGGCCCTCCAGACATTGTTAAATTATTATTATTTTTTGTAAATTTATTTATCTGGTTTTTCAGTTTGAAGTTTTACCATCACATATCCAACATACATCATAAAAACAACATTCCAAAGAATCTCCTGGACTTCCCTCCTCCCCTTTGTGGGTCATATTGTTAATCAGTTCCTCCTGCATCTTTTATAATAATCCAAATCCTTTACATCTCCATTATATCAAAAATTCACTATTAAACTACAAGTGTTATTCCAATCCTACTAACGATTTTAACTGTTTACAATGATTGTTAAGGTAAATTATTAATTTCCCCCATTCCTTATTAAAATTTTAGTCTTCCTGATTTCTGGTTCTTCTGGTCATTTATGCCATTTTGCCATAATCCATCAACTTAATTTGCCATTCTTCTCAGGTCTCTGGCCCAGAGATGGAAAGAAGATAAGGTCCCAACCATACATCATTAAATTAGAAATGTCCATCATCCCTGACATTAGGTTTGCTGGCTGGGGATGATGGGAGTTGGAGTCAAGCAAGCGCTAAAGAGACATAGGTTCCTCTTCCATGCTTAAGGGAAATAAAATTAATCACCTAAATAGCTAACCCAAAATTGGACCCTTTTCAATGTGCGGCCATCCCTGGTAGTTTTATATGTCAAAGGAAACACTAGACTCTTAAAACCACAGATCCACTGTCTTGCTGTGACTGGAGATAGCTGCTTCTAGGCACCGAGGCCACTGAACCTCCAGTGACAATGTTGGATCCAGAAATTGTCCCAAAGCTATGGACCTGCTCCTTCCAGGGGTCTGAACCCCTGTCCAGAACAAGCCATCTCCTTGCCTCTCAGACTGAGAACTTGGAACACATAACACCTAAGTTAGATCAAATTTCAGCTTCAGTGCAGTGGCCCACATCCAGCATATCACTCTTCCAAGTAACCAATCTATTATCTGAACCTCCTCTCCTGATTTATATTGAGAGATGATCTTCTTGTCTACATATAACACAAATGTAAACTGCAAGGTTTAATCACTTTAACTGGTTGAGTGTACTTGTTTAATTGGACCTCACCTGGAATACTGTGTCCAGTTCTGGGCACCACAGTTCAAGAAGGATACTGACAAGCCGGAACGTGTCCAGAGGAGGGCAACCAAAATGGTCAAAAGCCTGGAAACGATGCCTTATGAGGAACGGCTTAGGGAGCTGGGTATGTTTAGCCTGGAGAAGAGAAGGTTAAGGGCTGATATGATAGCCATGTTCAAATACAGTGGTACCTCGCGTTAAGTATGCTTCAGGTTAAGTACGCTTCAGGTTAAGAACTCCGCTAAGAACAGAAATCGTGCTTTGGTGGCGCAGTGGCAGCAGGAGGTCCCATTAGCTAAAGTGGTGCTTCAGGTTAAGTACGCTTCAGGTTAAGAACGGACCTCCGGAACGAATTAAGTACTTAACCCGAGGTACCACTGTATATAAAAGGATGTCATATAGAGGAGGGAGAAAGGTTGTTTCGGAGCGGACACGGAGCAATGGATTCAAACTACAAGAAAGAAGATTCCACTTAAACATTAGAAAGAACTTCCTGACAGCAAGAGCTGTTCGACAGTGGAATTTGCTGCCAAGGAGTGTGGTGGAGTCTCCTTCTTTGGAGGTCTTTAAGCAGAGGCTTGACAACCACCTGTCAGGAATGCTTTGATGGTGTTTCCTGCTTGGCAGGGGGTTGGACTGGATGGCCCTTGTGGTCTCTTCCAACTCTATGATTATATTAATTGATGGGATACAAAATAGTAGGGGCATTTTAACTGAAGATTGACAATTTAAGGTACACTTTCTTATTTTAAATACAATGTAGTATTTAAAATATACAATGTAGTAGTAGGAGCCGACATGTCCTTTCCTTATAACAATGTGATTTAGCCTTCATCCTTAGATTTCTCAAAATGGCAACTATATTGATGTGTTTTCATGGATAGAGAAACCATGCAGAGATGCTTTCACACTAACGATTCTTCTTTTAGCCCTGAGAAGGATGGAAGCCTGACTATGAGCCCATTTACAATTTTATTTGCATCCTTGGTGGCATCTTCCCTAGCTACACATGGCATTAGTTATCTCGCTTAAGTCTTACATTTAGGGATGGGGAGTTCACAGGGCCCCAATCTGTATTGGGACACACACCACACACACACACACACACACACACAGAGAGAGAGAGAGAGAGAGAGAGAGAGAGAGAGAGAGAGAGTTGGTTTTAACTCTCTGCCCCCATTGTGGGACTGATCTGGAACAGAACTCCTGTGGCTGCAGTTTGCATCACCCAGAAACTTAACATCAAAGGTTAGAGGGACCAATTCTTTGCAGTTTTGAATTGACTGCCACCTTACAGAATGTAGAGCAAAAATCAAAGAAGTGTAAAACATGCCTGGGTCCACACAGCCTTATGAAAGTAGAATGAAACTATATGGGAAAGATGCATACTGCACACATTTAAATGTTCAGTACTGTGAGAAACAACGAGAAACCCTTGCATAATGGAGCTTTCAAACTTAACGTTGTTTTTGTTTATGAAAAGATCATTGCACAAATTATACTCAAATGTCGGCTAGACTTTAAAATGTCATTCCAGTAGTTTAGGACAAAATTGCAAACCAGCCATTTTCAATCTGTTGAAGAAGAAGAAGAAAGAAAGAAACACCTCAGGAGCCCTGAAATGATACAAACGTAACGAGTAAAGAAAATATGTATTCTCAATGTAATATTGAACAAAAAGATTGTGGCTCTAAAGGTAAAGGGACCCCTGGCCATTAGGTCCAGTCGTGTCCAACTCTGGGGTTGCGGCGCTCATCTCGCTTTATTGGCTGAGAGCTGGCGAACAGCTTCCGGGTCATGTGGCCAGCATGACAAAGCTGCTTCTGGCAAACCAGAGCAGCGCACGGAAACGCCGTTTACCTTCCCGCCAGAGCGGTTCCTATTTATCTACTTGCACTTTGACGTGCTTTCGAACTGCTAGGTTGGCAGGAGCAGGGACCAAGGTACGACTGTATTGTACAACTTTACAAGCATTATTTACAAGAGTCTCTTGCTATGTTTCAGCTCAGCTAGTAAAGCTTCAAAAAGAATAAGAATAAGAATGATGGCACATTAGTTCACAATGCATATTCATTTGAAATAAAACCTTGTCTTGTAGTGTTGTAGTGTTAAGATTACTTGATTTTTTTAAAAAAAATAAAAGGGTTACAAACTGTGAATGTAATACAAGAAGGCAGATTGAAATTCAGGCTGCATCCCAAACACAGTTTGCTGGGAAGAAGCCCCATTGAACTCTGTGGGACTTTCTTTTGCATAAACATGCACTGGGGACACCTTAAACATCCCAATGTATGGTTTTATTAGAATGAGTAGAATAAACAAAGGAAACTAATAGAGGGTAAAGAATACTAATAGATGCTCTAGGTTGTCAAATCAAACAATGCTTTCCAAGGGCAGGGGGAAGAGGCATTTCAACTCTGTTTCATCAGAAGAATTGGATCAGGCCTACTCATAACATTGCATGATGATCCTGCACTGACGGTTTAAAGTAAGGGTCTCCATACTTTTTGGGTTTGTGGGCTTATTTACAAACTAGAGAAACTATTGTGGACACCACAGACACACTCCACAACCATCACCATGCACAGATCCATCTTACCCATAGAGGCTAGTGGTGCAGGGCGCCGGGGCGCCAAGTTCTGGAGGGTGCCAGGCGAGAGTCCGGGGAACACTGGACGAGCAGAGGCCCGCTCGCTCGGTGTGCTGCCTGCCGTGACCACTGCAGTACGAAGCATCCAGCTGAGCAGGGAGGCGCCGTGTCCAGCCTCCGCCTCTTCCCTGCTGGAGGAGCCGTCCTCCACCCTCTGCCAGCCTCCTTCAGCCCTAACAAAACGTCGACAATTCTGGGAAAGGGGGGGGGGCGCCGGAGGGATCTTTGCACCACGGCTCCGGATATGCTTAAGATGGCCCTGACCATGCATTAAAAAAGGTAAAGGTAAAGGACCCCTGACAGTTAAGTTCAGCGCTTTACAGGCCGAGGAGTTGCAGCGCTTTACAGGCCGAGGGAGCCGGTGTTTGTCCGCAGACAGTTTTTCCGGGTCATGTGGCCAGCATGACTAAGCCGCTTCTGACACAACGGAACACTGAAACCAGAGCAGTGCACAGTAACGCCGTTTACCTTCCAACCGCAGCGGTACCTATTTATCTACTTGCACTGGTGTGCATTCGAACTGCTAGCTTGGCAGAAGCTGGGACAGAGCAACAGGAGCTCACTCCGTTGTGGAGATTCGAACTGCCGACCTTCCGATCAGCAAGCCCAAGAGGCTCAGTGTTTTAGACCACAGTGCCACCCCCGTCCCTACATACAATACGTGTCCCTGCATACATACACCATGCATACAACATGCTAAAACAGAGGGCTTTCAGGACTAATTTTGCCAGGGGGTGGGACTTTGTGGGAGCTGGGGGAGGTCTCTGTGGGTGAATACACACCAAGAGGGGCTGCATTGCTGACCTGTCCTTTTGGTAACACACAAACAAAAAAGAGAGTTGGCTTTTTAAAAAAGAAGGTATGATTTGAGTGCTATTCCCTTGTTGCACTGAACAGAAGTATTTTGCAGTGGTGGGTGAATGGAACAATTAATTACATTTTCATTTATTTAGCAGAATGCAGTTAATTTAAATTGGTAAAAGTACCATGAAACACATATTTGCAGTTCTTTGTTTTATTTATTTTGCTGTTAAGTCAATTATGTTTTACAGAATCCACTAGAAGTCATTTATGACAGTGTACAATAATTGGGAGAATAGCTTTAATTACAACTTCCACTTAAGAGAACACTTCACTTAACAGAAAAGTCTCACTGCTTTTTTTTGTAAACAGGCTTTGGAGTTTCAGCATGGGCAAATGGGCTGCTTAACGGAAGTCAGTTTCAGTTTCACTGTTTGGTTTCAAGACGTCCTGAATGAACATAGCATAAAATAATAGAACAAAATTAACAGTATTTCCCTAAGAGCTTTCCCTGAACTTTATGGCTTGGAATTGGATCCAAAGACCCATGCAAATAGTAGCATGCACCCAAGGGAGCGTTGGACAAGTTTCTTGAGGAATGCCACCTGGAAAACCTTTTTTTAAAAAAATAAAATAAACGGAGTGGCGTTTATAGTACAGGATGAGGAATGGAGAGGGAGAGAGAGAGAGCGACAGAGAGACAGAGAGAGAGGGAGGAGATGAGATCCAAATCCCATTGGGCCTTCTCTAAGTGAGCAATTCAGAGTTCAGCTTAGAAGTGCTTCCAGACATGTATTTCTTGTGAGATGAGTACTGCTCATGCATCCAAGTATTTCACACCATCTGCATGACATCACTGGCATCAAAATGCTTTCTGATATCCCTACCACCTATTTACCTTGTCTGTAGAAATTCCAATAAGTTAAAATGCCAGCAACTAAACACCTGTTGTCAACTACTCGTCTGATATAGTGGAATGACTCATTTGCAGTATTTGAGCTCTCTAACTGCCCGATTCAAGTACTTGATGTATTTGAAATTAATTGGAAAGACATCTGTTTAGAGGAGAGATGGGGAACCTCTTTAGAATCAACACTGCATTGCAAAAGTTCCAGTTACAGGTAGGTAGCCGTGTTGGTCTGTCATAGTCAAAACAAAATAAAAAATAAAAAAATTCCTTCCAGTAGCACCTTAGAGACCAACTAAGTTTGTTCTTGGTATGAGCTTTCGTGTGCATGCACACTTCTTCAGATATGTATCTGAAGAAAAGCTGATGAAGTATATAAAGTTGATGAAGTATATAATCTGATTGAAAGCTAGGTTCCAATCTGCATATATATCTTTGGGACTGGTGAATTGGGTAGGGTTGCTTCAAAATGTGGATTGAATAGTTTTCTTACTCCATCTCTAGAACAGTTTATGCTAAGAGTTTATTCTTATTGATAGCCAAATTTTAGAAATGTGGCTTAAATTGCATGAAACAGATGCCTTTTATTTTTTATATTGCAACACTTAATTTAACACACCATTCAATACACTTTGAAACAGCTCCAAAAGATGTAGCAAACGTTTCCAGCTGAAGTGTAGCTCTTCAGTGGTCTTCTGAAGAAATACAACCACTTTGCTTTCCTCCTTAGTTTCAAATATGAATTTTGCAGTAGTGAGCTGACTCTGAGTCACAGTGGCATTTTGCTTAAGGTTAAAAACACCTGAGAAGAGTTAAGTACTTGAATCTCTTGGGAAAACTTATTGCCTTGGCTGGCAAATATTCTTGTCCCCTTCAGGCTATACTTCCTGATTCTGTTTGTTTTCCCAACACCATCATCAAATGCACAGCACAATCCAATATTGTTCACAAATTTGCCATCGAAGTTGAAATCTAGCTTTAGAGAGTACTTCACATTTTGCTTTGGTCAGTGATTTTAATCCATTTAAAAGACCTCATTCTGAGTATAAATGGTTCCCATCACGGAAAGGTGATATTGTTATTTTATCATACATGCCATCAGCAAAACTGCAGTGTTAAAACTGTGCACGAAGGAGGTTTCTCAGCACATATCTGGGTGTATGAAAGCCTGCTCTCTGAAAAACATTAGACGCCATGCACCAATGCAGTTATCCTTCAATGATTTCCACGCAGCAGCCTGTGCACAGTCTTCTGTCCAGCACAATGTTTATCCACAGCATCTTCTCCTCTCCTGTTCTCATTGTTCTCTGGTTTGGGGAGACAATATGCCAATATAAACTATATATTGGCAATATGCCAATATAAACTATAGGAGTGTCTCCACCCCCATCGATCTACCTGGAAACTGAGGTCCAGCGCTGAGGGCCTTCTAGGGGTTCCCTCACTACGAGAAGCCAAGTTACAGGGAACCAGGAAGAGGGCCTTCTCGGTAGTGACACCCACCCTGTGGAATGCCCTCCCACCAGATGTCAAAGAGAACAACAACTACCAGACTTTTAGAAGACATCTGAATGCAGCAGAGCTTTTCCAGGTACCTGTTACTGTCTGGCCCAAAGGAGGTGGCAGAACCAATGGTAGCTTGCTGTCACTTGTCTGAAAGCATTTTGAGGATAAAATTGCTTGCGTCCACAGGGATCTTGACTTTGCTGTTACAGTCGATGAATCTCAAAGGGTGTCCAGAGCTTAGTCTCGTCCTGTTGTATTGGATGAGTTTCAATTAGTAAGGCTTGAGGATGCAGAGAAGGTGCTTTGGTTGTTCAGAGAACCACTTATGCTATCTAAGTAAGTATCTATCTAAGTAATTATCTAGGTAAATACTGGCCATTTGCCAACCTTCCCTTCTTGGGCAAGGTTCCTGAGCAGGTGGTCCTGGACCAGATCCAGGTGCTCTTGGAGGAAACTGATTTTCTAGATCCATTTCAGTTTAGACCTAGTTTTGGCACAGAAACTGTCTTGGTTACCCTGCATGGTGACCTTTGTTCAGGAGAGTGACAGGGGAAATATGTCCTTGTTAATTCTCCTTGACCTTTCAGTGGTTTTCAATACCATCAAGCATGGAATCAGTCTAGAGCGGCTTTCTGAGTTGGGGGTAGGTGGCACTATTTTGTGGTGCTTCTGGTCCTACTTGGATAGTCGTTCCCAGATGGTGATGCTTAGGGAGTGCTTTTTTCACCCCTGTGGAGTTCCTCAGGGATCAATTTTATCGCCTATCCAAGGAGGCTTTTGCTTTAGGAGACTTAGTTGGGTCAGAATCGAGTATAAACCACATCCATAAAGAAGCAAATGGACTACATTAGGAATGATCTGTCTGAAAGATTTCTAAAGTCTTGGACTGCTATTTCTCACAGGCTATAAAGGTAAAGGGACCCCTGACCATTAGGTCCAGTCGTGTCCAACTCTGGGGTTGCGGCACTCATCTCGCATTACTGGCCGAGGGAGCCGGCGTACAGCTTCTGGGTCATGTGGCCAGCATGACAAAGCTGCTTCTGGTGAGCCAGAGCAGCACATGGAAACGCAGTTTACCTTCCCGCCGGAGCGGTACCTATTTATCTACTTGCACTTTGATGTGCTTTCGAACTGCTAGGTGGGTCAGAATCGAGTATAAACCACATCCATAAACAAGCAAATGGACTACATTAAGAATGATCTGTCTGAAAGATTTCTAAAGTCTTGGACTGCTATTTCTCACAGGCTATACATATCAGGAAAAAATGCATTGCCTTATTGTGCATTACTTGTAAAGGGTTTATTGTTAAACCAATTAACTGTGTGTTTCTTTTCAGCATTAAACATTACAAGTAACCTTTAATTTAGAATGGGGAGCTGACCTTGGATTTTCCTATGTGTCTTTTGGAAGCAAAAACAAAAAACAAAAATGATTTCCACTCACTCTGAAAGGTTTCATCAAGCTTTCCACTAGTTTCCTTTGCTTTAGGCAATGCGAAAACCTTTCTTTCCCCCTTATAATTGTTCCTAATTTTACTGCACCGGCTAAAAAGAAGCATAGCTGCTAGCGTTATTTTCTTAGGTATATGCCACTGTGCTGATCAGTAGCTGAAAACCAATTTGTATTTTAATTATGCTGCTTAAAAATGACCTTGCAGAAACACATTCTTTTCAAGATATGAGAGAGAAACAGTAAATAGTTTCTCCTAATCCAGTAGGAGAGAGAGAACAAAAATAGAGTTGGCTCCCCACCCCAAGCAATGTATTTTCCAGACTAATTCAGTGTGGTTGCTTTAGTCTTGATACAACAAATTAAACCAAATTTCATTCATCCATTTATTTGATTCAATATTCTTATCTGACCAGGAAGATAGTGATTTGGAGGTCTTTGACACCCTTGTCATGGTCAGGTCATTTTATCAAAATGTTTAGAATTGCAGGCGATTGTACTAGATCAGGGGTAGGCAACCTAAGGCCCGTGGGCCGGATGCGGCCCAATTGCCTTCTCAATCCGGCCCGCGGACGGTCCGGGAATCAGCGTGTTTTTACATGAGTAGAATGTGTGCTTTTATTTAAAATGCATCTCTGGGGTATTTGTGAGGCATAGGAATTCGTTCATTTCCTCCCATAAAATATAGTCCGTCCCACCACATGGTCTGAGGAACGGTGGACTGGCCCATGGCTGAAAAAGGTTGCTGACCCCTGTACTAGATGAACTTTGTGGTCCTTTCCAACTCAACAATTCTATTATTCTAAGTGTGGATAATAATAATAATAATAATAATAATAATAATAATAATAATAATAATAATAATTTATTATTTATACCCCGCCCATCTGGCTGGGTTTCCCCAGCCACTCTGGGCAGCTTCCAACAGAACATTAAAATACAATAATCTATTAAACATTAAAAGCCTCCCTAAACAGGGCTGCCTTCAGATGTCTTCTAAAGGTCTGGTAGTTGTTTTCCTCTTTGACATCTGGTGGGAGGGCGTTCCACAGGGAGGGTGCCACTACCGAGAAGGCCCTCTGCCTGTTTCCCTGTAACTTGGCTTCTCGTAGTGAGGGAACTGCCAGAAGGCCCTCGGCACTGGACCTCAGTGTCCGGGCAGAATGATGGGGGTGGAGACACTCCTTAAGGTATACTGGACCGAAGCCATTTAGGGCTTTAAAGGTCAGCACCAACACTTTGAACTGTGCTCAGAAATGTACTGGGAGCCAATGTAGGTCTTTCAAGACTGGTGTTATGTGGTCTCGGCGGCCGCTCCCAGTCACCAGTCTAGTTGCTGCATTCTGGATTAGTTGTAGTTTCTGGGTCACCTTCAAAGGTAGCCCCACGTAGAGTGCATTGCAGTAATCCAAGCGAGAGATAACTAGAGCATGCACCACTCTGGCGAGACAGTCTGCGGGCAGGTAGGGTCTCAGCCTGCGTACCAGATGGAGCTGGTAGACAGCTGCCCTGGATACAGAATTAACCTGCGCCTCCATGGACAGCTATCAGTCCAGAATGACTCCCAGGCTGTGCACCTGGTCCTTCAGGGGCACAGTTACCCCATTCAGGACCAGGGAGTCCTCCACACCTACCCGCCTCCTGTCCCCCAAAAACAGGATGAGCCCTGAGAATGCTGGAAAGAGTCATTCCAACTCTCTTTTAGCTGATGGTTCTGGCCACTGATGCCACAGTCATTAATACTGTGGTAATCATTTACACACTTACATGAGAACAAGGCCATCTGAAAGCAGCCCTGTTTAGGGAAGCTTTTAATGTTTAATAGATTATTGTATTTTAACATTCTGTTGGAAGCCGCCCAGAGTGGCTGGGGAAACCCAGCCAGATGGGCGGGGTATAAATAATAAATTATTATTATTATTATTATTATTATTATTATTATTATTATCCCATTGAACTTTATGGAACTTAACATTTGGGTGGAGATGCATAGGATCCCTCTGTAAAAAGTCTTGTTAATAGATGCTTAATAGATCTTTGACATAGCTGGGGTTGGGGATGTAATGTGACCTGAGCCCAGCTGAAACAGAAAACAGCTGGCTGAGCCTAAGCTGTTCATTTTGGCAGATCCTGTCATGGGATTTTATAAAAATATTTATAAAATATTTCATTGAAGCTTCTAGGTTTGAGTCATTTCACCATGTAATTCTATAAGCTACTTTGTGGGGGGGAAACTCAGTCAAACATGAAAGATTGACGAAAAGAAATATTTATTGGATGGTACTCTTGGGGAATATTTTGTACTAATAAATGTGTCCATTGTAAAGAATACAACTATAATTTAATATCCTAAGTAATGTGTTAATATGCATCCCCTGGTCACCACTGCTATGGTTTTAATGATTAATTAATTACTTCAAATTGCCATCTATAAATACAGAATGCTGTCTGAAGAGAAGAAAACCATCACAAGTTTAATACTTTTAAAGATCTTGAGTTAGGACATGTGTTTGAAATGTCTCATAACACTTCCCAGGTGTCCAATATTTTTTATGTTTTTGTACTGTAGTTAGAAGGTTTATGTCAAATTCTATGTTTGCATTACAAACTGGGGTGGGGACATTAATGCCCCCTGGCATGTGTGTGCTGTGCTGTAATATAAATGTATAACTTATTCCTTACATTGGTTATTATATCAGGCATTACACCACAGAGCTACATTAAACAAAATATATAAAGCATTGGTGAACGCTCAATTAAATAATCTTTATTCATGAGTTTTCTAAGCTGTGCAGGCAATGTTTCACAGTGATTAGTTGGTTCCCTAAAATAAAATTCTCCATTGTCCTTCCAAATCTCAATAACAGCCATCCTATATAAAAGTGATGAAAATGGGTTATGAGCTGCAATAGAAATTAGCAACGTGCATCTTCATGGAAGAACTTAATGGGGAAATGCAGCTTTTTCAATGTATTAATGGATGAAGAGGCAAGCCACCATTTTAAAGCCAAGCTGTGGCTTTTCTCTTGGCAGTTGGCAACTGCTGTGTCCAAACCAAGAGATATATAGAGCTGTTGCCGCCCCATTTCTTTGGATCATGGCTTTGGGCAAGACACAAACCACCATTTTATTCATCATGCTTGGTGCCAGCATGTGGCATTCTTGCATGCTTGAACTCATGGCACTGCCATCTGAATTATGCCAGGCACATAATTTGTGCATGTCAAATATAAGACGGGCATGCTTCGGAAAGTACAGATGTGCAGTCTGGAAGTGGTGCTCTCCCCTCCCAGCAGCCCCTGCTCCTCACAGCATGCCTGCCTTGTAATTAATCATTGGTGCTTCCATCTCAATTGCACCAGCCACACCACTGATGTGGGCAGGGAGATCTGCTTAGTGTACTGCATACACCATCATTATGTGCAGCCGGTCAATCTGTCACCAACTAGTAAAAAGTGGTGTTGCCAGGAAGGGGCACAAAGGCAGCTTGCCCACCTCGCACCCCCATCCATACCTGGAGCCAGCCTTCCTATTCATGCTGAGCAATTCGGTTACATGGCTGAGAACAGAAAACTGGAAATAGCAACAGTGGTGAAGAGTTGTGTTTAGGAGGATTTTTGTTATGATTTTTGTCCAAGCCAAGCGGCAAACAGCTGCAGCGAGGATGGTCTGACATTTGCCTGTCTCACTAAGCCGTAAGAAAGCTGCCTTATCTGTTTTCCTACATGGAATGTTTATGTTTCACTGTACTATTGTAATCCTAGCCTTTGTGCTCTCTCTTCTGGCTAGACAAGATGCTGGACGGACACTTTATGCCAGCTCTGTTTTATTGAGATGGCAGCAGAGATTCTCTCTGCACTTTTCCTATAATAAATAGTTTAGCCTAAATCATGGCTTGTGTGTGTTGTTCTTCATGCTGGGGAACAATCACATATGACAGCGCCACCGGACTACTCCTGTAGCCGGGGATGTGCGCACATGGCTTTGCTCTGGCTTTGGGGCAGTCTCACAAACTGCCCCAGGTGGGGTATTTGCTAACAGGCAGCAGCAATATGTAATGGAGATGGTGGGCAAATCCTGAGATCCAGATCTTGCTCCCCATCTGCTCTGTACATCTGTATGTGGTTCGGTGTTGAAATTCATAAAAGCCGAATGTTCTTAGTGAGACAAGGCATCTACTGTCAGACCTTGCTAAAATATGTTTTATGAGAAACAAAAATAGGAATGAGACTATTATGGAGATATGGCCTTCAGATATCTCCTTATAAGCTGAGAGCTTTATCTGGTGGCACCTCACAAAATGGCATTATCAATAAGCTTTCGTTATCTGATTTCACTGCATTGTACCCCAGAAGGCTATGCTGAGCATTCAAAATGCACCCATCTGCCTGAAGTTTTCCGGGGTGGTGAATGACATTAAAAAGGTAAAGGTAAAGGACCCTTGGACACTTAAGTCCAGTAAAAGGCATAGCTGTCAACTTTCGGATTTGAAAATAAGGGATGCCGCGAGGGCGGTGCAATGGCACCAAGTAGCCTCGCCACCCTGTGCTCCAGAGGCTGCGCGCAAACGGATGAGCGAAAGAGCGAGCACATAGATGGCAGGCAGGCTGTCTGTCTGGTTGGGCATGAGGGCCTGGCTGCACAAGGCATGCAAGCTCCACACCCAGTCGGTCTCAGACTCCTTATTGGCAGCCGAGCAACGCAGCTGAGGAGCCTCCCTGGCCGGCAGGGAGGGAGAGGAGCTGCTTCCTTTGAAATCTGGGAAATTTAAGGGATATCAACAATCCGGGATAGCAGCGGGAAACGGCATTGGAATAAGGGAGTTTCCTGCAAAAAAAAAAAGGAGGATTGACAGCTATGGTAAAAGGTGACTATGGGGTTGCGGCGCTCATCTCGCTTTCAGGCTGAAAGAGTCAGAGTTTGTCCACAGAGAGCTTTCCAGGTCATGTGGCCAGCATGACTAAACCGCTTCTGGCACAACGGAACACCGTGACAGAAACCAGAGCGCATGGAAACGCCGTTTACTTTCCCGCTGCAGCGGTACCTATTTATCTACTTGCACTTTGACGTGCTTTCGAACTGCAAGGTTGGCAGGAGCTGGGACAGAGCAACGGGAGCTCACCCCATTGCGGGGATTCGAACCACCGACCTTCCGATCGGCAAGCCCAAGAGGCTTGGTGCTTTAGACCACAGTGTCACCTGCGTCCCTAGAGAATGACATTACACTGCAATGCAGGCAATTGGAAAAGAACTTTGAAAACCACAAAACCATTAAACAAATAATCCAGCAGCAGAGAAATTGGTTTTTAAATTCAGTCATCTGCAAATATCTAAAGGAGAGAAAAATGCATTTACTTGACATCAGAACTTCAAATAGAGGTTGATGTGGACATGGCTAAGGAAGGAAATCTATGCAAAAAAAGTTGGCATAAAGCAAGCTTGTGTAATGCTTATATCTGAGCATCTCAGCATCCTGCTGCTTATGTGTGAAGAGTACAAGATTTTGGTCCAGGTGTACCCTCATTGGATGTCCCCTTTCCTTTTAGTTATTTTGTATCCTTAATGAATTTTCCACATCCTTCTGTCAACAGCCTTCAATTGTGTAATCACTTACAGACTCACGTTAAGCTCTTTTGGAAGGGACGGGGGCAGGAAGAAGTCAGCCCTGAGTTTTATATTTTACTTAAATCATTAATAACTGGAGACTTAATTCTCATTGACAAATCCTGTCTCAGCTTAGAATTTTATTGGAAGGCTCTGCTGTGGTAAATTATGATTTGTAATACTTGGCTATCATTGGTGACACATAACTGAGGCTTTATATCATTCCAAGCATATCCTCAATATAAGTAACCTACTTTTTCTGATCATGGAGTCTTCAGAACTATGATATATTCAGCTCGTCTTACTGGAAATATAAAGTACTAGACAGATCAAAACTATCTTCTGAATGGAACTTATAGGAATAGTAATAATACATCATTCAATTTTTCCTCTTCAAAGATTGTGAGTCTTCTTGAAAGGGATATCTATTATGTAGCTTCCAAATATGCTTCTTGGAGGTTTTTAAAAGCAGAGATTGAATTTCAACAAATTTCTCAGCGGGTTTCCAAGATAGCTCTGTGGCATGGAAGGATGCAATGCAAGAAATCAATACTTTTTTATTTTTTAAAGTAATACTAGTCATATTTTATGTATTCATTCAAAAAGCTAATTTTGAACAAATTTGGATAAGTTGGGATACATGGAGTCATGCATAAACCTGCAATACAAAGAAAAAGTAGCTGCCACTATCAATTTGCAACTTCTAAATTGCCACAAATGAATGGTAAAACAACAATGAGAGAAATTAGGGCAATCAAGTGGATTTTGTTACATCACACCGTCAGATCCTGGGGAAAATAAGTGTTCACTGATTGACAAATCCTGGTCAAATAAGAAACAAGGACAACTGAGAACATAAAAAGGGCCAGGCTGAATCAGAAAGGCCTCTCTTGTCCAACAATCTGTTCTCACAGTTGTCAACCTAATGTTTTTGGGAAGGGTAAACTCCCCCCCCCCCCTACTGTTGCAATCCAGCAACTGGTATTCAGTCATATACCGTTTCAGAACCGAAAAGCAGTACGACTGTATAGCAATCACGACTAAGCTCCATGAATGTGTCTAATCCCCATTTAAAGCTTTGTAAGTTGAGGACGTCACCATGTCTTGTGGATGTGAACTCCAGAATTATATGTTGTGCCAAAGTAACAACTGAACTGGGGCATTCGTACGCTTAGTAGTCCAGAGAGTCACCGAGACACTGAACCTGAAACAAAGATCTAAAGTACACAGTAAATGTCATGGTAACAGCACTATGAAAACTCCCGCACAAATGAGGTAGGAAAACACCACGTAACCATAACCTGATGATTATGGTTAACAACAGGGAAAAGCTACCATATTCCCATCCCAAATCAACACAATCAATTCTATTCTTTTCTAAAGTACTCACCAACCTACAGATACACGTGTTTGCATGTAATGTGTAGTTTGACTCTAAATTGTTGTTGTTCAGTCGTTCAGTCGTGTCCGACTCTTCGTGACCCCATGGACCAGAGCACGCCAGGCACGCCTATCCATCACTGCCTCTCGCAGTTTGGCCAAACTTTTCAAAGTTCTGAACTGTTCACTTGTATAGAGTTTTCCATTTTGCTTGCCCTTGCTTTTGGAGTATCCATGAAAAGTCTTAAATATCCATACTTTTTAAAAAGAATAATTACTGCTCATTTGCATTTCCAGTTGTTGCCCCCCCCCCAAAAAAAAAAATCTGGAAGGCATTGTGATTGTGGACCAGCATGCTTATCAATGAGTTGTTCTTGTTATGGACAAAACGAATATGAAAATATATAACCCAATTAGAGTCAGTGTTACGTTCAGATATGTGTACTGATGACCATCCAGACTCAGTTTTCCCCCTCTCCACATCTCTCGCACAATACCTTGCACATCAAACCTCCAATTACCATCACCACCCACAGTGGAAAATAAATTGGATTGAATCAGGCAACAGGAAAGTTCAAGATAATTGTCTGCACCAGCAGAACAACATCTAAATCAGAAACTGAACCTGGAGGACTACCTAATTAAATGCATTTTTAATTTTAGATCGGACATTTTATATTTGCTTTTTTAATATACTTTTATCTTCATGGAGACGGAATGCGGTGAGCTCTAAATTTGAATGGATGACTAAATTACATAAACTGTAGATGGGGAATTTCATTTATGTATATATTTCATGTTTGACCTGTGACATAGTTAGGTGGATTAATGTTTTGTTGGGTTTTTTCTTCTTTTATTGGATGTTTTTCAATGTACCTACCTTGATTTATATGAAACACTTTTTCAAGGAGAAACATTTCCTAAGGAGGAAAATGCATCGATGTTAGTCCCCAATTAACCAGTTGCAGGAAAGAAACTCTCCCCTAAGAGTAATACTTAATTGTATTATAACATACAAAGATTAATATATTGTGTCAGACTGTATGATTGATTGATTGATTGATTGATTGATTAGATTTCTTATCTGTCCTTTAGCCATAATGTCCCAACAATGAAATACACATTTATGAAACAAAAACAACAAAATCTAGTTCCATATATAAAACATTTCTTTTTAAAATATATATATATAATATAATCCATATATAAATGCAGTTAAAAATACAGATGGATAAAGATCTCCACTTAAAAGCCTTGTGGAAAGAATAAAGTCTTCAGTAAGTGCAGCAAAGACGATATAGACTGCACCTGTCTAATATGCATTGGAAAGAATTCTAAAGGACAGGTGGACACCATACTAAATGCCTAATTCATATGTTGTATGGAATGGGTCTCCTGATAAGATGGTCCTCTGGTGCAGAAATTGTGGGATGTACTTATAGCAGTCAAGTACAACATTCCTACAGTGGACATGTTAGGGGATGTTTTGTACCACTCAGGAGAAAACTTTCTGTTTCCTCCTGAACTGGGACAGACTTCCACTGCATGTAACTCAAAATGGGTGTGGCCTGTTCTTGGTAGAGGAGCACACAGCCTCCACGTTCTGTTCTGTGTGTTCTCCATTTTGTGCTCCTGTGTGTTAAGAGAAGTGACTGCTCAGTCACAGTCACTTGGGACTAATTCCCTTATGGGACAGTTCATGTAGATATATAGTTATGTAACCTAAGCCTGCCTTCAGGGATCTATCTGTGAACCAGAATGAACCTGTGAGTAAACTACTTTTATATTAAGTTTAATCAGATTCTCGTGTCTATACTTCTCCACACCCCTAGCTATCCTCCATTTTCAGGCACGTTGTCTTGCTCCCGCAACAGAGGGGAGCCGGGGCTGCGCCACATCAATGTGGTATGTGCCTGTGATGTTGGCACACCACACGAAGTGCGCACGCCGCTGCATATAATTTTTTGGGGTGGGCAGCACCTTCAATTAAAATTTGTGGGTGCCCGGGCTCCAAAGATGGCACCTATGACCATTTTGATTTTTCACATATCTGCCAAAGTAGCATTGCTCCAAGGCAGCAGTGGGGAACTTAAATCCTGAACTAGATGCAGTCACCGAGTACTACTTGAAGAGACTGGCTTGGGATACAAATTAAACAAAAGCCCAGTGCAGGTGTCACTAATATACCTTTCCAGAATGCTGGGGTACCAGCAGCTGCTGAAGGATGCCAGGAGCTGCTAATGGACTGGTAGGTTGGTGGTGTGGGGAGCAAATTCAAGATGGAGATTTACTTTTTTTTTTTTTTTTTGTCCAGTGTAATGCCTGGTTCTGATTGCCTCTGACTAGAAACATCCATTATCCTCCATAGTGTTTCTACTTTCCCCCAAGTATTATCCATCATGTTAAGGGGAAGGGACATGTAGCCTTATAAATGTTGGTGGATTGAAACTCCTATCAGCCCCAGCCAGCATGTCCAGTGATGAGGGATCTTGGAAGTAGGAGTCTCACAACACCTGGAGAGCCCAAGGTTCCCCATCCCTTCAATATGTCCTCCATGGCATGAATTCCCATATCTCTTCTTAGCATATGTACAGATAGCAACTCCCATGAGTCCAGTTTCAAGCATCATGGGGAAAGCAGGTACCAGAAGCTTAAAGAAGAAAGCTATCTTAAAGGTAAAGGTAAAGGGACCCCTGACCATTAGGTCCAGTCGTGACCGACTCTGGGGTTGCGGCGATCATCTCACGTTACTGGCCGAGGGAGCCGGCGTACAGCTTCCAGGTCATGTGGCCAGCATGACAAAGCCGCTTCTGGTGAACCAGAGCAGCGCACAGAAATGCCGTTTACCTTTCCGCCGGAGTGGTACCTATTTATCTACTTGCACTTTGACATACTTTCGAACTGCTAGGTGGGCAGGAGCAGGGACTGAGCAACGGGAGCTCACCCCGTCACGGGGATTCGAATTGCTGACCTTCTGATCAGCAAGCCCTAGGCTCTGTGGTTTAACCCACAGCGCCACCCACGTCCCACATCTTAGGGTTGCCATATTTCAAAAAGTGAAAATCCGGACACAAAATATGTTGAGCTTTTTTCAGTTTTGCCCAAAGTTCTTGAGCTATTTTTAATGAAATTTAAAATGTCTGGATTTTCCCAGACATTTAAGTGATTTCTGCCTGGACTCTGTTTACGAGGGCTGAATACTAGCTATGTGCGGGAAATTCTGGGCGAATAGCAACCCTAAAGTCAGAAGCAGCCTGTGGTAATCTCGCTATGAGTTTGTTCCTGTTATGTGTGTGGAGCTGTCCAGCATTGGCTAAACCACTCAGCAGTTTTAGACTGAATTATAATTTGACGGGACACAATTTACAGCCAACTTATGCATGTTGCACGAGAGTGAAAAGAAACCAATCCAAACTATCGGAAGCCAGTGTGAATTTATTCCTATTCCAAACTCCGTTCAGGAGGAATTTATCCTACAACACCATTTTTGCCAGTGAATTCTGTTGGGTTGCTGGGTTATATGACCAAACTGAAAGGGAGGGGCATGGAAGAGAAATAAATCTCACCCTGTCATATCCCATGCCCACATCACTCCTGCAGAATGCCCCTTTGGGGGAACTTAGCGTGGCTAAAGACTTACCCTGGAGTATCTCTGGCTGAGCTGGGATGAGCCAGCCACTCTAAACTCCGTTCATCCCAGCAAATCTTGGCTTTGGGTTGATCCCTAAATCAGAAAAGGTTATAAAATATATTTGTTTAGAATGCCAATAAAAAGTGTGTGTGTGTGTGTGTGTGTGTGTGTGTGTGTGTGTGTGTGTGTGTGTGTAATCAGCCACAGTAGGGCTCTAAGATTTCCTTCCAATAACAAGAAAATGCCTTTAAAACCAACAACAAAAAAGTAATGAACTATAAACCATATCAGACAGTTCAAAGGCATTCTGTATGTTTTGAGATGAAGGGTCATGAAATCCAACACAGAAAACTTCACCTTTTGCGAAGATATGTCACATTCTGTTTGGGTATTCGGATAACATTGGTTTATATGATAGATTCCTGCTATTGCTTGAAATTGTTCGAGATGCAATGTGAAGGCTACAGACTATTTAAATTTTCCTTCCACCGTGCGGCATTCCTTTCTTCTCACTCACTGATAGCTATTTTCACTTCACTGACTACTAAAGATGAGGTCAGGGCTGAAAAATATACAGAAAGAGAAACTTCTTTTCCCCCTGGGTTGAAAATAATAACAAAAAACCCTACACAATTTTACTGTTTAAAAAACCCATGAAATTGTCCTTCATTCTTTGCACTTCAGTGCAATTAAAGGTCAATTTGAACACAATACCTGGATGTGCAGAGAAGGGAGCCTGCCTGGGTTGTTCTCCATTTTTTGCATGGGACCATTAATGTTTGGAAAAGGAACCTGTTGGTTTTTTTTGCGGGGGGGGGGGGGTTAGAAAGCTTTTTCTGTACTTAGAAATGGTGCATCACCAAATTCCTTTTAAAATGTTAACCGAAGGACCTTAAAATAGAACGGTCAATGATGTACTTTATCCTCTATTTCACATGCAACTTGGAAGAAATGCTCACTTGGAAGCAACTTCCACTGAGTTCAATATGATTTTCTCCTTCATAAGTATACATAGGATTGATATCTGAGAATGGGTAAGGATACATCCCCAATTCTCATCTGATGCATTAGAATTTTTCAGTTGTCACATTAAAAAAAATATGGATTTTATTATTATTTATAAAGAGCACAACAGAGGTGTTGAGTGTCGTTTGTTACAACTTTGAGCCCCCTCAGTTCCTCTGTGCCTTCCTTACCACTCAATGTTGCCTAATAAATCATTGCAAAAAATAAATAAATAAAGGAAAAACATCCCCAAACATTCCTGATGTGAATATACATACAACAGCATCTTTGCATATAGTGTTTAACCACTCTGTTGGAGCACATGTGTGCACAACATCAAGCAGAAATTGTTTTGATGCAATCACATGTATCATAATTACAACAACATTGTTTTATCAGCGCATATTGTGCACCCATTCACAATGGCAATATACAGGGCGGAGGGAGGGAGAGATGGAAATGAAGTGGAACAGCTGAAAGCTGCAGCAATCTGCACATGCTACAGAATTAATTTTAGAAATTCTCCTAGTTAAGCTGACACTGTATAAAATAAACTAAATTAGGATATGGGGAGAGGTCAAAACAATGCAGATAAAAATAACGTCAGCAGTGGAAAAATATTCAGGGTAGAGTGAAGGAGAGAAATGGGGGGAATCCTTGCATTCTTAAGCCTGGTTCACACACACCACTTGCTTTCTCATAATTTGATTATTCAGCACTTGATTGACAGCCCAATGTGCAAAATGACATGTTTGCTGAGAATCATTGCATTTGAGATGTCACCGAGTGATATCTGAAAATCTGGGGTCAAGAAAGCTCATTTCTGCTTTATGGCTAATATAGGAAAGTAATGTAATCCCAACACCATGGAGCAGGAAACAGTAATGGGAAAATAGGATCCATTCTTCCACAAATATTCCTCATAACTTAATATGTTTTTTTAAAAAATAAAAAATAAAAAAAATTCCTTCCAGTAGCACCTTAGAGACCAACTAAGTATGTTCTTAGTATGAGCTTTCGTGTGCATGCACACTTCTTCAGATGCATTCACACGAAAGCTCATACCAAGAACAAACTTAGTTGGTCTCTAAGGTGCTACTGGAAGGAATTTTTTTATTTTTTATTTTGTTTTGACTATGACAGACCAACACGGCTACCTACCTGTAACTGGAGCTATGTTTTTAAAAATAGATTTGTTTTATACTGAAGAATGAGGAATGCTTTTATAATGTTTCAGAAATCCTAAAGTGTTAACCATAGCTGTACAAGTGGACCTGACATTTCATTTGTGGCTGGCTTTCTCTTAGGAAGCAGGAAGGTCCACACATGAGTTTGGAGCCCAAGCAACAGAGAGCACTGCTTAGACCAGTGTGGAAGCTGTGGCCTTGCAGATGTTGCTGGACTACGGCTTCCATGATCCTTAATCATTGGTCATTGGCTGAGGCACTTTATGCCACCAAGTCCATTTGAGCCTCAAGTGACAGCCGTGGATCTAGAAGGAACCCAAATCTACGTACCTGCTCCCTCAGAGGGTGTGTAACCCCTTCAAGAGCAAACCATCTCCCATCCATCTGGTCTAGGGAACTGCCCACTAACAGTGTCTCAGTCTTATCTGGTTGAGATTCAGTTTATTGGCTCTCATCCAATCTGTCAGGGACATGCCCTCCCCTGCCAGTCCGGCACTGAGTGGGTACCGGCAGCCTCAGCCTCTGTTGTCAACGGACACGTCTCCCAGTGAGTCTGCCAGCTCCTCCCCGGGGGAGGAGGAGTTACCAGGGAGGAGCCAGGTGGGAAGGGGTCTCCAGGAGACCCAGCACTGCTCAGCAGACCCACTCTGAGGGGGCGACACCATTTCCGGGGTCAGGGGAGGAAGGAGACGGCACTTTAGAGTGCCGAGACTCTGGTGTTGGCGCCGCAACAGGAGGGGGGCACTTCCGGATTCTGCTAGCAACTAGATGGTCATGTTTTAGGATAGCTCCGCACTGTACATACTTTGCACAATAAAATAGTTGAAAGACAAGACGGACTTGGTCTTTACTCATGAGCAACTGTTAAGAGAATCTGACACAATCCATTACCAAAACAAGACAGTTGTCTTGCACATCCAGGGCCACAGCTGCCAATGTCAACAGAAGTACAGCTATATGCCATCAGCATATTGGGACACGGGTGGCGCTGTGGTCTAAACCACTGAGCCTAGGGCTTGCCGGTCGGAAGGTTGGTGGTTCAAATCCCCGTGACAGAGTGAGCTCCTGTTGCTCTGTCCCAGCTCCTGCCAACCTAGCAGTTCGAAAGCATGCCAGTGCAAGTAGATAAACCGGTACCGCTGTGGCAGGAAGGTAAACGGTGTTTCCGTATGCTCTGGCACTCGTCACGGTGTTCCGTTGTGCCAGAAGTGGTTTAGTCATGCTGGCCACAGGAGCTGGAAAGCTCTCTGTGGACAAACACTGGCTCCCTTGGCCAGAAAGCGAGACGAGCACCGCAATGCCTTGATTGCCTTTGACTGGACTTAACCATCCAGGGGGCCTTTACCTTTTTACCTATCAGCATATTGCTATCAACGTACACCAAGTCCCCAGTGTTTTCACACTTGAACAGTGTGGGGGATAAAATTAAACCCTGAAGAATCTCACATTGAAGGCTCCAAAGGGCTGAAAAGTGCTCCGCAAGCACCACCCTCTAGCAACAAAATTCAAAGTAGGATCAGAACCGCAGAAAAGCACCGCTGTCTACACTCAACTCAGGCAGCTGCTGCAGAAGGATTCATTGGTCAATGTTACAAAATACCATCGGTGCTCTGCTCAGTTTTTTCTATACGAGGGGAGGACAACTGGTGATCCCGGCACTAAAAGCTTTTGTTGGCAAAGTGATTCCCCAGATGCTATACGGGGTAGAACTCTGGGGGTGGAATCAGAAGCTGTTAGAACGGCTCAAAATCTTACAAATTTTTTATCTTAAAAGAATCCTAGGCCTCCCTCAAGGAACTCCAGCAGCTTTCCTAAGAGTGGAAGTAGGATTACCTTCTGTGTCTGCCAGGGCCCGCTTAAGATTTTTGCTTTTTTTCATCAATCTCGCAAATGCCTCAAACACCTTATTGGCTAAACAAGCCTATGCATTTCTTCAAGGGAATCCTACCTAGCGTCAAAACCTTTTAGATATCTTATCCAGATACACTCTACCAGAGTTTAATACCCTTAAACTGTGGAGCCCTGATAAAGTTCGGCATTGGATCCTTGATAGACACGCCTCTCTAGACATCACGAAGATAAAAAATTCTGGGTTTTCCTACTGGTTTCCCCGAGTAAAAGCAGTTAAAGTTTGTGCCAACTACTTGGTGGATATCACTGATCCCACCCTTCTGAGAGCTTTTACTATGGCCCGGTTTCAAACATTACCTACTGCGTACCTGACTGGTAGATTTGCAGGAATCCCAGTAGAGCACCGCCTATGCCCTTGTCCCATGAGAACCAAAGAGGATCTTACGCATTACCTTTTTCATTGTCCTATTTACTCGGGCTTTAGAGGTGTGATTCTGCAAATCATACCCATTTCAATAAATAACCCGGAAGATCGAGTAAAAAATTTTGTTAGTTGACGCTAAACCCACAGATTTCCCGCGTGGTAGCGGTCTTGAAAGCCAGGGAAAGATTTCTGGATGACAAAGAATAGACCCCTTCATCGTCTTCTTAACTTAACTTGTTCTTGTTGTACTTCTCTTTCTGTTTTGTGGGATGAGGGTCTTGCGGAGACAGAATGTAATGAATTTTAATATTGTTGTGCAGATATTTGTGTAAAGGCATGGTCCTCACAATAAACTGATACTTGACTTGAATGTTACAAAATGCACTGAGAGTACAAGGAGAATTAAGGAGGACACATTTACCCTGCCTTTGTCCCAACAATAGTCATCACACAGGGCAACCAAAGCAGTTTCTGTGCCAAAACTCCAATTCTGGGGCCTAAACCCTAATTGAAACGCATCTAGATAATCACTATCTTCCAAAAGTGCCTGGTTCTGGTCCTGTAGTTTGTTATTTGAAATTGTGTGTACACCTGCCTTTCTGTTGGTGTCCGTTGCTCATTTGGAGATTTGAGTATATGTATCGCTATTATATTTTTAACACAGCATGTGTGTTATGGATGTAGTGCCATGCATAAAGATTTATACTTAGACACACAATATGTTTAGTTGTTCATGTCTGATCAATTTGTCTTCATTCCTTTCTCTTTTTTTACTTAGATAGGTCCATACAATCTTTTTGAAAATACAGTACATTTCTATAGTTTCAAGCCAATTATATTCTGAACACTCTTACTCATGCAATTTCAAGAAGCTAGAATTATAGTACAATTAAATAAATGAGTGTTTCTGTAGATGTCACCGGACTGAATCAAACATTGTTTTTAAGAAGAAGAAATCCTTCCTAATGTATTGCAGCTGAAAGGAAGGATTAGCTGCATTGGCTCCTAAATAATTTGGTTTAATTTTAGATATTTCAACTTCAATGGCAAGAAAATTTGAGGGGGGGAATTACTTTGCAACATGATCCTATAAGCTACATAAGGGCCCTAGTGCTATTGTAAAGGTTTAGTGTTCCCTCTGTTTGGTGCTAGGGTCCATCTGAAATCCTAGTGATGCCACACTGGGGCTTACCCCAGTGATTTTGTTGTACCACACAGGGCTTATTGAATTATATTGGTGGCTGTTTTTCACTGGCAGGGTCATTTCACATTCCTTTGCCTTTTAACAGCTGAGTGACAAGGCAAGGTGGGCAAGACACCAAGAAGTATGACAGCTGGCAGAGTCCACAATTCATTGGAAGAAGATCCCGCCTTCATTCCTTGCCATCCCTAATTCCAAGGATTTTTTTTTTAAATGAATTTTATTAAGGTTTATAGAGAAAAATACAAAACTTGATCTATTTTCCCATTTTTTAACCAAACCAAGACTTTTACATAGATACAATAAAAACATGGAAAGGTGGAGGGGAGAAATAGAGAAGGAAAAAGAAAGAAAGAAAGAAAGAAAGAAAGAAAGAGAAAGATAGAAAAATAAGATTCAGAAAGTAAAGAATTTCTGATTCTTCATCTGTCTGCTATATAGAAACAATATTCACTTAATCCATTCCACTATTATGGTCTTTCAGATATTTGAGATGACTACCTAAAGCGGGTGGCGCTGTGGTCTAAACCCTGAGCCTAGGGCTTGCCGATCGGAAGGTCGGCGGTTCAAATCCCCGCAATGGGGTGAGCTCCCATTGCTCGGTCCCAGCTCCTGCCAACCTAGCAATTCGAAAGCATGTCAATGTGCAACTAGATAAATAGGTACCGCTCTGGAGGGAAGGTAAATGGCATTTCCGTGTGCTGCTCTGGTTTCACCAGAAGTGGCTTAGTCAGACTGGCCACATGACCCGGAAAAACTGTCTGCAGACAAATGTCTGCTTCCTTGGCCAGTAAAGCGAGATGAGTGCCAGAGTTGTTCGTGACTGGACTTAACTGTCAGGGGTCCTTTACCTTTACCTTTTTACCTGAAGCAGAAGCACAAATGTACCAGTGTTATTGCCCCACCATGCTGCTGTTTACCAGGATGGTGCATGCATGGGGAAGGGTGGCAGTGAGGTCTGAACTGTGTGGCACATGACAGAAACTCTGGCTTAGTTCTGCCACTGCACAACCCTGACCCCGCAGCTGTCCTGCCCTGCCACACCCCCACTGTTGGGAGGGCAACAGTGTGGCACCAGCCCACTAGGTAAGCTGCTCCTGCCTGGGTGTAAGATGGTTCAGATCTATTTCCATCTATTTAAACAGAAGCTATTTGTTTAAATATTAAGTATTGTGTTCCGGAGTATATTTAAATAAATGCATCATAGATACGGTGCATTTGATGGATTACAACCATTAAGTGTAACCATCTTACAGACATGGCTAAGGAGAACAAATCTCTAACAGTTATAGTTTATCCATAGAACATTTTCCAGGGGATGTGAATCGAAAATGCTTTGTTATTTGCTCAGATGCATAATAACTGATTTACTGTTTATGAATAAGAAGAAGCAGGGGTTTCTTTTTGAATTGTCTCCAAGTTTCTTCATCTCTGCAAGTCATGGATCAAATGCAACCATGGGTTGTGCCTTCATTTGTTGTTACTATATCCATCTCTCTTCTCTCTTATCACTGCTACTGCACTTTAAAACAATTTCATGGTGCTATTCCTGATAATATTAGTGAAATCAAGTGACATTAGAAAACGTCGAATTCAGATATTCCAGTATTACATTTGTTGTAATGTATCTTTAGGTCGTAATTCTGAAGAACACTCTGGCCATAATCCAATTATATGATTTTATAGTAGCTAGCTGCTCTGCAAGTGGTTCCCAGATCTTAAAAGTCCCACACAGCAGCCAGCACTATTCCGATAATCAGAAAGAACAACAATCACCTGTTTGGGAGCAGAATAGGGAAAAAGGGGTCTGAATCGCATTTTTTTCAGCTTTACAAATAGATGATTGGTGCTATCACCTAAAATATGATATAAATTCCTCCCTGTTGGATGATGCTTTTTAGTCAAGGAAAACAATCTAAATAGCAGAAGGGATGAGTGAATCTGTCATTTTTTGTTTCTCTGTTTCTATTTTTCCCAATCTTAAATTCAGTTCTCTACATTAGTTTGTGATATCGTACCTCGGCTCCCAAATACCTTAGGAGTCAAAAGTTCCAGCTCCCGAACAATTGAAAACCGGAAGTGAGTGTTCTGTTTTTTGAACTTTTTTGGAATCCGAATGTCCGGGGCAGCTTCCGCTATTGTTTCCTGCACGTCTGTGCAATCAGAAACCAAACGGAAGCTGTGCCTTGGTTTCCGAACATTTCCGAAGTTGAAGCACTTCCGGAAAGGATTCCGTTCAACTTCTGAGGTACGACTGTATGTATGTATGTATATTTAAAGGCCTCATGAAAATTTATCAGCATTTTAGTGCAATTTTTGTAAGCAATTTTGACTAATATGCCAATGTTTGCAAAACGTATTTCCCTATTATTTGTATTTCCCCTAATATAATGCATTTCGATATGTTGTAATTTTCACTAATATGCATTTTGGGCAGGCTTTATCCTAGTACATGCATTTTCTGGTGCGGTACTTGCCCAGAGTACCGAACAACAAAATTTCAGAGAAGTGTGACCTTGGAAGGGTGGCTGTGTTGCAGTTCACTTATTGTTTCAGTTGGTGCAAATTGGGTTGATTTGCCATTAAATATAAATTCAATAAGGTGGCGCTGTGGGTTAAACCACAGAGCCTAGGGCTTGCTGATCAGAAGGTCGGCGGTTCGAATCCCTGCGAGGGGTGAGCTCCTGTTGCTCGGTCCCAGCTCCTGCCCACCTAGCAGTTCAAAAACACGTCAAAGTGCAAGTAGATAAATAGGTACCACTGCAGCAGGAAGGTAAACGGCATTTCCATGCACTGCTTTGGTTCACCAGAAGCGGCTTTGTCATGCTGGCCACATGACCTGGAAGCTGTTCGCCGGCTCTCGGCCAATAAAGCGAGATGAGCACCGCAACCCCAGAGTCGAACACGACTGGACCTAATGGTCAGGGGTCCCTTTTCCTTTACCTATAAATTCAATAGAATTGGTCCCCCATCCATATACTGTGTATCTATTAGATCCTCAATCAGCTGGGGATACATTTTTAGAAGCCTCACTGCTGATTTGAAAAGTCTACCAAAATATGGAAGTCCTGAGACCTACGAAGGACAGGTTATAAAAACGTAAGACACCAAAATTGCTGCTCAATACATCTGGTTCTACAAAGGTCAGTGCTATACGTTGTACAAGATCTAAAAGGAGGGCAGGAAGAAAAGCGAGCCCTTTTATGAAATTTTTCTTTTATCTAGACAGATTTTCTAACTGAAATAAACACACTGCTCACTGAAGCAGAACGCTAAGTATCACTTTGCCGCACATTTTTTCGGCTGGTGCACTTCAACCTCTTCTTCCTCCCCCTCCCTGCTCTATAAAACTTCCAAACTCCACGATTCATATTGGCTGATGCTCTCTCTGTGTCCCTTTCTTCTCCCTCTGTGCAGAAACAACATGGTTATAACTTAATTCACCATCAAAGAAATGTACACAGGCATTCTGTCTCTTCCAGATGAATCAATACACTCAAGTCTTAACTGCTGACAGATATAGCTTGATATCAAAACCTTTTACAAAGATACCACTTCTTTGCTATCACTAACTCTGCACAGAAAATGCAATGACCTACTGTAAACCTTGTGAATTTTCATGGGGAAATTGAGGCCAAGCTCATCAATCTTTTTCTTTTCTTTTCTTTTCTTTTCTTTTCTTTTCTTTTCTTTTCTTTTCTTTTCTTTTCTTTTCTTTTCTTTTCTTTTCTTTTCTTTTCTTTTCTTTTCTTTTCTTTTCTTTTCTTTTCTTTTCTTTTCTTTTCTTTTCTTTTCTTTTCTTTTCTTTTCTTTTCTTTTCTTTTCTTTTCTTTTCTTTTCTTTTCTTTTCTTTTCTTTTCTTTTCTTTTCTTTTCTTTTCTTTTCTTTTCTTTTCTTTTCTTTTCTTTTCTTTTCTTTTCTTTTCTTTTCTTTTCTTTTCTTTTCTTTTCTTTTCTTTTCTTTTCTTTTCTTTTCTTTTCTTTTCTTTTCTTTTCTTTTCTTTTCTTTTCTTTTCTTTTCTTTTCTTTTCTTTTCTTTTCTTTTCTTTTCTTTTCTTTTCTTTTCTTTTCTTTTCTTTTCTTTTCTTTTCTTTTCTTTTCTTTTCTTTTCTTTTCTTGAAGGATAACAGTTCTCATACTGAACCTTACTTCTGCCAACCAGCAATATAAGCATTTGGGGGGGCGTAACTTAAGGCTCTTTGTTAAAATTCACAGTGAAGTCCTGTATGTTTAGAGGGTTTGGAAGTACAGGCTGGGGTGAAACAACTGAGTAGCAAGTTTGTGTAACTATGGCTCCCCCATTACTTCTCCCATGGCCCAAATCCTGGTAAACTAGGACAAGAGCACAGTAAGCCTTTATACCAGGGGTCAGCAAATTTACCGGGCCTCAGGCTGGTGCCTCCAGCACCGATCACGTGGCGGGCCGAAAGGCGGGGGAGTGCGTGCCCATACGCGTGCGCACACACTATTTTCGGCGTACTTCCGGGTCGCAGGAGCACCGGAAATAGCTTGTGCACATGCGCACAGGTCTCCGACCTGGAAGTGCACCGGAAATGATGCTTGCGCAAGCACACAAGCTATTTCTGGTGCTCCTCCGACCCAGAAGTGGGCGGCCGTACCGTGCCGCGACGGTAAGAATGGGCGGTGGCAGCAGGCAGCGGTGGTCGCCCACGGGCCGTAGTTTGGAGACCTCTGCTTTATACCCTGACGTATTTTTGGAGGCACTTTGAGTGTCCTCACCAAGTGTGGTGGGGTAGGTGGTTATGATAGAGAAAGTCTTTTCAGTGGTGTTTCCATGTATGTAGAACACTTTTCACAGAGAGGCTCACCTGGCAGCAAATCTGGGGCAGCAAATTAACTGACAAATACTGTCTCTCTCTCCCCTGCCAGGCCTTTTAGGGAGCAATCCTATGCACAAGATGCTGGTGTACAGCAAGCCAGGATGAGCTAAACTAGCATAAAATTACACCAGATCCAACCTCCATTCAACAGTGGGCAGCTGCTGCTCAGTTCAATCAGCTTCAGCTTACAGTAGCTGGGATGAGCAACTGAGAGCAGCATATCTTTAGCTAAGCCAGGTTGGAGAATAGGGCTGGGTGATATATTGATATATCATCCCAAACTGGTTTGAAGTCCATACTGTGATATCGATTTCATTATTTTTGACCAGGCAATATATAACGAATCATGGGGTGTGTGGGTGTGGGTGTGGGTGTGTATGATGCATAAGTCACAATGTGGGGAAGATTGTGAAGCCAACCAATGGTTATCTCGATTCTTGTAGCCCCTGGTAACTCTGCCGGTTCAGTCTGCAGCAGGATGTAAAGGCGAAGAATGGGATTCAGCTGAAAGCTCTTTTGGCTAAGCAAGTGAAGGGACTGTACATCCTTACACTGTCTACTTTTTGAATGGTTGATTAATTGCTGCCTCAAAAGTTATAGTGTATGCACTCAGAGTTAGTCTTCTTTGGTTGTTTACGTAAGCCTAAGGTCTCCCATCAATGCACTTGGGACAAATGAGTCAGAGAAGTAAGCAAGGTCTGTAACTCTTTAAGTTATTCATCAAATGAGACAAATGAGAAATAATAACATCAATGGAGTCAAGATAGTTTTTTGAGAGAAAGGTTAACTTTATGACTCATGAGCTACTTGAGCTGGTAATCATCACCCTTGCCTTCCAGTTCTGCACTGCCATCTGCCTTACAGTGAGTAGAAAATATCTTGTGTAATTCATTGTGAATTTATAGTTGCTCTTATAGCAGCTCTGATAAATTATAATAGTACTACTTATAGAGTGGCATATAAAATGCAAGCACTCAGTGAATAACTTTGTGTCATTCCTATTTTATCCAGAGCGCTGAAGGACACCATGACATCCAATAGTAATGTCTACTTGAGGCAGTATACTGCTTGTGAGATTTTAAGGCACTTACCGTTCCCATCTGTGCAGGTTGAAATTGGGAACATCTTGGTGCTCAATATGGTCTTCTTTCATATTAACTAACTGTAGCAATATTCAGGCAAATCCCTTATTTATTTAAAGCATTTTTATCCTAGCCTTCAACTGGAAAAGAAGACTTCCAAAGTGCCTTCTAAAGATCAATAGTAAGGCAGACTCTGCCATCAGACTTGCAAATTAAAAAGGGAGCCATAATAGGAGGGGGGATTGGGCAGGAAGATGGGGGGGGGAGGATTCAGATTCAGACACTTGGTTATAAAGTTCCTATAACATACTGAAATGGAAACAAAATGAGAAACCAAAACTTGCTTGGCTGAGCTGATAGAGTTTCCCTTCTTCTCTTCTCTGTTGCACCTTGATGGTATGACTGGTGTGAGGTGGCAGTTGCTGGAGGGAGAAGCTTGACGAAGCTAGCTTCTCTTCCCTACACAGCTGGTGTGGCGGGACTACCTAGTTGTTGTTCAGTCGTGTCTGACTCTTCGTGACCCCATGGACCAGAGCATGCCAGGCACACCTATCCTTCACTGCCTCTCACAGTGGTGGCAAAAAAAGCCACCTCTATTGGTCTGTCACACACCCAACTCTATTGCCTGGGTTATGAAGGTGCCCTAAAGACTTTAAAGCAAAGACTCTGGGACATTACACACAGTGACTTGCGACATCGATCACACGCAGTCTGCAGTCCGCTGGCAGTAGGAGTACAATATGGGCATGCCTTTAAGTTAACATCTTATATTAAAAATCTGACAGTTCCAAATTACAGAAGGCTATTTACAAAAGCCAGACTTAACGTCTTTCCTTCTGCAGTGTTGGATGGCAGATTGAGAGGAGTTCCATACCAGGACAGACTATGCTCATGTGCCCAAGACATTGACTCTATAAAACATATTTTGCTGCACTGTGTGAAATTCGAGCAAGCCAGGGCAGAACTGATATTACCCTTGCTAGTACCTTTCCCGGGAAAATCAGAGGCTTACTATGTCAGGTTCCTACTGGAAGACTGGACAAATGACAGAACATTAGCAGTGGCGAAGTTTCTATCGGTGGTTGCAAGAACCAATGATCCCTATTCCTAAGTCTGAACAAAATGCTTGTGTAGCCTGAAGGCGGGCTGTCTAAATTGTGTATTGTTTTGTAAAGAAATGTTGGGTCTCTGGACCGTAATAAAGATTTGATTAATTGATAAATTAAAAAGGGAGCCATAATAGGAGGGGGGATTGGGCAGGAAGATGGGGGGGGGGAGGATTCAGATTCAGACACTTGGTTATAAAGTTCCTATAACATACTGAAATGGAAACAAAATGAGAAACCAAAACTTGCTTGGCTGAGCTGATAGAGTTTCCCTGCTTCTCTTCTCTGTTGCACCTTGATGGTATGGCTGGTGTGAGGTGGCAGTTGCTGGAAGAAGAAGCTTGATGGAGCTGGCTTCTCTTCCCTACACAGCTGGTGTGGCGGGACTACCTAGTTGTTGTTCAGTCGTTCAGTCGTGTCCGACTCTTCGTGACCCCATGGACCAGAGCACGCCAGGCACGCCTATCCTTCACTGCCTCTCGCACAGTTTGGCCAAACTCATGTTAGTAGCTTCGAGAACACTGTCCAACCATCTCATCCTCTGCTGTCCCCTTCTCCTTGTGCCCTCAACCTTTCCCAACATCAGGGTCTTTTCCAGGGAGTCTTCTCTTCTCATGAGGTAGCCAAAGTACTGGAGCCTCAACTTCAGGATCTGTCCTTCTAGTGAGCATTCAGGGCTGATTTCTTTAAGAATGGATAGGTTTGATCTTCTTGCAGTCCATGGGACTCTCAAGAGTCTCCTCCAGCACCATCATTCAAAAGCATCAATTCTTCGGTGATCAGCCTTCTTTATCGTCCAGCTCTCACTTCCGTACATTACTACTGGGAAAACCATAGCTTTAACTATACGGACCTTTGTCGGCAAGGTGATGTCTCTGCTTTTTAAGATGCTGTCTAGGTTTGTCATTGCTACCTAGGACTACCTAGAGGGAACATATATAATCTCACCTTTGCCTTATTCTGTATGCTTATATCTCTGATCATCATATGCTTGCAATTTGTACTCTGTGTAACCATTATGCATTAAGATTGTGCCTTGTAAGAAATCATCTTACAATGTATTCCTGTGGTTTAAGCAGAACACGCATATCTAGCTAAGCAGACTGGCCAAGGAAGAAATCAATTATGTCATTAGTCCTATAGTCTCAAATGTTTGCCTAAACAGGATATTTGGGTAAAGCAGGGTGTCTGCAGATGGGTGCTTGAGATATAACTGGGACAAAGGTACTTTGACCAAGTCTGACATAAGGAGATTTATTCGCTTGCTAAGCTAAATCAAAGGCCTAATGAAAGTAATTGGGGGAAAGTTTAAGAGTGCCCGAAAGTCATTACAAGAAAGCAGAAGTGAATCCTCTCACTGGGACAAAGATCGAAGGAGGCTTCTGGGGACAAGAGTGGGATTCTGGGGTGCTGTTTCATGCTTATTGGCTTGATGCTTAATGCACGATATGAATATGTAATATCTGAAGAGATCTATAAAACCTCTGGACACCAGTGATTCGGGGTCCAGACTTTTGGAGGTTACTCACTGGAGCTTATTGCTCAGCAATAAAACCTTACTTTCAATTTCTCTTATTCCTGTGTTTGGTAATTTTTAAGAACTAAGGTTCCCAGGTTCATGCTACACTGGGACCCTAATGGAATAACATATGACACAATAAATATACGGACAGGGCAGATGATGGGATTGGTCCCGCTGGTCCTGCATCTAATTCAGATGTTCACAGGGTGAAAGAGACTACATGTATTCAACTTGTGCTCATGTTAGATTTGCATATGCATAAAGCTGTACATGCATAGCTTTTGTTGACATTTTTTGTTCCCTGATGGAGGGTACAGCCAATAGGTCTGCCTATGGAACATTTCCCAATGTAAGCTATATGAATAGGACAATTAAAAACAGTAGAACAATGGTTCTCAAATCTTGTGTTTCAGTTCCAAGGTAGCTTATCTGATATTACCGATATTTTCCCTGCGGAGCATCCGATAAGCTTCTGGAGTAGTCACCTTGTCATCTATCACAATTTTTCTCGTGTATGTTATCTGCGAATCCTGTTAAAGAGCTAACTTTGTTGAAACAAAATGGCTTATTAACAGGGTTGTGTACAGCTCCTCGGTGGAGAGAATCTGGGAGGTGAATTGTATTCAAGACCACAGTACAATGTCCATGAGACAACCTACGAAGTGCACCTGCAGAAGCGTGTGTTCCACAACACATTCCGTGAATGCAATGTAGTTGGTGAAGTCAAGTGAATATGTGTGCCCTAGAATCCGCTGAAGCTCCTTAGAAGTTTAGTCAATGTGGAAAAGATCCAAGAGGGCAGAAAGTTTGAAAACCATTGCTACAAGTAGGTGTAACTATCTCTCTTTTTTTCCAACTTCATATTGTTTCCTTTGCTTTATCGGTTCCTAAAGACTTGGCAAAATGTGAGACCTCCAGGTATAAATTAATTAAATAATAATCAAGAAATAATAATTACCAGCACTTAAATGAAAGATAAACAGATAATACTAACCATTCTTGTGCATTGTTCTAGGCGGTCCATTTCCTAGAAGTCAAGCTTTCAGATTTACTGTTCCATCGTGGGAAAGAGAGATCATAAATGAAGTAAAGGCGTGCGGACTGTCACATCTTTAACTGGAGTCTATGACATATAGCCAAGCCAGAGCAGTGATCTCCCAGAGATTGAGTGATATCGCTAGACAAGAGGACATGGCCCTTGTGAAATCAGGGATGTTCCTGGGGGATCAGATCTATCAGGCTACACCAGCCCCTTATGTCACGGAAATCCACTATGTGGAATTCCGTAGACTCCTCACAGCGGTCAGATTAAATGTCCTCGAATCTGCAGTATTGTGGGGAAGGTTCAGTCCCATACGCTCAGAGAACTTGTCATTGTGCCCTGGGAGTGGTAGAGTCCACCAAACATATTCTCCTGACCTGCCCTTTCTATGCAGATCTCAGGCAAAATCTTATAGCTCCACTCCTATGTCAACTTAGCTCTCTATCCAGAGAAAGACAGGTTCTATATTTGTTGAATAATGTTACTGGAAAAACAGCCTCCCTGGTGGCCAAATTTCTTTTTCTAGCTCTTAAGCGTCGCAAGATTAAAATTGACAGCATCGACATGGGTTTATCTGTATAGCTTCATTTTATTGTTGGCTATGTTTTACTCCAAAGTTCTTTTAGATGTTTTAGATGTTTTAATTTTGTATGGAAATGTATCTTTTCTGACTGACGGTCGAATAAAGAACTGAACTGAACTGTTTCTTATATTTCGCAGATTGCTTTGAGATACAGCTTGTCTTATTCTGTTTATAGGGGTCCAGTTCAGGCATTCTCATCATCATTCAGCTCACACTAACCACATATTTGAAGCACTGGCATGCTCCCTTTCTTCTTCTATGCCGGTGGTCATTGATGACCTAGGGTCTCCTGATTCATACAATTCCTTGAAAAGGAGGGGACAGTTTGTCTTCAAGGATCAGAAAAAGTGAGCCTGGGGTGAGAGAAGGGGTGTTGCTTAAAACCTAATCCTGTGTACTCGGAAGTCCCACTAACCCACGTTCCAAAGACAGCATCCATAAAATCCAAAACTCATGCCGCTTGTGTGCTCTTTGATCTCTTGCATGGTACAGCATTCATCTCAGTGGTTCAAGGAGCTGTTAACCTGCCTGCTTCGAAGTGCTGCAGAAGCAATTAACCTGCCCCTGGAAGCCAGATGGATAATATTTTAATTAAGATAGCAATCCAAACTTTAAAACAAATTGATCACAGAGGTGCCCAAGACTGCAGTTCAAAAAAAGGTTAAAATATACTGTTAGATTAAATCAGAAGCAGGTGGTGCTTTCTGCACAAGGACATAAGTGACAAAGATGCTTTGGGTGGTGGAAGGAGTTCCATTTCTTCACCCAATAGTTATTATGAAACTTGTAAGAAAGATGATTCAGGGTGTTGTGACACTCCTTGGGCCAGTGTTAGTGTATTTCTCCCCGGCAGACAATCTGAGGATACAAGAAAGCTTTCAGAAATCGTTCAGCTCATATGAATCTTCTACAGCAAGGTGGTCCAATGCCTAGTTAGTGCTTTCTCCACTTTGGAAAGGAGGTGGGAGGAATCTAGGTGAGGCACTCCATAGTTTTGGGAGAGCAGTGTGAGGGCTGAGCTCAGGTGTGTGCCAAATATTGGCCTTGCTCCCCACCTGCACAGCAAGGCAGTGTGTGGCCTGTGAGTTCTATGCCGTATTCTTGCCGCCCACTTAGTATGAAAAGTTGGACCACCCTGTTGTATAGCATTTCTGAAATATGTGCATTGTAGTGAATGGCCCAGATTGCTGAACATGGACATGAACATGAAATTTATTACGATCAAAGACCAGTTTATGAAACACAAATGGAACTACAATCCCAAAAGCAAAACAAACATTTAAAACAATATACAACAATGGATTTTAAGTTTAAAATGCGGTAGGCATTTAAGCACATAAAAACTTTAAGATAGACTATCATAGAGAAATGACCCAGAGTCACCCGTGGATCCGAGTTTGGGAATTTTCTTAACAAACTAGATTGAAACGGGGGATGGTCTGTGCCTACAGATCTGTGCACAGGATCTGGCGATCATCCAGGTATTTAATGTATTTTAATGTCTGTTGGAGGCCGCCCAGAGTGGCTGGGGAGACCCGGCCAGATGGGCGGGGTACAAATAAAAAAATTATTATTATTATTATTATTATTATTATTATTATTATTATTATTATTATCATCATCATCATCCAGGTCTTGTGATCATTGCCTAACAGGAGAAGATAGAATTTTTGCTTTACCGGGAGGTCAGGAAGCCTCACCAGCAGGGGGTCAGTGGTTTCTCTACGTGCCTAATCATAAAAGGGACATCTAAAAAATATGTGTTCGGGGCTTCCTATATCCCCCAATGGACAGGCGCAAATTCTCTGGTCATATGGGACTTTTTTAAAGGATCCTTCCAAGACCGACGAGGGCAGAGCCGAGCTTCTGGCAAGTGTAAAAGCCCTTCTTGCATTTTTGGATACAAGATAAAAGAGATATGCTGCCGGTGCAGCTATATCTCTCTCGATTCCTACAATTTTGTAGTCAGAGCACCTTAAGCAGTCCTGTTGTCTCTCGGTGTCTATAATTCTTTCCCTAACCATAGCTTTTGCTTGGCCCAAGCCCAGACTTAGAAGGGCTTGAGGGGCAAAACCCAATTTCTGATGAGTGTTTAGGACTGCTGTCTGCCAGCCTGACTGGAACTGGTCACAAAGGATCAGTGGAGCTATACCACGAGGGAGCAGTTTCAGTGACAGCCATTTATAGATTGATGTTAGGCTGATGTGAGCCTCCACTCTCATCCCCATTTCAAGTCTGATCCATGTGTTTGATACGCATCTGGGGACTTGTAGGAGGGCTCTAAGGAGTTTGGATTGCACTCTCTCAAGGGGGGGAGAAAGCAGAGGATGGTGGGCCCAGAAAGGATCCATAAAGGAGCTCTGCCAACATTTTGGTCTTGTATAATTTTAGGGCTGTGGGGATAAAAAAGCCCCCTTGGGTTCTAAAAAATTTGAGGATACAATTTGCTGTTTGCCCCCCAGAGCTTCCGATGGAATTTATGTGTAGTTTATTGGATCCTGAGGCATGGACCACCATTCCTAAATACTTATAGTTTGAGACTTGTTCTAGTTTATGGCCTTGGAGTTCCCAGCTTCTAAGCTCTGGTTTTCCCCCAAAAGCGAGAATCTTGGTCTTTTCATAGTTTATATTAAGACATTCCATTTTACAGTAGGCTGCAAGCTTTCTTAATGATCTTTTGAGTCCAATGGGGGTTCTGGATAGAATTACCACATCATCAGCGTAAAGCAAAACCGAAATTTGCTAGCTTCGGGGGGTGGAATTCTGGGTTATTGAGAGCAGTTACTAAGTTATTGAAATAAAAATTAAATAGTAGGGGGGTCAAAAGGCACCCTTGCCTGACTCCCTTAAAGGTTTTAATGGGGTCTAAGTGCCGTATTTGAGTGAAGTGCCTGGGTTAAAAACAGGAGCCTTCTGTCTATGGTGGTACCCTGAAGTCTGTCCCAAAGTCTAGTTCTAGGGACTGTGTAAAAGGATGCTTTTAGATCTACGAAGGCGGCATATACTGAGGCCTCGTGAACATGGACGTTCACATAATAATAATAATAATAATAATAATAATAATAATAATAATAATTTATTTATACCCCGCCCATCTGGCTGGGTTTCCCCAGCCACTCTGGGCGGCTTCCAACAGAACATTAAAATACAATAATCTATTAAACATTAAAAGCCTCCCTAAACAGGGCTGCCTTCAGATGTCTTCTAAAGGTCTGGTAGTTGTTGTTCTCTTTGACATCTGAAGGGAGGCCGTTCCACAGGGCGGGTGCCACTACCGAGAAGGCCCTCTGCCTGGTTCCCTGTAACTTGGCTTCTCGTAGTGAGGGAACCGCCAGAAGGCCCTCGGCACTGGACCTCAGTGTCCGGGCAGAATGATGGGGGTGGAGACGCTCCTTCAGGTATACTGGACCGAGGCCATTTAGGGCTTTAAAGGTCAGCACCAACACTTTGAATTGTGCTCGGAAACGTACTGGGAGCCAATGACAATGACATATGAATAATGACAACCCACAGCAAAACTATGAGTGGACTGTCCCTCACCAAACAAAATATGAGTTACCCCAATGAATGCTGACAATCTCCAAAATGTGATTGTCCACATTCACTGACATATTTCTAAGAAGAGAGGGTATACACCACGAATTCACAAAATTATTTCTGAATTGTCAACATTAATATGTGAATATTTCCTTCACCAGATTTTGGACATTTGCTGTAACAAATACACACAAGGGTGTATTTCCATGACTCATATTCATTAATGGCCCTCATGCTCCCCAGTTGAAGGAAGAAGACTTATGTTTAATACATTATACTAAAATATAATATATATATATATATATTTCAAATCTTCCAGACTTAATGAAGAAAGTGACAAAGTCTTCATTTCAAAGAAGGGGAACTCTGTCCCCCTCCAAGGCATGTATCTTTTTTGAATTACAGCAACTATTACTGGACTCATGGGACAAATTATACACATACAGTAGTTAGCTGGAAAAGGACCCTGAATTAATTTAAATAATCACTCGGAACAATATGGAGGTGTTAATACGGTAATAAAATGGCAATAAATTTGAACCATGGCTTTGTGTTATAAGTTAAGTCATAACATTAATTACTTGAGCACTTCACATTGTTATATCCCTGCAGATGACTAATGAGCATTCAATTACTTTGCCCTTCAAAAAATCATAATAATGTTTTCACATTGTCAGGTGCTCATCTGTGTAGCCACTTGGGATGAAGGTATAAAGTTTGCATTCATTGTTTTGACTCCACTGACAATGTGTCACAATAAATAGTAAGGAACTCATTATGGAGCAATATATGCTCTGTTCAAAAACTTAAAGAGTTGGTTGTAATGAGATGGGCAGGTTAGTGTTCTGAAAGATGGCCGTAAAATGTGCCCTGCTTGTTCAGACAAATAGCTGAACTAGTTTAACATCCAGTGGCAAGCTAGATGTTTCTTGGAAGCCCACAAACTGCACAATCGCTGTCTCTCATTTTTGTTCCCAAGCAAAGCCCCTTCCACCCCTAGCAAGGAGGGGGGTTGCGGGCACCATGAGCCCTTCATGTGTTCAGGGGGTGGCTGCCCATCCCCTGAGCCATTGGCTGAGCCCTGGACGCGGCACTACCCGGACCGACCAATCAGGTCGGCCTGGGGGCGGGGCTTGCTGCATTTAAGCAAGCGTGTGACTGGGGCTCTGCCTCTTACCTCCTGCCCCCAGCTGCTTCGGTTTTTCACACCCTCCCACCCTTTAGGCATCATTTCTCTGGACCTTGCTATGGACCTCGGTTGGTCGCCATTGAGGGGCCTGGTAGGAATTTTCCCACTTGGCTAATTGGCTCTGCCCTGGTGGTTTTTCACCTACCTCGTAGCAACTCGTCACAACTTTGGTTTTTGGCGGTTAGGCATTGGATTATCTAGGTAAGGCTGAAGGTGGGGGGGGGGGAAGGTTGCGCCATCACCTTCCCCAAAATGCTGAAGGGTATCCTGTTAAAGGAGTCTGAGGGGCGTGGCCCTGTCTGAAGCCGTGGAAGGTGAGGGCCTAAGGCACGCCCCCTATCGGTGGCCCCATGGTGAGTTCTTAGTTGATGTGCATCAGCTGGGCTCCCCTACCGGTGGTTAACCCTTCCCGTACTGCCAGTACAACGGGCTGGAGTCGGATATAGTCGGTTAGATCCAATGCCTAAGCCAATACCACTCAACATCCGTAACCAATAAAGTTGTGGCCTTCCTATGCCCATTTAACCTTACTTATTGTGTCATGTGCCTTTATTTCACCACAGGAGGGGTTGGGACATCGCCACACAACTGACATTCAATGGTATGCTTGTCTCTGATTCTGAGCTCATAGCCATTAATATAGCCTTATACTCCATGAATTTGCCTAATTCTCTTTTAAAGCCATTTAAGCTGGCGGTCACCATCAGATCTTGTGGCCTTAATATGCTTAATTACCAGACGGCTCACGTCCAAGGAGTTCGTCACATAATTGTGGTACAATCTTGGAAAATGGTATGAGTGAGTGTTTTTCTCCCTTACAACCTTCATAAATAGCAGTAATAGGTCTGCTAAACAAAGCCTGCATGTCTGGCTACAGGGCTTTATTGTTGTGAAGTGGGTGGTTTCACCCGTGAGGAAATTGATCTGCAAAAATAAATTTTTTAAAAAAGCACTTATTGTTGGTGTTCACACATGCTAGTAATCACTCAAGTCCAGATCTGAACTCTCTCACAATGCAGGAAAGCAGGGACAAGCACACTGTCTCCACTCTCCTTCACCATCCTGGTCAACCTCCGAAGCCGGGTGCCTTTCTAAGTCTTCCAAGGTTTTAAATTCTGCTTGGAGAGGTCATGAGTAAAGCAGGCTACCCAATGCGGACATTTGCCTCTTTGTGGGTGAGAGAGTAGACCTAATGGACCTATCTCCAGTTTCTCACCTATGATTCCACTCACGTAGAAGTTGAGAACACCTGAAAAGAGCTTGGCTGTAACTCTTATTGAGGGGCAAAGATGCATATATACGGGTGGCTGCCCCCTGACCCTGAATTGTAGATGTAAAATGGCACTAAGATGTGCCCACCAAAGTCTTTTAAAACAACAACAGTGTGAGTAGTTCCTGAGATCAGCTGAAGTAGATTAGCATTTCTTCCATATAGATAAAACACCCTTGAGAAAACTATTACTTTGGAAATCTTAGTTTTTATCTGTTTCCCTTTGTATCAAATATGCCTACCTTCGTTAGGTTGTGAGGATTTTATATATGTATACTAAATCCTCACAACCTAACCTATTTTGGTTTATTGAAATCTCTCTCTCTCTCTCTCTCTCTCTCTCTCTCTCTCTCTCTCTCTCTCTCTCAACCAAAATAGCAATTCCTGCTGAAACTAAGCTACAGAGAACAAGATTTGTGTGTAGAATGTCCCAGGTTCAACCCCTAGATAAAAGACTGCAAGTAACAGGTCAGGCAAAAATCTCTACATGAGACTTCAAGGCAGAGCAGATATAAAACCAGAAGTTATATAGGTATTTCTATATCCTTTCCCTCCAATATATCAGATCTTAACTTTACTGTATTTCAGTTTTGCTATGTATATCTGAGATTACAGCAAGTAAGTACCAAGGAATACAAATATTAGGAACAACCCAGCCAAAGTTAACAAATTGATTCCAGCCACTGAAAATCAATGCCACTTAAGCATGCTTAACTTGGGCTGGCACATGCTAATTCATTGATCTTTTTTGAGATTAGGCAACTGAAGACTGATTGCAAACATATCAGGATGTAAGGCATACATCTAATACGTTTTGAAATATGGCATTCATTCCAGTGAATTTTGGTGATGTCATCTTTGATGTCGCTTATAATGCGCATAAAACTGATACTTAATATTTTATTTAATGTTCTATGGCATCTGGTATGACAAAGAAGTCCTCTGCAGAAAGTGGAATTGAAGTCAGCACCAACCGGCTGCTGGCAGTAACTTCAAACGCTCGTTTGCTAGGCTTGGACTTGCTTTCTAATGCAGCTTAAAAGGAAAAAATAGGCCTCCTGACAACATAGTGATTGCCAGATAGATGAGCTCTGCAAACCTGTCAAAATGGCCCACAAGGGATGAGGCAACCCAGAATCTGGCCCATTGAGCTAGATGGACAAATGATCTGACTCTGTATAAAGGAGTTTCCTGTATTCTACCATATCTACTTAAAACCAGTAGGCAAATTGAAATGCCACTCTTAAGCCCATGATCTGAGTAGATTGTCTAATGCAAACAAGTTATATTCTCAATTTAGCATGGAGATCTCAATTATCATTTTAATCACTGCATGTGACAAAGAGAACCATCCATGCTGATTTTTCCTCCAGTAATTTATGGTTCTAGCCCAAGACATGGACGGTGGCATTTTGCAATCTACCACTAACGGTTGGGCAACATACAAGATACAATTCATTTTCGTGTCACAGATCATATCCAGGCTGTGGTGATTTGTATAGCATTGTTTTTACAACCATTGTATCCCCATACCAACTTTTCATCAACATCAATATTGACAAGGTCTTTATTACTTTGTAATTCTACATACCCCTTTTCTTTCCTTTATTTTTTTTTGTTCTTGTTAAATATTGATTTCATAAAGCAGTTGAGCAGCTCATCCATTTTAAAATCATCATTGATTTTGTTTTCTTCCCTCAGTTTACTTATGGGCTTAGTTTCGTACTCACCTTACTTTCCCTTGTGAAATCTTTGTTAAAGCCCTTAACCTTGTTGAGTAATTTTAACTACAAGGGCCTTAATGAATTCAAGATCTTATATTTTTATTACATCTTGCTATCTGTAGTAAAGTTCTTATTATTCACTCACAGCAGACACTCCCTTGTGGTCCCATAAATTTTAGACCAACCTTCCTCTTTTTTATGAATATCTTAGGTAGGAGGAGTAGAAAGAGTTTTATGAGAGCACAGCCATGAGTTCAAGGCATTTTGCATGGATGATTAAAAACCTTGATAGGATTCCTTTGGTTCTGTCCCACTCTTATTGCACAGTGATATTATATCTAGGAATCCCACTCCCAGCTTAATGGGGGCAACTTTGCCACACCCTGGTCTCACTGAAAAAAGAAGACTCAGTACTATTACTCAGGAGAGGAGTGGGCAATGACAGACAGGTCCTAATCGGCCAATCCTGTGTGGGAGTCAGCTGTAGTTTATTACAGGGGTCCTCACTTTGATCCAATTTTTGCACCGACCCTCCCTCCCTAGGCACTATAAGCTTTGCAACTGTATTTTAATATTTTGTTGGAAGCCGCCCAGAGTGGCTGGGGAAACCCAGCCAGGTGGGTGGGGTATAAATAATAAATTATTATTATTATTATTATTATTATTATTATTATTATTATTATCCACCTGTTTTGGGGACCTGAGTAGGAATTTTGGGAGAGACCCAAATTGGCTCAAGGACTCTTTGTGTGTTTTCGTGTGGTGTGTTTTCTGATTGATTGATTGATTGATTGATTGGCTGTTAGTCCAGGCAGCAGAGTGTTTAGCAAAATGTTTTTGGGGTTTTGTATGTGGCATTATTAGGGAACTCTTGGGCCACCCATTGCCAGCTTTGGGCAGGTCCAGTATGCCCCTGAATCCCAGCTGCTGGGATCAGACATTGGAGTGCCTTAGAAATGTCCCAGAGCCACCTGGGACTCAGCTACATTAGTTTGTGACACCGGATGGCGCTGTAGAGTTCTATCCTTCAGCAACATGATTTCCCATTATGAGCTTTACAACGTGTTTTCCTGAAACATTCTTTTGATATGTCTAGATCCAGCCCTGGCCTACCTGGAAAGAGGATGCTGGAACAAATTCCTGCATAGCAGGGGGTTGGACTAGATGACCCTTGGTATCCCTTCCAAATCTGAAATTCTACTATTCTATGATAAACACGTCAAATGGACTCATGTAGGCAAGTGGCAAAAGCTTGCATTTCTCATCTCTTATTACTATTAGCAATGAGTGCCAAGAAATCAACACATAAAATATGCATAGTGATGTATTTTTATTCAATAAAGATTTTATGTTCCCATCTGCTGCACAGTAGGGTAGCAAGTCTTCAACATCCATACATTTTTACTTGCAAAAATGAGTGCTGTAACCCTGGATTAAGGATAAAGCAAACAACCCAAAGCAGGCAACAATGCTTTGCGTTCCTATAACACATTTGTATCTAAAACTAAAGATGTTCTCGCTGTTTTATGGATGGATGAACTGTGCTTCTGTAAAAATGGTGCCATTCGTTTTAGGTTTCCGGTGTAGCCAGGCTATGCTGTTTTAACTACCTCACCCTCAGCTCAGACAGCCAAATGGCAGCATAACTCTTCCATGTTGGCTCAGACAGGACCCTGCCAGTATAAGCCCTGAAAATGGTGTTGCAGAGGCAAGGTGGGGCTAAGACCAGAAAGGGAAGAGTTAGGCTGAATCCTAAGCCCATCCAGCTTCATCATGTGACCAGGCATCCAAAGATAAATTCAGCTGGCAAAAAGGTTTGTGTAACTCAAACACTATTTTAAAGGCTTATTGTCCCTCTGCCAGACTTAGGCATAGCTGTCAACCTTCCCTTTTCTGACGGGAAATTCCCTTATTCCAGCGCCGTTTCCCGCTGCTATCCCAGATTGTTAGATATCCCGTAAATTTCCCGGATTTCAAAGGAAGCAGCTCCTCTCCCTCCCTGCCGGCCAGGGAGGCTCCTCAGCTGCTTTGCTCGGCTGCGTTGCTCACCAATAGTTACAGAGAATAGGATGTCATTAGACAACAGCACTGTTTGTGCTTTGCTTGCATGTAAAATCAACCACTCTGGCCCAGCCCACAAATGCACTCCTTCCAAAAGAGTGTTAAAGGATGCAAAGTCTGCAACACGTTTGTATAAGAAGTCATTAATGGATGCCAGAGAGCCAAAAGAGTGAACCTGATCAATCCCGCCATGAAGAATTGACGCTTTTGAATTGCGGTGCTGGAGTCAAATGGACTGAAAGAAGATCAAACCCATCCATTCTGAAGGACATCGGCCCTGGCTGCTCACCAGAAGGACAGATCCTGAAGCATCGCATGAGAAGAGAAGACTCCCTGGAAAAGAGACCCTGAGGTGGGGAAAGATGATGGTGTGTAGCCTGGTGTAAATTAATTTGTAGCCTGGGGGGATTACCGCGGTGTGGACTGTCTCCGAGAACCATAGACTGTCCCTGGGACAGGTGAGGCTGCTGATCCCTTATTTTTAAATCCGAAAGTTGACAGCTATGCTTATTGTCCCTCTGCCAGACTTAGGCCACCTCAGACAGCAATAGCCCACTCCTGAGCAGGTCTGGTATCCTTTACTCTGGCTTAATTTATATTGGACTTGCTTTACACCATTTTTTTGTGTGCATAGGAATGCTCACAAAGTGTTTTTCTTTAAAATAGCCCTCATTCTTTACTGCATCATAACAGAAAAATTGACCCAACCTTCAAGAAGCTTCATGGTGGCTGGCTAGGTATCTGAGTAGTGTACACAGCTCAATTTCTGACAGCAAATGTGAGGAGTCTCTTCTAGCTACAGTATATGGAAGCCACAAAATGCTTATGAAATGCTCACCTCAATTGCTAAAAACCATAATCATCATTTTCACTGAGACAAATACAGTAAATACTAGTTACAGGTAGGTAGCTGTGTTGATATCTGAAGAAGTGTGCATGCTTGGACTACTGCCATGCTCTCTACGTGGGGCTACCTTTGAAGGTGACCCGGAAACTGCAATTAATCCAGAATGCGACAGCTAGACTGGTGACTGGGAGTGGCCGCTGGGACCACATAACACCGGTCCTGAGAGAACTACATTGGCTCCCAGTACGTTTCCAAGCACAATTCAAAGTGTTGGTGCTGACCTTTAAAGCCCTAAATGGCCTCGGTCCTGTATACCTGAAGGAGCGTCTCCACCACCACCATTCAGCCTGGACACTGAGGTCCAGCACCGAGGGCCTTCTGGCAGTTCCCTCACTGCGAGAAGCAAAGCTACAGAGAACCAGGCAGAGGGCCTTCTCGGTAGTGGCGCCCGCCCTGTGGAACGCCCTCCCAGCAGAGGTCAAAAATATAAACAACTATCTGACATTCAGAAAATACCTCAAGGCAGCACTATTTTTGGAAGTTTTTAACTTGTGATATTTTAATGTATTTTAATGTCTGTTGGAGGCCGGCCAGAGTGGCTGGGGAGACCCGGCCAGATGAGCGGGGTACAAATAAAAAAAAATATTATTATTATTACTCATACCAATAACAAACTTAGTTGGTCTCTAAGGTGCTACTGGAAGGATTTTTTTTTATTTTGTTTCGACAGTAAATATTATTGAGCCTATATCCAATTGCTACAATTTTTCATACCTTAGTACAGTGGTACCTCAGTTTAATAACAGTCCGGTTTAAGATATAGGTAGGTAGCCGTGTTGGTCTGCCGTAGTCGGGGGGGGGGGGAATCCTTCCTGTAGCACCTTAGAGACCAACTAATTTTTTATTGGTATGAGCTTTCATGTGCATGCACACTTCTTCAGTGCAGTTTAAGAACGATTTGGTTTATAAACTCCGCAAAACTGGAAATAGTGTCTTGGTTTGAGAGCTTTACCTCAGTCTAAGAATGGAATCCGAAAGGTGGAAGGGCACCAGCGGCGGGAGGCCTCATTAGGGAAAGCGCGCCTCTGTTTAAGAATGGTTTTGGTTTAAGAACAGACTACCGGAACAGATTAAGTTCGTAAACTGAGGTACCACTGTATGTAGGATTATTTTATAAACCATTTTTTATAAACTATTTAAAAATAGTAACACCTAGTAATGGTTTACTTGAAATGGATGGCTGATTTACTCAGGTGGACAGATAGCTCAGTCGGCAGAGCATGAGACTCTTAATCTTAGGGTCGTGGGTTCAAGTCCCACATTGGGCCAAAGATCCTTGCATTGCAGGGTGATGGAGTATATGACCCTCATGGTTCCTTCGAATTCTACAGTTCTATGACCTGTGAATACACTCACACCAGGCTTTGGAATGATGTCAGATTTTTATCCGAGTAACAACAACAACAAAATAGGAGCTTATATTCAGTCGGCATACCTATTGCCATGGGGAATGTCTTCCTTTCCCGGTAATATACTCGAGAGTTAGGATACAAAATTACACAAAATGGACTTATTCAAGATCACCACACATCGTATAAATACCATCCATTAATATCAAATATATGAACTATAATGTTGAAAGATATTTCATCTTTCAAAAACTAGGCCATTCCTGAATTGACAAAACACAACTCCCATTGTGCATTGATAATAAAACACACATCTGTCAACCTACATGAGAATACAGATGAAATTGTCAGTGCCCAGCTTCCACCACACAAAAAAATGCTTGTGCAAAAATAGCACAGCTGCAGACATGTTTCGACCTGCTGGTCTCTTTCAACAGCACCAAATTACAGCTATAAATTGAGGTAGATCCAAGTAGAACAAATCATCAGTACTCCCAGGTTAATTGGAAATATGTAATTTACTGAGTAATTCAGAAGCAGCCTGTCTCCTATTGTCTTGTGAAGACAATCTCTTGAGGTCTTCCGTGTTCTTAATTTATGTCCAACTCCTCTGCCAAACTGAAATTTAGATTTCCCCCCAGAGCTTCATGAGCTAGAAGCTTCCCGTCCAATGGCCATTTCTGACTTCCCCCACTGGCCTCCTAAACTCTTAAGAATTATTCGCAAATGTCAACATTCACCAAGTTTCTGACATTTACAGCAACATTTATAAATTTTTGCACTTGACACTTGCGGCAAATTAATTCTGTCAATGAATATCATTCACACACACATATAAATAGAATCTTCTCAGATGCTCTATATCATTTTCCAAAATGCAATGCAATGAAACAAATCCATCTACGTTGACTGTCAAGTGGGAAAATTTCTTCATAGTCTCTCCCCTGCCTACCAGTTACAGGTAGATAGCCGTGTTGGTCTGTCATAGTCAAAACAAAATAAAAAAATTCCTTCCAGTAGCACCTTAGAGACCAACTAAGTTTGTTCTTGGTATGAGCTTTCGTGTGCATGCACACTTCTTCAGATACTGAAGAAGTGTGCCTGCACACGAAAGCTCATACCAAGAACAAACTTAGTTGGTCTCTAAGGTGCTACTGGAAGGAATTTTTTTATTTTGTTCTGCCTACCAGGTAATACTAAAAAATAAAATTTTTAAAAAATCAATATACAACAGCAAAAATTAATCAAGATGTAGGTAACTTTCATGTCAAACAGCACATCTTTATGGTTAACATTTTGCTCCTTCATTTTATTTTTAAATTTAAAGTCTTTTTGTAAAACTTTAATAAAAACTAATTTTATATAACAACAACAACAACAACAATTTTTTATTTATACCCCGCCCATTGTTAGCTGTTTTGCTACATGAACGGCATGAACATTTTTGGATACAATGTGAGGCTTTGTGCTTAAATAATCCTGTAAGCAAATCCTGGAATTTTGTTGGATGTGGTCTGTGTCAACAAGCTATTTCGGTCCGACATGAAAAATCTTGCGATTTAGCCATTGCTAATGGGCAGCTGTAGCATTTGGTAATTTGCATATATATAAATACACACACGCATACTGTCATGGACACTGGCACGCGTGCACCCACCCACCCACCAATTTTAACCTCAATTATTCCAGTAAGCCTCTTCCTAAGAAGGAGACAAATAGCCCATGCATTGGCTTCTAAGCATTAATTCACAGAGCATTTGCTACTGGTCTGGGGAGAGTTTTTCGATTACTGCTGTTCCTTCCTATTTCCTGCAACTAAATAGCTTCATAATGCAGAGAAAAGCATATTAGATGCTTTCTTTACATTTCCATTTTTTCTCTGCCTCTCCATGCAAGCAATTTCTACCATTGTTTCGCAGATATTGTAAAGCCACAGAAGGGTGTTAGTTAAGCTATCATGAATAAAAAAAGGTAGGTGGTCTACAAAAAAACACGTCCATGGTAAATTGCCCATGCTATGAAAACATTCCAGAGATCTTTTTAAAATATATATATAATGGGAACAATCAACGCAGTGGGCTTCTTTAGAATTCTATCAGGGTAGAGGATTTAAAAAGTGGTTTTAGGGTAGCTTTTGAGAGTGCAAATGCAGGGTTTGAAAGCTTCCATCTGTTGCCACTTATGGGTGTGTAGGCGGATATATTCCCACTCAGTCTGTCTCCGGAGATTCTCCTCCCTTGATTTGGTTAGTGGAGGTGCGAAAAACTACGGCAAACTGTCTCCCTAGCTAGTTTGGGGGTCGCCCCTGGTTCTGGTGCAGGTCAAATAAATGCGTCCCCTCCTCCCTCTTTCGCTTCTATTCAGGTGGATGGCTAAAATAGGGAATCTTTTACCCTTTAATCAAGATGCGTATGTATAGTAAAATTTGCTACCTGTTTAGATTGCAACTTTGCTGCCCGAAGCAGCATTTTTATATATTATGTTACTCCTATTTCATATAATACGGGACCCAGGTGGCGCTGTGGGTTAAACCACAGAGCCTAGGGCTTGCTGATCAGAAGGTCGACGGTTCGAATCCCTGCGATGGAGTGAGCTCCCGTTGCTCGGTCCCTGCTCCTGCCCACCTAGCAGTTCGAAAGCACGTCAAAGTGCAAGTAGATAAATAGGTACTGCTCCGGCGGGAAGGTAAACGGCATTTCCGTGCGCTGCTCTGGTTCGCCAGAAGCGGCTTTGTCATGCTGGCCACATGACCTGGAAGCTGTACATCGGCTCTCGGCCAATAAAGCGAGTTGAGCGCCGCAACCCCAGAGTTGGACACGACTGGACCTAATGGTCAGGGGTCCCTTTACCTTTTCCTATTTCATATAATAAACCAAACTTTCTTCATTTCTTTCTGTGAGAGCTTCTTGTGGGCATAAGGCTAAGGGTTAGCATACATCCCTAACAAGCACACACCATAACTCCAGCAAAATATCCTAAATATCTCAGCAGTGTATTTATGAATATTCACATGAGTGCTAGCTACACACATGTGAGTCCATGTACACACTTGAAACACTATCTATCTTCTATCGTCGGTCTATCTTAACTCGGCCATTACATACCCTCCAATATTTCTCAACTGAAAAGAGAGACGTCTTATTCAATAATAATAATAATTTTATTATTTAAATCCTGCCCATTTGACTGGGTTACCCCAGCCACTCTGGGCGGCTTCCAACACACATAAAAACATAATAAAACATTAAACAATTTTTTTTTTTTAAAAAAAACCCACTTCCCTATACAGAACTGCTTTTAGATGTCTTCTAAAGGTTGCATACTTATTTATCTCCTTGGCTTAGGGGTCACATAACTCCATACTCTCCAACGTTTATCTCATGAAAATAGGGACGTCCTAAGGAAAAACGGGACATTCCGGGATCAAATCAGAAACCACAATGGCTTCTGTAAATCTAGGACTGGAAAATAGGGATACTTGGAGGGTCTGCCATTAAGCTCATGTGGTGACCTTGGTTGTTGTGAGGATAAAATGGGGAGGGGGAGACCAATGTGTGCTATCTTAAGCTCCTTGGAGAAAAGCTGGGAGATAAATTGTTTGTGTGCAGTGTGTGTGTGTGTGTGTGTGTAAAACATATAAATACATCTACCATTATAACAAATAATTGTCTTCTGATTCTTGAAATCTGAGTTAGGGTAGGCCCAATCAACACTTTGCTCTGTGTGCTCAAACATACAGTTCAGTGTTAGACAATTGCTTGCTGCCTATATGTCACATTGTTTTCATTTTAGCTGCTTTGCCCAGTCTCTTTAGGTTGAATTTCCCCTCTGAACTCCCAGTCCCGTGGGGAAAGAATGTGCAGCAAACATATACTTTAAAGCAGTTATCAGAGAAGTGCTGATTGAGAAAGCAGACAAGCTGCTGAGTTGCAGGACGTAGGGCTGGCAAAGAAAGCAAAAAATAAATCCCTACCTTTGCAAGATCAAAGTTCAGCTCTCCCCGTCAGCTTCATTTTCTTAATTTCCTGCCCTCTCATTTTTAATGGTCTATACAATATTTAAATGAAAAGAAAAGCTGCAGCATATTGGATTTCTTGAGCACAGAGCTCGCCTCATTTAAGTGGTGCAACATAATCACATTGGTTGTAATATGACTGCTTCTGTATCCCATGTTCTATCCCAGTGAGGATTCCACCCTGTATTGCACAGATATGCTATTTAAGGCATGCCTATCACCACCACCCATCTCTGGACCCCTTCACAAACCCTCCAAGTGTCCCTATTTTCCATGGATGTCCCTGATTTAGGGAAGCCATCCCAGTTTCTGATTTGATCCCAGAATGTCCCGCTTTTCCTATTTTTCATTGAAGAAATGTGGGAAGGTATAGAGGTATTCGACTCCTGAGCTGTCTGAAGGCAATCCTGTATAGGGAAGGTGTTTTGTTTAATATTGTATATATATTGTATATACAATATAATATATATACAATTTGTTTTTACCTTTTCTTTACTTATGCAAACCTGGGTTGTTGTTTTTTTCTGAATCTGCTGCCATTTTGGCTGCATAAGCATTGCCATTCACTCCATGATTTGGAAATACAAGGAATGAGGTGTATCAGGGACTGTTTGTCGCACAGCGGTAAATTAATCAAGCAGAGTCTTCTCCATAAACTGAATAAAACTTTACTGAAGAAAATAAACTTGCTCATAAACAGCTTAGTCAAAGAGCATACAAAGAGTGCTCATAGCAGCTGCCTGACTCTTCACAGCGGCATAGTCTTAGTTACTGATTTACTAGAGTCCTGGAGCCACTCTGTCTGCAACAGCACAACACACTGAGACACACAGGCACTGACTGAGGCCCATAGAGAGGCTGGCTACTTTTTATAGGGAGAATGAGTCATCACCCAAGATGAGTCACGAGTCAAAGTGACTTAGCAGTTTGCTGTTAACAGTTAACAGTTAGTAGGCTTAGGCTTGAATGATTGTGTAGGTCTTACTGCTTCTTCTGCTCTCAAGAACCTTTGTCTCATGACACTGTTGACCTGACATCCACAGGCACACATATCCCCTTAGAGGTCTTTATTGCCACAGGGCTCTCTTCCCTTGAAGAAAGTAGGTTTGTAAGAAGCATTCTATCGTAACCCATATAATATGTTGCAATCTATGTTAAGTTTCTTTGTGTGGTGTTCACAAAAGTTTCTTCAATTTGCAAATGTGTCCATGGGTGAAATTTGATTTATTTTATGCACTCTTGTTTTGTATTTTAATTGTAATATCATTTTTTAAATAGAATTCAACGCAATATTGCACAATTTGAATTTTTGCTCCAGATATGGCAGCTTCTTCCATTCTCTTGCTTGTGTAGACTGAATATGGCCCATATCCAGTTTTGCCTAGAGATACATATTGCTTAAAAATGGCTGCCGGTACAGCCAAGCTTTTAATTGTAATTAATATTTAATAGTCTTTTAATACTTAATTAGTAAAAAGTGCGCACAGCGCTCCGAAAATCCACCTTCATATACCATTGCTATGATTATGAGCCTCTTCTTGTTGGTTTAGGCAGCATAACTCCCCTCCCCTTTGATTAAAAGTCAGTTCGAGGAGACTTGTGTCAGGAAAGCATAGATTGAAAGTCAAGGTTAATGCAATATTGCTAAAAGCTTTCAAACGTATCAGTGAATAAAGGGATTTTCACCTTATTAATTAATTCCCTTTGCCTCAATACAAACTGGGGCAGCAAAGCACATGGATTAGTTGTCTTCAAAAAAAACCCCACAATTAGTCACATCATAAAAAAATGTTAACGTTTACTCAACAATTTTAATTTATAGTTGCAATATCCTATTCCAGACATGTCTGACTTCAATTGAAAAGTATCCCCTGACCTTTTGATCTCTTCCATTCTTGTCTTCTTTCTATCCTGATTCATTTTTCCTTCCATCTCAGACAATTGGTTCATGGTGAATCTAGCAGATACAAAGACCTCTCTGATATTACAAGTATTGCAGCTGGATTTTTCCTGAGTGGTTCCCAGAAAACATAGTCTCCGGAAATCTCTAAGATAGTGGAATAAAGTAAACAAAACTATGTTTTCTGTGTGGCTTACCGGTAGAAATCTGTACAAGCAATTCAGTTGATACAACACCTCTGCTAGCTAGATCTGTATCAAGGAAAATGAGATAAGAAGAATCATTTTGAAGGCTTCAAATAGGCAAATGGAAAATGCCTAAAACCACATAATATTTCAGTTTATGAGTTAATCCAGTTTAGGTTTGTTTTACAGCTGAAAGGCTATGGGCATTTAAGTATTCATGTTCAAAGCATACCTCCTGGGGTACAGAATTTCATTCATCATCTCACATTCCACAGTTTGGATGGTATAGTGGCAGAGTGTTCGACTTTGGACTCAAGTGCATCTGAATTCAAATCCTCAATCAGAAACAAGCTACCTTGGACACATTATTGTCTCCTAGTGTAACCTGTGTCACAGCGATGGAATGTGATAATCTTCTGCATTCTCCCTTGAGAAGTTTGAGAATTTATTTCTGTCTTCTATAAAGATGCAACCAAAAGCATTCCTGGAGGAAACTGCTAACCCAGACTTATTTCAGTCTGGGTTCAGAACCCCTTTGGGACTGAATCAGTCTTGGTCACCCTGCAGTTTACATAAAAATTCAATAAAAAACAGTTACAACATAAATATTAGAAATAATAAAAATTAAAAGAGGGACAATAACTAAAAGGCAGCACAATATTTTAAAACTAGATTAGGAAAGCAGTCAGGAAGCCTACAGTTAAAACATTGATAAAGTGTTGTTGTTTCAATTTATATACCACCCTTTATCAAAAGATCCCAGGGTGGTGTGCAACATTAAAAACACATTACAGAACATCAATAACAAGAACATAATAAAAAGCAAACTGACAGACAGACAAATAATAAAATAGTTAATAACAGTCCTCTCCCCCACTCTTTCACAGGCCATAGATTGCTTCATAGTGATAGGCTTGGGTAAAGAGGAATGTTTTCACCTCATACCTAAAGACATGTATGATTGAAAAGCTCAAGTTCACGCAGTGAGTTTCATGGCCAAGAGAGGATTTGAACCCTGATCTCTCAGTTCCTGGTTAAGCATTTTGAAGCATATACCACAGTGAATTCCCCACCGCCCCCGATATTCAGATATGGGTTCTGAATCTCTCCCTATATAGCAGTCCAGCAACAGATGTACCCTGTTTCCCCTTTTTTAATACGTAGTCATAAAGTAAGCCATGGCAGGGTTTTTTTACCTTTGTGACAAGTAAGACGTACCCCAAAAGTAAGCCGTGGTGCCGCCATTGTTCCCGTCGCCTCCTCAGCCCCTCCTGCATGCGCAGGGAGCCAGCGAACCAGTGAGAGGCACGGGGGGGAACACGCCTCTTGCGGAGTTCTGCCCCGCCTGCTTAGCGCGCAGGGAGAGGCGCGCGGGGGGGGAGATGCCTCTTCCTGCCCCACCTGTTCCCCGTGTGCAGGGAGCCAGCGAACCAGCGAGAGGCACGGGGGAAACGCGCCTCTTGCGGAGTTCTGCCCTGCCTGCTCAGCGCGCAGGGGGAGGCTGTACCGTACCATACTGACGTAATAAAAATAAGACATCCCCCGAAAATAAGCCACCCTGTGTTTTTTTGAGGAAAAAAAATTATAAGACGGTGTCTTAAAAAGGGGGAAAGATGGTATTATCTAGGTCTACATCACAAGAAATGTGTTGGGGTTTCTGCATTGGTAAAACAGATCCAGATGGCTCAACCAAATGACAGATGTCATTCCTGAATTCCTTCCACTTGTCATACACTACTTAAATGACAAGCAAGATGGCTTTTGACATTTGAGTGATAAGTACAAGATTCCATTACTAGATCTGATTTCTATTCTACATTTGCAATATGTTCATTTCCTATCGATTTACCAAGAATATGTGATTAAGCAGATTAAAGACTACAAAGGCACAAAATAATTAAATATTGGCAGAGTTAAACTGCGAAGTTTGATTTACGTGTTGAGCGGACACGAAAAATGGGGAGAAAGCTGTTTCAAAGGGGAAACAATATGTGTACATCATGCACACTAAGATGATATTATAGTTCCTGACATTAATGCTGTATCCACAAAATCACAATTGAACATTCTGCTTCTTTGCCTTTTCTTGTTTATGCTTAATGAAACACTTAATGAACCCATTATTAAAATTCAGAGATGCGTGCACACACAAAGTGCCAAACTAAAGAAAATAAGCCTGTTTTGTAGTGGATAGTTCACATGCAGAAGTGTGTGAAACCTCCCTGAGAAATTTCATAGCCTATTAAACATTTTTTCGTCACAATTTATCAGATGTTCAGCCGAAGATCCAAATTTATTTCAAATTTTAATTCATGTATGATCTGGTGACTGCCCAGGGATGCACATAGCAACACTATTTTGCCCTCTCACCAAATTCATCAAGCATTTATTCTGAATACGGACTTCAAATTAACTTCGGATATAGTTTTAGGATAAATTTTGGCTATGACTCTAAGCCCACAGTGAGACATACTGCAGACAACGGAAAGTACATAAGTCTGGTTAATTGAAGACATCTGTGTGGATAAATCTGTCAACTCTGTCAGTCGAATCCCCCCACCCATTTTAAGTTTGGTTTCTATGCACTTTTGCAAGATCAAAAAAGAAAAAAAGAAAAAACCCAAACAAACAAACCCCCAAAGAAAACAAAAACCCTCTTGCAAAATGCTGTGAAAATTCTCAGATGGTATGCTCCCAAAAGGATTATAAAATGAACCTTGAATTTTTGCTTTAAGTGAATTTTCACTCAACCAAAAACCCCACAATATAAACTTCAGATTCTCACACACAAATCCTTACAGATATTCCCAACACTGGAAACAATAATTCTGGGACTAATGATTATTATCTGTTGACCCAAAGCCATCACAGCCTTGTGTAGCTTACACTTATTTTGTTTTTGTTTTTTGTAAGTGTGGGCTGAAACACCCCATCTTAAAAAATAAATAAATAAATAAATAGAATCTGTTAAATGACAAGTGTATTGATCGCTTCAGTGACAGCTTTGCATGTACAACATTTACATTTCACATCCCCTTTGTCTTCATAATTAGGTTCAGTTACAGTATATTGATTTGCCCAAGTACATCAAGTGGTTTGATGGCACCTGAACATAAATTTCCCATTTCCGCTCCCCAAAACTCTTGTCCACAACACTGCTTTCATCCTACTAGCATGATCAACCTCTGCATTTAAGGAGTGGGGGGGGGAGCCAATTATTTTTATCCTTATTCTACTTACTATAAAAAGATAGGTATTTGAAATCAATGGGTAAGAAATCCTTTAATCCCCTACCTGATTAATGTCAGAGATTGAAAGGCCTTACCGGAGTAACAGCCTTTCCTTAGAATTTGGGATTCCCAGCAGTGCTACAAGACTCAACTTTCCCAGGGACAAGCAGGCAACTAGTCTCAAGTGAGCCATGCCAGAACAGAGCCCTACTTTGCCAAAGAAAAAAGAAAAGAAAGAACAGGAGTGATTAGAACAGGCAAAATAAGTAAGGATAGATGCAAAGGTAAGATTCTATTTAAATATACTTAATTAATTGCTTAATTCCCCTCCTCTTTGTCCCAATCATAATATCAATGCAAAAAATAAAATAAAATATGTGATTCCCCTCCCCATCCCATCTCAGAGAGCAATTCTAAAGCAAAATTAACCAGCATATGCAATTGAGAATGCCTTCCCTAGAGACACTCCTGTGGAAACGTGTCTTTAGTTACTGGCTAACACTTTGGTTTAGATTACCTAACTACTATATAGCCCAATGCCTTTGGCGCGATGAGTTTAGCAGCCCTTGGGCCAATAAGATTCATGCTAAACTTTTATCTATTGGAATCTCGTCCATAGAACTCTTGAACCAAGATCTTACCTTAGCAAGGAAAATTATTAATTAACGACTGGACGACATAGAGTGGCAGCGTAATCTTATGCTTGGTGGGGGGCTATGTTCCCCGTGTCAGTTGGGAGTTATTTCTCCAACTCGTGTGCCATCTTACCTATCATCCCTTTCTATTGCCAGTCATTGTTTTGCCTTTATCAAAACACGTTTTAATGCCCTTCGAATTCCCTTTTTTCCTCATAGATTTTCTAGGGGCCAAATCTCGGCTTTATGTTCCTGTGATAATAGATCGATCGAAACACTTCACCATATAGTATTTATATGTCCTCTATATTGTGTTGTCCGGAAGAACTTACTGTTACCATTAATCCACAAGTTGCCTGGGCACCCAGCAGATTTTCGCCTGGCCTTTTTATTGCAAGATACAGATCAGCATGTAACTTTACAAATGGCGAAATTTTTAACTTCCGTTTTGACATATAAACGTCGTCATGGACTGCTGTTTGGAAGCTGAACATTCCTTATAGTATCTATTTCTAATTTGTACTCTTTTTTTATTTATTAAGGATTTTCTTGATTTACAAAGGTATATGCATTGTCTCTTTCTTGTTTTTTCCATGTAACATTTTTATACAGCAGTTTCGTTTGTTGAGACATTAGGGAGAGAAGGGGGAGAGGTGTGGGTAGGATGGGGAGTTGGGTAGGATGGGGTGGCGGTATTTCTATTTTACTTAATATATGCAGGGTTAGGTGTCAGCGTCTATTGCGCAGGTTCTCTGTTGTTTGCTTGTGTTCTTTTAGTGGTGAGAGAGGTCAGGGTTGGCATAGGGTGTGATTGTTCATTTGTGGTAGGCTGTGGTGATCTTTGGTTTCCTGTGTGAGTGGGGTGGGTGAGTGTTTTTGGTCAGGTTAGCCATATTGATTTGTATGCTGCCGGTAGATTTCACGGCACGGTATCCAGATTGGACAGCATTTTGCTCACACAGGTTCTGATCCCTTTAGTAAAATCAACAAACATAGGCAACATCAAAATCACAGACCACGCCCCAGTTTGTACTCTTATAAGTTTTACTGGTTCTAATTTTTAAAATCAAATTGTACTGTGTATTTGTTCTAGTTCTGTTGTTCTTATGAGCTTAAAGCTGAAATAAAGTGATTGATTGAAGTTAAGATTCAGCAGAATTCTGACTGGATTAGGAGGTTCCTGACTCATCTGGCCTATGAACAATTAACAGCCTCATCCTGAGCTCAGCCAAATATACACCAGGATATCTCTGCCCATCCCAGCTCAGCCAGGACCCAGCTGCCTGTGTCAAGCCTGGTGAATTTTGACCTAGCCAAAGCCCTGAAAGGGGACATTCTGGAAGCATAGGGGGCACTACCAGAGAGGTAGGACTGAAGATGGCTCCTAAGTCTTTTCTGGTCATGTAACCTGGCAACTAGACATAAATTAACCCAGACACAATTTTAAAGGCTTATTTCCTTCAACCAGGCTTAGGCTGGCTCAGCTAGCAGTTAGCCCCATTGCTGAGTGGAGTTTGGATCTGGTGTAATTTTTGTTGTTGTTTAGTCGTTTAGTCGTGTCCGACTCTTCGTGACCCCATGGACCAGAGCATGCCAGGCACTCCTGTCTTCCACTGCAGTTTGGTCAAACTCATTTTAGAAGCTTCGAGAACACTGTCCAACCATCTTGTCCTCTGTCGTCCCCTTCTCCTTGTGCCCTCCAACTTTCCCAACACCAGGGTATTTCCAGGGAGTCTTCTCTTCTCATGAGGTGGCCAAGGTACTGGAGCCTCAACTTCAGGATCTGTCCTTCCAGTGAGCACTTAGGGCTGATTTCCTTCAGAATGGATAGATTTGATCTTCTTGCAGTCCATGGGACTCTGAAGAGTCTCCTCCAGCACCATAATGCAAAAGCACCAGTTCTTCGGCGATCAGCCTTCTTTATAGTCCAGCTGCTCTCACTTCCATACATCACTACTGGGAAAACCATAGCTTTAACTATATGGACCTACTTTATGCCAGCTCCTTGTGCATAGGATTGCTCCCTTGGTCTCTATATCAACACCTCTCTCTCCTTCCTCTTGGGCTTATATCTCTGGTTGCTATCACAGTTCAGGAATTCAAGTTTGTTTAGCAAGTTTGTGTTCATGTTTTTCCAGCACAGGCTCCAAGATCATGGATAGTCTCTCAAAACATTTCCTTCAAATTCACACTGTTCACAACTGGTTACTAAATGACTTTTTTCTGGTTCTTCTTCTGGTTCTCTGTTAAATGTCTAAATAGGAGACATCTGGGATCCATGACATAGTCTTGCCTATTAATTTCAATGGGTGTACATTGAAATGGAAGCTAACACTGGCTACAGTCCTCTGCCTTACAACCTTGTTATAGCAACAGTATATTCTAGTTTAAGCTTTGCTATTCTGCCATTCCAAGACAGCACAGGGATCTCATTCAATAACTGGAAGGAGGAAAGAGAAGAACAGCTTGAGAACACTGTCCAAATGACACAATTTTTATTATTGCAGCCGCAGCGAAAATTGCACGTATCTGGAAATCAAGGGTGTTTGTCTTGTGGCACAAACAATATTAACAAATTGACAGAACAGTGTAAATATGGCTTGGGCTGGAACAAAATCAAAACAGTATGCTGCAGCATGCATCCCAAGTCCCCTTTTGGCAAGGCAGTAGGCTCCGCTTGCACTGTGAAATCCTCACCCTGCTCCAAGAAACTTGAGTCATGGGTGTTAAAGACCTAATTATGATTCAGATGTATCAAATAAATAATGCACATACAAAGCAGTTGCAAAGCAGTTTGCAGTTTCAGAAAATCATCATCATCATCATCATCCACTATTAGAAATTTACCTATGTACAAGGAAATTGCCCTCATGTTGACATGTTGTGGAAGCAACGGGCTGCTGTGACACCAAGGAAGCAAAAATAACTTTTGTGAAATAAGTAGACCCATTTCAAATTTTGTTTATAAACTAGTCCCATCCCCCAAGGAGGTATGAACCTTTCCCACCCAAGTAACTCCTGTCAAACAATGCCAAATTTTGCTGCTTGTGTATGGAATGATACTACTTGTTTTTCCCCCTCCCCAAAGAGGAGTTTTCTATGGAGTTTCCATGGAGGTGCAGGTTAATTCTGTGTCTAGGGCGGCTGTCTACCAGCTCCATCTGGTGCGCAGGCTGAGACCCTACCTGCCCGCAGACTGTCTCGCCAGAGTGGTGCATGCTCTAGTTATCTCCCGCTTGGACTACTGCAATGCGCTCTACTTGGGGCTACTTTTGAAGGTGACCCGGAAACTGCAATTAATCCAGAATGCAGCAGCTAGACTGGTGACTGGGAGTGGCTGCCAGGACCACATAACACCAGTCCTGAGAGATCTACATTGGCTCCCAGTACATTTCCGAGCACAATTCAAAGTGTTGGTGCTGACCTTTAAAGCCCTAAAAGGCCTTGGTCCTGTATACCTGAAGGAGCATCTCCACCCCCATCGTTCAGCCCGGACACTGAGATCCAGCGCCGAGGGCCTTCTGGCAGTTCCCTCCCTGCGAGAAGCAAAGCTACAGGGAACCAGGCAGAGGGCCTTCTCGATAGTGGTGCCCGCCCTGTGGAACGCCCTCCCATCAGAGGTCAAAGAGATAAACAACTACATGACATTTAGAAAATACCTGAAGGCAGCCCTGTTTAGGGAAGTTTTTAATCTGTGACATTTTGATGTATTTTAATGTTTGTTGGAAGCCGCCCAGAGTGGCTGGGGGGACCTGGCCAGATGGGTGGGGTACAAATAATAAATTATTATTATTATTTATTAATGTGCATGGTAGCTTCAGTGACGCTGCTAACACAAGTGTTTTAATGTTTAGACATTTCCAGAGCACAGCACGATAAAAGTGCAAATGCCACTCTCGAATTGTGCCACGCGCCTTCCTCTTACAGAGAAGACTCAAGAGGTTACTCCCAGAGGAGGGGTTCCCAAGAGACATATGAGGCTGGCTAGTCCAAATAAGAAGGAGTGGTGTCAGCTTTCTGAAGCCAGCTCTTCCCGCCCCCAGCTCTTCTTTCTTCCTGCAGCACTCTCCCCTCACTATGTGGGCTTTGCTAGTTGCCTCATTGGAAGTTTGCAGGGACTCCATGATTGGCCTTTGGAATTCTTCTTTTTCACCTACTTTGCACTGCTGGGTGATTCTAATTGGTTTAGAAGAGTGGCATATGTGGGGTATTTGTTATTTGGCCATTAGATGAGGGAATTTTAAGAAATGGGTTGTCCTGAGGCACTATTGAGTTAAAGGTGAGGAATGTTCTTTAGTCACCTCTCATTGCCATTGGCTTAGAGTACCCTTGGGGGTGTCCTTTAGACTATGCTATCCAGTGCTTTTAAAAAAAATGTTTAGGGGTACTCCATTATGACTCAAGAAAATCACCATTTTATAGTTCGGGGAAAATAGATACAGTAAATGGACAAAAGTACAAAGATTCAAAAAATATTTAGGTGTATGCATACCCCTGCACCCCCCCCCCCCCCAGAAAAAAGCACTGGTGCTATCCAATGTTCACCCAGTGTCAGGATGCTGTCAGTGGCTCCTGGCTGGTTGCCCAGGAAAGTATAAAGACAAGGAAAAGTTTCTTACCACTTTTTTTTTTTAATTTCAATCTTTACAGAGAGAGGCTATAGAACTCAGCCTCTTGGATAATGGTATTGTCCCAAATGAATCTCCGCCTTCCTTCTCTCCCACTTCCTCATTCATCATTCTCATTGGCTCTTCTATGGGTGCTGCTACCTGCCCTCTGTCTTTGAGCTCTTTGCTCTCCTACTTTTAAGGCTCACCGGGTTCTGGGAGGTGGAGGGTCTGCAATGCTTTCTAATAACAACGTGTCAGCTGGGTGTTGTTCTGGCTCTCTCGTGATTTCCCAGCTTTTCCCCTCATCTGCCTCTGAGCTGCTACCTCCCTCAACCCCCTGTTGTAAATCTATATGGTCCTCCTCCCTGGAAGGGTCGGGATGGAGAGGCAGTCTCCACCATTCCTCCTCTGTCCAGACCCTGACACCGAGGGGCATATGCTAGGTTCATATACACAAGGTTCACATAGCAAGGAGACAGAATTTGTTTCCAAACCTTGATCCCATGGCCGCAGGTTGCAACTGTAAACATGCCCAGGAGATGGGAGGGATTATATGTTTCTTTATTACATATACCCACCTGACCAGACTTTCATGATTTGGTTAAATCTGGTTGATTGGTTTTGCAGATATTCTGATTTTGCTACATTTAATAAATATAAGCATATTTAGAGCTTAATTTTTGCATCTCAGGGCCTTTTTCTGTGTGTGCTGGCAATGGGGCATCTGAATATCACCAGAGAGAGCAGAGGCTGCATCTAAACAGTGGGAGTATTATTTTTCAAACTTTTTAGGGACATTTGTTTGCAGGAAAGGCATAAATACTTCCAATATCCTCTTGGAAAAACAACTGACAAGGCAATTAAAATAAATTTCAATATTTCTTCAAGGAACTCTAGGTAGAAGATACTGAGAGCCTACACTGCCTTATTAACTGACATTTGAATTTGTGTCTACTGTTATTGGATTTGTGATGCATATCACTATCACCAGCCATGCAAACAGTCAGTGCTGTTGCAAGGATTCCATAGATAATATAGCTACATTTTATGAAGTGTATCTATTTGTTAAGGTACAGAATAAGTAGTGCATATGGTGTAGCCTGCAGTAGAACTAATGGATTGTTCCCATGCTATTCGCTGAATTGAATGCACTATTACTGCAATATGATAATGTAAGGGAACATAACTGATGCCGTGAGAGTGTTGAGATATTTCTGAAGAGTAGCTGATGGGTCTTGAATAGCAGAATGCATATTTCAACTCCAAATATATTTATAGTAAACATTTATTTAAATAGTTGTTTCAAGTAGAAAATATTAAAATGCATCTCCTGTTAAAAACCATAAAAGGAAACTGAAACATTTACAAAACATTGCCCTTATCATTTGCAATCTTTAAATACGGTTCACTTGAAATTAATAAGCATCTATGTGATTCTGTTTTAATTATAATTAAGAAGCTTAATTTGGTTATTTGTAAAATAGCAAAACATGCATGAATCAGCTTTGTAGGGCCTGGCACTTTTAGAAAAAATGAACTAGTGTATTGGGCTCATTCAAAAATGAGAATTAATAAAAATTTGAGGGGTTTTTTGTTTTGTTTTGTTTTGCTACAATCCACTAAGCATTTACTCTAGAGAAGGATTATTATTACGATTACAATCTGAACTACATTTTTGCCTGGCACCTAAAGGTGTATAATGAAGGTGCCAGACGAAACTCCCTGGGGAGAGCATTCCACAAACAGGGAGCCACTTCAGAAAAGGCCCTGTTCTCATATTGTCACCCTCTGGACCTCTCATGGAGGAGGCGCATGAAGAATGGCCTCAGATGGTGATCGCCTTTGCCATATCTTCCTCACCTGGAAAAAAGAGGAGAGTTTGTTTAGCTGGGCAAAGAAAGTGGCAATGTCAACAAAAATAAAAGAGTGTTTCTCTATGCGACAACAGCGGCCAGAGTGCTAATAGTGAAATATTGGAAAAGTGAGTTAACACCAACAAAAGATGAGTGGCAATTAAAGTTGTGCGAGTAACTCGAACTAGCCAAAATGACTGACCTAATAAGAAACCACTCAGGCGATAAGGTAAAAAAAGAATGGGATGGCTTCAAAAACTACCTGATAAAATATGGTTCCAAAAATAATACTTGGTTGTGCTTAGATTAATTTCACAGTGATATGGGGAGAACTGATTTTAATAAATGAATACAGAATACTCGTTACTTAAGGAAAGTATTGAAACCGCAAAGAGATAGAGGGAAGTCAACCAACATAGAAGGGATTCAAACTAGTTCTCCGGAACAGAAAGAAAGTGACTGGAAAGAAAGGAAGGAAGGAAGGAAGGAAGGAAGGAAGGAAGGAAGGAAGGAAGGAAGGAGTAAAAATGCAATCTCTTTCTGGGAACTTGCTGTATAGAATAATCAAATCAATGTTTGTATCCTTTGAATAATTTTGTGTACTTGATCAATTTTTCTTTTCTTTTTTTTAAATTTTCTCCCCCCTCCCTGTTATATATATATTTGGTTTTGTATTTTTTTCTTTTTAGTTTTGAATATTTGGATGTAATGTTTAATATATGCTTTCTTGGTAATTTTTTTAAAATGCAAAAAAAGACTAAAAAGGAAAAAAAGAGAGAAATGTCATCATCCAATGGGAAAGAGGAAGAAACTAGGCTGTTTGTCAGCTCCACCCTGTACTCTTCCAGTTATTCTAGATAATTAATTCATTATATTGGATAAGTTTAACCTGTTTACCCACAATCATAGGCTCTCAAATCTTCTTTCTGATGAATTGGCAATAGTTTCTTGTTATAACCATTTAAGATGTTTGTGGAAGAAGGACTACTGAAGAAAGCAAAGCAGCAATTTTTTATTATTATTTGAATAATGTAAGCAAGGAACGATGTGCCCCATTCTGTATAACAACAAGGGTGTGATGTTTAAAGATATGTGAATGAACTGATAGCAAATTAGGAGATTATTTGGCAAGCCACCAGTGCTTCACAATGCTATGGGGAAACATAGGTTCTCACAAGAAGGCAGTAACTTCACAATTTAGTTGCGGCTAGATTATTTCATCCTTTAAGCCCCTTATCAAACCCTGAATAAGAGCTTGGAAAAGAAGAGCCCTGATGGATCGGGTCAAAGGTCCGCATTTCTGAATCAGGCTGAATACAGGTGCCAGCCAGATGCTTCTGGAAGGTGAAACAGGGCATGAAAATCTGATGTTCTTGAGCAATTGACCCTCGAGGTCAGGCTATACATGAAGCTTAGCTGCAGAGATCTGAACCCTGACTTTGGTGGGTTTTGTTTTTTGAAATGCACAACTGAACACTGCAAACTAAAATGAAGAGTGACGTGGAGAGGGGGAACGGCTTAACGTGCTCTCCTCATGCTGCTTATCTACTACAGATTGCCTTCCGCAAACTATGCAGAGAGAAAGAAACAGCATGAGGGGAACAGATTAAGCCCCCTCTCCACCTCTTGCCACCCCACCCCACGGGTTTAGTTTGGCTGTATGCTATGCTGCCTCTGAAAAGAGATGTTTCATTTAGCCACCACAGCTAATAGCTACTGATATTAGCGATTACTTTCTCTGTTTCGTGCTTCCTTAACTCTTTTCCCCTTCCTTTCTCTCAGTCTTGACTTAGCTGTAGAATTTAAGGTTCACCCCAATAAGAACACCTACTTTTTTTTCTTTTTGGTCTGCTAGGTGTTTGATACACTGATGGTCTATTTGACTTATCAAATCATAGTCTTAACACAATTTGATGTACTCTTAATAGCTACAAATGGTCTCCACCAGTTGAGCAGCACAATCTTATTGGCAGGGGTTAGCTGCTGCAGCACATCTAATAGATTTGACCTACCTACAGTATTTAGCTCTCCCTAACTCAAGTCCTAATAAACAGCAAATTGTATGGAGTGTCACATCAGGCAAATAACCTGTACCTTGTGCTGTATAGTACTTGGCATGATTTGTTTTTGTGGAAATGATATCACCTGTGTCCACCAAAGGCTCCAGGATTAATCCAATTGCTCTCCAGGTTTGGTCCCTCAGATGAAAACAGGCTATTTACCAGCTTGCCTGTCCAACACACCAAGCCTATCAAAAATGAAAGTTCAGTGCGGCTTACTCACAAGTAAGTGTGCAGGGTCGCACTCTAAATGCAAACCTGCCATGCAGAGATAAGAGTTGCAGGTCCCATTCAGGATCACGAATCACTGACTGAAAAAAAAAAAGGTCATTCAGCACCCTGGACAGATCACAAGGAGCAAGCGATTCTGCAATGGTGCCACCATGGAATTCCGTATTTAGAGAAAGCACTGGAATAGAAAATGGCTCTGAATATAACACTACATCAAGCATCCACTGACACAGGCAGTAAGCTTCTGAATACTACTTGCTGGAAACCACAGGAGGGGAGAATACTGTTGACCTCAGTTTCTGCTTGTGGGCTTCCCATAGGCACTTGGTTGGTCACTGTGAAAACAGAATGCTGGATTTGATGAGTCACTGGCCTGATCCAGAGGGCTCTCTCTGTTTATGTTCTTAAGCCTGAAGCAGTCTCTGCTCCTGGGGAGAAAGATCATGATAACCACAGATTATATTTTTCCTCCCTAACAACAGCTTTGTTAATTTGACTATGGAGCTGAATAGCTTCAGTTGTCTTAGTAAATTATTTGTATCTAGAATCCACTATGCCAGGGACCAGGTGGCGCTGTGGGTTAAACCACAGGCTTGCTGATCAGAAGGTCAGCGGTTCGAATCCCTGCGACGGGGTGAGCTCCCATTGTTCGGTCCCAGCTCCTGCCCACCTAGCAGTTCGAAAGCACGTTAAAGTGCAAGTAGATAAATAGGGACCGCTCCAGCGGGAAGGTAAACGGCATTTCCGTGCGCTGCTCTGGTTCGCCAGAAGCAGCTTTGTCATGCTGGCCACATGACCCGGAGGCTGTCTTTGGACAAACGCCGGCTCCCTCGGCCTATAGAGCGAGATGAGCACGCAACCCCAGAGTCGGACATGACTGGACCTGATGGTCAGGGGTCCATTTACCTTTACCTTAGAATCCACTATAGAAGGAAACTGGATTCTATGTATTCCAGGCTTTTAACAGACTATGATGTGATGTTATTGTCATGATTTATTAGGTGTGTCAGAGTTTTACAGGGCAGACTCAGAAAGAGCTGATTGATAACTGTTCAACATCTTGGGAATTCTAGATTATACCTCTATAAAAATATATTTAATAATTGAAAATTATATGCTTACCAAATATCATTACCCATGATTATTCATACACCATTTGATCAACAAGGAAAACCCATTTCACTAACCTTCTTGGTATTTGACAATTTCCTGGTTCTTACATACACAGCCAGGATGTAGAAATAGGAAATTCTGGTGAGCTGTGTTTTGCTGCATGGCTGGGAAGATCTGGCATAGAGCTTCTAACACATGGCCCTAGTAAACAATTTTTTTCCTTGCATACACAGATGAATGACTGAATATTCCCAGAAATATGATAGTGGCCCCATGTTTTTGAAAACAGGAGGCATTTAAAAACAAAAACAACAGAGCAACCCAGTCAACATTTTTATCAGTCAGCATCTTAAGCAAAACATCACTTCCCATATTATTGCCAAATGAAGCCACAAGAATTATAACCTCTATTCATAACTTGGCACAGTTCTTTGGAGAACATTAGCAAATTGTGATTCTCTCTCTCCCACCCCCCACCCCCAGTAATTTATTTTCTACATGCTGTTTGGCAGTTAGTTGCTGGGGAGAAAGGGGCAGAGCTTACATTTAATGTCCCAAGTACTGGTCTGTGAAGCACAATTTATATACAAGTGTTCATTTTTTTCCTTGTTGAGTCAACAGCCAATTTAGCTTTTTGTTTAATCTCATAGTTCCATTCTAAATAAATACATGGAAGTGGAATATAAATCACATCTCCCTCCTATGCTGACAGTGATTTATCTTCCCAGGACTTCTGGTTGACTAATATGCTACAGCTATGAAGAAGCCGAGGTAATGATGTAAATGCTTATGTCAGAAATTGCATTCATTCTATCATAATATTGGGCTTCATACTAAGAAGAATGGCCATCTTACGTTCTCAAATCAAATTGACAGATAACTCTAAAAGTGACTTTTAGAAAGGCTGTTTCTCAAAGTCTTGCCATTAAGCATCTGCCTTCTCAACTACCAAGAGAAAGAGAAATAAACAAACCATATGTTATATTTTATTCTTTTGATAAAGAGTCAAAATCAGACACCGTGATTGCCAAGTCTCCTTTTAAGTGACAGATAAGAATGTGTCCAGTTAATCACTCTGGGATAGCTGTAGAAACCATTTCCCCAGAAATGGATTTCTCAGTCAACTTTCGAAAGGTTTTTAATTAGCAAAATCTATTGTTTTTAAATGAATAATTGATCCATTTGCTGGGTTAAAACCATTTGCATCCCACCCTTCCTTTCCATGTGTTCAGGTAGCAGATGCGGGCTACCCATTTTATTCTCTCAACCATGTAAGTTCGATTAAACCGAGAGAAAGTTTTGCTGAGGACTTGTCAGTGAGTTTCTTATCTGGTGAACCCAGGCTACGCTGCCTTAACTCCTTCACCCCTGACTCAGCCACAGAATGTTCAGCGTCTCTCCCCCATTCCCAGCCAGAACCCAACACGCTGAGACAAGCTCAATGTGTTCCACAAGTATGACAGGGGGACCAGAAAGTGGTGGTGGTGGAGACTTCGGCTGGATCCTAAGCTCCTTCATCTTGGTCACACGATGTGGCAACCCAGTGTAAATCGAGCTGGCAAAAGATGTGCTGTAAGTCAAACACAGTTCAAAGGCTTATTTTCCTTCTGCCAGGCTTGGGCTGGCTCAGTCAGCAGTAGCCCCACTCCTGAATGGAGTTTGGATTTGGCATACCAGTATAACTTTTGCTACCTTCCCTTGCTTTGGCTTGCTCCTTTAGAGAGCCAAAATGGACAGATGCTTGCATCCCTAGTTATATATGAGTTTCCCTCGAGAGGGTGTACTTGGAACAGGGCATTTGCTAATATTCGCCTGATCAGGTTAAGGTCTTTGGGTGACTCTCCTCTTTGGAAGTCTAAGACAGACAGAATGAACCATGGTGATTACATTTCCTTATTACGGGGTTATTGTGCTGACAAATACCCATAGCCATCGTTTCTGTTGACATTATGGCATAGTGTGATCAACAGACTTCTGTGTCAGATATCTGAAATGCTTTTTTTATGGGGGTATTCAAGGGTACGACACTCCCTGCCCCAATGTTAAAAGTGTGGCTCTTACTGTAACAACTTCATGGTGAATACTGACACCTTTTTTTCTTAAAAAACAAACAAACCACTGGAAACGTCCATTCTAAATTGTTCTGAGTTCAGTTAAAGTCAATAGAAATCAACTGGTTTAAGCTACCTGAAGGCCGCAGCGTTATGCCGAGATCCTCTGTGTGCTAACTTGGAAGTAAATTCCATTAAAATCAGTCAAACTTATTTCTTAGGAAATAATGCTCAGGGGTGATTTTGAGTGCCACTAAACTTTTTGGATCACATTTATTTGTTTTATTTATTATCATACAGGAACAAAGAAACAAAGACAGACAATTAAGACTGCTATCCTATGCTCAATTACCATGGAATGCCCCACTGAACCTTATTGCATGGATTAAAAATATATTAATGTTAAGAACATTACACTGCCGGTTTGATATATATGAAGAAAATGTACAACACCCCATCCTATCTTACAATTCACTTAATAATTCTGAATCTATCAGCTAACACTTCTTATCTGGGAGTCTAACTTTGATTTACTACTGCTGCAGTTACAGTTTCTTTCCTTTCTTCTTTCAAAGATTAAAAGGAATTTCTGACAGCATCATCTTCTTCTCCCTTATTCTGCACTAAGTTTAAGGCTGAGGCGGCAATATGATCAAAGCTGCAGTTAGCTTCTGCTCAGTCTGATAGCACGTTGAGATGGTGACATTGCACTTTTGATGTCTCTTTCTTTCTTTCTTTCTTTCTTTCTTTCTTTCTTTCTTTCTTTCTTCCTTTTTTTCTTTTTTTCTCTGTGCCTCTTGCCTGGGTAGGGCTCTGAAAGACACCATACAGCCTGGTCTTAATGTTCCAATTTTCTCTCTTTGGGGGGAAGTGGTAAGCATTAATTTGCATCATACTAACAGACCATTTCCCTTGATATAATTTAAGAGCGCTGCTTAATTCTTTTTTTAAAAAAAAAAAATCAAAATCAATGGCTCATTAATGCACATTCAATCATTAATATACATTAGCAACTGCTAATGGGAAGTATGAGAACAGAATGTTCATAGAATACTTGCAACCAGTTTTCCCTAATGAACTGACCCTTGCTCCTATTGGAGGTCAATTATATACAATGGTAACTTTTCTAATAAAGGGCTTAAAAAAAAAAAAAAACTATCACCAGTGGAATAGCCAGCGATAAGCCTTGTCAGATGGAAAACCTCTGGAAACCAATAATAATGATAAACAGGAAGATCTAGTCGAAATAAATAAATATTTTTTTTTTTTTAAAAAAATGTCCAGTAGAACCTTAGAGACCAATTAAAGCTGGGTATAAGAAGTGTGCATGCACACGAAAGCTTATACCCAGAACAAACTTAGTTGGTCTCTAAGGTGCTACTGGACAATTTTTTAATTTTCTTTATTTATTTCGACTGCGCTTCAGACCAACACGGCTACTTACCTGAATCTAGGAAGATCTAGAAGCATGTGGTGCAGAGATGTCCCTAGGGGTTGGTGAAACTTGCCCCCAGCAAGGGTGCATGCCCAGTTGGGTGCAAAAATCAGACTATGGAGTGTCTGATGCATATGTGTGCGGTGACACAACACTGCTGTTGTGAAGAGATCAAACACAGGAGAAGCTTCTCATCCCTCTCGCCCTGTGGCACAAAGGCATGCAAATTTGTTCGCACTTCCTCCTTGCCTTGCCTTCACTCTGGATGCTTCAAATATTTGAGACGTGTAGAAGGTAGTAATTTCTAATGTGGCTATTGTGGTAAATTGATTTTTTCCCCCCTGGGGTGCGTGCAAATACAGCTCCTTGATGGGTGTGTGTGTGTGTGGGTGGGTGGGTGGGTGGGTGGGTGGGTGTGGGTGTGGGTGTGTGTGCAAGGGATGCTAGGGACAATTCTGATGTGCTGTTACCAAAATGGAACCCTATAAAATAACAGTGACAACAATAGTGCCACCTGAGGCACTAAAACAAACAAAATTTATTTCGATTATGTATTGATTCTGATCTTGCAACCAACGGAATTTGGAGTGGAGAATGTGTTGATAGGTATGATCTATACAGATTTCAGGGAAGTCATGAGGTCCAGTGCCGAGGGCCTTCTGGCGGTTCCCTCACTACGAGAAGCCAAGTTACAGGGAACCAGGCAGAGGGCCTTCTCGGTAGTGGCACCCGCCCTGTGGAATGCCCTCCCACCAGATGTCAAAGAGAAGAACAACAACCAGACTTTTAGAAGACATCTGAAGGCAGCCCTGTTTAGGAAGGCTTTTAATGTTTAATAGATTATTGCATTTTAATGTTCTGTTGGAAGCCGCCCAGAGTGGCTGGGGAAACCCAGCCAGATGGGCGAGGTATAAATAATAAATTATTATTATTATTATTATTGTTATTGTTATTATTATTATTATTTGAAGAATGGCTGAGTTTAAGCAATTTTAAAAGATTGTTTTTGACTACTGTATTCACACCATTGTTTTGTCCATCCAAAATATATCTTACACTTATTATACTGACAGTTTAGATTTTGTAATAAGAGAGAGAGAGAGAGAGTGTGTGTGTGTGTGTGTGTGTGTGTGTGTGTGTGTGTGGCAGTTGTATGCCTTTAGATGCTCTGATGAAAGTTGTCATATATTCCAAAGGTAAGGAGATTTTAACATTCCTGTTAAATCGTATACACAAGGAGCTGCTATAAAACAAGCCCATCGTAAGTTAAGATGATGTAAAGTACATGAGATCCAAATTCCATTCAGGATTTGAAGACACTAGCAAGACAGACATCTATAGTGATCTGCTCTGCATTTTAGATCTGTGCCACATGGATTTGATTTTCAGATCCTCCGTAACAGCTGATTCCATTCCAGGTCTCCCATTTCTGAAGCATCCTTGAAATATGGGTAAACAGCAATGTATGCCTAGTATCTTTTTGAACTGTTGCAAGATCATTATGATCTATGAGAATAATAAGGATGGGTTAAATGTGCAGCTAGAAATGTCCTATCTTCGAAACCTGATGCAAAGCTAACACAGAACCAATACATGTGAAATACTTAGAGCATCTTAAAACACAGTTCAAAATAAAACTACTGAAATCAAATGTTTACCACAGTACTTTTCTAAAAAAGAAGTTTCACATTCTAAATTCCAAAAGTATTGTGATAGTCCCCACCAACTTGCTTAAAATGCATATAATTTTTTTTAGATTACTTTACCCTTGCAATTTTATGTTCAAAGAGATGAGTCAAAGTGAGCAAAAATAGAAGAAATTAACAAATCAGAACTCCAGTCTTTAAAAAACAAAACGGCAGAGATCCTTCTTGATAACATTTGAAAGTGTAGGATTTGCTTTCAAAGACAGATGGCAATAAATCGAAAGCTTTAGCTTAAATAACATTCAATGCAAATAAAAAGCCAAGACTGACTATTTTGAGTGTGGATTTGAGCCCCACCTGGGGCAAAAGATTCCTGCCTTGCAGGGAGTTGGACTAGATGACCCTGGTGCTCCCTTCCAACTATACAATTTTATATTAATTCCAACTCTACAATTCTATGCTAAAGAAGTCACCATCATCCCTTACAGGGTAAGGTTACCAGACGTCGCTGTTTCCCGGGGACAGTCCCCGGATTTACAAATCAGTCCCCATACAAAATCCATTGAAGTTGAAAAGTGTCCCCGGATTCATTGAAAAAAATCTGGTAACCTTATTACAGGGTGAAGGTAAGTAGAGGCAAAATTGAAATGTCACCCACTGTCTGCTTGGGGGGTGGGGAGGGGAGAAAACCCTGAAGTATCAGGGTCTTCTCTTTATTTGATATATAATATCTTCTTTCAAACAGTACCGCAAAATTCTTCAGTGCACATATATAGCTTTTGCCAGGTGAGGATAATCTTTGAATTATATTTCTAGCATGTTGTGGCATAAATAAGGTGTCTGAGTCATAGTCTGCCTTTATTAGTGTCACATAAACTGTGTTTTCAAACACAAAGTGTAGAGCTACCATTTTTGCCTGAAGCGAAATATGTTTTCACAAAAGAGAAACATCCCCCACAATATTTAACCTACAGTATTTCAGGTTTGACCCTCTTTTGGTAAAATCCATGCCAGATCAATAAAACCTTGGTTGCCTGATTCACCGTTTAAACATGCTGACCAAAGAAATCCCCCCGTGTTCTGAATTTGGGCATCCGGAATGGTTTGGAGTTTGGAAGCATTTTAGAAAGTTGGGTTGTGTGACGTGTATCATTTCTTCCTCATTACATTCGCACCACTCCACCTTTCTTCTACTGCTCAGAAATCAGGCCGCCTATTAATCATATTTTGTGCTGCTATTGCTATATATAACAAGAGTTGTTGAATTTCAGAGTCTTGCAACCTCCTTCATACATTTGACAGTGTAGTCACTTTCTTGCATGCTAGATGAGCAGCGTCACTCCCCTCTCTTTCAAGATGGCATCAAGAGCATACCCTCCAACTTATTCTAACTGAAACCCATGCCGCTGTCCCCACCCGCTCAGGTCTGCCACCGCCACCACTACCCTGTGCAACCTCGCAACTCATCCCCCGGCCTGCTGCCTCCACTAGAAGTCCCACCACCTCCGAAAGGTCTCCGCTGAGTGCTCAGATTGGGAGAAGAGATAAAGTGCGCTTCCGGAAGTGCGGCCCAGCTTCCTGAAGCATGTCAGTGACTGCGGCAGGCCTCCAGGCCTTAGTGGGGACCCTGCAGAGGTAGCAGGACATCACAGATTGACATAAGAAGCCAGGACAGCTGCTGTCAATCGGTGATGTCCCAGTAAAATCAGGATCAGTCATGCAGGGATCTGATTAACAAGATTCTCTCCCTCTGCCTGACCTGCCAACGATGAAAGGCTTTTCCCATTACATGTTCTCTGCATAGTGGAAGGATGCACACTCTTTCCTATACAGTGAGGATGGAAAAGTAAAAAAAAAAAAAGAGAGAGACTTAAGGGAGCAAGATCCATTGGGGTGTCCAGCTTGGGGTGTAATGTATCTCCAGTGTGGTGTAGTGGTTAAGAGCGGTAGACTCATAATCTGGTGAACTGGGTTCGCGTCTCCACTCCTCCACATGCAGCTGCTGGGTGACCTTGGGCTAGTCACACTTCTTTGAAGTCTCTCAGCCCCACTCACCTCACAGAGTGTTTGTTGTGGGGGAGGAAGGGAAAGGAGAATGTTAGCCGCTTTGAGACTCCTTCAGGTAGTGATAAAGCGGGATATCAAATCCAAACTCTCCTTCTTCTTCTTCTTCTTCTTCTTCTTCTTCTTCTTCTTCTTCTTCTTCTCCACCCCTGTTTTACACATATGCATTCAGATCCGAGCCACTATCACATTAAACACATATGACGGTCGTGCAGGTCACAGCAGAGCAGTGCAGACAGAACTCTATTCATTGCCTAACCACAACTAGGAAAACACTCCTTCCTCTCTCTCTCTCTTATTGCAATCAGCCGCTAAGGAGAATGCCTCATAAGCATTCTGAAAAACCTGAGTGGGGGAAAAGTCCTACTCCCTGTCCCCTCTTAAGACAGTGGTTTCCCATGGACAACCTGAAAATTGCTGATGGCCTTAGAGGACCCCATAATTCCGCCGCCGCCTGTTGCAGCAATCGTCATGTGCTGTGCTAGGAGTGGAATGATTTTTAATTGTGCTTTAATTGCTCCTTTTATTTCTCTCGTTGCATTTTATGTTAGCCGCTTTGAGACTCCTTCGGGTAGTGATAAAGCGGGATATCAAATCCAAACTCTTCTTCTTCTTCTTCTTCTTCTTCTTCTTCTTCTTCTTCTTCTTCAGGTGAAGCATACAGAACTAGCAGATTTCATGAAGTCGGTTCTTCTTCCAGCTCAGCTGGCCGATTCCAGGCTCAGTCGAAGTCCCTAACTGTTGCTCAGCTGAAGTTATACTGGGATATTTTGCTCACTGCAGCTCGGGTAGAGTTCACTGGCGAAGGCCAGTGTAACTGCCCACAAAGGGGGCATTCTGGAAGCATGGCAGGGCCAGAGGCAGAAGCTTAGGCAGGATTTTGAGCCTGTTCAGCTTGGCCATGTTAGCTGGCAACCCAGGTTAAAACACCATTTTAAAGGCTGCTTTTCTCTCTGCCATAGATAGACCAGCAGCAGCCCCACTGCTGACCGGAATTTAGATCTGGTGCAATTTTACACTGTTTTAATTTATACTGACTTGCTTTATGCCAGTTTTTGTGCATAGGATTGCTCCCTTAATGCTTAGTGCAGTTGTAGGGACCAGTTTAGCAGTGCTGGAAACAGGGATGGAGGAATCGGGCAGCTGTGGTTTTTCAGTCTTAGGTTCAGCTTGCAATATTTATGTATCACTTGCTGATTATTATATTTTTTTTTTAGGAAACGCTCATGAAAAGTTGCCAGCATTCTAGGGAGCATTTCTCCTAATATACTTTGGTATGTAATTTTGTTTAATATATACCTTTTTCAAGCAACTTCCCCAATAAAAAGCTGTGTGTTGGTTTCACAAATATATGCATTTTTATGCATGCTTTCCCTTGAGACATACATTTTGTACACATTTTTGGGAGAATTGCAGAAGTGTGAATTTTGGAAGAGAAGCTAGGTTTCAGTTTGCGTATTGTTTCAGGATACAAAGGTTTCCATTATAATGCAAACTGAACCCCCCCCCCATCCCAGTTGGCACTTAATTTTTCTGCTTTATGAAACCCAAAGCTTCTACAGAAACCTGTGTAACTTTGAACAGTATTCAATTACTTGTAGTCACAGTTGTCACTTATTCCACGATACAAATATCTGAGCCCCCATTGGAGGAGGTCACTTTGTACAATCCTCATACAATCCTGCATCTCTCCCTCACGCCCATTTAATTTATCTCTGGCTTGGTATTCATGAGCTTTCTCAGAAAACTCTGAAAGAAAAAGTTTAACCCTCTCCCAAAGTAATAATAAAAAGATCTGTCCCAGCTTATAGCGCTGGCAACCTTAACACACTGCTTTATTAACTGCCCCTCAAAAATTCCATGTTTCTTGAACAAGCCTTGGACATTAATCACAGCTCAGACTGAGCCCTGCAAAAGCCCCCAATGGGTGATCTTCTAAGGCTTCAGAGAGCTATGGGTAAACCCAGGGATGCTTCAAAGCTTTGGGAACAAGGGAGCTGAGTAATATCTGAGCTTGTTTGACAAAACACACCGAAGCTCTCTGACCCAAATAAGCTGAAGCTTAGGCAGAGACTATATATTGCCACAAAGCCCTCCCCTTACCTTTATTTTCTTGGTTTTCAAAGCTGATGGGTGCTTTAAAAAATTCCTCTGAAAAGTCTAAGTATTGGATGCAGACCACATGTTTTCACTGAAGCAGGCAATTACAAAGTGCAGGAGTATCACTACATCAGATGCACACATAGCATCTTAGCATTAATCATTCCTACATAGCTTGACTGGTCACGTCAACGAGAAGCCTTGCCCCGGATGTGCTAAGCTTATCCGTCCAGAGAGATTTTGTGGAAGAGGTATATTCAAACATGCTGTTTTTTAGGTCAGCCTTCCATTCGCAAACCTGCAATACTGCTGGGGCTAGGGCGCGGGTGGCGCTGTGGTCTAAACCACTGAGCCTCTTGGGCTTGCTGATCAGAAGGTCGGCAGTTCGAATCCCCGCAATGGGGTGAGCTCCCGTTGCTCAGTCCCAGCTCCTGCCAACCTAGCAGTTTGAAAGCACGTCAAAGTGCAAGTAGATAAATAGGTACCGCTCCGGCGGGAAGGTAAACGGCATTTCCGTGCACTCTGGTTTCCATCACTGTTATGTACTGAGTTGAATAGGATCCAAAATGCAGCAGTCTGATTGGTCCTAGAACAATAGGATCTAGAATGCAGCAGTCTGATTGGTCCGCAGGAGCCACCCAATCCAACTCCAGGTGGAAGTGAATCTGCAACCTGATTGGCCTACAGGAGTATCCTGGAATTAGCCAATCACGTGGGGCCCATTGTGTAAATAATGTATATAAAGCAGATGTTCTGGGGAAACTTTCATTCCTCGCTACTATGAGTTGAATAAAGAGCATGAAATCCACACTCAACTCCGAGTATATTTCAATCACGGTGTTCCATTGTGCCAGAAGCATTTTAGTCCTGATGGCCACATGACTCGGAAAGCTGTCTGTGGAGAAACACCGGCTCCCTTGGCCTGAAAGCAAGATGAGTGCCGCAACCCCATAGTTGCCTTTGACTGGACTTAACCATCCAGGGGTCCTTTATCTTTAATTTTTTGTGCTACTGCTGGGGCTTATGGGAGTTGTAGTCCAAAGCACAGGTTGGTAAAGGCTTCTCTGTATGCACATTGAAGACGATTGTGTTGTGAGAGGACTGTGATTTGTTGAAACCATGGATCAATTCTCAATCCTGTCTTGATTGTAAAACAACATTTGGCATAGATTTCAAATACCTTTCTTTCTGCTAAGCCTTTTGTTTTACATTCTCAGCCATTTCCAATTAAAAAAGACCCCCCCGATGCAGATAGTTATATTTCTGGCATACCTTCTTTTTACCTAGACTTATTTTCTTTGAGTTTTCTTAATCAATAATTAAAGATATGAGATGCTCCCTCTAAGCTATGCACACGACACATCTTTAGCACTGAGAGCTTTGACGCCCAACTGTGTCTCTCTGCGGGAATTGTCCTCTTCTGTCTCTTCTTTGATTAATGTTGTTTGCCATAGAAATGATGCACGGTGATAATGGTCGCTAAATAATCAGCCTTCAACACTGCATGGATACTGGGGGGAAACATAGCAGAAGCATACTTATTGCTATTAGTGTTGTGAAAAATATGCTATTAGTGTTGTGAAAAATACTTGACACTGTAACATACAGTAGCCGGGAAAATTGGCAACCCTCTGGTTAGAGTAGGAAATGTGATGTGTAGGAATATTTGCCATATGAGGTCCTGAGTAATGGCAAAGAAAGTTTGCCTCTCCCATATACAGTATGAAATGAACCACAAAGCTTAAGTGCAGTTCCTTTTTTATAGTGGAAAGAGGCAAGAGATATATTGCCACCCCAAAACTAGAGACTGATTCACACATGAACTTATGAAATGATTAGAGGGGTGCTGCAGACAGCACTTTCATATAGGTCACAGAAAATAGGGTACAGAAAGGGGGTTATACCCCCAGCTCCCCAGACTCTTCCTTCCTTCCTTCCTTCATTCCTTCCTTCCTTCCTTCCTTCCTTCCTTCCTTTTTCTTTCTTTCTGAAGAAAATTAAAGCACAAAATGTGGAGGCAGGTTCATGCATCAGCGATAGACAGGCAGCACAATTCCTAAGTATGCTTAGGGAGCAATTTATGGCAAGACCCACCAGGATGAGCAAGATCCAGTGGGTCTCTAGCTTGAGCAGGGAGGTCCCCAGGAATTATAGAAACCCTGTCTAATTACCATCTCCAAAGAGCTTTGTGTTGCCAATTTCCTACTGGCAAGATTTTACATGTAATGAAAGATTTGAAACAGCAGACCTCACCGCCAAAGCCCCAGCTGTTTTGTGGAAAGTGACAGGTCTGTGTATCAGAAGTAGTGTGAAGTAGGGAAACCAGCTGCAGGAATAACAAGACAAGTGAAAGGCTCTCAGACAAGCATTTGGAGTGAGACAGAGAGAGGTGGTGTGTTGTGGGGTCTCATTTTCCATGATAGCAAGAAAGGTCCAGGGGGTGATGGTAAAGTCCTTTCCAAGACAGGAGAGGTAGACCCAGATCATGATCCCAGCAGCATACTACAAATCAATGAGTGGGAATGATTTTTGATGGTTTCGTTGAGGAACCACAATGATGGAGATAGGCCCTGATCCATGTTTATCATTTTACTGTTTTACATAGGCTTCATTGCTGCCATGTTGAAAAGAGAATCACAACACAATCCTGTATGTGTCTACTCAAAAGTAAGTCCCAGTGGGATTTGATCAAAAGATGCTACAAAACATAGCCTCGGTGTTACAGCTCCAAAGAAATTGGAATTACAGTTGCTATATTTAAAAAAAAAATATTTGGCATTCTGAATTGGGCCCTTGGATTATTCAACCTTCACAGCTTTGATATCTCAAAAGTGTAGAAAGTAGTCTCGACATATTAGTTTATATGTGCATCAAAAAGTAATCAGGAAGTAATATGTAATCTGATTGCTAGACTTGTTTTTTTCAAAACACTCAGCAAATAGCTCACTGGCCAAAGATGAATAGCTCCTGAAGATGTGGGAAATTGCAACAGTAGGGAAGCTAACTGTCTATGAAAAACCCAAAAACCTTGTTTAAAGATATATCAAACTTTGAGTACATAACGAAAAATGAGTACCAGTGATTAATTAAAGTACTTGAAATAGTTTAGCTTAAGTTTTGGAGACAATCTTAATTATATGCTTTCCCAAACTGCTGGATATTTTGTGAGAACTGAGTTGTTTGAAAGTGACTACTGTCGATATTTCTAAGTTACAATTTATTTTTAAACAATAGATAAGCAACAGTCTACGTCAGAAACCATGGCTCTGAATGGAATCCTGACATAATGGAATCATGGTCGAAGTCAGAAGCACCACAACAGTTACAGAAACAAGGGGTTAACTGCAACCCTGACAGACACACCAACAACAGTTCATTTGCTGGTGATGACCTCCATATTGGACATGCATGGGAGACACCAATCAATGCATAGCGTTGTCACTGTGTCCTGAACCTCCATGTATATACAATGTACAGTACAAGCATGCAGCAAGAAGGTGCTTCTTTTCCAGTGCAGGCTACCACGGTGGAGTGGGTAGGAGGGCAAACAGCAATGGACAAACCACAGACGTCAGGGACTTCTGCAGGTAGGAGCTCATGTCCGCTAGCAGCAGAAACACAGACAGCATGCAAATACAGTGGTACCTCGGGTTAAGAACTTAATTCGTTCTGGAGGTCCGTTCTTAACTTGAAACTGGTCTTAACCTGAGGTACCACTTTAGCTAATGGGGCCTCCCACTGCCACCATGCTGCCGCCACGCGATTTCTGTTCTCATCCTGAAGCAAAGTTCTTAACCCGAGGCACTATTTCTGGGTTAGCGGAGTCTGTAACCAGAAGTGTCTGTAACCTGAAGCATCTGTAACCCGAGGTACCACAGTAGCTAACACTCCGCACAGAGTATGAAGGACTACCATTTCAAGAACAGCATACATCAAGCTTCACGTCCATTAGGTAAGAAGAAAGTGTGGCGATCTCATGGAGTTTCCAGAATCATGGGTCAGATTCTGCTATGGATCCAAAGCTCCTACTAAACTCTGCTCTGTTTAGTGCCCCCTGTGTGGAGGAACAAGGTGTCAGCTCGATGAATAAGGATGAACATATATCACAATAAAAAGCTCATGGGCCAGCACCACAAGCTGCCTTATATGGAAGTCAGTGGGTGTTTTGCCAAGGATGCCAAATAGAAATGTGGGCAGCAGGTCAAGAGCCCTAAATTCTCACTATGCAATGTCACTCCCTAAACCCACAGCCACAGCTGCAGATGGGAGGTAGACTAATGGTGAAACATCTGTCGCGTCTTGGGTGCTTGGCCTGTGGAACACTACCTTCTACCTCATCCTGTGTTTCAACCTCCAAAGAGAACAACAATATAGCCGTATCCAAACTAAAGAGGCCCTCTGTAGGACTATTCCCTAGTGGTAAAGTAGACAGAAGGTCCTAGGTCCAGTGTTTGCTCATTCATCAACCTAACAAGTTTCTCCCTTTGCTTGACGCAGTATATCAGCAGGAACTGCAGAGATGCTGAGGTGTCACTGAGTTGTTTGGAGTCTCCCATTTATTTCATCCATGCACCATGAGCAATATGCAGACCCTTCGCCCAGACTACTATAGTGAAAAACTCACTGTCCACTATTTCCCATCATGGAGTCAGCTGAGATGAGTAACAAAGCAGGGGATTTCTATCTTTGAGCCCTCAAGGAAGCATGAAAAGGCAAACATGGCATTTATTGAATGGGGTCAATGGTAAAGTGAGTTCTGCAGGGGAATGATAAAACTCAGTTTGTCAACTTCTTGCAGTGTCCCTGTAGCCAGCTGAGCAGTACGCAGGGGGCTTTTTGAAGGGTAGAGTATTCAGTCCCATGAGCTCCCACCTGCAGTGATATAGCCTACAGAGAGGTTCATGAACATCTGAATCTACTTGAAACCAAGTCACAACATTGATCCATCCACCTCAGTACTGTCCGTCTGACTGGCAGCAGATTTTCAGAAACACAAGTAAATGCATTTTTCAACCTTGCTACCCAAGACTCTAGCTAGAGGTGCTGGAAATTGAATCTAGGACCTAATACAGGCAAGCCTACAAATCAGCTGAGGCTCTCACACAGATACTTTCAGATCTGTGTGAAATGTTTACAATCTGTCCAAATACCGTATATACTCGAGTATAAGCCGACCCGAATATAAGCCGAGGCACCCAATTTTACCACAAAAAACCTGGGAAAGCTTCATAGGAGCCACTGCTTGCCTCACTCGAGTATAAGCCGATGGCAGCTTTTTCAGCACAAAAAATGTGCTGAAAAACTAGGCTTATACTCGAGTATATAGGGTAACTTGAATTCTCCTTCTCCTTCTCCTTCTCCTTCTCCTTCTCCTTCTCCTTCTCCTTCTCCTTCTCCTTCTCCTTCTCCTTCTCCTTCTCCTTCTTCTTCATGTGAAGATGGACTAAAGTGTAGCTGAACATTTCTCTTAAACAGTAATAACTGATGCAATACCCTGAGACACAAATGCTTCAATCTATGCCTTGTTCAAGAACAACTAATCATATCCATAAAGAGCTCCACTTTCTCCTTAAAGTGAAGCCAATATCATTCTCCTTTACTTAGACACATTTAAGTTATCTGTTACTCCTAAAAAGCTTTGTAATTCTGCAATGTTCTTCACAAAATTACTATTATGCATAACTCATAGAACTGCACCACCATGTTAGTATACTGAAATGTGGTGATTCTTAGTAATTTCCCAGTTGCTTTGAATGATGCTTCTCATAATAAAATACATGATCCTTCAGCTGTATTCTTGTGTTCACCATGTTATTATCTCAGGGGAAGGTTGGCATCAATCCGCATGGTATCATTTCTTCCTTGAATTCAATTATGAGTGCCTTTTTATTCCTCGTTGTCTTAAACAGACAAAGATGGAAGGCAATTATGGGGTAAAACAAATAAATGAGAACAACAGAACAGCCCCTCAGGAATGTTTAGCTAAAGCATGATTGGAAAATCGTTAGCATGGGTTCGTAGTTGCTGTATATCATTGTTGCATTTGGAAAATAATGCCTGTATTCTCTGGAATTGGGTCTTTTGCTTAATCCTCCTCACAACAACCGAAGAAGAAGAAGAAGAAGAGGAGGAGTTTGGATTTGATATCCCGCTTTATCACTACCCAAAGGAGTCTCAAAGCGACTCACATTCTCCTTTCCCTTCCTCCCCCACAACAAACACTCTGTGATGTGAGTGGGGCTGAGAGACTTCAAAGAAGTGTGACTAGCCCAAGGTCACCCAGCAGCTGCATGTGGAGGAGCGGAGACGCGAACCCGGTTCCCCAGATTACGAGTCTACCGCTCTTAACCACTACACCACACTGGCTCTCATGAGGCAAGTACAGCGTTGGCTCAAGCATTTAACCATTTCCCCCTCCTGTGGACACCCATCACCATAAAGCTTTCACATAGCAGTCAACTAATACTCACCAAAAATGTGCAGGAGAGCAGTCCCTCTATTGAAGTGAATGGAAACGGTCATGTGGAGCGGTACTCCCAGTTGTGCAGAGAGAGTGCAGGATTTTTACAGCCATGAGTTTCAGGTGAAGGCTTAACATGCTTTCTTCTGACATACAATAGCTCTCTTAAAAATAAAAAAACAGATTTAATAATTAGGAGGGTGCATATGGCTAATATATGCCTGGTGGTAAACATCTGAATTCTCTGAACCGCAGTCCGGCAGTAATTGCTCGGGAGCTACCAACAGATCCAAAAATGTTAGCAGAAAGGGAGAACCTTTAGATGTACATGCCAGGCACATTAACACTGCATGGCTTCAACACAGGGGAGAGCAGCAGGATTGCTTAGCTTCAGAGAATGAAGGTCTCCTGAGCATTCTGTCCTCAAAGATCTATAACTGCCACCTTTGAAATGACATCATTGTTATCAGAGCAACTGATGACGGCAGATGCTGAAGCATTTTGCCATAGGGATTTTAAATGCATGTTTTGTAAGTCACTGATTCACACATATATAATCACAAATGCCTTCTCTCTCTCCCTACCCCGAGACACTCAGCAAGAAGGAAATAAAAGACTTCACCCCAGCATACTTTCCCATAAATATCTGTGAGCCATTGGTGGACAAAACTCATGTTCTCTTGCCATCACGTAAGAAATGAAGTCTGGCCAAACAGTTCTTTCTTCTTGCATGTACTTCAGATGCCAACTTCTGCAACAAAGTTAAAGACCAAATCTGAGAGGTTCATTCAAGAATCAGGTCCCCAGATGAAGTCCTCCAATGTTTAGATTTTTTGGGGGGGGTGGGTCATGGTTATGTTAAAACGTACGTAGGATTTGAAGCATAGCAACATTTTAATAAGTTAGAATCAATGTATATAATGGGTAAAATATAAGTAATAGAGCAGGTTTATATAGTAAGAAAAGAGCACCATGGGGGGGGAGGGGAAGTCAATGGATATGAGAGATTTGTTCTGAGTGTTGCTTAAAATAATTTTTAATATTTGAACATTTCATAAAAAGGTTATCCAATGTTTAGATATTGCTAATCTGGCTGCCACAATACAAAAACACATAGTGACATATATTCTTCCAGGTTACATGGAGCATCTGCAAACAAAACCTTCTTTCTTTCTCTTTCTTTCTTTCTTTTCTTCCTTCCTTTCTCGATCACTCGTAGCCGAGTAAGATTGTCTTCCATAAACACGGTTTTAACAGTGTGTCCATAGAGGCCACACTGTGGAGGCCAATTCTGGATCCACACATCTTTCCACAGTGGGAACATAGTTTTCCAAGCAGGAGATGATCACGGTGAGGATTTGCCAAATGTCCTTTCCTCTTAGCTCAATTCTCCCTTTCGTCCTGAGTTTGTGCTTCTTCGAAGTCCATGACACCTTTGGTAGAGGCTATTCTCCAACTGGAGCGCTTGCAGGCCAGTGTTTCCCAGTTGTCATTTTCAAAGATTTGCCTTGAGATCACCTTTAAACCTCTTTTGCTGTCCACTGGCAAAAAACTACATGAAGTGGGTGGCAGTGGTGTAGAAATGTATCTTGTGATGAGGAAGAAAAACAGTTGTGACCAGATACACACATTACAGAGGCCATGTAATAAAGACATGTCCAAGTTGTCCCCATGTGATAAATGCAAAATGTAGGCTGACCCCCCCCCCCACACACACGTACACACATTTCAAAGCAATGCTGTAAAAAATAGTACAGAACAAAAGACGTGAGATTGTGTCCTGGCCATTTTCTTCACAGTGGATTTTTCATTTTACTTTAATTAAAGAGTAATCATATGCTGCATTATTGGAAAGAACACTTTGGATGTGAATTAAAGGAAAATCTGGGACAATGTGAGAAGGGAGGGAAATCTGTAATTTAGGAGAAAGCACTGATCGTATCCAAATTGCTAAATCTATTTAACACTATTAAAGAAGCCTTAAATGGATTCAGCCACATTAGATGAATTCCAAACAGGAATTTGCACTTATTTGATCAATGGAAATGAGGCTACTAATGTGGATTTTGGAGACTGGTAGAGAATAAAGTGGATTAGTTATATTATGCTAAATAGCAGGGAAGATGAAATGGAAAGGAAAAGACTTTTCTTCGTTTGCACCAAGCTGGGGGACATCTTACAGCCTGCGGGGGGCACACTCTATTCAGGACAGCCTTCTAGGGGCCCACATATTAGCGGTAGGCAGGGTCATAGGCAAAGATGGGGACTTTTACCTTTTATTGAGTAGGCTTGCTTCTTCATGTTCATCTCTATGCCTCTGATAATGGAAAATGAATTCCAATTAGGACAAAAGAAAACATTATCAAGGAGACTGTAAAAGAGGGCTGGTACTTGTGACTTGGGAGGGTGTGTGGCCCAGGATGACTCAAGGGCTAGTGTGGTGTAGTGGTTAAGTGCGGTAGACTCGTAATCTGGTGAACCGGGTTCGCATCTCTGCTCCTCCACATGCAGCTGCTGGGTGACCTTGGGCTAGTCACACTTTTTTGAAGTCTCTCAGCCCCGCTCACCTCACAGAGTGTTTGTTGTGAGGGAGGAAGGGAAAAGGAGATTGTTAGCCGCTTTGAGACTCCTCAGGGTAGTGATAAAGCGGGATATCAAATCCAAACTCTTCTTCTTTTTCTTCTTCTTCTTCTTCTTCTTCTTCTTCTTCTTCTTCTTCTTCTTCTCCACCCCTGTTTTACACATATGCATTCAGATCTGAGCCACTATCACATTAAACACATAAGACGGTCATGCAGGTCACAGCAGAGCAGTGCAGACAGAACTCTATTCATTGCCTAACCACAACTAGGAAAACACTCCTTCCTCTCTCTCTCTCTTATTGCAATCAGCCGCTAAGGAGAATGCCTCATAAGCATTCTGAAAAACCTGAGTGGGGGAAAAGTCCTACTCCCTGTCCCCTCTTAAGACAGTGGTTTCCCATGGACAACCTGAAAATTGCTGATGGCCTTAGAGGACCCCATAATTCCGCCGCCGCCTGTTGCAGCAATCGTCATGTGCTGTGCTAGGAGTGGAATGATTTTTAATTGTGCTTTAATTGCTCCTTTTATTTCTCTCGTTGCATTTTCTTGGATTACAATTTACATTCCATAAAACCCAAATTGTAATTAAAAAAAAATATAAGAAATAAAAAGGGCAGTAAGAATACAATTGGAAGTCGATGTGAATACTTAATGTGGGTATGCTGCAGGCCACCTGAATGAAGCTCACAGACCAAGGAAAACTCTGCTTTAGGAAATGTGTACCTTTGCAGCACTCAAAATCCCTCCCAAGTAACAGGGGCTGTGAAGTTGAAGAATGTATTTGCATCTGCACGCTAGAAAATGCTTCCATGTTAGAAGGAAGTCTTCAGGATTAGCAAGGTCCATTGTTTCACTCAACTGATGTGACACTTTCTCAATAATGAGAAATTCCCACCGTTTGTGCAGCCATTGATCCAACAATAGAATTTTATCAGATGTGTGTTTGTGTGTGTATTGATTGCAAGTTCTTTTTTACCTTCTTTTCTTTTCTCTTCTTTTTTCTCCCCTGCAATGAGGATTGAAAATAAATCCCTATATTCAGTGCTTTTCTGTTACAAAAAAGAAAAAAAGATGGCGGTACTCACCTTGAAGTTGTTACAGTAAGTGCCACACTTTTAAGCGTTTGTGTGTGTGTGTGTGTGTGTGGAGGAGAGGTGCCGGTTTTGTGTACCCTTGAATACACCCCCCCCCAAAAAGCACTGCCTATATCCAATGAACGTATTACTGTTATGTATTAAAGGAGTAATATGCAGAAGAAGCCAGTGGTGTAGCAAGGTCATGTGGTACCCGGTGCGGAAATTTTCTTGTCACCCCCCCCATTGAAATTATTAAAAGAAGGAAAAATAAGATACTTACAGTTGCAAGTGTTATTTTCTGGTTTATTTACTTAACATTGTGAGCATAAGCACTTAAAACCTTTTTTTCCGCGATGGGAATTTCTTATGAATGAATTTTTTTCCTGGGAAGGGTATCACCAGAGCTGGAAAGAGGCAGCCCAGGGCACAAAGGGCTGGCAGAGAGAGAAAGGAGACCCCAAGTGCTATGGGTTCAAGAGCTCCAGCCCAAAGGAAAGACAAGCATTGCTAGCTGTTAAAGGGCTGCTCTGCCTCGTCTTCTTAGGACAGCCCTGCCCTTCCTGGAGAGGAAGGAGACCCCTAGGAGGGTCCTCCAAGCATCAAGGTGTCCCAGAAGAGGAGATAGATAGATAGATAATTTATTGTTACGGTTGTCCACCAGCACAATAAATACAATCCAAAATACATTGTAAAAATATAAACTATAAACTATAAATATGAATTTTAAACTTTAAAAAATTTAAATAAAATACTATATCTCTACTTTAAAAATAGGGCTGCGGTCAATTATAACACTGGCCCATCTTTAGTTCTGTCCTGAAGTTGTGTGGATGCTGCTAGCTAGATCGGACCGAATTTTTATAGCTCTAGCACAAAACTTGGCTACCTTTGCTGTTACATTATCGTTAATATCTGAAAGGAGCCACTCTATGTAGAAATTGTCCGAACGTCCAGGTAGCTCAGTCAGTATTGTGTGGATAAGCTCGCCTCGCTCCTCCTCATAGAGGCAGCATCGCAAAAGTATGTGGTCAGTAGTTTCCACCTCTCCAGATCCACACAGGCAGTATCTCTTGCACAATGGGGTCCGTTTGTACTTCCCTTGGAGAACTGCGGAAGGCATTGTGTGATTACGTGCTAGAGTAAATGCTCTTCTATGAGAGGGTATTTCTAGTCAGCATAAATATCTGACTGGGCGGGACAGGTATCTCCTTTCCTCCTGAATTAGGAAGTAAGGTACTTTACTCAGATCCTTCTGTCTTTCTATGTCTGTAAACCTCTGTTTAACAATGATCTTTGCTGAGTTTAAATCACGTGACGTGAGGCTAGATGGATGGAGGCCTATACTTGTCATCTTCTTTACTATGGCCTTGCTCCAACGGGATTGATAGTTATCTTTTAATAGTAGTGAAGTTAGGCCCTGTGGGTTCAGGTTAAGTTTCAGCCAGAGGTTACACGCCTGCATCCATACTCTGGCCTCCACGCTTATCATGCCAGTTTCCAAGCGTATGGCTGCGTTTGACACACAGGGAGGCATTTGTAAAGCCACTCTGAGGAATTTTGACTGGACTCTTTCGAATACAGTCATATTTGGTGGCGGAATGATAAGGTTGGCTCCAAAAAGCAGCTGAGCCATCACTTTAGCCTCAAACAGTTTAAGAGCCGCAGGGATGTACTGTGCCCCCTTTGATCTAAGAAAGCTTAGAATGGCTGTGGAGGATTTTTGAGCTGTTGTTGCTGACTGTAATATGTGGGCTTTCTTTGACCCTCTATCATGGAAGACAATGCCTAGGTATTTTAGGCAGTGAACCTGTTCAATTTTCCGGCCGTCTATGCACCATGTATAGGAGCAGAACATGAGGAAGGGTGTGGAGTCTTCCTTGGAGCCAGAGAGACCCCCAGGAAGGGGGTGAAGGCCAATGTCATAGGGCAGCTGGAGAGATGCAAAATGGAGCCAGGCAGAGGTGTAGAGGTTGGAGGGCTGGACTAGGAGGACCTGGGAGAGCAGGGTTTGAATCCCCACTCAGCCATGAAGCTCCCTGGTGGACCTTGGGCCAGCCTAGCCTACTTTGCAGGGCTGCTGTGAAGATAACAATTGGTGTCAGGGAGAACCATGAAGGCCACCTTGAGCTTCTGGGAGGAAAGTGGGCTAGGAATGGCCTAGTAAATGTAAATTATGAGATGGGAGAGAAAAGGGGAAGGCAGAGAAAGAGTGTGGAGGAGCTGAGCTCTCTGGAGAAGACTGGCCGGGTCAATTTCCAGAGAGCCAAGGCTGTGCAGGGGACCCCTGGACTCACACCCCTCCCCCAGGAGACCAAGAGGAAGGGAAGGAATCCTACTTACATTCTGCACATTTTGTTCACAAAGAATTCCCACCCTCCTCTCTAAACTAGGTAACTATCTAAAATGCCTACCCAAGCCAAACTCTGACCCCAGCCCTAAGCCTAAGCCTAACTCCCGCCCTAACCCTACACTTACCCCTAACTACTCCTCTATAAACAAAATAAATATATACAATATATATACAAAATGTGCACAAATGTGCACAGAATAAAAATGTAAAATAAAAAATATGAAAATAAAGAACAAAAAATAAGAAAATTGCTGATGGCCTTAGAGCACCCCATAATGCCCCCCCGCCGCCGCCGCCTGTTGCAGCAATTGTCATGTGCCTAAGAATCTCTAAAATCACCTAAGAAGCTCTAAAATCCTGACCCCCCCCCCCGGTGACATATAATTCTTATTATTCAAAAAGTGAACTCCTGTTCACATGGAGGAAACCTAAAAGGCCATTAACTTGGTGTAACTCATTCTAGAATTACACCCCCCAAAAAAAAGAATCAAATTGCCCCCCTCTGGGGCATGTGCCCCACGTTGGGAACCACAAGACTGGATGATCTATGGTTTCTTTTCCAACGCCATGATTCTATAGCTTGTGGTAGCTGTAGTTAAGAGAATGTGTTTTAAACTAGTTAAAGGTAGATAGCCGTGTTGGTCTGTCATAGTCAAAGCAAAATAAAATAAAAAAATTCCTTCCAGTAGCACCTTAGAGACCAACTAAGTTTGTTCTTGGTATCTGAAGAAGTGTGCATGCACACGAAAGCTCATACCAAGAACAAACTTAGTTGGTCTCTAAAGTGCTACTGGAAGGAATTTTTTATTTTATTTTGCTTTGTTTTAAACTAGTTATGTCCTGATTCAAATCTCCTAATCATCAATGCTAGCCACAGTACTTGAGAAAGGACTAGAGTTTACATTCATCAGCAATACCTCCAAATTATGCTTCTGTACCATCTTAGAAATGCTGAAAAATTAACCAATAAGATGAAACTGACACGGGGACAAATAGAAGAAGACGTCTTCACCCTAGTATGACTCGCCTTTATCACACACACAGCCCAACAAGACAATGACAAAATCCACCAACAGCATACAAATCAATATGGCTAACCTGATCCAAAACACCCACCCACCCCACTCACACATGAAAACAAAGACTACCACAGCCAACCACAAATGAACAACCACACCCTAGGCCAACCCCAACCTCTCTCACCACCAAAGGAACACAAGCAGAGAACAGAGAACCTGCACAAGCAACGCTGACATCAAACCCTACATATATTAAGTAAAATAGAAATATTGTCACTCGACCCCTACCCCACCCATCTCCCCACCCACCCCCTCCACCTCTTCCCCCCTTTTCTTTCTAATGTCTCCACAAATGAAACTGATTTGTAAAAATGTTACATGGAAAAAAATATGAGAGAGAAACATTGAACATACCGGTACTTTTGTAAATCAATAAAATCTTTAATAAAAAAATAATTTTAAAAATGCTGAAAGCAGCCTCTTAATGAGCAGGAGTCCACTCATGGGGAACTTTTGGCCCTCCATATTTTGTTGGACTGTAATTCCCATCAGTCCCAGCAAGTAGGGCCAATGACCATGGATGATGGGAGTTGTAGTTCATAAACCCCTGGCAATGCAGGTGTTCCCCACATCGACTTTAATAGTAGTAATGGATAATCAAATGAGTGCCAGCCAAAAATAACCTGACACAGCCATTTTCGAAGGGTAAGAGAGTAAGTAAACTTCTCTGTCCCAGATAAATCCCAGTCTTGGGAGATTAAATTGTTTCTTATCCCCTGGAGGAAATATTTTATTCCACAAGTTAATTAAGAATGTCAGCAACTGAGCTGTCACGCCTAATCAGGAAATAGCTAGCTGATTTGAGATGCAAAATGCTATTCGCAGCATATGCAGGGAGACTGCAGCTTCACTGCAGACACCTCTTCTCTTCTCTTCTCTTCTCTTCCATGAAGTGTATGGGCTGCGTCACACACTTAAGGTGATACCCAAATGAGCATGCCGGCAATGCGCAGAGGGATGCCCTTGTGGAGGGCAGCACTCACCTGATGGAGAGGAGAACCTCAAGCCTGGGAGTGACTGAATGCCCCCAGGCCTCTTTATCTGGCCTTTGGGACTTTCCCCAGGCAGCACCCATATGACACACTCATCATCAACCTAACTCTGCCCCCTCTTGAAGTGTTATTCCTTGCATGAAATGTGTCCTTGCACTGTGGTCATGCCTCCTGCCTCCCTGGATGGAGAATGTAGGCAAGTATGTAGAAACATCTGGCTTCACATGGCTGGAATGTCACCTACTGTGTGCAAAGTAAGGGTTGCAGAAAGTTGTCCATGAGAGAATGCAGTGCTCAGAATGTAAATGTTTCCTACTCCTGGCGTAGGGGTTGTATACACATGTAAAAGGAAGGAAGGAAGGAAGGAAGGAAGGAAGGAAGGAAGGAAGGAAGGAAAGAAAGAAGGAAGGAAAGAATAATTTATTGGCCAAGTACATTTTCCAACATACCGTATTTTTCGCTCCATAAGACACACTTTTTTCCTCCTAAAAAGTAAGGGGAAATGTCTGTGCATCTTATGGAGCGAATGCATGGTCCCTGGAGCCAAATTGCCTAGGGGCCAAAAGCAGATTGTGCTCTTTTTTTTTTTACAAAGAGAGAAGAGGGTGTTGAAAGGAAGCCGCTGAACAGCTGTTTAGCAAGCTACCCGGGAGAGAGATAAGGCTCCCTTTCCAGCCCCGCCCCCTTGCCAGGCCTCCATTGTTGAATGCAGAGGGAGGCTGTTTGTTTCCCCAGCGACATGTGACTGGCTGATTAGATTATCTGTCTGGGAACTGTAGAAATGGCTCCCTTTCCTGTAGGACTAGAAGCTGCAAACTGTGAGTTGAACCCCATAAAAATGGGGCTTTTCCTCTTTGAAAAAGAAGCTGCACCACTTTCAGCTGATCCTCAAAAAGCAGGCTTTTTCCCTTTGCAAAAAAAAGCTGCACCACTTTGAGCTGGTCCTCAAAAAAACAGGGCTTTTCCCTTTGCAAAAGAAGCTGCACCACTTGAGCTGATCCTAAAAAAAAACAGGCTTTCCCCCTTTCTCCTCTAAAAACTAGGTGCATCTTATGTTCAGGTGCGTCTTATGGAGTGAAAAATACAGCTCTTGGAATTTTGCTTCGGCTACATTGCAATGTAAACATACCTTATACAAACACTGTTCCACTAACAATACAATGACACAGCAAAGAAACCCCACCCATAACTGACCTCCCCTTCCGCTACACAACTATGAATTTAACAATTTAATGGCACAAGGGGGGAAACTGTTCCTGTGCCTGGCCGATTTTGTGTATAAAGTCCTGTAGCTACATCCAGATGGAAAGAAATTAAACAGATGATGACCGGGATGCAAAGGATCTGCGACAATTCCCTCTGCTCTCTTCCTAACTCGGGTAGCATAGAGCGTCTCTATTGAAGGCAAGCTTAGCACCAATTACCCTTTCTGCAATTCTTACTGCTCGTTGGAGCCTTTTCTTGTCTATCTTGGAGGCTGTGCTGTACCAAGGCAGTAATAGAATTACTGATAAAGGTAAAGGTAAAGGAATGCTGGGCAGTTAAGTCCAGTCAAGGTGACTATGGGGTTGTGGCACTCATCTCACTTTTTAGACTGAGGGAGCTGATGTTTGTCCACAGGAACAGCTTTCTGGGCCATGTGGCCAGCATGACTAAACTGCTTCTGGTGCAACGGATCACCGTGATGGAAGCCAGAGTGCACGGAAACGCCGTTTACCTTCCCGCCACAAGTAGGTACCTATTTATCTACTTGCACTGGTGTGCTTTTGAACTGCTAGGTTGGCGGGAGCTGGGACCGAGCAACAGGAGCTCACCCCTGTCGTGGGGATTCAAACCACCAACCTTCTGATTGGCAAGCCTAAGAGGTTCAGTGGTTTAGACCACAGCGCCACCCACGTCACAAACATCCTGTCAGCACATCAGGTGCAATCTTTGAAATCATGGCAACACTTTTTTTTTGCTACAAGGTGCAAACGCTGGTGGCCCCACATAGAGGTGCCACTAAGCCTGTGACATTGCACAAAACATACGCACCCTTGAGGTGAACTGGCAATACTACACACATTTATATGAGCTACTTGTGTTGCCTCCAGTTGCTCATGTAGAAACTCACTAGAAGCGGGATTAATAGTTAACCAACATTATTTCTGAAGATGCCTGGGAGATTGCATAGTATAGTGACCACCTTCTCCAGCCAGGCTCGGAGGCAGATGAGGGGGAAATCTGGGGAATAATGGGAGAGAGAGGAGGAGGAGGAGGAAGAAGCACCAGGGGAAAGACAGCTGACAGACTCAGCGTCTTTAGAAAGCATTCCAGACCACCCACTCCCAGAACCCAGTGGGTATCGAAAGCAGGAGAGCAGAAGCCACTGTAGGGGGTGGCATATAATGGGAAAGATGGAGGAGCATTACTCCTGGAGGCTGCATTTCTAAGCCTCTCTGTGAATATTGAATAAAAAGCATTGGTAAGAACTTCCTTGTTATCCATTCCTGGCAACCTACTGTGGGGGGGTTGGATCCTCTGACACCTATGCATCGGAAGCTGGAGTAAAGCAACCTACCATAGGGGGGTTTGATCCTCTGACACCTATGCATCGGAAGCTGGAGTAAAGCAAGCTAGCGTAAGGTTATACCAGATTCAAACCCAGTTCAGCAATGGGGCTGCTGCTATGCCTAATTCTGGCAGAAGAAAATAAGCCTTTAAACTGTGTTTTATACCAAGTCATGTGACCAAAGTGAACAAGCTCAGGATCCGGCCTGAGCCCCCTCTCTTTTGTCCCACCCCCACCATGCTCCCAGAACCTCTCTGATCAGTTCATGGGTGCATGTGAATCTCCAGTTTTTCAGCTGCTCAGAGAGCTCTTGTCTCTTTCCACTATAAAAAAGAACTACGATTGAACCACGTGGCCCAACTCCTATATAGAAGAGGCAAACCTTCCTGGACGATACTCAGGACCACACACATGACACATGTGCATACACATCCTGCTTTCTCTTCCAACCAGATGACTTACAGTATTCTTCCAGTTATGTTGCATTGTTAATTGTTTTGCAACAATAGCGATAAGCATATTCCGCTGCTCCCCACCCCTGTTTCCATGCAGTATTGACGGCTGATTATTTAGCGACCATTATCACCATGCATCATTTCTGCAGAGCATAACATTAATAAAAAAAAAGGGGACAGAAAAGGACAATTCCCACAGAGAGACACAGTTGGGTGTCAAAGCATTCAGTGCTAAAGATGTGTGGTGTACATCGCTTAGAGGGAGCATCACACATCTTTAATTATCAATCAATCAAATCTTTATTATGGTCCAGAGACCCAATCTTTAATTATTGATTAAGAAGGTTTGATTCATTTATTTATTTATTTTAAAAAGTCTAGATAAAAGAAGGGCATGCCAGAAATATAGCTATCCACATTGTTGGTTTTTGTTTGCTTTTTTTTTTTTTAGTATGGATACCAGTGCTATTTTTCTTTTTAAAAAGAGGTGCCGGATTTCATCATGAACGCCTCCCTCATTGTCTTAGAATGGCAATGGTGTCCACCTGAGTGGTGCTGAAACTGAGTTCCAGTGCGTTCCAGTTGAAAAACAGCCCTGGATATGGCTGAGAATGTAAAACAATAAGCTTAACAGAAAGAAAGGTGTGTTGGGGACCCAGGCCCAGCGCCCCCTCCCCAGTACGAAGGCGAGAGAGCAATAGTTCGGAGTAAAGGAACAGACTTGACAAAGCAACAATCTGGGGTAAACGTTGGCCACAACTTTGTTGATTACAACTGTGGGGGGACTTTGGCTCAAGTGCTGGGTGTATTCAGGCTCCTAGTGGACAGTTGAAATTTGAACAGGGTAGTGCCAAGGATGAAGGCCTCCCTAAAATGCCAATCTACCAAAGTGGAAATCCCTAGACCTCTGCTGGAAGCTTTATGGCCCATCTTTGCTGCTCTGGTCTGCCATCCGGGCCCTTCGCACTTGCATGCCCCTGATAGGGCAGTTTAAACATTTGGCTTGGTGAGCTTTCAGCCTAGCAATGCAGCCGGAAACTGCTGTTTCTTTGCAGCTGACAATGTGACAGACCATTCAAGAGACAACATCCTGGCATCTTCTCTGATTGTCAGCCCCACTAATTAACTGGGGACAAATTTTTAGAATGTTGCTACTTTTCCCCCCTGATTAATCACTGTGATTAATCTTAAAGCTGGCAGTCCTAGTAGAGAGGCCCTTAACTTTCCCATAACTGGGAAAACCTTACTCTTCTTTTGAAAGTTTAGTTGCCTGCATGCTGTAATTGGATTCAAGAGAGGACAACTGAACAGCTGAAATTGTCCATTCTTGTAGGTCAAGGTTGGGGGAACTGTGGCCTTCCAGATGTTGTTGGACTCCAGCTTTCATCCACTCTGGCCAGCATGGCCAACAATCAGGGGTGATGGCAGTTGTAGTCCACTAAAATGTGGAGGGACACAGGTGTCCCATCCCTGTTCTAGATTCAGAAAATGCAAAGAGTTTTCCTAACTAAAATGGCTGACCTCTTTAAGCCTTGATAGTTTAAAGCAGAGATAACCAATTTGCTGCCCTCCAGATGTTTTTGGACCATAATGTCCACCAACCTCAGCCATCATGATTAATAGTCAGGAATGATAGGAGTTGTAGACTGTAACGGATTGGTCCGAAGTTGGGGAGATTCATTAAGCTCTGGCTTAGAAAGAGTTAATTTGCTTCCAACGTAACTGACAGTGCGGCCGTTAGGGGGGGTGGGACGGTGCCCAGTTTTTAAAAAGGAGGGAACAAGAAATTTGACAGTTGGGGGGGAGAGTAAAAGAGAGAGAGGAGCTGAAGAGCTAAAGGAGAAAGAATTTAAAAAAAAAAAAAAGAGGCGTAGGGAATGAATTGGGTTGGTTACTTTTTTGTGAGGTTTAGAACAACTTGAAGTTGAAGTTCAACGAAGTTGATGTATAACTACAGTTAAGATTGTAACCTTATAAATCCTAAGCCAGTGTGGTGTAGTGGTTAAAGAGCGGTAGACTCTAATCTGAGAGACCGGGTTCGAGTCTCCACTCCTCCACATGCAGCTGCTGGGTGACCTTGGGCCAGTCACACTTCTTTGAAGTCTCTCAGCCCCACTCACCTCACAGAGTGTTTGTTGTGGGGGAGGAAGGGAAAGGAGAATGTTAGCCGCTTTGAGACTCCTTCGGGTAGTGATAAAGTGGGATATCAAATCCAAACTCTTCTTCTCAAGAACTATGTTTACAATAATATAAAATACATTTTTTGTGTGTGCCAAGAAAAATCGTCTTCGTTATTTCATCAGTATATTAAAAAAAAAAAAAACTTAAATGGGTGAAGACTCAAGAGAGGGTGGAACTTGCCTAAAGGGAAAAATAAGATAGTTCGTGTCCTAGAGTCACCCCAGAGGGTCAATGAGATAGATAAGCGAAAGGGGGTTCGTCACATAGACCACGAACATCTGGCAGGCACTGTGTCAGCTACTCCTGGTTTAATGTCCACACAATTACTTGAAATTATTATTATTATTATTAATATTAATATACCACCCTATATAAGGATAAAAATGCCACTGTTGAGTCAATAAAATTTATTCTTTCCAATATAGTCTACTCTCAGTGTCAAAACAATGACTCTTCAACAATATTTTCCCATTTTCAAAAGACACTTGACATTATGGTAAGAATTAGACCCTTAATGGATATGGGGAAATCAGAGCCAGAGGGAACTTAAAGAATGGGCAATGTGTTAGAAGGTTAATTCGTGTATAGTTCTGTTAACTCCATGCATTTAGCAAACCCATGTAGGAGGGAATTCCACTGCATCTATTGACCATTTCCCAAGTAGCCATGCATTTGACATTAATGTGAAGGGGGCATACATGAATACAAATGTACATGAATACACCTCCTCCATTCAACTGCATTGTAGGTGCCCTGCAGTTTATTACAACATCTTTCTCCCAAAGCACTGGGATTGGAGAGAAACACCATTTCCTCTTATTACAAGCTTGGCATGTCAGTCATAACAGAGCTCTCCTTTCCCCACCCTGGAATTTGCTGTCCCTTCTCTTCCTCAATCTGGCAATTTCCTTATCTGGTAAGCTTTAGAGACATTAGTTTTACTTTTGAAGACACTTGTCTGCAGCATTTTTGGATGTCTGAAATGCCAGGCCAACACAAAACCTTGCAAGTGTCTCTGCTTCACTTCAGGATGCCCCTTACAAATGCTGTTTGGCCACAGACCAGGGTTGAAGAACCTGTGACCTTCAAAAGATGGTTTGGGACTACAACTCCCATAATTCCTTTACCACAGGCCATACTGGCTAGTAGAGCTGATGGGAGTTTGCACCCAGCAACATCTGGAGCGCCACATGTTCCCCATCCCTGCCTCTGGCCAGGGGCGTTCCGAGGGGGGGGCAGTATGTCCTGGGTACCATTTCAAAGGGGGGGTGACAAAATGCCAAACCCCCAATCGGCGGCACCCCCCAGGGCACACACCACATACCCCCCGGGACGCACGCCATGCCCCATGGGACGCATGCCACGCTCCCTGGGACGAGCGCTGCTCTGGGTACCAGAGCAGGTTGCTATGCCTCTGCCTCTGACAATACCTTCAAAGAGACCACTTCTGTTTGGGACTCTGGATTAGCTCCTTGCATGCTTTCACCAAGCTGACCACCCCATGCCTCCCCTCCCAATAGGCAACAGCAAAATACTGTACTTTATGGGAAGCAAGTTCAGCTGCTACACCCCACTCAGCAAGCCACTTCTGGGGATATGAAAGACATAAAGTAGATCCAAGCCGATACGTTTAAATGGGAGCAATACATTTTAGCCCCTGTTTGCAGTGAGGAATACAAATGTAAGGGAAACACAATACTTGTTTAACAGTTCAGTTCATTTGCCGGCGATTTGGTATTCCGCCCTATGCACAGTCCTCAGAATGCAAGTGGATGAGGATAATTTAAAATGCTTCCAGATAGAATTTGGAACAACCTTGTTTCTGCAAAGAGCATACTGTTACAACACCAGGAAAGCTTTCGGCAGATATGCATACTTCTAAACTGAAGGGCAAGGCCAGCCTTTTTTCTTAACAAGTGTCCGTTTTACAACGCCGAGCCTGAAGTGTTTCTGCACCATCACAAACCATCTTCATAGTTTGAGTTGGGTGGGAAACATACGTTTTAAACTGCTGGTGGCAGGTGCTTGTCTTCCTTCCTTTCCTTCTAGAAAGAAATAAAATACTAAGTACAGTTTTGCCGTTGCTCCAGGTTGTGGCAGCCCCCATCAATGCCACCAAGGAAGGATGCTTTGAGGTATCTCACAATGAGCATGGGCTGCAGGGGCTTGGAGGGCAAAGGGAGATTGCTGACCATAGGAACACAAGAAGCTGATGTATACAGAGTAAGAGCCTTGATCCATCTAGGTCTGTATTTATACTGACTGATAACAGCTTTCAAGGTGTTCAGATTGGCCCCTCTTGGAAATTCTGGGAATTGAACCTCGGATGTTCAATTGCAAACCCAATGCCCTCCCACTGACCTATTGCCCACCTTTTATAATGGTATAGGTGCTCTTTGATGCAATGTTTTTAAGAGTGAACTTTGGACTCTGTGTGGCAATGTGAGAAACTGTGGTGGCATAAGGTTTTTTGTGAGAGTCCCAGCATTTTGGGGGGGGGGCAGTTGGAGACTATGACATGTTGCCCCAGGTTGCTATAATGACCTTCTGTTACGAAATGCTCCCCACCAGCACATTTTATAAACTCTAAAATAAAATTACAGCCACTTATTATGAGAGAAAATGTTGCCCTCATTTTAAATGTATCTTTTGGTTATATGCAGAATCTGTTATGACCTATATATGATTGCTGTGCATACTGAAATAGACCACATTGCTAAGCTTGCTTTTATTTATGTCTTCAGCTCTTCATTCCATATTCAGTTCTTTGCCCTTAGTTACTTCATAGAGACACACACTTCACATTTATTTTCTGGAATGCTACTTTGTGTATTTATTTTCACTTGCACTATTATGTGCAGTATTTAATAAAGTTAAGCTGTGCCAACTAGGGTGTGCATGTGTGTGTGTGTGTGTGTGTGTGTACACCTGAGGTGAAAGGTCAAGAATATTTACCCCTTGTGGACAAGTGTTCATATCTATCTACCTGTCTACTGATACAGAAAACTTGAGGTTGAGGCAGGAAAATTGTATCCCTTCTCTGTTGGCGGAATCTACTGCTTCAGGCTGATTAATGTTTAGATTCTGAGTTGAAGGTGTCTTCCCTGCTAAAGAAGGATAAATAGTAAGTAGACCAGAATATGGAGTGTCTGTAGCAAGCCAACTTTTCTACTTTCTTGCCTGCTCTTCCTAGAATGAATTATCTTTAAAATTAGTTCAATAGATCTGCTACCACTGTTAGCATTTACCCCGCCTGGGGCAGGTTGTGAGACTGCCCCAAAACCAGAGCAAAGCCGTGTGTGCACATCCCCGGCTACAGAGAGTCCGGTGGCGCTACGGCCGCTTCCCAGGTAATGGCTGACTCCTGCAAGGTGTGTTCCCTCCCTCTACCTGGCCAATCCCCCTGGCAACACCTCCCCAGCCGGGATTGGGCGGCTGCTGTAATGGGTGGAGTCCACAGGTATCCATCCTGGGAAGGTGGTGCCAGACCAACTGCCAGGAGCTGCCTGTGATCACAGAGGGCTGCTCGCAGCCACGCAAAATGCGCACCCCCTTTATTGTGGGGGAACGGTCATTATTGTATTAATAGTGCAGAGAGATTCTCTGCTGCCAGCCCGTGAAGACGGAGCTGCCATAATGACATCTTTCCAGCTTGAGGTCTAGCCAGAAGAGAGTGTGAGCACAAAGGCTCGGATTACAACAGTACAGTAATACAAAAACATTCCAAGCAGGAAGTGATAAGACAACTTTCTCATGGTTCAGTGAGACAGGCAAAAGTGAAACCGTCCTTCGCTGCAGCTGGTGCCGCTCAGGTTGGACAAAAGTCACAACACAGAAATCTATTGGAAGCAATCCCTGGAGTTCATTGAAAAATGGGTTATGTATGACAATTACATGATAGGGGCAGATGATAATATGTCCATATTGCTTTAGCACAGTTGTGGGGAACCTTTAGCCTACCAGATCTTGCTGAACTACAACTCCTATAATCCCTGGACACTGGCAATGCTTGCTGGGACTGATGGGAGTTGTAGTTCAGCAACATTTGGAAAGCCAAAGTTCCCCATACTTGCTTTAGCACACTGAACACTCCTGACGTCTTGAATACCGTGGCCTTATTTCCAATCAAATACTCCTTCTAATTCGAACACGTACGAGAAAGTTTGTCACACCAAAACTTATTCACCAACAGATATAGAATCATAATACAGTTTGTGACTTAGATATAACCATCAGTATAAGTGAGAGGGAAGACAAGTGAGGGTAACCAACATGATAAAGAGTATGGAAAGCAAGCCTTATGAGCAACAGTTGAGGGAGTTTGATATGTTTAGCCTAGGAAAGAGGAGACTGAGAGGAGATATGATAGCCGCCTTCAAATATCTAAAGAACTGTCACATGGAAGATGGAGCAAGCTTCAATTCAATTCAATTATTCCTTTATTCGACCGATAGTCAGAAAAACATCAATAAAAACATCGAAAAGATACACAAGTAAAAAAAACATGGGCAGCACTATTAACATTATACAGGTAAACCCACATCGAGGCATTCGATTTTACGCTTCCGACACTTAAGCGCCAGGAAGAGGAATTTAGCCACCGATAAGGCTATTTTCCCTGAGGGCTTGTTCAGTAGATATGCAACCTGCCTTTCTCTTGATCGAAAACTAAGATGGGATAAATATGGGGCTATGAGATATTGCCTTAGCTCAGCATAAAAGGGGCAACTCAGTAGGATATGTTCTGTAGATTCTACCTCTCCTAGATCACAATGGCACGTTCTCTGACTATATGGAACTCCTCTGAATTTCCCCCTTAATACCGCCGAGTCAAGAACATTCAGCCTGGCCACAGTGAGAAGTCTACGATATTCCAGATATTTGATATCCGCAAGATAGCGGCCTGGTACACCTGCTCCCCCAGAAACATCCCAGGTTTCAGGCGGGCTATGTCTTCTTGTCTGGCGATGTCCCCCAGTCTCTGAGCGATCACCACTTTGGCCTGACTATATGTCATAGACTCTATATAAAGGGAGGACAGTCCGCACTTCTGCACTTCCTCTAACACCTCCCCTTCCCATGGTGATTTGAAATTATCCTTCAGTATCAGGGGAGCCAAACCCACCGGTCTGAAGCATAGTTTAAGCCATAGCCATAATTTCGCCTTCAGCGCCACATACCTAAAGGCTTGACAACCAGTTTCTATTCTCATGACAGCACCCGCAACAGAAGGGGGGATCCTGAGGACGACCCTGAGAAATTGCAATTGAATCAATTCCAATCTGATAAAATCCCTATGTGAACCCAAGGCAATACCCACCAGTAGTAGTGGGAGGACCTTCACCTGGAAGAGTCTCAAGGCCACTTCTTTTCTCCTGCCTTGGAGGGCAGGACCCTACCAACGACTTCAAGTTACAAGAAAGGAGATTCCAACTAAACATCAAGAAGAACTTTCTGACAGTAAGAGCTGTTAGATAGTGGAACGGACTCCCTCAGGAGGTGGTGAGTTCATCTTTTTAAGCAGAGGTTGGATGGCCATCTGTCATAGATGCGCTAGTGGAGATTCCTGCATTGCAGGAGGTTGGACTCGGTGAAACTTGGAGTCCCTTCCAACTTTACAATTCTATTATTCTACCTATGTGCCCACTTGACTGCTTCAAGCCACACAACTGGGACTTTTATATGCACCACATAATATCAGTTCTGCATTTGCAAGGAATCAGCCATTCAGTGTGGTGTCCACTCATTAACATTAGGCAGGCATTTTCACTGTATTTTATTTGGTACCTATTCAAAGCGTTTTGTTGAAACAAGCCTACTCAGACATGTCCTTTTAACATGAAATTAAACTATGTACATTCAATTTAAAACCCTTGGTTTCATTATATTCCGAGCAATCATATACCAGTTTGTTTTTAATGTTTAATTTTATAGGCATTTTCTAATGAATGTTTTGTATTGTTTTGTTCATTAAATGGTATATAAAACTTGTTGAATAAAAATAAATGAGAATGTTTAAAAATGGAATTTGAATAAATTCAGTAGTAGCTTTAAGAAAAATATGAGATCTAAGATAAACTAAGAATTAGTCAATCTATGATAAAAGTTTGTACTGGCAACAAGTAATGTATAATTGAAACAGGGAATAGACGGGAGGTCGAGTCTATAGTCAAAAGACCATTTTTTTTGCTTTATAATCCTGTAATTAATATTGTGTTTATCTCTATTTTCATTTGTATTCTTGGTTTTTTTTTTTTTTTTTGTCTTTTGGTGTCTCAATAAAAAAAAATGGCTTCCCAAGTTATAAATTTAGTTACAAATAAATAATTTGAGGTTCTTGGGCTTTCTTTTAAGGAAGTGTGGGGAAAGTGGTCTGAAGACTATACTGGCTGTTTTCCAATGCGCTTATTTTCAAGGCAAAGAATGCATATTTAAGCATCAAATCAAAGGCATGGCACTTGCAGGCGGGACTCTGATGCAAGGAGAGAAGGGATCAGCTGAGTCAGAAATGCTGTATTGTTTTAACATTCGATTGGGAGCCACCCAGAGTGGCTGGGGAAACTCAGCCAGATGGGTGGGGTACAAATAAATTATTATTATTATTATTATTATTAATTATTATTATTATTATTAAAGACAAGCAGTGAAAATAGCAGAGGTGCTTCAGAGTCAGGCCCTGATACCAGGACTCAGCCTGCCACTCAGGAGTCCTTTGAGTCAGAGGCTGTGAACAAACCACACATTTAAAGCACATGGCCTTCCCCAAAGTATCCTTCAAACTGCAGTTCACTCCTCACAGAGCTATAATCCCCAGCACCCTTTTTTAAAAAAATGATATTTATTAAGTTTTCAACAAAAACACAACATAACATAACATACAAAACATCACTAACAAATACATACTACATAAAAAAACCCCAATAATCATTCTTGTACTTAATTTCAAACTGCCTAAATCATGGTAAATAAGTGACTTCCTCACGTCTCCCCTTACTGCGCTTCAATGGCTTATTCCTTTTTAGTAATTTCTTCTCATAGGTAAATATTACTTATCACACGTTTTGAACTAATTTTCTTTTCTATATTTTTCCTCCGTTATATTTATCATATTGCTCTTAATCATTGTTACACTCTCTATGGCCTGACATTCTGTTCCAAGTCTTTTCTTAAATCAAACCTTACAGTAAATTTTTAAGTAATCCTTGAATTTTTTCCAATCTTGGAAATCCCCAGCACCCTTAATGAACTATGGTTCCAAGGATTTGCTGGGGGAAGTCACATGCTTTAAAAGTATGGTGTGCTAGCAGCCTGGGCTGACATGTGTAGGAACGTATTGTGAGAGTCTGTGGGGAGTTCCGCCTTGATTAATATTTACCTTACATTTTTCATTTATGGAATATGTGGATTTTTACCTCCAGGATAAACATCTGCTTTCTGTAGTCTGTTTTTAAGACACTTTTGTGGCACTTTGACAAAGGGAGTGAGGGAGAAAGATAATATGCGCACTCCAGGTAGGACTCCTAGTTTGGCCTTAGGCAATGATTTGTTCCAAGCAATTTTGTACAGGTGTGTGGGTGTATTTTCATAATTAGGAAAACTTAATATTAAATCATTCCTCCCACCAAAGGCAGCATCAATATGCACACCCACTTCACTTTCTGCGCTCCAGCTTTCAGGACCTAACACAAAGCCTTGAATGAAGGTGGCAGGTATTAATAGAAATTCATTTTAAACCAGCCCACTATTACATAAGCCCATAAATTTTAAAGTGACTTGAAAAAGGCATATTTTGAAGTATAAATTGTAGACCTTTACATCAAATTCTGACTCTTGACAGGCTGAATGGCTCCAGTCCTTCACAATTTATAATGACAACCTTTGCTCTGATATTTGGGTAAGATATCTGTGAGGTGTGTTTATCTGCCACATATAACTCTAGATAAGGCTGTGAGTTGCAATGACTCTTGTGTATAGAATCACAGAATTGGAGAGTTGGAAGGGACCCTAAGGCTCATCTTGTCCAAACCATCGCAGTGCAGGAATCTCAGCTGAAGCATCCATGGCAGATGGCCGTCCAACCTCTGCTTAAAAACCTCCAAGAAAGGAGACCCCACGACCTCCTGAGGGAGACCATTCCACTGTTGAACAGCTCTTACTGTCAGAAAGCCCTTCTTGATGTTTAGTCGGAATCTACTTTCTTGGGACTTGACTAAAAGTACGGTGTCAGGCTCCCTTCTTGGTTGTTCAATAGAAAAGCCAAGCCATTTGTCTTTTAGTTCTTTTATTCAGTGCCAAGCTATATACAGTGCAGAGCTTAATCTTATCACGTCTGTTCACTCACTAGCAGAATGTGGAAGTGCCTCCCTCCGGTTTTGGCACCAACACCACAGTCTTGGCAGCCTAAATTGCCTCTTCCTCCTCCTACGTAATCTATGCGCTAGACCTGACGTCTCTCCCTCTGATCGAGCCTCCTGGGTGGTGCCAGGCCTCTCACTAAATCCCTGGAGCCCTGGCACTCCTTCTCTCCCAGCCACTAACTGCTTCTCCCCCGAGGGACTGCTGTTTTCACTCGAAGATGTATCTGTAGTTAAAACAGGTGGCGGCTCTCTATAAACACTAAGAGCTGGACTGGCAGGGGGAGGCAGATCCCTGACATACGGGGATAGATTTGGACTAAGACATTCTTCAAGCAGAGTATACCCATTGAATTCAATGGAGCCTGTTAGTCACAACCTAGTTCAGTAGCAGTTGGTGAGGCAGCACAGGTGGGATTCTTTTACATTCTCAGCTTCCCAGCTCTGAAGATCAATGTTACTTAACAAGAGGCAGGGGGGCACAAGGTGCAGGAAGCTCAGTGCAGTGAGATGAAGTCTACCCGGTGCTCCTGCCCCCACAGTCCACACCATGCTATGTTCCCTGTGCCTTGCTCCTTGTTGGCATTTCCAATTCAGGTTTATCAGGACAACAAAGCCTGCATAGCGTTAATCCACTCAGAAGGGTGCAAGCAAAGAACAAAACATTTGCAAATTAAATTGCACCGCGCCAGAGAGTGTATTCAGAAAGGAGTTGTGAAAGCCTCATATATGCCTGGAAAAGAAATACCTGCTGATGCTTTAACTAAAGCTGTAAACAAGGAACAACTTGGTGTATATGTAAAGAAATTGCAATTGTGCTAGATTTTTGCAAGGGTCGGTATGAAAAGGGGGAGGTTGTTGGCATTTCACCCCTCCCATTGTGAAAATCTGGTGGGCTGATGTTAAGAGAGAAGGGGGGGGGACTGTTTCTTTGATCTTCCGTTCCTGACTGCGCTGAGAAAGAGTGTGTTGCTATCTCTGTTGAAGATGACTGAGTGGCTAAGTGAGAAGTTGTAATACTCACATAGTCTGTATATTCTGTAAATATGCTGTAGCTTGTAGAAATAAAAGGAGGATTACTTCCAAAGACCTTTGCAGCAGCATCATATGCTTACTGCTGAATTTGGTGCTCATAGCAAACAGTTGTGTGTCCATGGTTTCCGGATTATGTTCCAGTCGTCCTGCCTAGGCATAGGGGCTCAAGACGTGGACAGATCCTGGCATTAATCCACACTCCTCTCTTCTCCGTTTTGGTAAACGACAGCAACCCATGATGTTGGGAAGCCAGGACAGCAGCAAAGCCCCATGCATTCCACCCTACCAGTCACTACGATCAAACTTAAGTCCCTTTGGGTCTGCTATGGCCCAGGTTGAATCCAGCCAATGATGATTCTTGACTTCCAAGATTCCTAGGAAATAAGAACCCAGCAGCTTCTCCAACAGCTCATATGTTACATTACCCAAAAGTGTGTGGAACTTGAATCTTCTACCTCATTCATAATTATTTATCTCCTTGTTTGTCAGCAAGCAAAACTGTAGCCTCTTCTCATCTCTAATTTTTCCCCAGAATGCTGGCTCTGTATTTTCTCCTGTTCTGTGTACTTCAATATCCAAGCAAATCATTTTCATCTCATGGTAAGGGTGCAGTGCATAGCTGTCAACCCTCCCTTTTTTTGCAGGAAACTCCCTTATTCCAATGCCGTTTCCCACTGCTATCCCGGATTGTTGATATCCCTTAAATTTCCCGGATTTCAAAGGAAGCAGTTCCTCTCCCTCCCTGCCGGCCATGGAGGCTCCTCAGCTGCATTGCTCGGCTGCCAATGAGGAGTCTGAGACCGACTGGGGGCGGAGCTTGCATGCCTTGTGCAGCCAGACCCTCACGCCCAACCAGACAGACAGCCTGCCTGCAGTCTACGCGCTCGCTCTTTCACTCACCTGTTCGCACGCAGCCTCTGGAGTGCAGGGTGGCGAGGCTACTTGGTGCCATTGCACTGCCCTCGTGGCATCCCTTATTTTCAAATCCGAAAGTTTGGAAAAATCCCTTATTATCAAATCCGAAAGTTGACAGCTATGGCACAGTGCTATGGCCCAATAGACAGTAGTAGACAGCCTGGTGTAGCCCCACTGTTCACCTGACCTCTGGTCACTCATGTTCCTGTTCCTTGTACTCAGAGGGAGAGCAGGGAAGGGGGGGAAGTCAATGCACCATTGGTTCATTTGCACCAAGGTGACCTCCCTGCTGTCTTGCCCCTCCCTCTCTACCTCCTGGTAACCAGCAGCAGTGTGACCAGTGGGAGACCAGGTGAGCAGCACCATCCCTTTACACTGTCCACTATAAATTGGTTGCACTAAAGTTAGCACTATGGGTGACAAATTGGCTAGGTTTGTCTGACTGCTATTCCCAACTCCTGTCATACTTAACCATTGCCCATGCAGGCTGGGGTTGGTGCAAGTTGATGTCCAGAAATATCTCAAGGGCCATGGGTTCGCTATCCCAGGTGTAAGCTGATCTAAGAAAAAAGGAGGGAGTTCCCTAGGCAACCCCAGCAAGAAGGCCTTATCCCTAGTAGTCAAACATCATACCTCAGAAGAGTCAGGTCTTCTAATGATGGTTTTAATAACCAATACCAACATCCTGTTCAGTATGCCCCAAATATTTTTCCTCGCAAAACTCATATTTCAAATATGCAAGCTGGCAAAATAACTTTGTTGTTGTTGTTTCTGGCTGTACCATTATTTTCCATATTATGGAGATCGGTTTAGCTCCAACTACGAAGCTCACAATCTCTCACTTTTTTATTTTTTAGTGTAACTACACTTTGGGTAATCATACAAGCCTGTTCAGGACTCGAGCCAGCAGAAATATTATGTGGTTTATCTTCCACTCACTGGAAGCAAATGAGATTACTCATCCTTTTGAGCTAATCAGCATAATTCTAATTATCACACAGGAACATTTTTAGCCACTTCTATTTAAAAATCCTACAGAGAAATAAAATGCATTGGAGAGAAAGAGATGATGTTCTAAACTTCCAGTTTTGCTTTCCAGCCACCCCACAACACATGTACAGGATTATCAAGTCCCACACTATTTCCTAACTTCTATGTGAGCAATGTATTTATAATAATAATTATTTGCGGTTATCTTGCTCTGGGCTACAGCAGACGCAGCATAGCTCTCCCTCGGCCCTAGGCAGACCGAGTAATCAAAAACTTTGTACACACAAAATCCAGTTTGTTGCACTGCTCTCGTTATGCACACTAATCCTTATAATTATGCAAAGCAGGTTTATATAAAAACAAGTCACAACTGTGGACCAAACTGTAAGTTAATATGGCCACTTATATTGATGGAGTGGTTGCAGATTAGTCCTTAATTATTGGTTGTTTCTTTCCCTTGAAATAAATTCAAGGAACAATCTTGGAATTTGGGTTTAAAGGGAGTGATGGGGAACTGAGGCACAACTTCACCTATGAAATTATTTCCTAGATTGTGCATCAATCATTACGCAATTTGTGCACAAATAATAATAATAATAATAATAATAATAATAATAATGTATTATTTATACCCCGCCCATCTGGCTGGGTTTCCCCAGCCACTCTGGGCGGCTTCCAACAGAACATTAAAATACAATAATCTTTGTTGTTCAGTCGTTCAGTCGTGTCCGACTCTTCGCCTATCCTTCACTGCCTCTCGCAGTTTGGCCAAATAATCTATTAAACATTAAAAGCCTCCCTAAACAGGGCTGCCTTCAGATGTCTAAAGGTCTGGTAGTTGTTCTCTTTGACATCTGGTGGGAGGGCGGGTGCCACTTCCACAGGGCGGGTGCCACTACCGAGAAGGCCCTCTGCCTGGAGGGCTTTGTGAAAAGGTCTGCAGTGTGGGTGTCCCAACAAACTATGAGGGAAGCTTTCATATTACTAATATAAAATCTAAATTAGTGTTCCATAATTGTACCAGTAAGACAGATAATTCCACAGACCTTTGATGCCTGGAGGTAGTGCCCCAAAATCTGAAAGTGTTGGGATAAAGCTATTGTCAAAGGTGTTGACCAAAATGTGGGAAACTTCTCATAGGAATATCTGGAACTGCAAGGATTAAAAACCAAAATAATATCCCCTCTGTTACACAAACTGTTGCTAATTACTCCTTCTGCTATCTCAGTCTGGATTCCCCACTCCCTATTTCATGCCTTGAGCTACCTGATTTTCCTTCTTCCACAGCAGGAATGATAATCTTTCATCTTAATGGTTCTTTATTTAGATTGTTTCTTTAACAGCCGTGCAACATATTCGGCTTCTGAAGGATTGGATTGAGCATTTCCATCAGTTCAATATTTGTTGCAAGCGTATTAAATTTTATTCCTCGCCAAAGCGACAAATGCAAATCTTTTGCAGAAAGGAAATCTATTATAGGAGCTTATCGTTGCAAAAACAAAACAAAACAAAACAAAAACCCACAGATGGAAAGGGATTGCGTCCTTATCCCTCTTCAACCTTATTCTCTGAGGTAGGAGTTGGATGAACAGATGTTTAATCTTGGACCTTTTACAGATTAATTTTTTAATAGTGAGGTTTTCAATAACAAGTGCATTCATCAAGAGTTTGCCAATTTGTCACCATGCCACAAGCAACATGTTGCTCAACTGTTCATGAATGTGAGGTAATCAAATACAAAAAAACCCCAAAACCCCTGTAGGATTCATCATAGGCTTGACCTCTACTCAGAAGTAAGCTGGCATGTAGGCTGCAACAGCAAGCTCCTAACAGCTAGAACTTCCTGAAATTCCATAGCTCATTGATGTGGATATTTGCAGAATGGAAGTCCTTCACACATACAGCTGTATACATGAAGGCTTCCCTTATGGCAGATGTGAACAAATATTTTTTTTTTGAAACTGAAAGCCACATTCCTTTGGTGGCTAGTAGTTAGCGGATCAAATGCTGACAATGGGTAGTGGGGGCAAAGTCAAAAGCAATGAATGGGGATATCCCTTTTCCCTTCCCATCTTCATTCATCATTCATCCATTCATTATCTCTTCCATTCATTCACACTTTCATAAACTAGTTTGAGGGCCAGTGTAGTGTAGTGGTTAGTGTCAGACTCTATCCACTTAGCATCTAACCACCAAACATGGACCACTTATAAACGTCATCCTCAACTCCTCAAAAGATTCGATCAATGGTGTCTCCGGAAATTTTTTACTCATCACTTGGGAAGACAGGCGAACTAATGCCAGTGTACTGGAAGAAGCAAAGATCACCAGTGTCAAAGCAATGATTCTTCAACATCAACTTTGTTGGACTGGTCATGTTGTGCATATGCCTGATTATCGTCTTCCAAAGCAACTACTCTATTCCGAACTTAAAAATGGAAAGCGTAATGCTGGTGCTCAACAAAAGAGGTTTAAAGATTCTCTCAAGACAAATCTTAAAAAATGTAGTATAAACACCGACAACTGGGAAACATTGGCCTGCAAGTGCTTCAATTGGAGCACAGCCTTTACCAAAGGTGTCATGGGCTTTGAAGACGCTCAAACTCAGGACGAAAGGGAGAAATGTACTAAAAGGAAGACACGTTTGGCAAACCCTCACCATGATCAATTCCTGCCCGGAAACCTATGTCCCCACTGTGGAAGGACATGTGGATCCAGAATTGGCCTCCGCAGTCACTTACACTGTTAAAACTGTGTTCATGGAAGACAATCTGACTTGGCTATGAGTGATCGCAGAAGAAGAGGAAGAGGAAGAGGAAGAGGAAGAGGAAGAGGAAGAAGAAGAAGAAGAAGAAGAAGAAGAAGAAGAAGAAGAAGAGAGTGTCAGACTAAGAGCTGGGATCAAAGAGGGAGAAGCTGCATTTAAATCACTAGTTGGATCCGAGTTTTTTCTATCTTGAGTACTGAGTGCAAGGTGTGGGCTTCAAATGGGATTCTGTGTGTACAATTTGCATGGGGGTCCTAACCTTGATGCCTCTTATTGGGTGCTCATGTGTATTTTGTTGCCCCCACTGGTTTTCCCTGTGCATCAAGCATGGAGCTTTCTCCAGGAAAGCTCTTTAAATGGCCAAATAGTAAGCATGCCTTGGGACTTAGAGATCAGCTGTAGAGGAAACCATTTGCTAGGGTCACACTGCTTGGTAAGAGCTGTTTTACTGGGTGTAATTTGATGTTCCATTTCCCAGGTATATTTGGCTCATTTTAGCAGGTTAAGAATACCTGAAATTAGGGGATGTGAAGCAAAATTTAATTATTTGATTACTTTGAGTTTGACCTGATTTGGACCCAAATAACAAGTCAAATTGGAAACACATAAAATGGATCCAGAAACAAGGCTAATCCTGTGGCTGGTGCACATTCAGAGTTCATGAATTTATGTGAAGGTGTCCTGACAGCCAAGATGGCTGGTGACAGGGGATTCAGAAGTCTAAGCAGTCAATAATGAAACTGCTATCTATGACAGAGGCTTTCAACCTTTTTGAGTCAATGACTCCCTTGACCAACTACATCCCTTCTGCGGTTCCCCTGTGGGGAAATGTGCTCCGAGCCTCAAAGGCCCAATTATATCACCCTTTGCTTGCAGAGCCAACAGCCCCTCGCTCCTTTTCAAACACCTTCCCTTATGAAGTGTTCCCTTAGTCTCCTCTCCTCTCCCCTCTCATCGGGAGTCTTCTGGGCAGCCCCAGAGGCACCATTCGCCTGCAGAGCTTGTAGCCAAGGCTGTTGTAACAAGCAGCCATGCAAGCCTTTGGGAGGCAGAGACGCGAAAAGGCATCAGAGGAGGGAGAGAATGAAAGAGGGACAGAGGCCAGTGTTGCCTGCAGTGCAGCACCCTTGACCATCATTCAAGGCGCCCCAAGGTGCCACGGCACACTGGTCGAAAACCTCTGATCTATGATACCAAATGTATGACACAATAGTTGTTTCCCCTGGTTAGCTCCTTGGTTGGTAGAGTTATGCCAGGGGAACTTCTTTAGTTCCCTTAGGCCAGTGTTTCCCAACCAGTGTGCCTCCAGATGTTTTGGGACTACAACTCCCATCATCCCTCGCTAGCAATACCAGTGGTCAGGGATGATGGGAATTGTAGTCCCAAAACATCTGGAGGCACACTGGTTGGGAAACACTGCCTTAGGCATTACAGATGGGATCAACCCCTCTACGCCTGTCTTATCATCTTACTATCTATGGTACTATGCCCTGTCCTTTTAATAAACCGATGGCCTCCTTTTTAATCCCATTTCCAGCTATCAGCTCTGTCTTTGTCTCCTTTTTTTCCTTCCCACTGCAAATGCTTAATTTGACACACTGTGCTGATACTGCTTAAATATAAGCCACATTTCTGGGCATCCAGTTATAAAAATTACATTTAATTAATGTATTGACAACACATGACTGTTTGACTAATCAAAGTTGTTTATGTTGATGCCTACAAAATTTCCATTGTGGCTTTGGTCTATGAGTTGTTTTGTGATTTGAAATAATCAAAACCTAATTATTAGCATACATTACATTTTAATAACACAAAAAATGCCATTTCCCTCTCAGTGTGGGAAAGCTTTTGATAAGTTTCCCTCTAGTTTAAACAAGAGTGTTATAATTCTCCAACATTAGAGTAGGCTGGGAAATATTCTTCAAAATGGGAAAGTTTATTTATAAAAGTACCAATTCAGATTCCGATAGCTCATTATCCTACTTTCAGAGTTCTCTTCAGAAACTCAGAGCATCTTTCAGAACTAGTTAAAAGGCTCTCTCCTCTAATTTCTACCAAACTGTGTAGGCCTGGGGCTTAATTAGAAATTTTTAAAGTTTCATCTTCTTCTGGTTGAAGCACAGACAACGTCACCTACTCGTGTAATTACTGTTCTACAGACAAAACAATGGCTTCTCTTGAATGCGAGGAAGAAAAGGAGAACATTTCTCCTGCCAGACATAACTGAATGTTGAATTTATGCAAAGGAAATACATACAAACAGTGAATGTATGGAGTCCACTGCTGCAAGCTGCGGTGATATGAGCTTTCGTGACTTTTTAAAAACTGCTAGATAAAATCAGGAAATATTGGTCTACCATTTCCTAGTTACTATAATCCATGATAGTTACTTGGATGCTCCAGGTTTGCATGGAGTATATGAGATGTTTGTAACAAACCAGAAGGGGTTCATCACATACTACTGATGAGCTTCTAGAGAATTCTGGGTGGGTGGGTGGTATTTGAATGGTGGTGAAATGCTAGAGAGAGCTTTGGGTTGTTCTGGTACTTCCCTACATTCTCACCGATGGTTGTTTTTGTATTTGCAATGGTTTGCGATTTTGCAATTGGCAATCCAAGGACAGGAGGATGGGATCAGAGAGAAGTTTGGTTTGGTTTGCATTTCGATATGAACCTACCCAAAATAACATGAGCCAAAACACAACTATCCTTCAAAATCCACACTTCTCCCAATTTTGTGGTGAAGTTCGTCAGTCAAAATATGTATACAATAATTCAGTGGTACCTCAGCTTAGTTCACGAACAACTTGGAACACGAATGCTGCAAAACCAGAAGTAGGTGTTCCGGTTTTTGAACTTCTTTTCGGAAGCTGAATGTGCTCCATTTTGAGTCCCCCTGTGTTTCCTGTTGCGCTGCTAATTTGTGCCCCCCATTGTAATTCAAGCCTTCCGTTTCCGATTCTGAGGAGATATTTGCAGCTTATATTTGCTGCTTTTGTTTTTGCTATTTATTTTGCATTTTTTTTGTTTTGAGGCTTTTTCAGTTAATTTCTTTTTGTGACTGTGCATCCCAGTTCAACTACTGATTGATTGATTGATTGTGTGACTGTGGAAATGGATAAAAGCCCCCCCCCATCCAAACAATGACTATCATCAGTGCAGGTAAAAAAAAAAATTTAATTTTAATTTTTATCATCTACAATACTGTTTTATTTATTTTACAGTACACTACATTGATTATTGCTTTCATTTTATGGATCAATGGTCTTGTTAAATAGTAAAATTCATGTTAAATTGCTGTTTCAGGGGTTATTTTTAAAAGTCTGGAACGGATTAATCCATTTTGCATTACTTTCTATGGGAACATGTGCTTTGGTTTTGGAACGCTTTGGTTTTGGAACAGACATTCAGAACGGATTAAGTTTGAGAACCAAGGTACCACTGAAATGCTTGCATTTTGGGGTGAGGACTTTAAAAAATGTACAAGGAATCATACGGTAGCAAACTGGCAAGGAATCATAGCAAACTGAACTTAAGACTGGGAAAAATAAGAGAAACCTGGAGAAACCAAAACTGGCAGATTCATCCATCAAATGAATCCATTACAATAGCTGAACACATGCTATCGGAATATATCGTGACATGATAAAGTACAACAGCTAGTGTGATCAGCTGTTAATTTTACATGGTCAGCTGCTTCACATCTATCTGTAAATTTAAAGCAGATCCAACTATCAGGAAGGGTGGAGTTGGAGGAATGGTGTGAGAATGGGGTTGTTGGATCATTTCCTCAATATCACCCACACCCCCAATACTCATTGAAGCTACCATTCGTATTGTTTTGAGTGTGGGGCACTATTTCAGCAAAACAGTACAGAGGATAAGGGCTAGACCAGCTCTAATCCCCTCCAGGTGTATGTGATGAGAGGATGGACAACAGCTTTGAATTTTTGAAAGAGAAGATGGTCCAATCATGGATCTCATAGTATCTTTTCTAATTTGTCACTAAATGAGCAAATACAGTGTGTCGGGGGGCTCACATTAATAACATGTAACTTTGACAATCAATGTTGTTGGGTGAAACAGAAACTTGGTTTCTGATACATCTTTGGGTTGAAAGATGGTACATAGTTTTGGAATTCTTGATCTGGTCAGGTAATCAAGTTTGACTAAATTATTGCATTTTTTTTTCCTCTGAGAAAGTGGCCTGCTCTTAATTACTGGATTGGGTGCCTTTTTATCCAGTGGACGATGTATTCTCATTCTGTTGCTAATGTTATCATTCTACTAAGTGATGTAACACAATGTAATTATCAATACGGTACAATGTGATCAATGAAGGGAATGCATGTGCTAGTCCTCTGGGGATATTCCTGTGCTGTGTTGTTGTTTTTATTCTGTAAAAAGAGGGCACTGTGTTGCACAAATTGGTTTGGGGAAATAGATTGCTCATTAACACACCAAGAGGAAAAGTATGTACAGTGGAACCTCGACTTATGAATTTAATGCGTTCCAAATGCACACTCGTAAGTCGAAAATTTCGTAAGTCGAAAAACTGCATTCCCATAGGAATGCATTGGAAACGCAAGTCGAAAAATTCATAAGAAAACCCTATGTAAACCTTCGTAAGTCGAGTAAACCCCATCTAAAACTTCGTAAGTCGAGTAAACCGCATCTAAAATCCAAGCGGATTTCCTTTCGGAAGTCGAAAAATTCGTAGGCGCGCAGCCACTTTTTCCCTTTCGTAAGTCGAAAAATACGGAAGTCGAGTACTTCGTAAGTCGAGGTTCCACTGTAATAGAATTTAATTCAGTGGAAGGGACTCCTTTGGAAGGTGGTGGACTCTCCTTCTTTGGATGTTTTTAAGCAGAGTTTGGATGGCCGTCTGTCATAGATGCTTTAGTTGAGATTCCTGCATTGCAGGACTAGATGACCCTCAACGTCCTTTCCAACTCTACAATTCTATGATTCTATTGTTTGGAGCTAGAGGATAGGAACATGGCCAAAAGCTGAAACTGATCAAAATCTAACTAGCACCTTTTCTAGCATTTTAGACCATCCTTTTCATCTAAATTTAGTTGTATAAGTGTCACTTATGCTGTTGTTTGTCTTTATTTATACTAGCATTTTCACCTTGCCTTTCAGTGACAAGTGCACCCAACAGTGGCTTTCAAAGCAAAAGAATGCACAATACAATGCAAATTATAATGCAATCATAACCATGAAAAACACAAATATAATAGCAGCATCAACATCACAAAGCATCTCAGTGCGCAGCTAAAACATTATAGGCTCTAAGCAAAAATAATAATAATGAATGTCTGCATGAACAAAACAGGCTTGAGAGCCCATTTAGAAGCAGTTAAAAGGTGGGGACAAATGATGAAATTCCCTTTGGGAGCTATTTAACAATTTGGACCTCTCAGCTGAAAGGGCTGTCTCTCACACCCACCAACTGTATTTTCACTGTTGAAGGCCCAGTACCATAAAGAGGACCTTGTGAAGTGGGTACATTTGCTAACCCAAATATAGGGCAGTATGCAGCTAAATAATTGCTCTAGCACAAAGATCAGCACCAGCATTCTGGAGGGTGGGAGAAAACCCCAGCACAAATTTAGCCTGGGGGAAGAAGAGGGGTAGAATATTTCTTTGTACAAGAAAACACATTCACCTTAGCACTAAGTTGCATGCAACTCATAAGCAAAATCTTCCAGGTGACTTATTTTGACATCTTGCTTGCTTATCTCACAAGTGGTGGAGCTCCAAAAAGCATTGCTTTCATGATATCAGAATGAACTACACAAGTGGAAGCTTTAATATACATATACTTAGACCACCATGGGAGAAACCACAGAGGCAGTAACTCCTGTGTATGTATGTACCTTCTGTCTGTAACTGGGAGGAAGACTGATACATATATTATGATTTGGTTCCAATATGTGCAAATCGCTTCTCACACAGCTCAACTCATGTGAACAGTGTAATGTCTATAGATGCTAGCATGTATGCTGACTTCTTAAAACAATTCACAATGCAATGCAGAAATGTGGAAAACTGGATTGGAGCCTGGATGAATGAGAAACGGAGAGAAAACAAAACTGAAACGTCCACCCAACCCTAGTAACACTTGAGACTCAAACTACAAATGATTGTGACAGGCCCTTTGGCCCCAATAGCAAGGCATTGGCAGGGTTGTGATATTAGGAGCCAAAGGGAGATGGAGGTGATAGGAACTGGACATCTGCTCTTGTATAGAACTCATTTTCAACACCAGAGCATCATTTCTCTTGATATCATAGAATCGTAGAGTTGGAAGAGACCACAAGGGCCTTCCAGTCCAACCCCCCTGCCAAGCAGGAAACACCATCAAAGCATTCCTGACAGGTGGTTGTCAAGCCTCTGCTTAAAGACCTCCAAAGAAGGAGACTCCACCACACTCCTTGGCAGCAAATTCCACTGTCGAACAGCTCTCACTGTCAGGAAGTTCTTTCTAATGTTTAGGTGGAATCTTCTTTCTTGTAGTTTGAATCCAATGTTCCGTGTCCGCTTCTCTGGAGCAGCAGAAAACAACCTTTCTCCCTCCTCTATATGACATCCTTTTATATATTTGAACATGGCTATCATATCACCCCTTAACCTTCTCTTCTCCAGGCTAAATATACCCAGCTCCCTAAGCCGTTCCTCATAAGGCATCGTTTCCAGGCCTTTGACCATTTTGGTTGCCCTCCTCTGGACACGTTCCAGCTTGTCAGTATCCTTCTTGAACTGTGGTGCCCAGAACTGGACACAGTATTCCAGGTGAGGTCTGACCAGAGCGGAATACAGTGGTGCTATTACTTCCCTTGATCTAGATGCTATACTCCTATTGATGCAGCCCAGAATTGAATTGACTTTTTTAGCTGCTGCATCACACTGTTGACTCATGCAAGTTTGTGGTCTACCAAGACTCCTAGATCCTTTTCACATGTACTGCTCTCAAGCCAGGTGTCACTCATCCTGTATTTGTGCCTTTCATTATTTTTTTTGCCCAAGTGTAGTACTTTACATTTCTCCCTGTTAAAATTCATCTTGTTTGCTTTGGCCCAATTCTCTAATCTGTTAAGGTCATTTTGAAGTGTGATCCTGTCCTCTGGGGTATTAGCCACCCCTCCCAATTTGGTGTCATCTGCAAACTTGATCAGGATGCCCTCAAGCCCATCACCCAAGTCATTGATAAAGATGTTGAATAAGACTGGGCCCAAGACAGAACCCTATGGCACCCCACTAGTCACTTCTCTCCAGGATGAAGAGGAGCCATTGATGAGCACCCTTTGGGTTCGGCCAGTCAGCCAGTTACAAATCCACTGAATGGTAGCATTGTCTAGCCCGCATTTTACCAGCTTCTTTACAATAATATCATGGGGACTCCCATTATTGGCAAGAAAAAGTGTGCCAGAGGAAGAGGCTGCAGGAGAAAGATAACCCTGTTAGGATTCTTGCCCCGTGCTTGCAGTCATGGGATTGTTTTATATCACATGACGGTGTATGTTTTCATTCCACATACAGTAGTGGGAAGTGACGGAGACAGGATGTTTGTGTTACTGTGTTTCCGTGATGTGGGACTATTGTCCTTTGTTCTCTCTCTTTGCTGTCTCATGAGAAAGAGGAGGAGCTAAGTCAGAATGCTCCAAGTGTATCATATGTAAATAAAGTAGATTAGTCAAAATGCTGTGCTGCTGAGTTTGTTACGCAAACTGCTAACACTCTGATGTTTGTAAGTGTGCTAATGCATCTTTGTATCAGTCGCTGTGACGTTTGGGCTGGAAAAAGCTTTTGAAGCTCCCGAACGACTGACCAGGAGGGAGAGAACATGCCAGTCGGGCATGTGTCTCTGCCAGGGTCCTACACATGAGTAGGACGATCCTAACAAATCCATGCTAGTTGCCTTGGAAAATGGAGCTCCCAAGAGGTGCAAACTTCTAATTCTTTCCTGCAGTGAGTGATCCCAAGCCAAGGAGCTGGATTCCCAGTTCTTTCCTGCCCAGGCTGTATCTAGACATTAAGATGAGATCACTGTCTCCAAGGTGCTGCTCCTGCAGCTGGCTATCCTTTGTGCATACATAAATCTATTTCTGTCTCGTGGCTCTGAAATATTACATGCCCTTGCTAAAGTCTGCTATACACAAGCATCTAAACCTTCCTCCTTTCTTGTTGATTCACTGCAGTTGTGGGAATGTTAAGGATAGTAGGAAAGGATATACTGAATATTATCCTTCCTTCACTCATGCTAGTAAGTGACGTGGCAGAGCAGATTCCCCTCAATATAGCTGGAAGCTAGTTTGCAGATTCGTTTGACTCTCTTAGTTAAGTTTATTCCTGGTGTCCCCTTTGATCCCTCCTAAAAGAATAAAGACACAAGAGCAGGCATCCCCAAACTTCGGCCCTCCAGATGTTTTGGCCTACAATTCCCATCATCCCTGACCACTGGTTCTGTTAGCTAGGGATCATGGGAGTTGTAGGCCAAAACATCTGGAGGGCCGCAGTTTGAGGATGCCTGCACAAGAGTCTTTCTGAGTAAAGTAACAAAAAGTTTACTCATATTTCAGTTCACAATTTGATCCCTGAAAGGTAGGCTTTACTTGGTAGTTACACAAAGAAACAGTGAGTTCATCTCACAGGGAGACTGAACTCATGTGCTGCTGGCTGAGAGCCAGCAGACAGCAAAATTACATTAAGAATACAAAATGGCTGCAGGAGAGCAGCATGGCAGCAAAAGAACTGCAACAAGACAATAGCATTATCAAGACGAACTGAGAAAATGGCTGCATGATTCAGCTCTTTTATGGAGTCAGCCAGAGCCACGCCCATCTCCCAGGCCACATGTAGGGGGAGGAAGCTCCAGACCAGTGGAACAGGAAGTTTCACTGATTGGATGTCCCCCTGCATGTGCCCACTCTAGGGAAATAAGGAATGTTGCATTTGACTGTACCAATGGATTATATCCCACAGAAGTATGTGTATGTGATGTGTGTCTCCACTGTTTCATTGCACTTTGAGGAACTACAGAACCTTCCTGATCAGCTGCACAACTGATTCAGTAAGTTCCATTCATTGTAATACAATGGTACATCCAATGAATAAGTGCATGGGAAGAAAAAGATGCAGATATGAGACTTGAACTTCTCATGCCATAAATGTACTTGTCCCCAAATGCTGTCCACATCATTGCACCATCTATGTTCCAGCATTAGGAAGGTATCAGAATGCAAATCATAGAGTTGGAAGGGACCATGAGAGTCATTTAGTCCAACTCCCTCCAATGCCCTTTGGCTCCAATAGCAAGGTCTCCCTCTTTTTGCCCAATGTGGAGCTCAAACCCACAACCCTGAGATTAAGAGTCGCGTGCTCTTCCTCCTGAGCTATGAAAGCATGCATTGTCTGTTGCTAAATATACCAGACTAAATATTGAAATATAACATGAAAATGGCATTATTATTCACAGATTCACTTTAATAAGTTTTCCATATCATTTCACTCAAAATTAGTTTTCCATATCATTTCATTCAACGCTATCATAAGTAGGATGGACAAATATATCTGCCACACTACCCAAGGTCTTCAATATACAGTCGTACCTCTTGTTACGTCAGTCTCCGGTTGTGTTTTTTCAGGATACGAACGTGGCAAACCCGGAAGTATACACTTTGCCACGCTCTGCGCATCTCATGCGCGCGCAGAAGCGCTCTGTGCACCTCTCGCGTGCACAGAAGCATTCTATCGCACCGTGCGCATGTGCAGAAGCGGCACTCTAGTTGCGGACTTTTCGGGGATGCGAACGGCACCCCGGAACAGATCAAGTCCGTAACTAGAGGTACCACTGTAGTTTTAGACTCAAAGGTGCTAATCCAGTGCTTTGCTTCTAAAAGGAGTCAGCTGGATACATCCTGAAGGCATAAAAATGAGGCACCTCCACTGTTTTTGCCCTTCTGATATGTACATATCATATAAATGGGGTTTATACGTCTAAATGGGGTTAACCGAGTCATATACAATTTCTGTGGTCACACATGATTTTCCTGTTATTCATTATGATTTATTACTTTTGTTCCACTTCCTCTGTCACCAACTCTGCAGTCCTATACTCACCTACCTGGCAGTGAACAATATAGGGCTTACTTCTAAGAAGACATATATAGGATTGCACTGTACATCACAAGGAGCTGTATGAACTGTACTGTTATTATTAATGATGAAATCCAAGGTGCATTAATGGATCTTTTTCTTTTTCTGTCCCCTTCTTTACTAATGATTTTTTTTTAATCCAACTGTACGCTTATGTCCTATTGAACTTAAATATTGTAATCCAGTGTCTGAGGAAAGACTGTTGTTGTTGTTGTTGTTAGGATCATATTGGCTTGGGAAGTTGTTGCCACACCCAATATGCAACAAATATTCTTTAGCAGTTGCATTGCTCCTCAACTATTCCGTTCAATCTGCGTGTTTCCATCTTTTAATTTGCATTGTTTTAATAGATTTTCTGACTGGCCTCAAGGTAGTCACATTTGTTTAAATCTTCAATAAATCTTTAATGGGAACCCTTTTATCTCCTGGACCTGAGACTAGTTTGAAACTTGTATGTAAATAAGATCAGCATGAATTATGTTTACTCCCATTATAGCATTTAATCATTTAAATGCATATTGAATTTACTTCCAACAATGGAAGAACAAATAGATTACTCATTTAAGCTGGCAAAGGTATCCTCAAAGAAAGAGAAACTTCTCCTTCTAAATGGACAAATGTTCTTTCTTCTCAGTGAAAAGATTACTTCTTTGGAGCTCAAGTCTCCTTAACTGTACACAACATGGGCACGAACCAGTCAAAGGTAAGCACATTTCAGTCCTGTTGATCTGCGAGAGATTTAACTATATTTAACATTTACGGGATGCAAACATTCTTCATTTTGGCTGGATCATGCCTCGGTCCAGTATACCTGAAGGAGCATCTCCACCCACATTGTTCTGCCCGGACACTGAGCTCCAGTGCCGAGGGCCTTCTGGCGGTTCCCTCGCTGCAAGAAGCCAAGTTACAGGGAACCAGGCGGAGGGCCTTCTCGGTAGTGGCACCCGCCCTGTGGAACGCCCTCCCACCAGATGTCAAAGAGAAAAACAACTACCAGACTTTTAGAAGACATCTGAAGGCAGCCCTGTTTAGGGAGGCTTTTAATGTTTAATAGATTACTGCATTTTAATGTTCTGTTGGAAGCCGCCCAGAGTGGCTGGGGAAACCCAGCCAGATGGGCGGGGTATAAATAATAAATTATTATTATTATTATTATTATTATTATTATTATTATGTGGGATTGTGATCTAATCCTTATATTTCTCAGAAAGGGGTTCTATATTGAACATGCACACACACAGAGTAACAAAATTGGGTTCCTGTTAACCCAATCAGATTTTGAGCATTATTCACATTTTGCAAATATTGGAAAAAGTCATTAGGTAATAAGAGGTAGGTTTTGACATGCTTATTCTTAGGATTGAAAGTATGCATTGTTTTTCATGATCGCTTCTGACAGCTTCAAAAAAGCACTCTCCTTTTTTGCAGGTTTTGTGAGATTGCCGCTAAAGTAATTGTCTAGTCAGTAAGCACTGCCTTTGAATTGTCCTCAGTGATATTAAAATGTAGCTAAAACCGGCTGACCACATTGTGTTGTGACATCACCTTATTTGCTATGTGAAATTAGCTGTAAAATAAGTAAATAAATAATTAGCAATTAGAACGAACATAGTACAAATGCATTAAAAGGGGGGGGGAATAGAAGGAAATAGTGCTATAAAATTATAACTATTCTGCCAAATAAGTATCTTCTTTTCTTTTCTTTTTTAGGGAAGGGGAAATGACTTACACAGAAGCACTACTTTTAACCTCAAAATCAGTATGAGAGACTATCCTGATTTACATACCTATATATCATTATATAGGGACCCAGGTGGTGCCTAGGGCTTGCTGATCAGAAGGTCGGCGGTTCGAATCCCTGTGACAGGGTGAGCTCCAGTTGCTCGGTCCCAGCTCCTGCCCACCTAGCAGTTCAAAATCATGACCAAAAAAAAAGTAGATAAATAGGTACCCCTCCAGCGGGAAGGTAAACGGCGTTTCCGTGTGCTGCTCTGGTTCGCCAGAAGCGGCTTTGTCATGCTGGCCACATGACCTGGAAGCTGTATGCCAGCTCTCGGCCAATAAAGAGAGATGAGCGCCACAACCCCAGAGTCGGACACGACTGGACCTAATGGTCAGGGGTCCCTTTACCTTTATCTTATATCATTATGCAAAAAAAAAAAAGTTAATACAATGCAAATACTAATAGCTTGTGTTTGTTTCCATCATACGTCTTTGTATGTGTGCTAACAAACATATTGCTATTCAGCGCCACTCTCTAATGCTCAATGAATTTTCACATCACCTTTTCACAAACTATTCTGCGTGTAAACATCGGAAACATTTCAAACAGCTGCATGCTCAAAAGCCCCTTAAATCCAGTGGTTATTAAATGGTGAGTATCTCAGAGTACATGGTTAGAATTATGAAGCCCAGCTCTCCTCTTCTGTGCTTTGATGGAAGAAATATCAAGGAACGGTGCTTTCACAGAAAGTAGTAATGACAAAATATTTGCATATAGAGAGGTTATCTTGGAAAGCAGTTGGGCTAATTCAGGTATTCTAGTAAGGATATTTCCTGCGCAGAAGAAGGCTTAGTGCATGGATTGCTGTTCTCAAAATGCCCTGGGGAAAGGATACTACCTCTTGCTCCATGTCATTTGCTAAATAGATGGTTAGCATTGTCAAGTTTCCGATTATCTGTCCTTCTCCGATTGCATTTCACAAAACTAAAAAAAGAAAAAAATGCTCTCTCTGTCCACCCGTCCCTCCATCTAGTTGGCCCATTGTGTTTAATGACTCTTGTTCCCAACTGAGTATGCATAGGATTGTCCACTAAATTCAATGGAGGAGGAGGAGGAGACGAAGAAGAAGCCCGTTTAAGATCAGAGTTAGGCTTTCTAGTATTGTATCACGATCCACAAAGCCAGGAAACTGGAAGATAAGATTGATGTCTTAATATACATGCTTTGTGATCAGCACTGATAATGTGCAATGTCAATGTCACAAATTGTGTCTGTCAACAATTCATAAGGCAATGCAAGAAGCCCAGGGAACATGGGACATATGTGCCAGTTCCAGGCACAGGTCTGAAAGATGGAGGGAAAGTGTGGGTGCATGTAAGCTAATAATAATAATAATAATTTATCATTTGTACCCCACCGCCACTCTGGGCGGCCTCCAACAAATATCAAAATACATCAAAATATCACAGATTAAAAGGGCTGCCTTCAGGTATTTTCTAAATGTCAGGTAGTTGTTTATCGCTTTGACCTCTGCTGGGAGGGCGTTCCACAGGGCGGGCGCCACTACCAAGAAGGCCCTCTGCCTGGTTCCCTGTAGCTTTGCTTCTTGCAGTGAGGGAAATGCCAGAAGGCCCTCAGCGCTGGATCTCAGTGTCCGGGCTGAACGATGGGGGTGGAGACGCTCCTTCAGGTATACTGGACCGAGGCCATTTAGGGCTTTAAAGGTCAGCACCAACACTTTGAATTGTGCTCGGAAATGTACTGGAAGCCAATGTAAGTTGTAAGCCTCCATGCACCCCCACCTTTCATCTTTGAAGCCCAAATCCACATGGGGAGGATGGAGGGCTTTGGACCAGCAAATATGCCACACATTATCCTGGGCTTGCATTGCCTTATGAAGCATGTGAGCCTTAAGGTATTGCTAGAGGAATTATCTGGTGGTTTGATCCACACCCATTTCTTCTTTCTTTCTTTTTGAGTTTCTCTTTTATTTATTTCTACTTTTCAAGTTTATACATTTCACTAATTTTATACATTTCACTAATTTTACAATCATTTTGACATTTCAAAACTTGTCTTCCTTCCCCCTCTTTCTGTGGTTCCTTAAATGATGGGGGGTGGAGACGCTCCTTCAGGTATACTGGGCCGAGGCCGTTTAATTGATGTAATTGTGGCAACTTTTACTGCATATATTTGAAATTTGGCACATTCATAGCTCTTCCTCAGGTAGGGTTGCCACATTTCAAAAAGTGAAAATCCGGACACAAACATGGTTGAGGTTTTTTTGTCCAGGTATACATCATGCATTCCAAGTGGGTTTTTTTTTCCTCAGCAGGTGCCATTTTTTTTATAAAGCTACAGAAGTTTTTATAAAGCTACAGAAGGACCCAGGTGGCGCTGTGGGTTAAACCACAGAGCCTAGGGCTTGCTGATCAGAAGGTCGGTGGTTCGAATCCCTGCAACAGGGTGAGCTCCCATTGCTCGGTCCCAGCTCCTGCCCACCTAGCAGTTCGAAAGCACGTCAAAATGCAAGTAGATAAATAGGAACCACTCTGGCGGGAAGGTAAACGGCGTTTTTGTGCACTGCTCTGGTTCGCCAGAAGCAGCTTTGTCATGCTGGCCACATGACCCGGAAGCTGTACTCCGCCTCTCGGCCAATAAAGCGAGATGAGCGCCGCAACCCCAGAGTCGGACACGACTGGACCTAATGGTCAGGGGTCCCTTTACCTTTACCTTTTACAGAAGTTTTAAACTTAGAACAGCCGAAGCATGCAGCTGCTGCTATTTGCCTTAACCAAAGGGGCATTCTTGCATCCCATAATAGATTTCACAATTGTTGGCTCTGAATCTAGTCATCTGTAAATATGGCATGGACGTGTGACTCATTGTGCAAGAATGTGAATAGGAGGTGAACACTGGGGTTTTCCTCTCCTTCAAAGCAACAGAGTACAAGCAGGATCAATGTGGATGCACATTCAGAAGTGAATCTCAGTGCCCATTTGCTTCATATCTATACTTCTCAATCCAGGAATGATATGCTTCTAAAAGCCTGCTTATAACCTGTAAATCTCCTTAGCTGGATTGGGGCAATTATTTTATACATCTCTTTTGGGGGCTTTAAAAAAATGAGCATGGGTTTTTCTTGCCACATTTGCCTGTTCATTCATTTCTTGAAGTGTTCCTGCTGGTATAAGACCCAGGAATTCTGGCAAGGAAAACAATGCTGAAATAAGATTTTGGCATGTAATCTAATTTTTAAATGTTGGGGTTTTGAAGAAGTCCCTACAGCTGCTGTGTGTGATGAAAGATTCTATTAAGAGGGGTTGCAGGGGAGAAAACAGAGGGGAAGGAGGAGGCAAGACTACAGGAACTTTTATGAATTAGTAGATGTGTCTTATCAACTCAGAACAGAAGGAATATTTGGAAGCAGCGACTTCAGTTCTGGAGTTTCTGTGAACCCCTTTTTGGAACAGCCTAGGCTTATGTACTCAGTGCAGTAATTTTTGCAATGCACTTTTATTTTTAGTTCCTTTTGATAATGTGACACATTAAATCAATAGGTAATTTGAAGAAGATGGAATCTAATTTTATTTTCCCATCTCCCAGCTTCTGAGTTAAAAAACCAGAACTAATGGGGCTTTTTTTTTTTTAAAGGAAGTTAAAGTCCTGAGTATAACATTTTTGTGTGCCTGTGACTATAAATTTGCCAATGCATTTGCAATGAGACGTGGAAACAAAATGCCCTTGGTTTTATTTTAGGAACCACTCGTCTCTGGTCTGAGCTGTGTCTCAATGATATACTTTTAGTTTTAATTATATTGGCTGCCAAGAACGCAGTCAAATAATTTTCCCCACAATAAAACACACGTTAAAATTTACTAGCATGATTAAATTAAGTATAAGCTGATTAATTTAATAATACTCTATTTCTGCAGTGTCTTTTTTTGAGTTTTCAGAAAGCATCTGAAAAGGAAATCCCAGATATTCTCTGCCTCCTTAGGCCCAGGTTCAGGGTCAGTTGTATATTAATGTCAGAGTCACCATACGCTTGGCATCTGCCCGCTGCTAGCATCTTGGCTTCTGGTTATGGCACCCACCTACCCATTCTGTGTTTCACTGTAGGTTTATCCAGTTGCTGAAGGACCAGATAGCAGGGGAAGGAGCTGATTTGATGCATGTCTGGTTCACATACCAAAGGTATTGGGGCTTGGGGAAGGTTTCTTTGGTGGGGCCTCCTACAACACCAGAAGGTACAGCTGGTTGGGACTAGAATGGCTATGTTTCATTTCAGTTCTGTTTGTATGAGTCCTTCACCTGAAGGGCTGTCTGGTCCACATCTGTATGTTCTTCTAAATAAAGAACCTTAGAAAGCGTGTCCTCCCTAAAAGAGGGCACGTGTTGCGGTGAGACCTGGAGACTGACCTCCTGGTTGTGGGTGGGTATATTGGTCAGCCACAACACCCGATTGGTAGGTCCCTCGTTGCTGGGTGTAATCTGGCCAATGGGGTGCAGAGGGACCTATATTTATACCCATGCATGTGACCCAGAGCTTCCTCTTTCAGCTCGTGCATCGGAACACCTGCCCACCAATCCCCACTTTTAGGGCTTGTGTGCTTGACCTTGCTATGCCGCCGTGTGTCGTCTGTCATTGGGACAGGGACACGGCAGAAATTTTTCCCACTTGGCTGATTGGCTGTTGCCATTTGGGTTTCACTTGCCGCGTAGCAAATCGTCACAACTTGTAAGGTTGCAGATAGGCACTGGTTCAGGTGATAGGGATGGGAGAATGCTCTCACTGTCCCTATGTGAAAGGTATTCCGTTAAAGGAATCCAGTGACTCAACTTGGTTTGGTCAACCCCCAAGAGGGGGTTGTGCCCATGCCTGAGTCCAGGGGAGCATCTGGGGAGTGAACAGAGTCTGTTCCCAGGCTTTTTACTTACCTCAGGTGTTCACCCTTGGCTGACCTATGATTGAGCTCTGGGTCAGCGCTACCTGCAAGGGTGCAGGGTGCTAGTTGAACCAGAGCCTATGCAACCACTCACTTTCTGTAATCAATAAAGTTGTGGCCTAAATTCTGCCAAAAACCAAAACTAAAATTTGAGTCAAATGTGTTTTTATTTAGAGGGGAGGTCTCTGGGTCTGAACACGCAAAGCGAGACGAAGTTGCTCACCAGTAGCTGAGCAGGCACACAAGTCCCCTAATCACAATCTTACTCACAATAATGTGATGTAATGTATTACTATTTCAATTGTAGCCATTCTTGCTGAATGTCCTGATCCTGGCCTACCTGGCAGCCAGTCACTGTGCCAAGTCCAAGTTCAAAATTCAAGAGTCAATCAGCACCAGCAAAGTCCAAAATTCAAAGTCCAAAGGTCAGGAAATGAGGTTCAGGGTCAATCCAAGTCCGAAGTCAGGATACTGTCCAGCTTCAAGCCCAAAGTACAGTGGCATGGAGGTCCTTGAGTATCCAAGTCAAGGTCCTTCAACATTCCTTATAGAGTGTTCAAATGTTGCTGAGAGCTACCAAAAATATCTTGAGAGCCACATGCAGCCCTTGGGCCATGTGCTGAGCTACCCTGATCTAGCACATGCTTGGCCACCCCAGTTCTGCCTCCTCTCCACTTTCAAAATGCCCTCTTTCAGCACTTTACACTGGATGCCATGGGTTAAGATAGTGCTGGTAGCAGCTTCTTCCTGTCCACATTTTCAGTGCATTAAGTGAGGACCTCCACAGAGGTGGAATCTTCCCCTGCAGAATTGGGAGAAGGGACACATTTTCCTCATCCAAGCTGCCTCCAGTATGTTGAACTGCTCTTCCCATTAAGTAGAGGAGGGTTCTAGGTGATGCCTGTTTGTGATAGTTCCCATGCAGCTTGCATCATTTCTGTAGATCTCCTTGCTTTCATTACCAAATTTCTGCCCTAAGTCATTGTGGGAGGAGCAGCTTTGATTACATCAAAATAGCTAATGTTTGAAATACAAAATACAATACACTACAACACATTATATTATCACAAGATTCAGCATTCTGAAGTGTGGAATCCTAGTGACTTCTAGCTTCCCATAAAAAAAAAAAAACAGAAATTCGGCAGAATTGATTTTGTATTCAGGAAATGTCATCTGCCTAGGAAAAATAAAGACGACAATGTTTACCTTTCTTACAAAATAACATTTTGGGACTGTTCTACTTCCACATCTTTCTGGTCTATTGTTTAAAGTCTATATTTGCTATTCACAAGTTTTGCATTATGTGGTGAAAGCATTCCTCAAGTAGTCACTCACACAAAACGTTCTCTTCTTTCGCGCTCCCCCCCTTCACTTACATCTGGGTAAGTGACGTTCCCTTCAGACATTCCCTTAAGAAACAGATTGTGAGGATTTATGGGAAGTTTATACGGCTGTCGTTCTGTTTCATAACAACTGAACGAAATGAAAAAAGCAATCACCCATAATAAAGTACTATCTTATGGCAGTAAATAGAACTGCATAACATATTACCCTAGAGCTATGTGAACTTTGAAATACATATGCTTGCATTTAGCTTTATAAGACTTCTGCAATGCGCTGTAAGTTTTCCAAAGTTAAAGCTCTCTACTGTTGCCTGCTAGAGAAACAAACATAGTGAAACTTTAAATGTATCTTGATATCTTGCAAAAATATAGAATGTAGGAGTTGGTCCAAGTTCTCACATGTCCCTGAATAATCTTCCATTTAATTGAGAGAAATTACTTGCCTACATTTTAGCATAGTTTATACACTCATATAATTAATTTCCAAGCAAAAATGACCCCAAGTATTATGCAGTTAGCATTCGTGCTGTTTAGTCACATGAAAGAGATCAGAGCTTAAAATAAAAAATTTAAAATTCCCCAAGGATTGGGTGGGGTGAGATCCCCCTTGAGCCACATATGCATTAATTGCTGTTTATGCTCATTTCAACAACATTTCTCAAACAAAAGTGGCAAGAGCAATATTCCCCACCACATGAATAAATGAAGCTGCTTTGTATACTCAGCACATTGGTTATCTGTTCCAGTGCCATTTTAATTATCCAGAAGTGCCTCTCCAGAACCTTTCCCAGCCAGTAAGCAGAGAAAATAATAAATAGACAGCTCTCACAATGGAAGCATGCAAGAAGTGAGGTTCCTGAAGCAGAGGGGGCTCACCATTTGGGGAAGTGGGCTGCTACTGTTTATCAAGTGTCAGGGGCTGGACTGAGGAGGAAAGGACAGTATAGATTAAGAACAGTGGTTTGCAGAAGGTCATAGTTCAGAGGCTGCAGAGGGTAGAAGCTGGGAAATATTGGGAGAGCAGCAGGAAGAGGAGAGACAGCTAACAGACTCAGTGTGCTGGTCCTGAGGGGTAACCAATAGGCGAGGTCTAGTCCAGTCCGATAAAGCCGAGGTTAGCAGTCCGGGTCAGAAGCCAGCCAAAATCAGTTCAAGCCAGAAGTCACGAAGCCGAAGTCACGAAGCCAAAGTCACGAAGCCGAGGTCAGGATCAAGCCAGGAGTCAGAAGCCGAAGGGACAAAGCCGAGGTCAGGAACCAGGAACAGGAACTGGGCAGCAACGATGTTGCTCCTGCAACTTGGGACTGGGACTGGCCGGCTTTTATCTGCCCCGAGGCATAGGGCGGCTCCGATCCTCAGGTGACTCGCCTCTCCTGGCTTGGAGGCGAGCACTCCTCCTGCGGGAACTTAGTTCCCTGAGCCTCTCTGCCCTGAGCCTCTGCAGCTCAGGAGAAGCTGGAGGGTTACCGGACCCAGAGGCAACCTCAGCTTCCCCTGACTGGGCGGGGAGTGGAGCACCTGTAGGCAATAAGTCCTCCATCCCATTAGAAGCCAGATCAACCTCAGCCGATGCCTGCACCTGAGGATCTAGCACAGGTGAGTCCCCTTCAGACTCAGGCCCCAGCCCTAGCTCTGCTGGTTCTGGAGGCAGGGAATCCTGTGCAGGCTGGGATCCCTCAGGTTCAGCGTCTGAGTCTGACTCCCAGGTCATCACACTCAGTGTCTCTTGAAAGCATTCCTGACCCCCCCTCCCAGAACCAGGCATGCCTTGAGAGTAGTAGAACAGAAAGCTCAGAGGCAGAAAGCACAGATCAGCGGGCGCAGAGGTGACATGGAGGGACTGAGGGGGTGGGACTTTACTTGGAGCAACACCATTATCTAAGAGAGACCACATTCCTTCATCTCTCTCTGTGAATATTGAATAAACTACTTGGTGAGAACGTTTCTTGTTTTTCTGCTTCTTGGCATCCCACTATGGGAGGGATAGGATTCCCTGAAGCCTTGACATCAAGTTGGACAGGGGAGACGGACAAGGCATTGGAGAGGTCAGCATGGTGAAACCAACAGAGCCAACCCTGTACAGCTGCCAGCGCATCTGCATTGTGCCACCCTCCCTGACACCTTGTTACTCCCCCTTCCAGTAAGCCACAGTGACTCAGCTACTGGGAAGCTAGCAAAGCAGTTGCACTCCACTTGCCTTCTGCCTCCAGGATCCCTGTTGGGAAATGTTTGTGTGTGTGTGTGTGTGTGTGTGTGTGTTTAATTTGTTCATACATGAACTGGAGTAGTAAGCTGGACAAGTTTGCTGTGGATGCCAAATTATTCAGAGTGATAAAAAGGTAAAGGACCCCTGACAGTTAAGTCTAGTCACAGATGACTCTGGGGTTGCAGCGTCATCACACTTTACAGGCCAAGGGAGCCGGCATTTGTCCACAGACAATTTTTCCAGGTCATGTGGCCAGCATGACTAAGCCGCTTCTGGCACAACAGAACACCCAAACCAGAGCAGTGCATGGAAACGCTGTTTACCTTCCTACCGGAGAGGTACCTATTTATCTACTTGCACTTTTTGGCGTGCTTTCGAAGTGCTAGGTTGGCAGGAGCTGGGACCGAGCAACGGGAGCTCACCCCTTCACGGGGATTTGAACCGCCAACCTTCTGATGGGCAAAGCCAAGAGGCTCAGTGGTTTAGACCACAGCACCACCTGCATCCCTACATTCAAAGTGATAAGAGCAAGCAAACAAAGAAAGAATGAAAAGATTGTGAAGCATTCTAAAGGAAGCTTTGCCCTGATGATGTCAGGGACTGGGCAGAGAAGGAATGGTGGAGATTGCCTCCCCAGCCTGACCCTTCCAGAGAAGAAGAAGACAGTTCAGAATTACTGAAGCAACAGGGTAGTGACAGCTGATAGACAGAGTGTCTTTAGAAAGCATTCCAGACCCCCCTCCCAGAACCAAACGAGCCTTGAAAGTAGCAGAGCAAAGAGCTCAAAGGCAGAGGGCACTTTTCAGCACCCGTAGCAATGATGCATGAAAAAGTGGGAGAGACGGAGGGGGTGGAAACTCACTCGGGACAACGCCATTATTCTGGTCTATTGTTTAAAGTCTGCATTCCCAAGCCTCTCTCTGTGAATATTGAATAAAAAGCAGATGGTAAGGACTTTTCATTGTCTTATCCATTCCTGGCAACCTGCCGTGGGGGGTAGTTCCTATGCCGCCTGACAGGAAGGGACAATTTGGGGTCTTGGGGCAGTGGTGAAATGATCAGAGAAGACGTAGCATTGGGTAAAAATCATGCCAATTTATTTTTTAAAAAACCAATAGAAAGCAGGGTTGGCATTGCAGTAGGACAAAGATCCCACTGCACATTCCAACAGCCCTTGCTGATGGAATGCTGCTTTGTGAGGGTTGGAAAATCCCCCAACCCCATGGGGATTACCCAGTCTTGAGCTAGGTTCAAGCTAGGCACACAGGGTGCCATTGGGTGTCTGTAGTGAAGGTTATCAGCCACGCAGAAACCATAATCCAAGTTTAGGGCATGCCATGGCCAATCTCTCTCCCTGCCAGGCTTCTCATGGGGGCCTCCTTCACTATGTTGATCCTGCCCAATGCCATTTCCACCAAAATGCGTAAGTGGGAAGCTTGCTAGGGGCAAACGGCCCCGAACACACGTGAGCTAACCTTTGAAACTCACACATCCAAATCTGGCAGTGCAATTTTCCAACCTAATAATATTTACAAAAATGCACATTTTAGGGGAAAGTATGCATGAAATGAAGGTACTGGTGGAAAGAGCATACAAAAATGCATTATCATATTATATGTCAGGGGGCTGCCTACTCCTCCCAGCCTGGTGTTGAGTGGATATAGGGAGCAGCCCCCGATCTTGACGACCGATTCCTCCTCCCCCTCTGGCAAAAGCAGCGGAGAGGGGGAAGCGGTGGGAGGGCTTCAGCCAGGCAGGCAGAACCCTCGCAATGTGCAAGGGGGAAGGGAAAAGAGAAGCACAAGGTGCTTTCGTTTTCCCAGATGGGTTTCCTGGAGGGAAAATCGCCGTGGCGCACTTCCGGATACTGAGAGTGATTGATGAGATGTGTTTACGATGTACTCTGCATTGTAAAGTAATTAGCCTAGATTAAAGCTTGATAGCTTGATGGCTCAGAGTCTTCCTTTGAACGCCCAGCCAAGGGGGGCACCCCTCGAAGCCTGACATTATATAATATATATTATATTAAGACTGGAAAAACGAGAAACAGAGAGAACTGGTGTTGAAAGAAGCGTCCTTCTCTATCTATGCAGGAAGTCCTACATTCTCTTCAGTGGGTGAACATTTTGGTTGCAGCTCTTCTTAGAAAACCGGACACAAATTTGTAAGATCTCAGTTGAACTCATCCCCAGTTCTTCTTTTTCAGAAACAAGGGAGAAAAGACTATAGACTGTTTTAGATGAGATAAATAAGTCCTATTAGCTTATTCCTATTAGCCTTTTCAATGGGCTTTAAATCTCAAATAGATACGTACTGTATAAAATTGCTACTTTTAACAAAAGTTTGCTTGAAGATCTTTTTATTTGTTTAAAGCTACTTTTCGGGATTTGTGAAAGCTTGCCGAGGTGCTAGTATTCTCTGCTGGTTTCATATATCTATTCAAATTCCATGACTGCAAGGCCTTCTTATTTTAATTCTATGCTATTTTGTTCACTCTGCCTGAGGCGCTCCGGCTCCCCCTTGGTATATTTATGTGCAAGGCTAATTTTTTACCCTTTTAATTTACCCTATTGCTGACTTTCAATTGTCCTTTTAAGGTCGATCTTTCCATAATGATTTTATTGCAACAAAATGCCCTGGGATACGCTAAGCGCTTATATTGCACTCTGTACTCCAATGTTTAGATGCAGGAGACCTGGGTGCTGGTGGGGAGAGAAGCTAATGTTAAATTGTGTGGTATTTATCTTCATTCTGGACACTGATTCGGATGCTATTTAAGAGCCTCGGGGGCTTTATCCTGTCGGTTAGCTTCTGTTGCGAGACTTTGTGTGCAGTGAAATAGCAGCCAAAGGGAAGTGCTTTAACCTAAGCTACTCAGTCTCTTTTAGGTTGGCTGGTGGCTGAATACCCGTTCTAAGAAAAAATATTTCTTAGGTTTCTGCTTTGTCCTGTCAAAAATGCCCCTGTCTCAATTTAAGTGAAGTGTGTTTGATTTTATTCTTCATTTTTTTTAAGAACATGAAAAATGAAACAAGCAGAACTGCTACTTGACTCAACTCAAAGTTCTGGTTTTAAATAACTTTCAAAGGTTAGGGCAGAAGTTGGGAACGTTTTCCAGTCAGAGGCCCACATTCTAATTTGGGTCGTAATTTGAGTGCTGCATGCCAGGAGAGGTCAGGACCAAAGACAGTGATGGGCAAGGCCATTCACACCAATCCATTCATCCATCCCACTCACACTCAGCACATTTTTTCATGTACACACCCATCCATCCATCAGCCACTCTCTCTTTCACTTTCCCCCAGCCGTTCTCACTTCTGAGCATTTTCTTACTTGCTGTTCACTATCTTTGCTCCCCAATACTAGAGGCGGTCCTTCGGGTATTGCAGTCCTGAGCCGTTTAAGGCTTTATAGGTCAAAACCAGCTGAAATATACTCGGAGTCAAGTGTGGATTTCATGCTCTTTATTCAGCTCATAGTAGCGAGGAAATGAAAGTTTCCCCAGAACGTCTGCTATATATACATTATTTACATAATGGGCCCCACGTGATTGGCTAATTCCGGGATACTCCTGTAGGCCAATCAGGTTGCGGATTCACTTCCACCTGGAGCTGGATTGGGTGGCTCCTGCGGACCAATCAGACTGCTGCATTCTGGATCCTATTGTTCTAGGACCAATCAGACTGCTGCATTTTGGATCCTATTCAACTCAGTACATAACACCAGTACTTTGAATTGGGCCCGGAAACTACTTGGTAGACAGTGAAGTCGGACCAGGATCGGTGTAATATGCTCAAACCGTCTTGCCTCAGTGAGCAACCTGGCCACTGAATTCTGCACTAGTTGGAGTTTCTGAACCGTCTTCAGAAGCAGCCCCACATACAACCCATCGCAGTAATCTAACCTTGAGGTTACCAGAGCATAGAAGACAGAAGTTAGGCTATCCCAGCCCAGATAAGGGCACAACTGGACCAGCAGCTGAAGCTGATGGAAGGCACTCCAGTGACAGCAAAGGATCCAGGAGTACCCCCAAGCTACGCACCTGCTCCGTCAGAGTAAGTGGAACCCCACCAAGAGCAGGCAACCTCCCAGCTATCCGGTCTAGGGAACCACCCACTAACAGTGCCTCAATCTAATGTGGATTGAGTTTCAGTTGGTTGGCTCTCATCCAGTCCATTATCGAGGCAAGACACTGATCCAGCTTTTCTACTGCCTCACCTAAAGGAGAAGGAGAGCTGAGTGTCATCAGAATATGCTGAGTTCCCCTGCTTAAATCAGTCAGGCTTTCAAGTGCTTAACTTTGGCTAAATCACATCCTCACACAGAGTACTGAAGAAAATTCACAGGAAGTTGTCAGAAGCCTCTGGAGGGGGAAAAAAGTTTAACCTACAGGGGTAGAGGAAAGTTGAGAAGCTTTATACGAACCAAGACAAAGCTGTCATGCAAAGAAAGGCTGAAGCAACTGTATTCTCTTTATCTGATATCATCATTATATTTCACTGCATCTTCATTTCCCCCCCAGAGTTCCTCTAGAGACACAATTATGTAGGGAAGAGTGACATACAGATCAAAAGCAATGCTTAAAGTACCTCATCTGCCACAAGGTATGGGTCACACACATGCACTTCTGAGAAATAGTTAAAAGTATTCTGCATTGCCTTGTAACACTCTGCCTGCGGGTAGCTAATTAGAAGAGTTACCTTAGAGCTGGACTTTCTTTAAATGCCTCATCAGCAGAATTGCAAGGCTTGTTCCATCACAATGGAGATGATAATATATGCAGGTGTTGCTCTTCCTGCACCATAATGTCATGGTTGAATTTCATGGCTGATTCTTATTTCTAAATAGCTGACCCGGCCACGCCTTGCTGTGGCTATGTGTGTGAATGCTGTGGTGTTCCCCTGTTCAACTTCCGTCTGCCCCTTCTCTGTCCCCACCCCAGTTTTCAATTACCCTCTTCTCAGCCCCCCTTTTCTATTACCCTCTTCTTGGGCCCCCCTTTTCAATTACCGGTTTGTGAGCTTGTAAATGGCCGACGGAGCTCTGAGGTTTTGAACTTCAACTTCCGTCTGTCCCTTCTCTGTCCCCACCCCCATTTTCAATTACCCTCTTCTCACCCCCCCCCCCTTTTCAATTACCGGTTTGTGAGTTTGGAAATGGCCGACGGAGCTCAGAGGTTTTGCTGGTGATGTCTAATAGCTGTGCCAGTTTTTTGCTTTTGTAGCTGTAGTACCAGTATAGCCGTTGCTAGAGGGCGCTGTTTTGCTGGTGACGTCTAATGTGTGCGCCAATTTTTTGCGTTTTTTCTTTATTTTAGGTATGTCAGATGTGGTTTTTTTGAATTTTTATTATGCCAGATCCTTCCTTGATGGTCATGGTACGCTGTGTCCTAATTTGATGAGATTTGGTCCAGCGGTTGCGGAGCAAGGTGGTGTCCGCCGCGCACGCAATGGGAACATTATATATAGATATTATGGTTAAAATATCAATTTTATACTAGGAGTGGGACTTCCTTGACCTTCATGCCAAAAAGTGCATACTTTCAGTGTTGACATTATTTCCTGATCTTAGTCCACCAATGTGATGTTCCACAAATGCTGAAAGTCCCTCCAGGTCTTCCCCTACATGACTGGAAAATGAACAAAAAACTACTTATGAAAGTCTTCCTTATTAATTTGTCCTGATAACCTGGAAATAATATCATTGCTGGGTTGGGGAAAAGAATCCTCTTTTATTGTTGCATCTAAGCAGTTTTCCAATTGTAATACAAAATAGTTGTAATGAAGAAATAAGTGATGTACGTGTAGGTGCGAAAGTGGCTGATATGAGTCTCAGATGACAAAGCAGGTTTAGTCTCAGACCTTCTCCCTCCCTTGCATTTCCACACTCTACTTCTGGCTTCCCCCACACTGCAGAAGCTATGTTGAAATGCAAATTCTAGTGCTGTTTTCGCACATACATGCAAGCAAGCATGTATATTTGAACGCACAAACATATATTTGAATGCACAAACTGTGTCAATATGTATTTCCATATGCAATTACCATTTTGTAACCATATTTATATAATTATATTCATTTAATTGCTTATAACTAGGTGATTTTTGAAAGACATTTGAAGGGAAGTTTTCACTGTGCAATGTTGTGTTGTGTTTTATAGTTTTTTGTTGGGAGCCGCCCAGAGTGGCTGCGGCAACCCAGTCAGATGGGCAGCATACAAATAAATTATTATTATTATTATTATTATTATTATTATTATTTGAAGTTGGCAGTAGGAATGAAAGGAAATGGTAGACATCACCAAAAATGCCCTTGAAAACCTCTTGGCAATATCCTCATATAGGAGTGTGTTGAAATAAGTTGATAGAGAGAATCTTTGCCAATGAAGAAATGGCCATTCCCTTTAAATGTAATAAATTATTTTTTTCTCTATTGGCAGGAGTAGGAAGCAAAGGACAGGTGTTCCGGGACAATAGCAAGGACAGTTTCTTTGCTTTGGATTTATTAATAGTCCAAAGACCTTCAGATTCCTCACACAAATATTGGATTCCACACAATGAAGCAGAGGACTCCAAAATCAAGAAAATTCACGAACAATGCATTTTCGTTATTTAAAAAGAAAGCAGAGTTAGAACAAAAATTAAACAAGCAGCATCCCTTAACAATTCTGTAGTTGTCTGCAAATCTTTATAGTTTGAAATACAATCTTTGCAACTGATTGGCATCCAAATACAGTTTGGAATACAAACTTTGCAACGAACTGGGTACTACTCTAGAGACTTTCCTGAAAATTGCACAAAGGACAAATAAGACTGCTTTTTAACTGCTACACAGACACACAGGATTCACATATAGAATGCCATTAAATCTCCGTTCCAAAATATTTGAAGGGAGAACAATGGAGCAAATTAGTATAAACACTTTCCTATATTTTGGGATAAATAACAATGGCAAGTAATGAACACAGCCACCATTAGAAATCAGCCATGATGACAGTGTCAATGGCACAACGTATGGCCTCAGGAGGCACATCTCCTAAATATGAATCTCCTTTCCTTTTACAATATCAATTACCCAAAGCTGACATCTACCTACTTTAAAACGCAGCCCCCACAGAGTCATCCTAATCTTCAGTATGTGATGTTGGTGGGGGGTTAGGACCCTGTGGAGCAGTCCTTCCACCAGACTCCACTAGCAGAGGGGGAGAATGACTCTGCTGATACTCAGGACCCCACTGTGACTGTTGAAACTATGGAGCAGACACAGTGAATGATGGTGTTGCTGGCAATGGGGTACATGCTGCCACTGATGGTGTTTTCGTCAGCAGGAACCATAGTATGGCTTCAAACTGGGACATTACATGGGCAGGACCAGTGCTGGAACTGCTGGGTCCAAAGCCGGCCTGCTTCCTGAAGACTTCAGTGTTCTGAAGCAACAGGACTATGGACATCTCCCCAGCCCTGGGTAGCGCAGTTCTCACAGTTAACAATCTTTCAGTCATCGCTCAAAATGATCTGGCCTTCATGGAAAGAATAAATGATGAGCAGCATTGCTTTGCCCTAACTCTGTTGTTCCAATTGTTAGGATTTTAAGTAGCCTCAGCTGCTACAGCTTGTTTTTGTGATTAGTATAAATCACATGAGTGTCTGAGAGAGAGTGTGGGAATGGAAGACTGTCTTATCTCTTCCTCCTAAGTGTTGTTATTGTAAGTTTTAGTTTCGCTTCTGCTGTGTCGCAGTTTTGTAAGCTTGTTCTGCTCGGAGAACACAGGCGTGATTATGGAGTCTCTGTATATAGACTGTAAATAAACGTAGTTTAGTTCTACGGATGTTTCCTTCTTCTTGCTGTGTGATGCTAGAAGACATGTGTGCTCTTTTCATAAAAGAAGGGTCACAGATTCAAGGCACTCTGGACTGAAGTGACATGCCAGCCAGAGAGGGCCACCGGGAAGACCCTCAGGGGTCTTGGAGTCCACCGTCCCAGGACAGAGCGCCATTCCCAACACCAATAACTGTTAAAAGTGAATTATGTTTTAAAATACTCAGTGGGCTGCTTAAATTCAGTAACTAACTTTAAGTGAATGTTTAAGTACATTGTAGAAAAAGGATACCAGTTCCCCATCTCCTCTTAAGGATGGACTAATCTGTCAATTTTAGTTTCTCATAGTTTCCAGTTTGGTCCATTCTTTTTCTTTTGCAAAGCCTGCACAGAAAATTGCACTTATTTTTTTGTATGCATTTCTCCTAAAATGCACATTTCTTTATACAGTTTTGCTGAGTATATGCACAGGCAATCCACTCCCCCTTATAGAATGCACTTCTGTGTGCATATTAGTGCAAATAAGTATAATAGTGAAAACACTTAATTTAGTGAAGATATGTTTATTAGTGAAAATAAATCAATGCATTTTTTTTTAAAAAAATAAATAACCCTAATATGCACTGCAAAATTCAAAGAGGTGAATTTCAAAGAAGAGCTGCGTTTCCATTCATTATTGGTTCAGAAAGTGAAAATTTGTAAGGCTGCATTAAAATATAAAGCAAACAAATAACTCCCCCATCTCTGATTGCCTCATCATGACAAGTGCCCAGCATAGAGAATTGTGGATACATCAGCACAAGAGGCATCTGAAGATTGAAAGGCAGACCAGCGCAGTGTCTGATTAACCTCCATTTGCTATGCAACATACCATGCGATGTCCTTTAAGGGCAGCTTGGCCTGCTGAAATTGTTAGGTAACCATTTTCATAGAAGGGAGAACTATGGTAATTACACTATGACAATGCAAGGGCTGGTTCAAAAGTTGATGCTCCTAGCAGCCAAACTCTGAGCATTTATGCTTGCTCCCCATTTACCCATGGGCTCCCCATTTCCTTCTCCGTATTTTTTTTTCCCCATGGGCAGAGCGGGGTGGTGTGAAGCCCCTGGCTTCCCACCACACTTAGTGGAAGGAGAAGTAAGATGGCAGGGAGATCAGCACATTTCTGTGCTCCTACCACCGCACCTGCGCCACGTGGACATTCCTGCCACATTGTCCTCCCTGAAAGCACAGCGACCCCCTTGATGAGAAACAAGATGCTCTTCCTTGGTCTGTCCTGTTCACCATCACCTGATACTGCCTTCCATAAGGCATGGCCTTGAGAAACTAACTAACCAGGGTTTAAGGCACCCCTGTTTAGGGAAGCTTTTAATGTTTAATAGACTAGTACGTTTCCGAGCACAATTCAAAGTGTTGGTGCTGACCTTTAAAACCCTAAACGGCCTCGGTCCAGTATACCTGAAGGAGCATCTCCACCCCCATCATTCTACCCAGACACTGAGGTCCAGTGCTGAGGGCCTTCTGGCAGTTCCCTGACTACGAGAAGACAAGTTACAGGGAACCAGGCAGAGGACCTTCTTGGTAGTGGCACCCGCCCTGTGGAACGCCCTCCCACCAGATGTCAAAGAGAAAAACAACTAACAGACTTTTAGAAGACATCTGAAGGCAGCCCTGTTTAGGGAGTCTTTTAATGTTTAATAGATTACTTCATTTTAATATTTTGTTGGAAGCTGCCCAGAGTGGCTGGGGAAACCCAGCCAGATGGGTGGGGTATAAATAAATTATTATCATTATTATTATCCAACTAAAGATCATACCACCGCCACCATAGCAACAACAGCTTTTGATGAAGCATGCAGTTGTCAAAAGCTATCCAAACCACAAAACCACAGTATAAACCACTTCACGAGGTCAAGGAGACCATGTTTGAGTTTGTCTACTATTATGGAATTCCACTGGCAATTGTACGACAAGTGCGAATGTTTTCCAATAATAAGGACTACCGCTGACAACTGAAATGACAGAAATGTGAGGGTCCCACGGAACAAGAATGTAAGATAGCATTAGAATTCTGCCCAGATGGTAAAGGCGTTGCACCTAGTCTTGTAAAAGGCATTTTGTGCTTTGAATACAGAATTGTTCAAAGCCTTCATCTTATGTATTGCCAAAATGTCTTGAAAGAACGCAGCCAGTCAGTCATTCCCTCCCTCTGCCTCCCAGAGATTCAGCTAGTTACTCTATGCTTACTTGTCGTTGCTTACAGATTTCTGATGTTGAAAGATGAAAAGGCAAGTCTATTATCCCGTTACAACTTAAGAATTGTACTCATTATGTGCCTCCTAATTAATTACTAAAGACTTCAATAAAATTAAGAACTCCTCACCTCTTTCCCCCTTCCAAACAGTACTTTGTTACATCCCATTCATCTAAAGCTACAGGATACGGTAACATCTCTTGTCAAGAGTGTTTTCATGTTTAAAGTAAATTAATCTGTCATTAGCCATTCTTGCATGAAAGTATTGATAGCTGTGTTGGTCCCAGAGAAGAAGAAGCAGAGATCAAGTAAGATCCTTTATTGAACAAACTATTTAAAATACTGGGAGAAAGCTTTCAAAATTCATACATAATTCATTGGGCTTTGGGCTGTTTTTTTTAATTATGTTACTCAGTTGTTGCTTCCTTCTGGCTGCATCCAAGGCCACTCCAGATAATTCTGATCATGTGGACAAAATGGATGACATAGAATCACAGAATTGTAGAGTTGGAAGGTACCCAAAGGGATATCCAGCAGAACCCCCTGCAATGCAGGAAACACTCTTTTTCTGAGTGCAAAATATAAAGCATTCCCATTGACCCACCTTTCTTAGGATTAATGTATCCACAATGGGGCCTCCCCCTGCCACTGTGCCACTGCTGCCCGATTTCTGTTCTCATCCTGAAGCAAAGTTCTTAACCCGAGGTAATATTTCTGGGTTAGCAGAGTCTGTAACCTAAAGCATATGTAACCTGAAACGTATGTAACCCGAGGTACCACTGTATATCCGGAGTAGTTCAACTGTTTCGGAATAAAGTCTTCATCAGCAAATAATTATCAATGTTTGAGGAAACTAATTAAACTTCTTGAATTAAAATATAAATAAAATAAAAAATAAAAGTAAATAAGGTGTACAGTCAAGAGGAGGACCCAGGTGGCGCTGTGGGTTAAACCACAGAGCCTAGGGCTTCCTGATCAGAAGGTTGGCGGTTCGAATCCCTGCGACGGGGTGAGCTCCCGTTGCTCGGTCCCAGTTCTTGCCCACCTAGCAGTTCGAAAGCACATTAAAATGCAAGTAGATAAATAGGAACCGCTCTGGCGGGAAGGTAAACGGCGTTTCCGTGTGCTGCTCTGGTTCGCCAGAAGCGGCTTTGTCATGCTGGCCACATGACCCAGAAGCTATACGCTGGCTCTCGGCCAATAAAGTGAGATGAGCGCCGCAACCCCAGAGTCGGACACGACTGGACCTAATGGTCAGGGGTCCCTTTACCTTTACCTTACAGTCAAGAGGAAGGTTGAATAAGTCTTCTTTAGATGAAAAGCAGTCCTGTGTAGCTTCCATTTGTCTCCAAACAACCTCCCAAGGGATTGAGTTTAGATAGACAACAGGAAAATAAACCATTCATAGCCCTTTAAATGAACCATTTTCTGATGGCCCCTCTTTTTTTATTGAGCATTTGTGATTGGTTGTGCTCGTGAAGATGTCAGGGCAGTTATTTATGATCCCACTTTCAATAACGTTCCCACCTGCAGAAGTTTTGGGGTGGACATACTGCTCTGTTCCAATCGGTGCATGTCCTATAGCTTCCGGCTGAAATGCTGGAACTTTTTATGCAATAAATGTTCTGGGTTTTGTTGTTGTTGTCCCTTTTCTGTTGTGGTGTAGTGCAAGAATGCCCCTGAACATGGCAATAACAGGGGAAGTGTGAGCATCGCAGAACAACTTATAAGGCAGAATGATCCGAGGACAGTCCAAGATAAATCTACCATCAATGAATATTATTACATCATGTTGCAGAATAACACTAATAATAATAATAATAATAATAATAATAATAATAATAATAATAATAATAACCAACACCAATCTGGGAGGGCTCTGAATCGACTTCAAAAGTGGGATTATAATGAAACTTCAGGAAAGTTTTGAACCAAAGTTATAATTGAGCTCTCCTAAATTATTTCTTTATACTTCCACCTAATGTCTAAGCTGCTGAAGTTAAAATGCTTTATCTCCTCATTGCTGCAAACGGCTTCACTAATATGAAAAACATGCAGACTAATTACTGGTATAAGTTTTATGTTTAATTAGGATTTGAACCAAAATCCATTAAAATCACTGGCTCTAATGGTGTTTGGACAAGCTGGCAGGGGAATGCAAAATCTATTTGCATGGTATCCTCACTATTACAAAAATGTTATTAACCTAAATGTTAGGTGTACTGTGCCAAGTATAACTTCATTTCTATGCCATTTTATTATGGAAGCCAATCTCTTCCACCTTGGCTCGCGTGTTTCGGTCAGTTTTGGACTTAACAAGTGGACCTTTTCCAGAGCCAATATTCAGATGTTCTAAAACTGGTCCCAAGTTGCTAAGCCTTTGCTAAGCCCAAGTCTCTCACGTTCTTGATCAACACCACAGTCATTCAATTCACATTTGCATTGCAGGTTTCCAAAGCCTCTGCCCAGGACTAATCGACAAACCATTCTTTACTTATTAAAAGTTGCTTCTAGCAACCGCTAAATGAGCCCAGAGAAGCTATTTATTAATTGAACTCTAATCCAATGCATGCCTTCTGCCCAGAAACCTCATTTTGTTTCCATAGCAAGGAGATGGTGGCCATCTATAAGAATGCAAAATTAAATGAATGAATAATTCACATGTAATACAATATTTACTCCTCCCTAAAACCTGTGGAACAGCATTGGCTATTCTTCAGGAGAAACTTTGCATTTTAAAGCTGCTTTTCAAGCAAAACTGCACTGGATTGGCTCCAATGAAAGATATCATCTGTGAAGCAGGCATGCACAATCTGATGGTTGAGATCTAGAGTTGTTACCGGTATTAAGTTTTCTTTGTTTTCTTTGGTTTTTAAAGTTAAAGTGGAGGTAAGGAATGGTTTTGATAACATAGATATACATATAACATCCTACTTTTTTATGTTCATAATGCGTTATTACCCTTCAATTAATTTTTAATCATTTTATGCTACTATATAGGTGAAACACTGCTCATATGTCCCTATGTAGTGTTTTAATTTTTTCAATGCATTCAAACTCCAATGGGATTCAGGGGGCAGTGTTCAGGGAGGGAGGGAGGAAGACTTAAAACATGACACCAGAGGAAAGAGCAGAACAACCAGAAGAAGAAGAAAAAGAGTTTGGACTTGATATCCCGCCTTTCACTCCCCTTAAGGAATCTCAAAGTGGCTAACACTCCTTTTCCCTTCCTGCCCCGCAACACACTCTGTGAGGTGAGTGAGGCTGAAAGACTTCAGAGAAGTGTGACTAGCCCAAGGTCACCCAGCAGCTGCATGTGGAGGAGCGGGGAAGCGAACCCGGTTCACCAGATTACGAGTCCACCGCTCTTAACCACTACACCATGCTGACTCCAGTGACCAGCAGCAGGGAAAGAAACAGCATTTTGGAAAATGACGTGGCCGGGTATTGCTTACATTTGATGAAAGAAACCAAGGTAAAAAAAGTTTTCATTAACAAGTATGCCCTGTGACATTTTAGAACGGCATATGTCATATTGTTCTGATCGAGGAAAATAATGTTAAATACGTCAGTGTAGATCCAGCCTTAGTCACCTGTTGCTATGGATTCACTGCTTTAAAATCAGATGGTTAGATTGTTAATGGTTTGATATTGTAAAGTAGCTTGGGATGAGGAAAGGGGGGAAGTTGGATAGACTGATAAGCTAGAGCAGGGATGGCATGTTAGGACGCCAACAGGTTGGCGGGCTGAAGAGCAGCAGTCAGAGTCAGATAAAGCTGAGGTCCAACAGTCCGGGTCAGGAGCCAGCCGCAGCCAGGTAACAGTACCGGGGTCAAGAAAAGCCGAAGTCAGTAACAGTCCAAGTCAAGGCCAGCCGAGGACAGACAGTTGCACAGGGGTCAGGAGTAGCCAAAGTCGGTTCGAGTCAGGAGTCAGGGAAGCCAAGTCACGTACGAGCCAGAAATCAGGATGCCGCGGTCAGGAACAAGCCAGGGGTCAGGAAGCCGAAGTCACAAACACAGGAATTGGGAACAGTACAAGCAAGGCCAAGCACACACTCCAGCACAGCAGTTGCAGGTGCTGGTGAATGGAGCAGCTGGCCTTCCTTAAGTAGCCGGCTCATAACTATGTCTCTTACGAGCTGCAGCTGCCTCTAACTGTTCCCTCTATCTCTCAGCTCTAGGTTCTACAGCTGAGAAGGGAGGAGGGGAGGGGGCCCGCCGGCTCCTCTCCTCACAAGGGCTTGATTCTGGCTCGACTTCTTCCTCCTCCTGTTCTGGTCTTTCCACGTCCCTATCTGATTCTTCCTCTTCTGAGGAGTGCTGCCACCAGTCTTCTCCAGGTATGAATTCCTCCATTTCCCCAGATTCTTCCGTGGGTGCAGCCTTACCAGGGGGGGCTTGCCACCACTCCTCCTCATCCAGCTCAACCCTGACATGGCAAACTTCTGCCCAGGGACTAAAATGTTACCCTCCATGGCTTTCTTTCTGGCCCTCAAAACTCTCCCCATCCCACATCTCTCACTGGTCCTGCTGCTTCATGCCCCGACCTGCCTGGAGGGGAGGTATACTTGAACTCTGGCAATGCAACTTGTTTGCTTGGAAGATGCAGATGTGCTTGTGTTTCTCCATGTGTGTAGACATTAACCTGAAGGCAGCCCTGTTTAGGGGAGCTTTTAATACTGGATGAATAATTGTATTTTAATATTCTACTGGAAGCCGCACAGAGTGGCTGGGGAAACCTAGCCAGATGCACAGGGTATAAATAATATGTTGTTGCTGTTAAACCTACTGTACAAAAGGTAAAACCTACAGTTGTCGCTTTGCCCCATTTTGCCTCTAACCTCTCCAACAAATGTCATGGAAAGATGGCCATCACAAACCCTGTTCTAGTGTATGACCCAATGGTGATAAACAGGTCATATCCAGGGCTTTTATTAAGAGGGAACTCACCAGAACTCAGTTCCGGCACCTCTCAGGTGGGTTCTGGAACCTTTCAGGTGAGTCCCAGCAGTTCTCAGGTGGCTGCCCTTGCCATTCTAAGAGAAAGAGGGAGGTGTTCGTGGTGAGTTTCAGCACCTCCTTTTCTAGAAGAATAGCACTGGTCATATCTGATCTATGACATAAATTTATGGCCATTCTAATTGTACCAATAGAGAGTGTTTCAAGTTTGAAGAAAAGAACTCCAAGCTTAATGTATTATGATGATGATGCAAAGGCAGAAGAGGCTTATGTTAATATTAGACCAACTTCAGCAATGGGAAATGTTTTTTTTGCTGCCATTTTAGCCTCACACTAAAGAGTGGTCCTAGTAGTCATTTCAGGGCCAGGGTTGGTCCTTCCCTTGAGACAAGTTGAGCAGCAGCTGTCTGTCTCTATGCAAAATTGCTCAGTGGATTCGAATGTAGCAAGTACTTTCAATGTAGAAATGCACCACCACCTAGTAGTTACATTCATTTCAAGTTACATTTCTCAGAAATGTTGAAAGAGCTTCAGACAAAATCCTTATATCTAATCCTACACATGTCTAGAATAAATGAACCCAAAGCTGTCAATAAATGTATTTTGTACATCAGTGACCACATTAATGACCATGTTATCCTTCTCAATACTTGCCTCATCTTTCCATTCCAGCTTTCCCTTCTTTTTATTCCTCCTCCTTTTCTCTACTTATATATGCCCTTTCAACATCAGATCTTCTCCTTTTCTGTTATGGAGTTTTAAGTTTCATATGATAAGGGACTTTGTCCTCTTGTAACAATCATGCAAAATAGTATAAAATCAAAACAACTCATGCTAAAAAAAACTTATGTGGGTGGCGCTGTGGGTTAAACCACAGAGCCTAGGGCTTGCTGATCAGAAGGTTGACGGTTCGAATCCCGACGGGATGAGCTCCCGTTGCTCGGTCCCTGCTCCTGCCAACCTAGCAGTTCAAAAGCACAAAGTGCAAGTACATAAATAGGTACTGCTATGGCAGGAAGGTAAACAGCATTTCTGTGTGCTGCTCTGGTTCGCCAGAAACAGCTTAGTCATGCTGGCCACATGACCCGGAAGCTGTCTGTGGACAAACGCCGGCTCCCTTGGCCAGTAAAGCAAGATGAGCGCCGCAACTCCAGAGTCGTCCACGGCTGGACCTAACGGTCAGAGGTCCCTTTACCTTTTTTATGCAAATTCCCCACACTGGCCTGATGTGGACAGGTTTCTGAAGCCAGCTTCTCTTGCTGCTATCATTGAATTGCCCAGGTAAAGGACTTTAGTGCACAGAACTCTGACTATAGGATTTTGCTTCAGATGTTGTACTGACTTTGCTCCCCACAAAAAGGTTCTCTTAAGCCACCCTGAATCCAAATCTGAAATGGCATCCTTCAGCTACTTGCATAGGAGCCAACTCCTAGGGACTGAGTTATCCATATATATATATGGAGGGAGTCAGGCTCCCCCCAAGTTGATGGGCATTGCCATTCAAATTGTGCGTGTGCACCATGACATGTGATTGATTATGCAGGGCGGAGCTTGCCTGCCCCCCAAAAAAAATATTTTATTCAAGTTGGCACCCCTGATAACTTGTTTCCCAAGGCTTTTACACCATTGCCAGTTGCCAAGTTTTGAAGTACTTCAATCCTCAGCAAGATTCAGCTAATACTGACAGCTCCTCATATGCCATTCTCTCTGTGTTGTTTTTTAAAACAAAAACAAATATAGACCCATATTGTTTATGCAACCATCACAATTCACTTAGGATCATTAGAGTTTTTACTTGCCTTTAACAGTTTCCATATTTCTGAATCATATGGCTGTATTTCAGAGAAGAAACAGGCTTTGGCAGCGCCTATTATTATTTCGAGCATGTGCACAGACAAAACCATGACAGCTTTCTTCCGTTGTAACTCTGTGAGATGCTCTTAGTTTTTAGGGCACATCTTATTTCACCTTGACTTGAGCTGTTGTAAACATTCAAACTGTGGGATGAATTCCTAGAAGATCAGTATGAGCTCATGCAACAGCAGTGATTGGCAAAGGAGTACTGTGAAGGATAGACTTCCACGTACCTTATCTCAAACAACTGATAAAGGTTAATGCACAGTTTGCTGTCAATTATGGTAGATTAGCATTTTAAGATTGTATCCAAGCCAAACTATAGCTGGATCTAGACATGCCAAAGAAGCGATTCAGTTAAGCGCATTGTAAACTCATACAGGGGAATCCAGTAGGGAAAGATGGGACTCCACAGTGCTATCTGGTGTCACAGTGTTATAATGCATATACAACACATATAAAACGCTTTTTCTTTATGGATCTAGCTGAGTCCTATGTAGGATCTGATAGCAACAGGATTAGAGACCTGCCTGCCATGGGAAAACAAATAAGTTGGAGGTAGCTAACCTGTGGCCCTGTGGATGTTGGTGGACTATAACATCTATCACCCCAGGCCATTGGCCATGCTGGCTAGAACTTATGGAAATTGCTCCAGTAACATCTGGAGGGCTAAAAACAATAGACAAATGAAAGGGACATCATGGTTCTTCATTCCAGATGAGTCAGGTGAGAACATTGGCAACGAAGCCAGTGTGGTGTAGTAGTTAAGAGCGGTTGTCTCATAATCTGGTGAACCGGGTTCACGTCCCCGCTCCTCCACATGCAGCTGCTGGGTGACCTTGGGCTAGTCACACTTCTTTGAAGTCTCTCAGCCCCACTCACCTCACAGAGTGTTTGCTGTGGGGGAGGAAGGGAAAGGAGAATGTTAGCTGCTTTGAGACTCCTTCGGGTAGTGATAAAGCGGGATATCAAATCCAAACTCTTCTTCTTCTTCTTCTTCTTCTTCTTCTTCTTCTTCTTCTTCTTCTTCTTCTTCAAACTCAGCCAGGTACAAAAAAAGGTCAGTCACTCACTGCAAATATTTTGTTTAAAGATCTGTCCAGAAACAAAATCCACTGTCTGCAAGCTTGTGTTCAGCATGTGATCCCACCTGTGGTCTCTAAAGAAAACTGTGGGTGTTTCCAGACTGTCACTGTTTTCGGATGGGATTTACTCATTGACTGGCAAACAAGCCCACTCCACACACCCCCACACCCCCACACACCCCAAAAGGATTTATTGCAATAACCAAAGTGATGTAGAAATGCACTGGGAAATGTGGGGTAAAATTGCTTGATGCAACGTTGTATCCCTCAAACAAATCAAATAAACAGGTTGTATGCAGTTTGTATTAACTTATTTAAAATGTGTATATTGGTACATATAGTCAACTGCTTGTAGCTCCAACAATCACACCTAGATTTGCTCAAATGTAAATACTTGCAACGGGGGATGCAAATAGGATGTCCCTATTTTTATCAGAGCAATGTTGGTGGATATGAAGTTATGTGACCCCTGAGCCAAGGAGATAAGAAACTCTACAACCTATAGGAGACATCTGAAGGCAGCCCTGTAAATGGAGGTTTTTTAATGTTTAATTAAGTTTTTAGATATGTTGGAAGCTGCCCAGAGTGGCTGGGGTAACCCAGTCAGATAGGTGTGGTATAAATAAAATTATTATTATTATTATTATTATTATTATTATTATTATTATTATTATTATCATTATCATGATGATGATGATGATGATGATGATTGAATAGGCTGTCCCTATTTTCATCAAAGAAATGTTGGAAGGCATGTGAGTTTCTACCTGATAGGAAATTAAAATCCTGTCCATTCTAAATAAAAACTGCTCAGGAGTGGAGGAACAAAATTAAATGTACAACAGAAGCAATTGTTAACATTGAAGAACTGGTGATTTGCCAGGAGATTCACAGACTATAAGCTTCAGTTTGTTCCAGGTGAGAATACCATGGTGTAATTTGGCTTTTACATCCATATAACACGTTTCCAAAGCAATTCATATATCCTTGAAATGATCCCCTATATAAATGTAGTTTCATCTGTTCAAGCAACAGAGGGAAAAAAATCTTTAGAACAACCAGGAAGATAAAATACAGAGCAACCTTTTATATCAGTGCTGATACAATCAGAAGGAACTAAATGGACTTAGAAACTTCATTTGTTTTCGGAGCTTAACACCTAAAAGTTGAGAAATCCATTAGTCAGAAACTAAGTTTTAGAAATAGTGATGCTATAATGCAAGGATGTTGGGGGGAATATCTGCAGTGTGCATGCATTAGTCGGCAGCACTTCATAGAACCTTTCTTTTACAAGGTTCCCTGATGTGCAAGTGCTTCCTACATGCAGAACTGTGCCTTTGGCCTCCAAGATGCATGTGTTCATACATTGCAGGAGGTGAAGCAGGGGTGCCAGCAGAATTTTTGGGGGGCTCAGAACACTGTATTTTTTGGGGGGCGGGCGGCCCAGAACCCTGGGCCCAGAACACTCTATGCTGGTTCGTCATGCCACCCATTTTTATGTTTCTTCAATTTTCCAGGGACAGTCCCAGATTTACAGAAGCCGTCCCAGTTTCTGATTTGATCCTGGAATGTCCCACTTTTCCTTCTGATCGGCAGCAAGCCCTAGGCTCTGTTGTTTAACCCACAGCGCAACCTATAGACCACCTAATAATTGAAATCTGTCAGCGATATAGGAATTTGCCAATGTGCAGGTTCAAAAGGTTAGAAGTGAGCCACTCCTCACATTGGTGTGGGCAGATTATATGAATGAGATTCACTTTAGAAACCCAGCTCACTGGATTCCAATCTCATCCATATTTTGGTCCAGCCACCTTGCAGTTCTTTGCTGTTGTGTACCTTGGGTCTTTTTTTGTTGTTGTCTACCACGATGTTCAACATCTGCATGAAACAGTTGGTTCAGGTCATGTAGTTTTGGGGAGTGCAGTTGGGGCTTACTTTTCAGTAAAGATGTACGGGTTAGGATGGTTCATTCTGTGTCTGTTGTATTGATTTTTCAGGCTGTTATTGTGTGTCTGCTGGTGCTGTTCTTGTTTTGATGTAGTTTAGACCAGTGTTTTTCACCCTCTTCTGGGCAACGGAACACCTGTGTCCTGAAAAAAATCTCGCGGCACAGCACCCACAGCGCGCGGATTTTTTTCCATGGGGGGGGGCGGCACAGTTTTTTTTCCGGGCCTCCGAGGCCCAGCGCGGCTTCTTCCCGCGCTGGGGAGGCCCGGCGGGGCTTTTCCCCGCGTCGGAGAGGCCCGGCGGAGCTTCTGCTCACGCCGGGAGGACTCCGGCACAAATTTTTAAATCGGGCCTCCGAGGCCCAGCGCGGCTTCTTCCCGCGCTGGGGAGGCCCGGCGGGGCTTTTCCCCGCGTCGGAGAGGCCCGCGGCACAGCAGCCGGTGTCTCGCGGCACACTAGTGTGCCGCGGAACACCGGTTGGGAAACGCTGGTTTAGACTTCTTTTATCTTTTTTCCATTATAATTTATGTGAGGTGCTCTAAATGATAGTTATTTGTCAGGAACGTGCCTTCCCCTGCCAGTCCGGCACTGAGTGGGTACCGGCAGCCTCAGCCTCTGTTGTCGACGAACACGTCTCCCAGTGAGTCTGCCAGCTCCTCCCCGGGGGGGGAGGAGTTACCAGGGAGGAGTCAGGTGGGAAGAGGTCTCCAGGATGATGCAGAGAGACCCAGCACTGCTCAGCAGACCCACTCTGAGGGGGAGACACCGTTTCCGGCGCCTGCTTTACGCAGAAGGGTCAGGGGAGAAAGGAGGCGGCACTTTAGGGTGCCGAGACTCTGGTGTTGGCGCCGCAACAGGAGGGGGGGCACTTCCGGATTCTCCTAGCGACTAGGTGGTCATGTTTTAGGATAGCTCCGCACTGTACATACTTGCACAATAAAATAGTTGAAAGACAAGACGGACTGGGTCTTTACTCATGAGCAACTGTTAAGCGAATCTGACATTATCCAAAGTGTGTCATACAAATCCTTGCAATAAATAAAAATGATAGTATATGGGCCTTGCATATTCAGATGGCACCGAAGCAATAAGGTGGTTTAAAAAGTGCTTGGCTGTATTTTGCATCCATCTGTCTTGGACACATATATTTAGCCTTTCTGATAAGAAGGGAAGCTCAGGCTGCCCTAATATCCAGTGAAACCACAACTGTTTAAATGAACTCCACAACATTGCCATTTGCTCTGTAGCAACAGAAACAGCTTGGTGACCTAAAATGAAGGCCTTTTGTGCGTGAAATTTAAAATGCATCAAAGCTCAGTTATAACTCAAAGGATAAAGAATGGAGTTAGTCAATGAGGAGTTTTATTTGCAGGTGTTTGATAGAGAAAATGAGCCAAAGGCATATGACAGCCTCTTGCATTCAGGTATCTGAAAAATGATATGTTTTTCTCTCCCGCTGTGCATTTGGCACATCCAAGGACAGGAGCGAGCAAAGCAACTGTGGGGGAATTGCAAGAAAATTCAGAAAAAATGGACAGAAAAGTAACTGAAAGAATGACCATAGGATGGCATTTCTCAAGACGTGCAGCCAAATCATGTCTTGTTGTGCACAACATAGTTAGATGCATTGTTGGAAAGGAAAACCAATACAAATACAATTCCTCTTCATTTTGTTCTCATAAATTTTATGTTATTTCAGAGAAATGAAATCTGTGCACAGCTTGTCGAGACAAAATGTGGTAAAATGAAAAAATAGATCATCCCCACAAGAGAGTGAACACACACCTACAAAATGTGTTTTCTGCCTTCTCTTGTTTTATCAGTATTATGTACTGATTCGATACAGTCACTAAAAGAACTTGTAAATTATATAGAAAATAACACGCCACGTTTTTAGGAATGGGCAAGGGTATGCAAAGATAAGCCTTACGCCAGGTTTTAAGTCCAGTGAAAGGGAGGGATAACTTTTCCCTGCTACAGTAGTTTAGATAGGAAGTTCAAGTGCAGAACTACGGCACCTGTGGGAAGTCTTGCCACGGCATTCTGGACTAGTTATAGCTTCCAGATAAGATGCAATTACAGCCCCAGTAAAAAAAGTCATAAATGTATTATAACACTGTGACACAAGATGGCGCATTAGAGATGGAACTCAGTACTCGGTGGAATTTTGCATTGTGAGCTTTAAAACGTTTTTTCAGAGAATCCTCAGAGCTATTTTTTTTTATAGCTGTGTAGATTCAGCCTTAGGGACCCAGGTGGCACTGTGGGTTAAACCACAGAGCCTAGGGCTTGCTGATCAGAAGGTCGGCGGTTCGAATCCCCGTGATGGGGTGAGCTCCCGTTGCTCGGTCCCTGCTCCTGCCAACCTAGCAGTTCGAAAGCACGTCAAAGTGCAAGTAGATAAATAGGTACCGCTCCGGCGGGAAGGTAAATGGCGTTTCCGTGAGCTGCTCTGGTTCGCCAGAAGCAGCTTTGTCATGCTGGCCTTGTCATGCTGGCTCTGTCATGCTGGCCACATGACCCGGAAGCTGTACGCCGGCTCCTCGGCCAATAAAGCAAGATGAGCGCCGCAACCCCAGAGTCGGACACGACTGGACCTAATGGTCAGGGGTCCCTTTACCTTTTTTAGGTTGCCTCTCTGCGTTTTGTAGACAAGTGGCATGTTAGCAGGGGCATACTTTGGTAATATGGTGCCCTGTGCGAGGTCAAAATTTGACACACACAAACACACACACACACACACACCCCTCACTGTGCCTTCACAAAGCTGAGTAAGGAAGGCTCCGGGTTTTGGGAAGGAGGCATGAGGTTCTGACAGGAACCTAGAGCCCTCCCACCTTCTTCCCCAGGCTGGACAAGCACTAACTAGGCTTTGGGAGGAAGCAGAAGGGCTCTGGGATCCTGTCAGAGCTGGGAAGGAGGTGGGAAGGTGTTTCCTTGGCACTGCCATAAATCTCCCACTAGGACAGGGTGCTCCTACTGCATATTGCAGTGCCACCTGGAAGAAACAGGACTTGATGATGCCCCTCTGTTCCTAGAGACATTTGCATGAGTAAAATCATGGCACTATTCAGAGTAAAAACATGGTACTCTGAATAGAACTAGCCCTGGGAACAGTCCATGGATTTCAGCTCAAAAGTTCTCAACATTCTCTTTGTCACTAGATTCTTTCAAACATAAAAGCTCATCTTATTGTGAATTTATATCACATAGTATTCACTCCCCTGTGAATTCTCCATTCTCACCACTTCCAGATCAGAAACATGAGAGAAGATAAGATCCAAATTATGTCCTTATGTTTTATTGATGAATTGTTAATAAATGTTTGGATAGATCGCCCTAAATTAATCTTCATTCAGACATGCATTTTGATAGATTAGCCCTTGTTTCTGTTTTTCCTCCCCAGAACACCCCCCCCTGCCCTTTGTGCCATCATCACCAAATGCAGTTCTTACAATAATCAGTGTGCTATTGTTTCAGTCTAACTAATCTCTTGATACTCCACTGTGGAACAGAAATGTAAAAACAAGGTGAATGAATGCCCACAATGATTAATTTCACAGTGATAGTTGTGCTGGTCCAAATGGCTCTATTTAAAGGTCATAGTTTAGTTGCTATTTCCAGTACTCCCCCCCCCCCATGTGTGATATCTTTTATGGGTTGAGGCAATCAGAACTGCACATAGTATTTTAAATGTTTGTGCACCAGTGATGTATACAAAGGCATTCTGGTGCTTCATGTTATATTTTCAGCCCCCTTAAAACAATGGGTGCTGTACAACTCAATCATAAACAGGCTTCCTGTGAAGTATGTTCTATTGAATTCAATGGGTGCTACTCCTATGTAAGTGGGGTTGTGATTGCACTCTAAGTCATCCTCTGAATATACGCAGTGAAATCAATTGATTTCAATGCATCTCCTCTGAGTATGAGCAACATTAGATATCACCCCTCAGAGATGCATGACTGGATAGACTTATTGATTGCTGAAGCACACTTACAGTAGCTGGTATCTTGGCTATTCACTTGCCCATGTGAAAATGAGCTGCATCTCAGCCTCCTTTTGTGCTAATGCCTGATCAGTTTTCATGTTGTTGTTGTTGTTTAGTCGTGTCCGACACTTTGTGACCCTATGGACCAGAGCACGCCAGACACTCCTGTCTTCCACTGCCTCCCGCAGTTTGGTCAGACTCATGTTGGTAGCTTCGAGAACACTGTCCAACCATCTCGTCCTCTGTCGTCCCCTTCTCCTTGTGCCCTCAATCTTTCCCAACATCAGGGTCTTTTTCAGGGAGTCTTCTCTTCTCATGAGGTGGCCAAAGTATTGGAGCCTCAGCTTCAGGATCTGTCCTTCCAGTGAGCACTCAGGGCTGATTTCCTTCAGAATGGATAGGTTTGATCTTCTTGCAGTCCATGGGACTCTCAAGAGTCTCCTCCAGCACCATAATTCAAAAGCATCAATTCTTCGGCGATCATCCTTCTTTATGGTCCAGCTCTCACTTCCATACATCACTACTGGGAAAACCATAGTTTTAACTATACAGACCTTTGTCGGCAAGGTCTCTGCTTTTTAAGATGCTGTCTAGGTTTGTCATTGCTTTTCTTCCAAGAAGCAGGCGTCTTTTAATTTCATGACTGCTGTCACCATCTGCAGTGATCATGGAGCCCAAAAAAGTAAAATCTCTCATTGCCTCCATTTCTTCCCCTTCTGTTTGCCAGGAGGTGATGGGACCAAAGGCCATGATCTTAGTTTTTTTGATGTTGAGCTTCAGACCATGTTTTGCGCTCTCCTCTTTCACCCTCATTAAAAGGTTCTTTAATTCCTCCTCACTTTCTGCCATCAAGGTTGTGTCATCAGCATTTCTGAGGTTGTTGATATTTCTTCTGGCAATCTTAATTCCGGCTTTTCATGTTATGTGTAGCCAAATTGAACATGCCCCATAAGACCCTGTTTACACTGCCATGGTTTGGCAACAATTTTACAATACATCCACCTGCCATCTAAAAGATGTATTGTGGTCAGCTTTGCCACCCACTTGTAGTGACCCATCTGGTGGGCAAAAGCAAAAGGCGTGTTGTAGGAGTAGCAATATTTACAGCATCACAGGAAATGCAGCTGTTCACATATTATGAGGTTTGTGTTGTTCAACTAGTGGGCTGGTTTCTCTTGGAGAGTCTAATTTCCAAGTGCATCTGTCAAATTGCTTTGCTTTTGGCTTAATATATTTTTCCTCTTTCCTTGGCATATCAGAGAGGTTAAGGGGGCAAAAAGAGAACACGTTAGCAGAGTTTGCTGCCATCAAAACCCCGATCTTTGCCTTTGAAATAGAGCTATTCCATAGAAACAACTGGACAGGAAACAATGTCATTTGTGGAAAATAAAGAGTATAGCATTATCCTTTCGTACAAGAGTACAGAGCAATGCAAATAGAATCTGCAATGCTAATTGTGAAAAAATTCAAATTCAGTTCAGCAGGTAACTATCTTGAATATACTATCCTACTTGGTGGAAGGCAGAGATATATGTGGAAGTCAAGGGGCAGAGTTTATGTATCCCCATGATTTACTTTGGATAGGCATGAAGTAAGGCAGGTTTTATTTCTGAGACATGTAGACAGCTCTGATTAGCATCTATCTACCCTTTTTCTCATTCCATCATTGTTTGTTTGTTTGTTTGTTTGTTAAATATGTGTATATGCTGACTTTTATTAGTCCCCTCTGCAAGGCTGTAAACACCAGTAATAAAACAATGCAACAACTTTTCATTAAATACACAATGCAACATTCACAAAATATAAGCAGAGAAGAAAAATTCAGTTTGAATATCAGTGAATAAATGGCTGTGTTATGCCTCTCCTGTTGCCAGAATTCACAACTTGCCGGGATTCCCAGTCTCCGAGGAGAATGCTGTTGAGTTCATGTCCTGTTTGTGGGTTTCCCATAGTTATATTGTTGATCGCTGTGAGAGTATTTGATGAACGCTAGTGAAAGCATCAGATTTTGCCTCAAGTGAAATTCAAAATGAATGTGGAGGTTTCTTCAAAGTTCAGTCCCTTAAGAGCATGCTAAAAGAAGAGCCCTGCTGGGTCAGACTTAATGCTTATCCAATTCATTTCTTAATATTTTAATGGTGGCCAGTGCCAACCAGATTCCTATGGGAAGTCTGCAAGCAAGGCATGAGTTCAGGACCACTCTCCTACTCATGGTCTCTAGCAGGGGTGGACTGAGGCATTTTGGCACCTGGGGAGAAGGCAAGTGGGGAGGGGTTGCAACCCCTCTCACTAACTTGGCAGGAAGAGAGGCATTAGGTGCCAACTCCTTGGGGCTGAGGCGATGTGGGCCCCCTGATATTTTTAAGGGGAGGGGGTCCCCCCCATTGTTGAGGCTAAACACAAAGCTGGGCATGAAACAATGTCAGGACGTCGTGCAACATCATGCAAGAGACATCAACACATCACGTTGCTTCGGCCCCCCTCAATGTTCCTCAGAAGGTGGTGGCTCTGCATTCTGCAGACCTATGCCACCAGTCCCTTCCTGCCTTTACAGGCTGGGGAAGCCAGCAGCAAAGCCAGGCAGTGGAAGAGGGGTGAATCCCCTTGGGGGTTGCCACCTGAGACAGCTGTCTCACCCTGCCACACGGGCAGGCCAGCTCTGGTCTCTAACAACTGGTATTCCAAAGAGTTTATAAGGGATTCTGAAGAAAGCTAAAGATGTTTGGGTAATAGCGACTGTAAAGGAGTGGAAAAGTTAATACAGGCTTAGCAAAGATAGGAAGAAACCCAATAAGCTATGTCAGTACAGTGGTTCATGCAGTTCAGAAATATCTACCGGACCGGCGATAGCTCTCCAGGATTTCAGAAACAAGTCTTCTCTTGCACTACTTTGAAATGCTGAAGATTGAGCCTGGGACATTCTGCAAGCAAAGGAGCCACTCTACCAGTGAGCTACAGTCCGTGCAAATAGTAGAGACACTCCTATAGAGATAGTGTGAGAGAAAACTGATAGATGAGGTACCTATAGAGGAGCAATGAAACCAAGGATTCTAGCTGATATAACGCCTGAGTCACTTGCTATTATATTTGGGGTCATATATAGACCTGGCAGAGTCTCAGAAAATAATAATAATAATAATAATAATAATAATACTGTTGCATTTATCTTTAAACAAAGGGGAGAAAGAAGACCCACAGAAACAAGGAGATATCAAAGCAATCTATCAACAATTAATTTACAAGCACCTAAAGGAAAATGGGTTAACACAAGCAGGTAATCACCCAGAAGGCTCTACCTTCCCACTTGTTATAAGAGTTTAGCCAAAGAAAGCTGTGATAATAATAAAGGGTCTGCAAGGAGACACATGATAACATGAAGGTATTTCATCAAATTTAGCCAGAAGAAAAGCTTCCGGAGGTGGTGGTAGTGGTGGGGATATGTTGACCATTTTCAAATGTTTTAAAATGCATCAGAAAGGAGACGACAACACACACACAGACAAAAGGGCAATGGATTTCAGGGAAGAGCTAATTTAACATCATGATAGTTTCCTTTTTATATGAGTGATTCAGCTGTACAAAGGAGGAATCAGTGTTGAATCGATTTATACACAGAATCTGGTGGTTCCAACTTGATCAAGCTTTGCCGGTATTGAACTGCCTTTCGTTTGAAGCTCCTGCTTCTGTCTGAGCTGCTTGTTCATAGCCAAGTCCCTCCCCCAAAAAAAGTTACATGTAAATTTTATATCGTTATAATTATATCATTAAGTTATTATGATGCATCTCATACATGAGAGAGAGGCAGAAACATACAGAGAGATAAAATCAGGCCCTGTGCTTTTACATTGTTAAAGTAAAGCAGGTTTCATCTGACTTAGTGAGTGCCAGTGAGGCTTATATATAATTGCTTCTTTCTGTTGGAAGAGTTGGAAATGGATTTAATTAATAAATAATAAATTTGGCTTTATATAACCGGCAACGGGAGCTAAAAAAATTTCAGGCCTGCTCTGTACGTGAGAATGTGCAATAGAGGTTTTATGAACAGTCAGGACATTTAATAGAAATAAGTGGTTAGCTCGCTGCATTTTCTTCTTCTCATTCTCGTCTCTCTCTCTCCTTTCTCGCCTTGTGCTACGTTGTGTTTTCTTATTCACACTTAATGATTTCTGCAGGCGCCCAAAGAAGCTTTGGATTCACATTTTTCTGTGTGTGCAAATTATGCCAGCTCTCCAGTTATTCTCCAAATTATTATTCTCCAGTTACTTCTGTATCTGAGCATCACTAATTTCTTCTTTGTTTTCTTGGGCTCCTTCCATGTTAGACAGGTAAATATGGAATTAATTTTATTTCAAGGGGAAATGCATGCATCTACATTTTCACCATTTTTCTTTTTATGCCTTTAGAAATTTCAACTTTACATCAGTGAATATAATACTTGATGAAACAGCTCAGATACAGGTTTGTCATGTAGTTACTTCAAGGGGAAATGCATGCATCTACATTTTCACCATTTTTCTTTTTATGCCTTTAGAAATTTCAACTTTACATCAGTGAATATAATACTTGATGAAACAGCTCAGATACAGGTTTGTCATGTAGTTACTTTCTTTCTGGTGGTGAAACAGAGGGGGGCGGGGATGAAAGCCAGCATAGTCAAAATGTGTTGCTAAACCTTGGGCTGCAGTCCTAAAGTCTGTTCATGTAGGTTTTTCCATTCCTGCAACAGAATAGCAAAACAGAACATTTACTCAAGCAGCATAGTCTGTCCATAACCAACGAGAGGAAAGCCAATAGTTCTGCAGCTGGTTTTTCTTTGCTGGATCATGGCTCTCTACATGAAATAACAATGCTACACAAACAGCTGAGGAAAATGTAGATTTTTGTACCAGCGTATCCTATGGATATTTTTCCTTGGTTGTCTTTCGTACAGGGGAGAAAAACTGTTGCTCTGAATAGGGCCGAAGTGTAGGCAACTATACCCACATTAAAAACACACACATACAAAAAGAGAGCAAGAGAGAGTGAGTTTGCTGTGTTTCTATCCAGTTCTCTTTCACTGAACGCAAGGCAACTGGAGAGACCAAACTGGACAGAATATTCATCAGAGCTTAAAATGAACACTGATGGGAAACATAAACAGGTTAAAGGCACACATGTGGATCCAAAGGGTCTGGAAGTGAAACGATTCTCTGTGGTGGGCTGTAACACCCCATGTGGCATATGATATCCCATCAATCCTAGATATGCTACTGTTACAGGAGGAACCCTCTGTAATTTACTCCTACCGATGGAGAACCTGGGAAGGCTCTTGTGTACCCCATAAGGGAATAAGAGCAGATTTTTCTTATAACACTACGAAGCAGAGATTAAGAAATTAGCCACTTTAGGTTAGAAGAGCAAAATAAAGGATATAATTTATATCTGTAAACATCTCCGTGGTAGTAACATTTCAGCAGATGTTGCCAAGCAGTGGTTTTTTTTTTTTTGTTTTGTTTTGTTTAATGACCCATGAGAAGGTAAACATCAGGTGTTCAACTAGGTCAGGTTATGATACAGGAGTAATCCTATCGAACTGTAGAGGAACGAAAAAACACTACTGGCCTGATAAAACACAGGAATCAGCTATACAGCTGCAAATAAAACGTTTTAAGTGTGTTTTAAGTCCAACATACAATAGGACTCTAGATGGCGATGGCGAGCCTTACGGAAAATTAAATGATTTTTTTTTTAATCGCTTTTTAAAAAAGGATTTCCACAACTTTTTTTTATATGTGTGTAGATTCCACCACAGTCTTTCCTTTTATCACTTATAAACATGCTTTCACATTTTGCTGCATCTCAATTTATCCCATATTTTTCACGTTCCGGATTCTATCTGTGCACTTTGTTTCTTTTATAAAACTTACATTACACCCTTCATCTGGTGAGTCACAACAATAAAATGCATCACAAATGCATCACAGCAGCAGCAGCAGCAGCAATAACAACAGCAACAACGACAACCCAATTTATGAACTGGAACCAAATGCATTAGGAATTTAAAAAGCTCTGTCTACAGACAGGGTCCAATACTAACTTGTGACAGATTGGTGTAAAAACAAGTCAAGTTATCACCCCACAAATGGGGGATAGATCAATTTATTTTTCACCTGAATTTGGGCCCCATCCTCAACCCCCACTTCCCTATAAACAAGACTTGCTAAGCCAAGATAGCAGTAGCCATAGTGCTCCTGTCCCATGGATAGGAAATTATGGAGGTCCCTCCCTTCTCCAGCTGGTTGGTCGAAAGGTGTGAGTAGTTCTTGTGACACTGTAGTAGCCCTTGGGAAAACTATGCTTTCTGAGGGTCTACCTAGAGAAATGACCTCTCACATTCTCTTTCTCTTTGCCCCTACTATTGCTAGTTCCCTGACAAGTACCATGTAAAGAAAAGGGTGAGAGTGTCTGGGTGTTCAGGAGGTGGAGTGGAGGGAAGCTCTCAGGGTGTTGCGACTAAATCAGAAATTATTCTTTCGCTTGGATTTTAAACCAGGCCAGAGAAAAAATTCAGAACTCCTAATGTTCACCTCCAGGAAGACGAGGCTTATTGTAATCCCCACAAACTTCTAATTTGGCCCAGATCCAGCAAGCATAACTGGCATCTCCTATTCTTCAACCCTGCCTGATCAGAAAGGAAAAAAGTGAGGTGCCAAGAGGAAAATTTGGTCTGCCCTGCAGTTGCAAGGAGGATGCCTGCTTATCTCTCTGAGAGCTGATGGAGAAATAACATATCGGTTTGAGCATAATATTGAAATACACTTCAAATTTTACTTGATGGAAAAAAAAACCTGTCTTCTCTAGTGTGCCTAGTTTAGGGAACAGTAGTATATTGTTCCGTTATAATCTTTGTTCCATGAAAACTGAATATGGTGTTTACATATTCCAGTCATACACTTTGTATACATAATATTAGTTCCTCAGTTATATTAGTTCCTCAGTTATGTTTTAAGAAAACAGATTTCTCCCCACTGGAAACAAAAACGAAACCCTTTTACTGTTGCAATTACGTGTATTTTATGTACTCTTTTATGTGAGGTAATGAAAGATCTTACCTTACGTTATGTATCTATTATTAACCTGCTACGCTTTGTCAGTGTTCTGTTTTTTTTAGGGATGATGCCGATTTGTTCCAATGCAAAAGTAAATGTCAGCATCTCTCTGACATACCTGTCTTTTTTTTCATGTCAATTTCACTCTTTTCATATTAGCTTGTTATGTTTCTATAATTGCATTTCCATTTTTCTCTCACGGAAAAAGCCACCAGTTCTATAGAAATTAAAGCAAGAATTCCTATACTTAAAATAGTCTGGATTTTAATTTGTATTGTTGAAGCAGTCTGGAAGAACCTGAATTTTTAAAATATCCATCGTAGTTAACTACCCAAGCAGCATTTTATTAATAGAAACACCCTCACTCTGAATTGGTTTCATTTCCTCTCAGGGATGTTTCCATTTATCCAATCCTGAGGACATGAGGCTATGTGTGGCCAATGTTGCCACATGAATCTGACAGGCATCAGAAAGTGTATGGAAGCTGAGTTTCTCAGTGCAAGGTGGAGTTCCAATGTCCATTGAGCATTAGGGTGGTTCATAATTTTTTTTTAAATGCCTGCTCCAAAGGTCTTAACTTACCAAACTAGGGATTATACAGTGATATCTGAAATTTCATGCATATCAGTTAATATCTTGACCCTCCTCCATGAAAATAGCTGTTTACTTGGCCGTTTTCCTATGTCGTGAAGGCAGAAATTTCAATTCAGTGGAGCAGGGTCAAGATATTAACTGATATGCATGAAATTTCAGATGTAGCTATATAATCCCTAGTGTAGACCTTTGGAGCAGGCTTTTTTTAAAAAAAGTTTTTTATGAACCGCCCTACTGAGCATGCAGCCATTGGGGGAGCATGGGAGGCACATGGTGGTGGATGGGGGATAATTGGGGGGGGACAGATGGGGCTAGACCATTTCTCCCTACACTCTTTCAGGGTGCGGAGGGGCTTGTGTTGAGCCCCATAATTGTTATTTGGCATCACTATTATTTGGCAAATAAGGCTTCAGGGAATCAGCTTCCTCCCTCCGTGGCAGTAGATAAGTAGAGCAAAGGAAAAGAAGTCTTCTTACCTCTTAGAAACTTTAATAATCACAGCGAGAGAACAAAGAACCCATCTTCCAGAAATGGTGGTGCTCCCAATTAAGGATCACCCCCCCAAGTCTCTATAAATCCATGTCACTCCTACGTCTTGTAGTCTGAGCTCGTACCCTCTGTGCTGTGAGTGCTTTCTGTTCTGCCACCTTCTCAGCTCTTCTTGACCTTGGGCCGAGCAGAGGAATGCTTTCCAGAGACTGTGAATCTGTTAACCCTCTCTCTCCCAGTGTTTCTTCTCCTAGCTGTTCCCCATCCAGTATTTCCCAGCTTCTGCCTTCTGAACTATGTCCCTCTGCAAACCACTGTTCCAAATCTATACTGTCCTCCTGCTCCTGGTTAGATTCTGAATCCAAATCAGGAGCAGGGAGAGGGGGAGGCTCCCACCATTCCTCCTCAGTGCAGCCCTCTTCAGCACAGTCCCTGACACCAATGGTAAAAAAGGGCACTGAAACTACAGCTGACTAGCACTGAGCAGCAATGAAGTGTCAAAAGCATTTTTGCTTTGGGGGATTTTTCGGGATGCATTTCTGGTGTCCCCAAAGCCTGTTTTTCATGCCTAAAGCATTCGGTTCAGTCTATCAAAGATAGGTTTTCCGAATAGAGACTTTGTCCTTCCTCATTTTGAGATGGGTACTTATTGTCAGTAGGTCTTACACATGAGTAGGAACCTGGCAGAGACACATGTCCAACTGGCATGTTCTCTCCCTCCTGGTTGGTTGGGAGCTTCCAAAGATTTCTTCTGCCAGAACATCACAGCGACTGATACCAAGAGGCATCAGCACACTTTAGGATCATCAGAGTGTGTGCAGTCAGCCTACAGACTCAGTAGCGCAGCATTTTTGCTAAACTACTTTATTTACATATAATACACTCGGAGCATTCTAACGCAGCTCCTTCCTCATCAGCATCAAACAACAAAGAGAAAGAACAAAGGACAAAAAGTCCCACATCACGGAAAAACAGTAATACAAACATCCTGTCTCAGTCACTTCCCACAATGTGGAATGAAAACATACACCGTCATGTGCAAAAAACAATCCCATGACTGCAAACATGGGAAAAGAATCCTAACACTTATGAGATGGCTATATTGGGATTCTGTGATGTTGGTCCTGAAGGATCTGCACTGATTGCCTGTTTGATTCCAAGTCCAATCCAAGGTTTTAAACAAGGTACTCCCAAGTTGGTTTGGGGTCCAGTTTATCAACCAATTTCAGCTGGATCACTCCTAGCCCATCCTAAAATCGGGGAGACTATAAATCCCTAGGGTCAGGAGGCAGGGGAGGGAGAAAGAAGCAGAGAGTGCAGGAGGAGAGTCTCGCCTGCATCATCTCCTCCGCTCCCGTACCCAACCACATATTTAATACCATCACCCCTTTTGACAGCTCTGGGTCCTTCTGGGTGGACTGAAGCTGATCTGTGTCAATATGTGACTGCTTCAACCTGCTCTGGACTAATCCTGCATTGGCCTGATTCACTTCAGGATCTGGGATTTGTCCAGACAGGATGCACAGCCCTAGTTTTATTGATAAAGCCCCAAGTACCTTCGGACTCCCAAAATTGGAGGAATGTTACCTCTTTCCCAGCCTAAAACTAAAGGTAAAGGGACCCCCTGCCCATTAGGTCCAGTCGTGACCGACTCTGGGGTTGCGGCGCTCATCTCGCTTTAATGGCCGAGGGAGCCAACGTACAGCTTCCAGCATGACTAAGCCGCTTCTGGCAAACCAGAGCAGCACACGGAAATGCCGTTTACCTTCCCGCTGCAGCGGTACCTATTTATCTACTTGCATTTTGACGTGCTTTTGAACTGCTAGGTGGGCAGGAGCAGTGTAGATGTTTAATTTGATGTTGTTGATTATTTGATTGTGATTCTATTGTTTTATCTTCCCCTTTTAAAGGGGCTGCCTGTAACCTCCAGATGTGAATACTTGCACCAAAAATATTACGTTTAATAAAAACTTTCTTATTAATTATTGCACCCTTTTAGCCAACCACAAGGATTTCGATCCAGTCAATCAACTAAACGTCGCAACAAATACTTCCTTGTGACTGGAGATTTTTTCAGGGCAGAGTCACAAGACTAGAAGCAAATGCATGCATCATCAGAATGATACATTTTGATTTTGAAGGAGAAGGAGCAAGACACTCATGTGTCATCTTGACAGCAGCCAGCAACACTGGCATCAACAATAAACATCTGCTACTTTTCACTTCCAGGGGTCTTTGCGTTATTTTCCAAAGTTACTTTTTTTTTTTTAACTGTTAGGCAAACTGTTTCCTGGAATATTTACCCAGAACATATTTCATATGTACAAGCTTTAGTAAGTGGAGCTGAAGCAAACAGATGTGCTAACCCCAATGTGCACTTTTTATAGTGGATCCCCAGTGGGGCTGACATTTTAAATGGAGACCAAATTCTCATTAACTTTCGGCAAGCTATTGACTTTCAGCATACATAGGCAGTCACTGCTTGTTGAGAAATGTTATTAGAAAGTGAGGGTAATCAACAAATAGCAGGCTTTGCCGTCCTTCTGTTGAACATTTCTCAGCCTAAACTAATCAGAGCAAGGTGCAAGCGTGATGAAAGCTTTTGAAGACATCTTTAGTAGAGAAAGCGTCATTTCCACACCAACCAAAAGAGAACATTCTTACCCTTGTCAAAGAACTCACACATAGGTGGAAAGAGGCAAGCAAAAGTTTAGTAAATCCTCCTAGCTTTGGGGAAAAAACCCACACACAAATTCTACTTTCTGCTGCAGGGCTGCAGGACTTTTTAAACTTGTAAGCTGATTGGCTACTCCAAGCATGTGATTTCTCTTCATTTGCTTGTTTGCCTCATTGGGTCGTCTTTCTGTATTTATCATCTGGGGTCAATAGTGTTTGGGTAAAGGAGCTTTTAATTGATTTGTCATGCTGTGGTTATTTTGTTTATTTGTTTGTTTTGAACATTTCTATACTGCCCAATTAACCATGTTCCCTGAGCCATTCACAATCCTTTTAAAAGTAAAATCGATGAAATACAAATATAGCGAAACCAAAACCAATCTAATGCCTACAAAAGCTGCATATCAACGTACAAATCAGAGCAAAACCATTGCGAAGTGACACAAGATAGATAAAAACAAGCTGGTAGTGACAAAACTGGTCAGGGATCTAAAATGTACCAAACCTCAATTATCTAAATGCCTGGAAGCATCAAATAAGACCTAATATGGATCACCAGGCAAGACTCTCTGGTGAGGATATTCCACAACTGGGGTACCACTTCTGAAAAGTCCTTCATAACCACCTGACTGATCTCAATAGGCAGGAGAACCTGGAGAAAGGCCTCTGCTTAAGTTCTGGCCAGGTATATCTTCTTACATGGGTATGTTTATCATGTTGTTTTATTGTTCATAAATTTGGTGCTTGCCTTAAGGTAAAGGTAAAGGGACCCCTGACCATTAGGTCCAGTCGTGTCCGACTCTGGGGTTGTGGCGCTCATCTCGCTTTATTGGCCGAGAGCCGGCATACAGCTTCCAGGTCATGTGGCCAGCATGACTAAGCCACTTCTGGCGAACCAGAGCAGCGCTCGGAAACACTGTTTACCTTCCTGCCGGAGTGGTACCTATTTATCTACTTGCACTTTGACGTGCTTTCGAACTGCTAGGTGGGCAGGAGCTGGGACTGAGCAACGGGAGCTCACCCCATCACAGGGATTCGAACCGCCGGCCTTCTGATCTGCAAGCTCTGTGGTTTAACCCACAGCGCCGCCTAGGTTCCCCATAATTAAGGTACTTGCCTTATTGGAACTCTTTTAGTTCTTCTGGAAATTGTTAGGTGTTTTGCTCGTGCAGAAACTTCCATATTTGCCTTGTGTTGGGCAGGTTTCAGTAGCAGCTACAGGTATAACTTTAGGAGCCAGTTATGCCAGGCGTGTTTTTGAGCAAGGATAACCTGGATTTAACACCCATCAAATTAAATTTTGAATGGCAAAAGGAGAGATTTGAAGGTTATTTCCCTCCCATTTTGTGGTAATCCCATTAAAACCATAAGCTTAACTGGGTCAGAGAAGGAAATAAACCCTTCTGGAGCACCAACAACTCATGTGCTAAAGTAAAGTGTTCCTGTTGTGGCTCTGGCTCTATTCTGTCACAAGGAAGGCTGCTGTCAGTATAGTACAGGAGTGCACAGACTTTAGAGTGGCCAGACCTACTTTGCTTTTTATTGGAAGCCCACAATATACCAACTAGAGCCTGGTGCAAAAGAATTAAAGTTCGGGGGAAAGAACAGGGTGCCTCCAAGCATGTGTAGGAATTTGTTTTCAGTACCAGAACTGAATCGAGGTCACAGTCCTTTTGCTCAAAACCAGCTTTCTTCATTTCAGCAGCCTAATTTTGGAAAGAAAAGTCATTTTCCTGCCCACCACTGGTGTGCACCCTCTGACAGATTATCCCCGAGAGAATGTGGTTCTCAAATTCCAAAACAATGCCCACCCTTGGTTTGGGTAATGGAGTGCTCTCATAAGGTTCCAGGGACGTTGAAATAAAAAGATGTGGCCAAAATGAAACTGGATAAATTACCTGGGGAAGGGGAAGCATCACTTATGCTTGCATTTGCACCTAGAATAAATGTTACCAAGAACTCTGGCCACAAGTTTTAACAAAAGAATAAGTTTACTAGTGAGTAAATTCAAATATCATATCAATCCTGTTAGGAATTACAGTCTTAAACGAAAATAATAGTTTCACAATGAAAAGTCTTTTGGAGGTTGAAGCAAGGGCTTCTGAGATGTGAATCAGATGTGTGATGTGAAAACTGGAAACCAGGACAGGGCCCTGTTTCGGAGCAGATGCCTTCTTCAGCTCGTTTTTTTTGAAAATAATGTGAATAATATATAATTTCTGTTTCTTTTGAATCTTTTCTATGTGTTTACGCATAGAAAAACACAAGAAAAACACAGGGAAACTTGGATACACATTGATCCACTTATCTAAGATGCTATATCTACCAAAGATTCAAAAGAAACAGAAATTATATATTATTCACGTTCTTTTCAAAAAAACGAGCTGAAGAAGGCATCTGCTCCGAAACAGGGCCCTGTCCTGGTTTCCAGTTTTCGCATCACACATCTGATTCACATCTCAGAAGCCCTTGCTTCAACCGCCAAAAGACTTTTCATTGCGTGTGTAGGTCACCCAGTCATTCCCCAATAACTCACACAAGAAACATAATTTTTGGTTTGGGTTTTTGGGCATATTTTGGCCACAACTTTTATTGAAATACAAATCACGTGAGTGGTTGCGTAGGCATTGGTTCACGATGTCCACCGGGACAGAGCTGACCCTAGTCAGCAGCAAGACTAGCTGTCGCAGCGGGACAGAGCTGACCACTTGTCAGCGCTGGGAAACCATTAGCTGGGGAGAGTTAACGGAGGCTGGTGAAATCAGAGCCTCCCCCTCCCCAGGGGTCCACAGGGGCTCTTGCGTGGCCCTGCAACCCACCGGGTTCGGACAAGCATGTTGAGCCCCTGGATTCCTTTAACGGTATTCCCATCACCGACATCACTTCTTGGAGGGCACCGGCCTCCCATACCACAGAACCAATGCCTAACCGCCAACCTTACAAGTTGTGACTAATTGCTATATAGTAGGCAAAAACCAAGTGGCACAGCCAATCAGCCAAATGGAAAAATTCCTACTAGGCCTCCCCTAAGCGGAGATGACCCCATGACAGGCACAGCAAGGTCAAGCACAAGCCTATACCAGGGCGGGGGGGGGGGGGAGATCCGAAGCTCCAGACAAGTGTGACCAGTGGGTCACATGGAGCTCTATTTAAAGGATGCTGGGCTGTCCATCAACCTGCAACAAGCAATTCTGCCCAGCAACAAGCTGGTCAGTAAATGCTGTGGCCATAAGCCCTTCCCCCAAACCAATGGCGAAATGACTTTTTGCCCACCCCACAATGGAAGCTCTCTCCGAGAACTCTCTTTGTGAAACTATTATTTTCATTTAAGACTGTAATTCCTAACAGGATTGATATGATATTTGAATTTACTCACGAGTAAACTTATTCTTTTGTTAAAACTTGTGGCCACAGTTCTTGGTAACGTTTATTCTAGTGCATTTGCACCTAGGCTGTAAACATTTAAAATGCCAGTTTTCCAAACAAGGAGAACATGCATTCCTTTCTATGCAACCTAATGGGAATACGAGGACTTCTGCATTCATTGATCCTTTGCCCAGTTACTCATGCATGAGTCCATTGAAATCCATGGGATGTATTGGCACATAACACATGACAGGATTATGCCCTTATAGCACTAATAGGATGAAAGAAGCAGTTCATAAGAAAGACTGCTTACGGCCAGCTGCCTGAAGGAATATGTGTCTGATGTTATGAAGTACTAGAAATGAAGAGCTGTTAGCATCATTTGTATTAACCTATAGCTAGTGTCTACAAAATATGGCAGTGGAGGCAAAAGAGATGAAAATAGAACAGAGAGATTGAAATTATAACCAATATTTTGATGGATGAGCTAGTGACCTTTGCGAGATGAAAGCAAAAGAACACATCTTCTGAGCAACTCTATTTGTACAATTATTTCGTGTCATATTTTGAAAGATCAGGATGTTAGGCCAAGGCAAGAATCTTTCAGCTGAATAATTATTAGAATAGTTTGCTATAGCACACAAATGCACAAACACACCATAACTGTAACTAGTAAGACATAATATTCACGTACACGTCTAGGATACAGCTAAACAGAAATGGTTCTTGAGAAACTCAAAAGAACAATCTTTATGGATAGGATAAGCATGGATACAGCCAGAAGCAGGAGACAAAAGAAATGGCAAACCAGATACTGAATGGGGCAAGCTGTAATTTACTTGAACTTCCCAAAACAGAAGCTTCACTGTGCTTGTACACTAATTTATAAAATTTATTTACCCATCCCTTCACCATAAAGTCCCAGGGCAGGTTATAGAAATAAAATATACAATTATAAAAACAAATTAAACCACTGCAATTATAAAGCACATGGAACTGTCCCAAACAGAGCAGGACAGTATAAATAGTAAATTATAATGATCTGCACACAAATGTTCTGATTGCAAATGTATTTATCTACTCAATTTATCTACTCAGAAGGTAGATAAATTGATTTCAATTAGATGTACATCTATATGGATATGTTTAGGATCAGTGCCTTGATTTTTAAAAATTGGATTTAGTTGTAATATCTAATTGCTGCTCAAGATGGAAGATTTAAAATAAATGACTAAAGAACAGGAACAGGAACAATAACCCTCCCAGATCTATCTTGTAATAGTAGTAGTAGTAGTAGTAGTAGTAATAATAATAATAATAATAATAATAATAATATTTTATTTATACCCCGCCCTTCCCAGCCAAGACCGGGCTCAGAGCAGCTAACACCCATAAAATCACAACAAAACATACTTGTAGAAGTAGATGTTGTGTGGGTTGTTGTTTTTTAATAGCCACCCAATAGACAAAATAGGGAACTTTCCCCAAATATATATATTTTACCCCCAGATAGAGATACAGAAGGAGAATGTGTCACATGCTCCAAGATTTCTGCCCGTTGTGCTGCACAGGAGTTATGTTATAATAAACTTGCCAGCCTTAGATACAGTATTGCAACTGCATTGCAATGCAGTTATTGCACAAAAGGTGGCCCTGAGGTGGCTCAGCCAACTGAGGTGGTGTGGCTGGAGCAGTATTGCTCACTTGGCATCCCAGTGCTGAGTCTGTTGTGGTGCGGGTGCAGCAGCAATTGGCTCTGCTGCTGCACCCAGCTCCTCATTACCTCTCTCACCTGCCTCTGACTCCTGGCAGTGATACTCAGCAGGGTGAAGACACCCACAGACAGATCGTGTGCTTGCCACTGGTTCAAATCCCCTTGTGCTCTGTCAACATATCTGAAGCGTTCTCTGTCTTCCAATGAATCCTGTAGCCCTTTAGCCAGTAGTATACAGTGGTACCTCAGGTTATAGACGCTTCAGGTTACAGACTCCGCTAACCCAGAAATAGTACCTTGGGTTAAGAACTTTGCTTCAGTATGAGAACAGAAATCGTGCTCCGGCGGCACAGTGGCAGAGGAGGCCCCCATTAGCTAAAGTGGTACCTCAGGTTAAGAACAGTTTCAGGTTAAGAATGAACCTCCAGAATGAATTAAGTTCTTAACCCAAGGTACCACTGTATTCCATATGCCCTCTGGGTGGTGGGTTTTTGAAACTGCCCCCAGATCATTTTTATGGTTTCTAGAGCTTAAAAAAGAAGAAGAAATGATTGGGGGTACACACACACACACACACACACACACACACAGGATAGTAATATGAAGTATGGCTTGATTTTTAGGTTCAGAGTGGGTGCTTCAATCACAAAATTCTACCTAAAAATAAGCACATTCTTATCCTTCTTGTGTTTGTCTTTTGCTGGTACATATCATTGATCTTTACTGTTCCATGCTTCTTTTTAAAATGATTGTCCTGGCAGTTGGGAAGGCAGTGAGGGTCAGTGGTCACCATCCTAGAAGCCTCTTCCTAAGCCCTCTTCAAACACATGAGGAAACTTGTGAAAGAGGAGTAGAGGAACAAATGCACCAGGTTTACTTTCCCACCATCATTCTATTAATCTTCCCCAAGGGCAGAGGCCCCCTTTGAGTATAGAAGGTTTCACACTTCAGATGGTCACTCTCCAACTTGTGGGAGGGGGGGCAATGGGATTTGGAGGTGAAGCTAGTACACTACTTCCCCTTGCAAGTTCTTCTTCCTCTTCTTCTTTGGCGATCACTCATAGCTGAGTAAGATTGTCTTCCATAAACACGGATTTAACAGTGAGTCCGTAAGTGACTGTGGAGGCCAATTCTGGACTCACACATCCTTCCACAGTGGGGACATAGGTTTCCAGGCAGAAGTTGTTCATGGTGAGGGTTTGCCAAGTGTGCCTTCCTCTTAGCACATTTCTCCCTTTCGAGTTTCTTCAAAGCTCATGACACCTTTGGTAAAGGCTGTTCCCCAGTTGGAGCACTCACAGGCCAGCGTTTCCCGGTTGTCGATGTTTATACTACATTTATTTTTTAGATTTGCCTTGAGAGAGTCTTTGAACATCTTTTGTTGACCACCAGCATAACACTTTCCCTTTTGAAGTTCGGAGTAGAGTAGTTGCTTTGGAAGATGATAATCAGTCATCCACACAATATAACCAGTCCAACAAAGTTGATGTTGAAGAATCCTTGCTTCAACACTGATGATCTTTGCTTCTCCCAGTACACTGGCATTAGTTCGCCTATCTTCCTAGGTATGGTTATGGTGAGCATAGGAGCCAACTCCTAGAGGCTGAGGTCCCTTTAACTCCCCCTAAAATATTTGAGGGGACCGGCGCCCCCAAAAGTTGATGGCCATTGTCTTCCAAAAGTTGTGTGAGTGCCGCATCTTGTGATTGATTATGTGGGGCGGGGCTTACCTGGTCCTCCCCCCTCCCCCCAATATTTTATTCAAGGTGTCACCCCTGATGGTGAGAATCAGAAAAGTGACTGTGAAACCTAGGAAGGGAAGGGACCCTTCTCAAATGCTGCATAACAAACCTTCATTTCTTTTCTGTAATAACATATCATAGAAAATATATCTCCAGTTCCCTTCATTGCTTTTATTCTCTTTATACTTGATCAAGCAATTGTGTGGGTTTCTTAAAAAAAAAAAAATCATTTGTATACTGCCATTGAGCAACATTTGAATGACTTTTGATTCCTAGTCAAACTTATCCTTGCATCTCATCTAAGTGCATCCTGCATCTTTTTTCATTCTGTTGTCATAGTTTCACACTAAAGCAGAAGCAAAGAAACTTGCTGTCCTGGGTTCAGCTACATTTCTATTCATTTTCTTGGTTTTATGATGCCTATTATATTTTCTTAAAATTATCCTTCTATCCAGAGAGAAATACTGCTGGTCCAACGGAACTTTTAAGATTTCAAATATAAAATCTATAAAGGCTCCCAACCAGATTTGCAAGTTCATTATCTCTTTTAGTTCTCTTCTGCTTCACCATCTCAATATCACCTGCAATTCAAAGCCCACAACTATACATTAAACTGCATTAAGCTAACATAAAGAGATACGCTTTCCACACAATACGGGGTGATTTAGCTGCGTGCCTCTCATCACCAGTAATGGAAGTTACATAACGTCTTTTGATACGGTGCTGAACATGTATCCCTGAGGGTCTAAATTCAAGTCAACTTGGGGAAACTCGCTAGGAAATTTGACATTAAAATGGTATGCTTCTCATCAACATGTGTCATTTTGGTGAGACGCTAAGAGAAAAATCCTAAGAAACTTTGGCAAACTGCTTTTAGTCTCTCTTTATCTCTCATACAGAGAATCTGTTCCCTAATGATTTTTTTTTCTTCCACAAAGTTACAGAATTGAAAATGCTTAGAAGCCTCCTCACAACCAAGAACCCTGATAATTCAGCTTTCCTAATTTTAGGAAGGATTGTGTGTTCAGCAGAATACAGTTATTTTTATTTTTATTTTTAACCAACTGCAGACCACCTTTTGAAATGAAAAGAAATATACACCAAAATAAAAAATATATAATATAATACTGAAAGAGCCAAAGCAACCATTTCATTTCAGAACACTACTAACAACAGCACTATTTATTTTATTTTATTTTATTTTATTTATTTTATTTTATTTTATTTTATTATTTGATTTGATTTGATTTGATTTGATTTGATTTGATTTGATTTGATTTGATTTGATTTTAAGGCCACTGATTTGGCCTAACTGCACACAGAGCTGAATTGCACAATTGTGGGTCCACCATCAAGAAGGCAGTGCTTGTGAGCCTGGCTATCTTAGCATGTAGGTATTTAAGCAGGGCTTCTGAAGCAAATTGTAGCACACAAGTGGGCTGTAGGGCTGGGCGATACATCAATATATTGTCCCAAACCGGTTTGAAGTCCATATTGTGATATCAGATTCATAATTTTAGACCTGGCAATATATTGTGAATCATGACATGTCTTAGGGCTGGGCGATATATCGTCCAAAACCAGTTGCAAGCCCATATATTTGTTGTGATATTCCATTCCACCTTGAGAGCAGATGTGAGACTGTAGCATGTCACATGTCTGTGCATAGCTGTCAACCTTTCTCTTTTCTTGCAAGGAATAAGGGAATAAGGGAATTTCCTGCAAAAAAGGGGGAAAGTTGACAGCTATGTGTCTGCGTAACATCCCAGCACTGCTGGGAACTTCCGTTTTGTAGATAGTTCTTTCTCTTTCGCTTTTGGACATGGAAGAGATCGCACGTGTTCATCTCTTTGTCCTGATGTTTGCTTAATAAAATGCTTGTATAAAACGCTCAAACCAGCCTCTGTCGTGCCACTTCTGCTGTGCAATGGACTGTAAAGGCGTGCCTAGCTTCCTGGAGGCTAGGTCCCAGTTTTTTGCTGCTCCAGGGATCGGAACTCGACCGGCAGTTTGGCCGGTGGTGAGTGAGCCAGCTGGGGGCCTCCCAGTTGCCCCAGTCTCCATGGGAAATTACCAACAATATTGATATTGGTTTCATAGTTTTTGACTTAGCAATATATTGTGAATCATGACATGTCTTAGGGCTGGGCGATATACCATCCCAAACCGCTTGCGAGTCCATATCATGATATTGGTTTCATAATTTTTGACCTGGCAAAATACTAAAGGCATCAATACAGTCATCCAGGTTGGAGGTCACTAGTGCACAGATAGCTGAGCCAAAGCCTATTCTCTCTAGATAGGCTCATCAATGGTGAACCAGACAACACTGGCGAAGAGGACTCCCAGACACAGCCATCACCTGAGCACCTGAAAGGTGGTTGGTTGAAGCTGATCACCAGGACTTGCAAAGCTTTGCAAGCGCCACAGGGATTGGAAACTGATTGATGGGACTTGCAAACCATGGGACTTTGATTTTCAAAGCAAATGGACAAAACACGCTACCTGAGGTTACTGTCATGGGAGGTGATTGACAGATGAGCAGCCCCTATCAATCTTGGCCTGCTGGGGGTGGAGGTGGGATCTAGCCTGCCAGCCACAGCCAGTTCGACAACCCTGCTGTAAGACATGACTCTTTTATCTCTCTCACAGATGACACCTAGCCTGTTTCCATCAGAACTGTTGGAATGCTTAAGTATCACGTTTCATTGCGTTGTGATGTTTCATTGGAAGCTGTTTTGTCTGCAATCTATGATCCTGAAAAGTAGCCCAAAAGCCATTTAAATAGAAAATAAATAAACTCACATCATGGGTTTTTTTGTTGTTGTTTCACTAGCAGGGGATATGTCATGCATGTGAAAAGGCTGGAAGGATAATAACTGCTAACATCATTTTTGGAGGATTTCCAGCCTAGCGATGTCCTTTCCTCTGAGGTTTATAATTAATTATAGTGGCTGGTGCTTGAAAGATTTAGTTGAGGCTATTTGTTAAGCCTTGGTGCCCTGATTACTCCCCCCCCCCAATTCTCTAAGCATGCAACACAAGAGGCTGCGGTTGTAGCACGTTGCAGCGATTTGGCTTCTTAGCGCATCGATTGTTGCAAGAGACTATGGTCTACGGAGTGGGAGACTTTAGCTGCAGCTGGAATCAAAGGGAAGAATATAAAGCAGCATCTAAATTACTTCCTTTGATGCTTTCCTCAAGTTGTCATCCGCAATCTCTCTATTTCGAAAAAGAGCTGCTAGTGATTCGGGGGTGGGGGGTGGGGGGGAAGTTTGATAAAGAGGTAGGGGGGGATATGCCTTCTGTAGCTTCAAGGCATACTAATGGATGTAGATCAAAAGCGCCGCAATTTCTCTCCAAGTTTTCTAATTTAATAGTTCAAGCTGCCTTTTATGACAGATATGCATATGCTTAATACGCACACATATTTCAAACTTAATTTTGGATTCATGTATTCATTAGTATGACATTTATTGTAATGCTGTTATCTGTTTGTTTGTCTTTGTTGTGATTAACATCACACTAGTTATTACTTAGTTCATTACTTGGCTCTTTCATTCAGGGAAATGAGATGTTATATTTGCTTCCCGCACGTGCCTGCCACGCAAAGGAACTCCCGCCCCTCTGAGTAAACCCAAAGCCAAGGGGAAGGAGAAAATGAAAGCGCAGACTATCTGCAAAAAGCAAGTTGAGCTGCCAAGCTGGAGTAATACTTTTAAAAAGAGCACTCTGACCAAAGATATAAAATTGCAAAGCAGAGCATGGCGAGAACATGGCATAAGTGAATGTATGTGGGGGGTCAAGTTCTCTCAGGCTCATCTGAGGGTTGCTAGAATAAAGAGGCTCTCAGATATTTACGGATAGTTCTGAAGGCCTTGAAGGGATCATTACAAAGCAATAAAGCAAGAGCTAGGAGAGCAGTGGGAAGAAGGGCAACACCGCCTAAATAAGCTACACTACTGCATCCTTTTTAAGAATGAGAGTGAGATCATTTTATTTGCCTAGGAACCTTTGTGGAGCCAGGTGGAGAAGGTGGGGAGGGGTGGATCATGCCTTCTGTCAAGGGCACCTATGGTTTGGATAACCATATCTATTATACCCTCATCAGTGCCATTTTTCTAGAAATAGACGTGCCAGAATTCACCATGAATTCACCTCATTGTCTTAGAATGACAATGGCACACATCTGAGAGATGCCAGAACTGAGTTCTGGCAAGTTCTGGCTGAATAAAAGCCCTAATCCTCATCATACTCTTTCACACACCTGCTAAAAATACTTTTTATTTCAGTAAGATCTCCTAGACAAATAATTTAGTTATGTATACAGTGGTACCTCTAATTACATGCCTTTCTTGTTACGTATCCTTTGGGATATGCATGCGTCAAACACGGACGTATATTTCCGGGTTTCGCCACGTGCACATGCGCAGAAGCGCTCTATCGCGCTGTGTGCGTGCGCAGAACAGGCACCTCCGGTTGCGGAAACCTCGGGATCCGACCAGAGCTCTGGAACGGATCTTGTCCGCAACCGGAGGTACCACTGTACTTGTTTTTAAATTTGTGCTGGTTATACCTGTGTGTTATCAATATTTATTTTATACTATTTTATATACCCTGCTTAGGGTTCTTTCTTTCTTTCTTTCTTTCTTTCTTTCTTTCTTTCTTTCTTTCTTTCTTTCTTTCTTCTCTCTCTCTCTCTCTCTCTCTCTCTCTCTCTCTCTCTCTCTCTCCCTCCCTCCCTCCCTCCCTCCTTCCTTCCTTCCTTCCTTCCTTCCTTCCTTCCTTCCTTCCTTCCTTCCATTTGCTTTAGTATCCAGGTTTATTTTTGAGAAATGCCTTCCTATTCTGGCAACCCATCCCCCATTGTTTAGGACAGCCCTGAGTCCTGAGTGGGGTGGGGTGGTTGTTTCAGAATTTCCTTACATTAACATCTTAGGGTCTAAACCATTGTCTTTTAACATCCTTGGGGATATTTAAATATTTCCGAAACAGGGAGGGGAGGAAAGGACTTACAATGTGAGAACATTCAAACACACAAAATAACTGTTTAATATTTTGAATCTCTGGAATCTGCAATCCCTCTAAGCATTTTCTCCCCATCTTCCTGTAAGACACTGCAATGATAAATGCAACAAACCTTTTGATACCATGATTAAACTGCATCAACCCCAGGGCATTTTGAAGTTGCACAGGCCCAGACACCATCCTATGCTTGCTTTTGTTAACACCATTCAAATGTGCAGCTGACTCTTTCATCATGGACTTATCTTCCAAGAGCTGTGTGCACTTAGGCTAAGGCTCTTTTGCTATGTACTAAAAGACTCCAGTGCCATTTATACACGCCTGCCAATGCTGCAGAATCAAGGATGGATATCAGCAGAGAGCTGAGTAGGTAATGGAACCTGCCAGCCCTGTCAGAAGTGGTAAGAGCGGCTGCCAAGTCCATGCCCAGGAGGAGAGAGAGACTGAGATGAAGAATGAATGAAGTGGATGGCAATCCAGAGAGATGGAGTTCATTTAATTGTCCTTCTTTTCTGTCCTCCTATTGTCTGTGTTTGTTTTTCTCTAAGAATAAATTGGTGTGTAACCGCGGCAAATGACACAAACGCAGGAAGGATCTCTCTAATTAAATTCGAAAAGGGTCACATACATGGGCTTTCAATCTTCCTTATTGGTTAGAAGATTAAAGCTACAAAAGTATGCTCACTTGGAAGAATTCTCAATTGGATTAAGTGGGACTAGCATCCAAGTAACTCAGGCTTTTGAGACAGAGGTAGAAAACGGCTAAGGGCCATTTCAAATGTCTTGTGTAGGTTTCTGAATAGCCAAATGAGAGTGAGAACTGTCAGGGTGATATCTAACATATGCAGAGTGGACCCAGTGAATTCAACAGAATTTCATTGGGTCTTTTCTGAGTCTGAGTAGTATTGGATATAACCCTCATAATGATATACAGCAGATGAATCCAATAATTGTATTCTTAGCTTCTGGCTCTTAAATGCACATTCAGAAAGGAGGGGGAAAATATGGAACCTATGTACTTGATCACTGAAGAGCTCTTCTAGTTCCTGCACATTTATCTTATGGGGCCTGATATCAACAGAGCCCCAGGGAGTCTGAACTTCCTTGTATCGGTAAAAGAAGCCCAATTCACTACCATCCACATTCTCCCTAGAGGAAGAATACCTAGCTTTTCATAGATAATCATGGAGAAATTCAAGAGTGTAGTGCATCTGGGATTTCCCACGGCACCTTCTCCCCCACCCCAAATGCAACTTTTTTTTTCAGGACCACAACTTTTCCCTATATTTCTGATGTTCAGGCTGTGAGTGTTATTGCTGATGGTACTACGTATGAACAGGAGAGAGAGAGAGAGAGAGAGAGAGAGAGAGAGAGAGAGAGAGAGAGAGAGGTTTGAGGGAACCCTAAGCTTTTCAGCAGTTATAAAAATTATTTAGGAGGCATAGAAGCCAAAGGGCTCCTGAAAAATAGCTCATTCAGGACATAACACATTTTATAATATGTAATATTTAGAAGGGCAACATAATACTTTAAGATGTTCAAACCATCTTAATTTTTAAATGACTTTAAAAAAAATTGAAATAAGATGACAATTTAAGAAAGCTGTTGGTACAAGATTCATGATATCCATCTAGAATTCCACAACAGATTGGTATGAGTGTTTTGTGTATAATGACACCAGCTGCCTTTTAATGGCCTCCTTTCTGTTATAAAAGACAGCTATTGCTCATAACATCGGTAACAAATTAAAAGATTTAAGGACAGTTTTACAGAATTCACTTATCACCAGTATCCCTCTCCCCTTTCCTTCTTCTTGAATATTTTTATTCACAGAAGCGTTGAGAAACTGGAAAATCATTCCGCTGCACATCTTGAGAATGAACAAAACATCAAGGTCCCTTCAAGAAACTATCAATAATTGAGACAATTGTGGTGTTTCTGTTTTCTAACTTGCTTAAGATGTAGAAGTTTTCATGTTGTACTAAAAATATGACAGAGAATCCAAAAGGGTAGCCCAGGAAGAGAGACAGAGTGCTACTGGCAGAAACAAGGACAGAAGATCAAGCCAGTGGTAGGAAATAAAGTAAGGAGGAATATGAACATTATTTGTGCTCTGGGGCAAAATAAAAATAAAAATCCAACTGATAATAGCAAAGAATATAGTATAGGTTTCATACACTTTCATACAATAACATGAGAAGAAATGGAATTTCCCAGGCACATTATATATTTAAAGCACATGGCTCCCCCCAAACCATAATGAGAGCTGTAATATACCTCTCACTGAGCTACCATTCCCAACACTCTTAACAAGCTAGAGTACCCAGGAATCCTTGAAGAAAGCCATAAGCTCTAGATGTGTGTTAAATGTATAGTGTGGGTGTGAGAAACTTCAATTTAGAGGAGTTTGTCTTCCAAATTTGCCCAATTTGAGTTTTGTCTCCATCACTAGCTGTTGTCAAGTAATATGGGGAACTCAATCCAAACTTATATCGGCACGAAAGGAATATGTTTCTGGGGTGGCTGATGTTCTTGGTAACATATAGTGGGGGGGGGGAAATCACCACATCTATGAAGCAGAATCATCTCAAAAGGAAATCTGCTCAAAGGCCTGAAAGTCATGACATCTTATTTACTTTGAGTGATCGCTTTTATAGTTGCCTGCTTTAAATTTGTTTGATTATGTGAAATCTTGACAGGCTACAACCCGGTTGTCTGCAGGCTGAGGGCAGGCCTTATACCATTCTTTCACCTCCAGGGAACTGTCCATGGTTCTGCTAGAGTTGAACAGAAACAAGCAATTAGACTCACATCAATTCACATTCACTGAGCTTCTTGCATGAAAGCTGATCTGGGTCTGTGTTGCATGCTGCTTTTTACAAGCCTAGAATGACCTTCATAAGTCACCCTCATATTTTCATACACCTTATACGAATAAAGATCATGACCAGCACATAGGCAGATGCACAAGCTGCCTATTGCATTCGAGTTTATTGGAAGTTCATAGATTCGCTGGGAAACTCACTTGGGTGTTACTCATCATTCATACAAGAAGTTTGCATGTTGATAAAAGAACATGAACTGCGGCATTTGGTGCTATTGTATTCAATTAGTCCATATTATTACCTCACAATAGTGGCTGAATATTGAACCATTAGCATCCATGTCCCTGTATAAATTATGCAAATAGAACAAAATTGGCATGATTTCACTCATTGTGTGTGATTTAGTATTCAATACCTTAGATGTTACGCATTATTATTTTTCCCTGGTTCTGCTAATCAAGAGGTGGCACACCGAGCTGTGGAGGGCATCAAATACCTGCTCAGCCAATTATTCTGAGATTTTAACAAGTGCTGCCAACACACTTGTGAGCATACATTTACAACGGAAAAGGCTGCAAACCTGCTTTATTTAAAATGGAACCCTATATTCTTCATAAGCTGAAGCCTGTAGCCAAATGCCATTTTCTGCCTTTTTTCTATATTTGTAGAATACACATAGCCCCATGGAGAACTTTATATATAACAGTTGTAAACAGTGGGACCTTGGAATGTCAAGGGAAGGGTTGGTAAGAGTGTGGACTTTCCAGCTCATAGGAAACAAAAAGGATGAATACTAGTACCAATGGCCTTATGGAGCAATGGACAGAATAGGCACAAGCCAGCCAGGTCCAGAGGCCAGGCCTACTCAGAATGGTACAAGGAAATTTTGTACGGAGGGCTGACTGCACATCAGAACTTCCCCTCTTCCTGCACCCCATGCGACTACCTAAATCAGTAATAGTGGTTCCCCCAACTCTCTTGAAAAGATTGTTGGGGTGTGTAGAGAGGGTGGGGAGGTTCCATAGTACAGCTAAAACACCTTGAACTATTTAGCTGGATACTACCCAGAAATGTGTGGGACGCGGGTGGCGCTGTGGGTTAAACCACAGAGCCTAGGGCTTGCCGATCAGAAGGTCGGCGGTTCGAATCCCCGCGATGGGGTTGTTGTGATATTTGTCCAAGCCGAGCGGCAAACAGCTGCAGCGAGGCTGGTATGACTTGTGCCTGTACCCGTGAGAAAGCTCCTTTCTCCACAATGTGATGTTTATGTTTCACTGTACTATTGTACTCAATACATTAGTACTCTCTCTTCTGGCTAGACCTGATGCCGGACGGACGCTTTATGTCAGCTCTGACTTACTGAGCTGGCAGCAGAGATTCTCTCTGCACTTTTCCTACAATAAATAGTTTAGCCTTAATCATGGCTTGTGTGTGTTGTTCTTCAGCTGGGGAACAATCACATATGACTGCGCCACCGGACTCCTTGTAGCCGGGGATGGGCGCACGGCTTTGCTCTGGCTTTAGGGCAGTCTCACAACCTGCTCCAGGCGGGGTAAATGTTGACAGGTGAGCTCCCGTTGCTCGGTCCCTGCTCCTGCCAACCTAGCAGTTCGAAAGCACGTCAAAGTGCAAGTAGATAAATAGGTACCGCTGCAGCGGGAAGGTAAACGGCGTTTCCCTGCGCTTCTCTGGTTCTCCAGAAGCGGCTTAGTCATGCTGGCCACATGACCTGGAAGCTGTGCACCAGCTCCCTCGGCCAATAAAGCAAGATGAGCACCGCAACCCCAGAGTCGGTCACGACTGGACCTAATGGTCAGGGGTTCCTTTACCTTTACCTAGAAATACAGTATATCTCCCAAATTTCATTTCAGGGGTTTATGGGCAACCTTGCCAGCCTTTCCCCACATCATGGAATAACATTGTCTCAGGAGCCACATAGCAACACATTCCCTCACACAGCTTTTACTTAGCTTTTTCTTCTTCACTTGCCCTTTTCTCCCCTAAAGCATTCCCCTTACTTCTTCTTACCTTCCAATTGCACATATTATCTCAATGTTGATGTCATGTATTAAACTTGAAATTAACCTGGTTGATGGTTTCTGAAAGCCTTGGGTTGTTTTATGTCTCTCTTCTCTTCATGATATGCCTCTGAATTTCACTTGTTTTCTCCTGGACACTTGAGGTCAATTCTTCATCCTGTTTCCCTGGATCACGAATTCTCACTTGGCTCAATACCTGTGCTAATGCTAGCACAATTCTTTTTTTTTTTTTTCAAAGTATATTTATTAAATTTCAAACACATAAACATCACACAAACAAACAAAACATTCATACAACAAAAAAAACACATTAATAATAAAATTGGAATTCCTTATTCCCTATTCTATGTTCCTTAACATTATACTAGGACTTCCTCCAGCCTCTCTCTCTGTGACATTTATTTTTTAACAATTTCTATAGGCAATTTCTTATTACATATTACTTGTAACATCTATATTCTCTTTACTATCAACCTTAATTATTATCATTATAATCATTCTTAGATTAATTCCTTATCTTTTAATATTCCTGAAACGTCAATAAGTCTATCATTATATTCTATCACCAAACTGGATCATCTTAAAACATTATATTCTGTCACCATTCTAAATCATCTTAAAACCTTCTTAACACTTCTAGATTTTCTTATATTAATTCCTATCTACTTCTGCAAACTACTACTGCTATTCTCGACTTTTGATTCATATACTATTTTTTATAATAAATTTTAAGGTAATCTTTGAATTTTTTCCAATCTTTTTCCACTGCATCCTCCCTCTGGTCGCGGATTCTGCCAGTCAGCTCGGCGATCTCCATATATTCCATCAGTTTTGTCTGCCATTCTTCCAAAGTCGGTAAGTCTTTAGTCTTCCAATTTTTGGCAATCAATATTCTTGCTGCTGTTGTGGCATACATGAAAAAGGTGTGGTCTTCTTTGGGTAGATCTGGGTGGACCATTCCCAGTAAGAAGGCCTCTGGTTTCTTCAAAAATGTGTTTTTGAACACTTTCTTTAGTTCGTTGTATATCATCTCCCAGAAGACTCTCAACCTGGGGCAGGTCCACCACATATGGTAAAATGTTCCTTCCACCTTTTCACATTTCCAACATTTATTGTCCTGCAAATGATAGATCTTTGCTAGCTTTACTGGGGTCAAATACCATCTATACATCATTTTCATTAAATTTTCTCTTAGCAGGTTGCAAGCAGTAAATTCTATACCTCTCCTCCATAGTCTTTCCCAGTCAGCCATCATGATGTTGTGTCCGACATCCTTCGCCCAGTCTATCATTGCGGATTTCACATACTCGTCCTGCGTGTGCCACTCCAGCAGCAATTTATACATTCTTGACAAAGTCTTAGTTCTAGGTTCTAGTAGCTCTGTTTCCAGTTTGGATCTTTCCAATTGAAAACCAATCTTTTTGTCCATTTTAAAAAGTTCATTGATTTGATGGTATTGTAACCAGTCTGTAATTCTATCTTTCAATTGTTCATAGGGTTTCAACCTGACTTGCTCCCCTTCTTGTATTAAGATTTCCGAATATTTAGGCCAATTAACTTCCATATTAATCTTCTTATGGGCCTTTGCTTCTAACGGAGATAACCATCTGGGCGTTTTCCTTTCTAGCAAATCTTTGTATTTCATCCAGACTCTATAAAGAGCCTTTCTAATTATGTGTGTTTTGAAGCCTTGATGCGCCTTGATCTTATCATACCATAGATACGCATGCCATCCAAATTTGTTATCATGTCCTTCCAGATCTAATAGACCCGAATTTTCCAGTAGGAACCATTCTCTCAGCCAGCAGAAGGCTGCTGCTTCATAGTAGATACTTAGCTCCGGCAGGGAAAATCCCCCTCTTTTCTTATCATCTGTTAATATCTTGAATTTTATTCTGGGTTTTTTTCCCTGCCAGATAAATTTAGATATAGTCTTCTGCCACATCCTGAATGGCTCCATCTTATCAATAATTGGAATTGACTGAAAAAGGAATAATAATTTTGGCAAAACGTTCATCTTTATAACTGCTATTCGGCCCATCAAAGACAACCTCAGATTATTCCAAATCTCTAAATCTTTCTTGATTCCATTCCACACTTTCTCATAATTTTCTTTAAATAGATTTTGATTTCTTGATGTCAGGTTAATGCCCAGGTATTTAACTTTCTTCACAAATTGCAGTCCCGTTTCTTCCTCCAAATATTCTTTTTCATCCTGCGTCAGGTTTTTCCCTAGAACCTTTGTTTTAGATTTGTTTAATTTAAATCCTGCTACTTCCCCAAATTGTTGCATCACCTCAAGTGCCCTTTTGGCACTGGGGTTTGGATCTTGTAAAGTCAGTACTAAATCGTCTGCGAAGGCTTTTAACTTGTACTCCTTGGCCCCCACTGCCACCCCTTTTATATTTGGATCTTTTCTTATCATGTTTAACAGTACCTCCAGGACTGTGATGAAAAGTAATGGGGAGAGAGGGCAGCCTTGTCTTGTTCCCTTCTCAATTCTTATGTTGTCAGAAATCACGTTGTTGACTATTATCTTTGCTTTCTGTTCGGTGTAGATCGCTTCTAGGCCATTCATAAAGACTTTTCCCACCTCCATGTGTTTTAGATTCTCTTTCATAAAATTCCAGGAAACATTGTCAAATGCTTTTTCGGCGTCCACAAACATCAGGATTGCTTTGCAGTTGATCTTTTGTTCCAGTCTTTCGAGGATATCCACCACGTTTCTTGTGTTGGCATTTAGGTGTCTTCCCGGTAAAAACCCGGCCTGGTCTTCGTGGATAACCTCCTTCAAGACCTTCCTGAGTCTGCTAGCCATAATATTTGCGAATATTTTATAATCCACATTAAGGAGGGAGATAGGTCTATAATTTTTCATCTGTGTCCGATCTACATCCTGTTTCGGTATCAAGGTGATAAAAGCGTCCTTCCAAGACTCCGGTGCCCTCTTTCCCTTCAGTATATCATTGCACACTTGTGTTAATGGTTGGATTAACCAACCTTTCAACGTCTTGTAGTATTTGGCTGAAAGTCCATCTGGTCCTGGGGCCTTATCTAGTTTCATATTGTTAATAGCAACGTCCACTTCTGTTGTTGATATTGGGTGGTTTAGGGGGCCTTTCAGATTTTCCGGGATTTTCTGCAGTCCATTATCTCTTATAAATTGCTCTATTTTTCCCAAGTCTTGTGGTTTTTCCTTGTACAGTTGTTTATAATATTTTTCGAAGTTCTTCCTTATTTCCGAGGGATTCACTATGTTATTTCCGTCAACTATAATGTTTGTTATAGTATTGAGTTTCTGTCTCTGTCTTAGTTGCCAAGCTAGCAATTTCCCACATTTGTTGGCTGACTCGAATGATTTCTGTTTTAACAATTTTATCTTCCATTCAATTTCCCAGTTGGTTAATTTAGAGAATTCCACTTGAAGTTGTTTTATCTCCTTTAAGACTTTCCCATCCTTGGGGTTCTTCCTCAATTGTTTTTCCTTCTCTTTCAATTGTTCTAGAATCTTGTTCTTATTCTCTTTCTGTTGCTTTGTTTTAATCGCCTTCTGTTGTATTAGGAATCCTCTCATAACGGCCTTGCTAGTGTCCCAAACCACACTATTCTCCACTGTTGAATTTAAATTAAGTTCAAAATAGTCTTTCATTGCCTTTTGGGCTTTTTCACAGATTGTTTGGTTTCTCAATAATGAATCATCCATTCTCCATCTGTAGGAACCCCTCGGCGACAGTTTCAAATCCAGCTGTACAGGGTTATGGTCTGAGCATGTCCTTGGATGGATTTCTGCTTGGAGCATCCTGGGCACCAGGTCCCTGGATGCCCATATCAGGTCAATTCTACTCCAGGCTTTTGATGCTTCACTGTAAAAAGTCTGTTCCTTTTCTAATGGATTCTTTACTCTCCATGCATCTGCCAGGTCTAGGTTTTCTGTCATATCAAAGAATGTTTTCGGTAGCCTCCCATCATTTGTAAGATTCAGTCTTTGAGATCTATCCATCAGAGTGGAGGCCACCGCGTTGAAGTCTCCTAGCAGAATTATCTTGTAGTCCATGTAGTCTATCAGCCTGTCGTGGATTTCCTTGTAAAATTCGGATTTTGCATCATTTGGAGCATACAATCCCAGTATTATAAATTTTTCGCCTTCTACTGTAATTTCTATCGCAACATATCTTCCATCTTCATGTTTAAATTTTAATTTTGGGTTGTATTTTTCTTTGGCATAAATCACCACTCCTCTTTTCTTAACTTTTGCAGATGAAATAAATTCCTGTCCTAATCTTTTGTTCTCGAGGACTCTTCTGTGTTTTCTTATCACGTGGGTCTCTTGTAGGCAAATCAAGTCCAGATTTTGTTTTTTAAGGGTGTGAAACACCTGGTTCCTCTGCGCCCGTATGTTTAAACCTCGAACATTCCAAGTTAAAATCCTGAGGGCCATTTGTGCTTAGTTTGTTCCTCCTGTAGCTCCCACTAAGCCTCTTAATGGATCCAATCCTCCTTGTAGTATCTCAGGGAAGTCTTGTGCGTTGTCTTGTAGAAACTTGGCCTTGTCTTCAATTGACTTAATTTTGACAATCCTATCCTTAAATCTGAATGAGAGACCTTGTGGAAATTCCCACCTGTAGTTGATTTTCTTCTTGCTCAGGGCCTGTGTTAAGTCGGTATAGTTGGGTCTTAGGTCCAGGAAGAATTTCGGAATATCTTTGTATAAGATGACTTTCTTAGTTTTGACTTCAAGATTGTTCGTGTAGTGCAGATTCAAAATTTCATCCCTTTGTGCCTTGGTCTGGAACTCGATAAGACAATCGTTTACCGTCTTTGGATTCTTCCTGTCCTTTGGTCCAAAACGATAGGCTCTGATGATTGTGGCCTTTAAGGCTTCTGGATCAATTTGCCAAAATTCTGCAAAGGTCTTTACAATATAGGCCTTGAGATCGTCTTCTTCTTCCTGTGGCAGATGTCTCAATCTCAAGTTCGTGGATCTCTGTCTCAGTTGGATGAAAGCAAGAGCCACCTGCGTATTATAATTATCCCTGTGGTGGGTTTGTTCCAATGCCTGCACCTGTGTCTCAACTTTGGCCACCTGCTGCTGGGTTTGTTGTAGATCTTGTTGGAGCTTCCCTAGGTCATCCAGTTGCGATTTAATACCTGCAATGTCCTTCCGTAATTCCGCGGATGTTTCTCTGTGCTCTTTTTTCAATTCCTCTGTGTTTTGTTTGTTCTCCTTCCGCAAGGCCTCAAATTGTTCAAGTAGTTGGTTCATTGCGGGTAGATCTAGTGTTTGGGAGGCCCTCCTTTTATCTCCTTTACCTTCACTTTCTCCTGCTTTGGTCACGCTTCTTGTTGTCACCCCCCTTCCTACACCTTTAGACATTTATTTTCAGCAAAAAGCAAAGTCTCAGGGGTGTCTTAATATTATATGTCCTGCAGCTGCTGTTTATATTTCTATAATCCAGCACAGTTATCTTTTACCCAGCAACAGGGTCTTTTTGTCTTTGGGAACAAAACACCGTCAAGGTCACTCTCAGCCGTGGCTTCCTGCTCTGTTGTTGAGATGATAAGCACAGAGGGAGCTCAGGAATTTAACAATACACCAGCCTGTCCACTTTACTTTCTCTTTTAGGAGTTAAGGCAATTCAGCCCTTAAAGGAAGATGTTAGACTGTTGCAGAGTTTTAAAATTTGTAATCCAAATGGGTTGTAGCAGTTTTAATGCAACTAACATCCAAACCAGAGACAAAGTATCAAAAAGCCAAGTCTTAACTTGTCTTCGACCCCCGCACTGGCCCGGCTTCTCCAGCTAATCCAGAGGGTGGCAGTGGGTCTAATCCAACACTTCAATAATCAATAAAACCAAATACATCAATAATCCTACCCCCCCTATGCTGCAAAGTCCCGGGGGGGGCATTTGACAGCTGTCAAAAGTCGAGTAAAAAGCCAGGAAAAAATTGTGCTAATTGCAGATAGAGTCTTGCCGCAACATTCACAGTCGGGAGAGACTGACCTCCTGATTTTTACCTCTCCCGTGGCCAAATCAATCATCAAATTACAGCCTAATTAGTCCCAATAACTCACGGTTCCTTTGATCCTTTTGCTTCTTTTGACAGGAGAAGTTCAGCGCTCTGGAACAGCCCGCTCTGCCGCTTCGCTGAAGTGGCCGCTCTCCGGAGCCGCAGTGCCCTGACTCTCGACCCGCTCTGCCTTCTCCGACCCCTAACGGGGTCTTTAAAGGAGGGGGGAGGTCGCAGGGGGCACCCGCCGGTTCCCCAAGCCTTCTGGCAGCCCCGCCAGAAGTTTTAAAGGGGGTCCGTTGCGCGGAACGGAACCCCCAAGCCGTTCTTCAGCCGCTCCCCCCGCAGCGCGCAGGGAACGCAGCCGGCTGATCAGGCGCCAAACCCGGAAGCCTAATGCTAGCACAATTCTTGATTCTAACTCTGAACTTGACACCCCTTGTTGTAAACATGACCTACAAGCTTCTGGTTCTGGGCATCTCCAGTTCTTCACTTTAATATCTCCTCTTATGTTTCATTAACCTTGTGCTCCTCAGCTGTAATTCTTTAAGCCTACATATCAGAAGGTGCTTTGTTATCATTGCTCCTGGTGGCATCCTTGAATTTGCCATGACTGACCGAAGCAATGTCTTGGGGCTTATAAAAATAGTCTCCCTTCAGTGTCCATGTTAGCCATTCCAAATTTACGACTAAATATACAGTCTACTTATCATTCACATATGACTACATTACCTTTCCAAAGTTTTGCTTGCGTCTACATAAATATTGGTAAACAAGATGTAGCTAAAATTCGGAACCAAAATACATCACTGTTTATTTCCAGAGTTTCTAAAGGGCTGGTGCAGCCTATTATTTCTGCAGGTTCTCATCTCAAACCACATAAAATTATTTCTGAAGGATTGGACAATTAATCAACCTGGCAGTATAGGAATGCAGTAAGCTATTCAAATAAATCCTCTCCTTCTTTCTTCTTATCACTATTGGAGAAGAACCAATTAACATTCCTAAATATTTCATATTTTATAATTAAATAGCAACGCATCTAATTCTTCCTGCTTCGTCACATAGAAAGTCTCTAGCTTCTTTATGCATACACACACATTCCCAAGCACCTGCTATAGCATTTTAAATTGCCTGATCAGTTATCAATGTGCATTTATTTATTCACAACATGAGGTCATCTATTTTGTTAGAAATAGAAATAGATAGATATGCAGTAAAAATTGAAATATCACTACATTTTATCATGATATACACTTGTCTTTGCAATGCTAGACTCCAAGGCCCAGTTTTCTCAATACTTTTGCGTGGCCAGGTGGAGTCCTCCCGAGCCCCGGGCAGCCCCTGAGGGAAATAACGACACGTGACAATGTTCTATGGGATTAAATTGGCCACAACTTTATTAATATTCAGATGTAGGGAGACCTTGGCTCAGGCATTGGGCGTTTATCCTTCCCAGCCCCCCAGCCGGGGTTCTGGGTAATTTTCAGGGTTATCCAGCATGTGTGGGGAGTGGGCTAGCTCTGGAGAACATATGTTCAAGCAGATAGCCTGCCCCCCCTGTTCACCGCTGCTGGAGGGGGAGGGCAATGACGACCTCTGGGTGTATGGTCAATGCCTCCCCCTAAAACCCCTTTAACGGGAACCCTGGTATCGCCGCCGCAATGGGGGCGGGGGTCACCGCCCCACGCCCCCCCCATTTTAGGTAGATGACTAAAGGATTCCGCCCAAGGCCTGCAACCGCCAAAGTTGTGACGAATTGCTACAGGAAAGGAGAAACCTGCCAATGCAGGGAAAGTCCTTTCCGGCCCTCCAACAGCGACCTTGTCATAGCAGCGCCTGCGTGCCTGTGTGGCTGTGGAAAATAAAAGGTTAATCTGCATAATAAGCGTTAATTGAGGGAGTGGAGGGTGGGGAAGCTCTGAATCCAACGGTCGCTTCCCAGGTATGACTGAACTGCTATTGTGTGTACTGTATGTTCCCTCCTTCTATCTGGCCAATCCCCCCAGCAACACCTCCCCAGCCGGGATTGGGAGGCTGCTGGAGTAGGTGGAGACCACAGGTATCCAGCCTGGGAAGGTGGGCCATACCCAACTGCCAGGAGCTGCAACGTGATCCCAGGGGGCTACTCGCGACCACGCAAAATGCGCACCCCATTTGATGTGGGGAACGGTCATTGTGGCGTGATAGCTTCTGCACAGATATTTCCTGTGATAAACTCCTATACTAGATGGATTACAGCCATTTTATGGATTCCCTGGATTGCTTGGGTTTGTCCTGAACCTGCAGCATGCTCTATAAGAGACACCAATGCAGTAATTATTATATCTGTGTTTTTGCATGTTACTGTCACAGAAACAGGGTGCAAATTGATGGCACAAAAGTAGTTTGTGGGCACAGCCATCACAACAGATTTAGGTACAAATTATGATGACCACTCTTAATTTAGTATGACTCAAAATTGTTTCCTCTGCAATGGATTTAACTGAATGAAATGCATGGGTCGGTAAGCTCCCATCGGCAGTGACCATTATTTATTTAAAATATTTTCAGCCCACCCTTCTTTGTTGCAAAATAATCCCAAGACGGGGTGCTATAAAACAAGTTAAAAATATTAACCATCAGCAGAATGATATAAAATGAGAACGGATACACACATAACATAAAACAACAGAATTATGACTTGCACGTTTCCGTGCGCTGCTCTGGTTCGCCAGAAGTGGCTTAGTCATGCTGGCCACATGACCCGTAAGCTGTACGCCGGCTCCCTCGGCCAGTAAAGCAAGATGAGCGCCACAACCCCAGAACCATCCATGACTGGACCTAATGCTCAGGGGTCCCTTTACCTTTACTATCTAGTATTGAAAGCAATTTTGCACATTTTAGAGACATATATTTCCTTTCTATGAAGATACTTTCACAAACATGTACACAGAAGCAAGCTGATCACAATACCATAGTTCATTACACAATGGATGGGGACCCCCCCCCCCCGTTTCCTAAGATTAGCAAAGCCCCCTTCTAACATTGATCATGTGAAGAGGGTTGGCATGGATATAGGGGAGCAGGACCATGAGGGCACCATCCCTATTTTGATGCAATGTTTTGCAGAAGCACTGATGAATCACACATCTCATTCATTCCTATTATACTTCATGGAATATGTTCGTCTCTATTAAAAAGAAGAAGAGGAATGAAAGAAGTGAAAATAGTGTCAGTAATCTGCTTCAACTTTAAAGTCTGCCCTCTGATGTCCTGGGCCATGCAAAAGATGTCTAATGCCAGCTTAGCTGTATACCTGAAAACTCCCTCTGGCTCAATTACAATTACTAAAGATGGCTCAGTCACTTCAGGAGTCTCTGTCCACCCTCTGACAGTGCAAGTCAGCCTCCAACAAGGAACTTACCACCTTTCTTCTAATATGGCAGGTGATGGAGCTCTATTGCTTCCCTCGGGAGACTTTTTCACAACCTAATAAATCTCACGCTCCTTCCTCATGTTCTCTTTTACCTTTAAATTCCAGAGGCAGAGCCTGGGAAGGATCATAAAATGAACCGCATCTCACTCCGTTCCCCACCCCTTCCCGCAATTCATATAAAAGGAGACTGGGAAGTTATTGGAACCATAAGCTGTAGCCAAGAGGCAAAAGCTTGTTCAGGAAGGAGACAAATTAGGGTGAAAACAACTATCAGCACTGAAGCAAATGCTAGTTAGATTTATAAAAGTTTGCTTATGCCCCAAGGGTAGTTGTACTTCCCACTGCAATGTCAAGATGTCATGTACTCTGGTTTCCTCCATTTTCTGTTGTTGTTATTATTTTTACTATGTTGTGGTTTGTTTTGCTCTTCAGATCTGCTCAAACCTCGGCATTTTTTAATTAGAGCTCCTGTGGCTCGAGATGTTTACATGTTTAACATCTCATGCTGCAGGGAAAGGAAGAGGAGGAGATACTGGCAATGTTCTCAGCCTTTCCATAAGGTGGCCCTCCAGATATTGGTGAACTCTCATAATTATTCATGTTAAGGTGGAACACACACACACACACACACACACACACACACACACACACATCCTGTTTGGCCAGGCAGATAGGGATGGTTGAAAGACCTCACCTGGAATACTGTGTCCAGTTCTGGGCACCACAGTTCAAGAAGGATACTGACAAGCTGGAACGTGTCCAGAGGAGGGCAACCAAAATGGTCAAAGGCCTGGAAACGATGCCTTATGAGGAACGGCTTAGGGAGCTGGGTATGTTTAGCCTGGAGAAGAGGAGGTTAAGGGGTGATATGATAGCCATGTTCAAATATATAAAAGGATGTCATATAGAGGAGGGAGAAAGGTTGTTTTCTGCTGCTCCAGAGAAGCGGACACGGAGCAATGGATTCAAACTACAAGAAAGAAGATTCCACCTAAACATTAGAAAGAACTTCCTGACAGTAAGAGCTGTTCGACAGTGGAATTTGTTGCCAAGGAGTGTGGTGGAGTCTCCTTCTTTGGAGGTCTTTAAGCAGAGGCTTGACAGCCACCTGTCAGGAATGCTTTGATGGTGTTTCCTGCTTGGCAGGGGGTTGGACTGGATGGCCCTTGTGGTCTCTTCCAACTCTATGATTCTATGAAAGATACTGCTCCTGGGAACCTTTAAATTATGAGCTGTGAGGGTGTGTGGTTGTTTTTAAGCATTTTCTGCTGTTCTTAATTATTTTTGAATGCTCTAAATATTATATTATATTATCTTATTTGTGTCTTACACCTGGAGGGCTGGAGGGTAACTGATTTATGGGCGCAGGAACTGCTTGTCCTTCATCTTGCCAGGGTTTAAGCTCAGTTTATTGCCCCTCATCCAGTCTACCCCTGAACTTTACGCCCATAATTCAGATATTAAGAAGACATACGACTGTTTCATCAGCATATTGAGGACGTATTGAGCTCCAAATCTCCTAATGACAGTTCTCAGCTGCTTCATATAGATGCTGAACAGCACTGGGGACAAAATAGTGGCATGCAGCATCCCATAACACAAATGCCAAGGGATCGAATATCATTTCCCCAATGCTGCTTTCTGCACCTGAGCCTGAAGGTAGGACAGGGAACAAGATAAAACAGTGATCCCAACACTCACCCCACAAAGCCAGTCCAAGAGGACTATTCATACACAATGCAGCCCTGGAATCACATGTACAAGAAATAACCAGTCCATGTAATGCAGGCAAAATATATTGTTGTGTCATTTTGCTGCTGGGAATAGAGAACTGTATCATTGACCTCTGCTGGGATCTAGAGTTCCACATTTTTGGAGCTACCAGAGAGAATGTTTTCTTCTGGGCTGCCATCCCCATGAAATTTGTGCCAGGTCAAGTTCAGCTCAAAGTGGACATAATAAAGTACACAATTATCTTTCAAGGTTTTAATACAGGCACAAAAGGCAATATGTAACTCAAAAAACAGTGTTAATTGACATTGAATTAAGGTGCATACATATTTTTAACCCTTCTGAATGTATTACATAGACCTCAAATCCAACATCAAGTATAAAAGGTGAAATCTCCATTGTGTCTAGTTCATCCATGATTGCACCTTTTTATTCCTGGTTATGAATTCTTGGGGTTGTATAATACACTGAGAAGTTTTTGAAATCTAATGGGAGCACACTTCTGCCATTTCTTCCCAATTTAATGCCAAGATTCAGACATGATATGAGTTGTTTGTATGTCAATGACAGGTAAGAAAAGGGCACATAGGCATGATCAAAGCCCAAAGCCCTGGAGAGCTGGAGTCCAAATGTGCACACCTAGGTGCTAAATTCTCTGCATTATTTTGTACAGAGACCAAAAGCCCTGGGAATCCACAGCTCAAATAGTTACACACAATCCTTGGATTATACTGTAGAACTTTGATCTGTGAGCATGCTTAGATCTTAGAATAAACCATCCCCAGATTTAAAAGTGATTTAAAATATATAGCACAGATATTCCGCATTGCTAGGCAACATTTTTAAAATAAAAGTGTGGCTTTTGAATCTTTGTATTATTCATGTTGCATTGTTTAAACTACTTTCACACCTGCAAATAAATGAAAGAGGGGGGGAATTGGCTCCTGACTTTGGCACCTGAGACTTGAACAATAATTCCAAATAGCAACAGACTCCCAGTTATAAGTGCAAGAGTTGGCAATGTAGTAAATTCCTTGCCACAAGACAGATGGCTACCAGCAGGATCAGCACCTGGCTGCTTCATTAAGCATGCACCAACATATGGGGAAATGATAGCTAGGCCACCGTCAAAAATCTTGTGTCTTCACAGACACTTTAATCAGACGGAGAAGGGAAATAAAACAGTAGCGGTGCTTTCCCCATAGGAAGGATGAGATCAAGTGCCTTGATCTCATGCACAAAGGAAACGGTGAATGCAAATGGCAAAGATGGAGTCGCAAGGTATTTTGCTGCAATTAGACATCTCATACCTTGTTGCTCCTGCAGCTGTCACTGTGTAGAACCTGCGACCGCTTCTGAAGACGGATGGACATTGATAGGCACAACGTGTTGCGATATCCTTCTATTTTGTCACTGTATCAGGGAAGGGGAAGTTTAGTAGGAGAAACTGGGATAACGGGATCTGGAACATGGCATAAAAGGAGATTAGAAGACACCAGAAACAGTTCGTTCCAGATTTCTATATGATTTCCAGACTCTTGTGAAAACTGGGTTCCAGATAGTTGACTGGATTTCTCTAGTTACATTCTGTAATTGTTTTCTGGGTTCCTCAGCCCAATGTTCAGTTTCACCATCCTTCTGTTCCTCCACAGAGACTTTCTAAAACTAATTCTGGATTGGCACATGTGCAGTTGGCCACTTCTTTCATTTCCATCCATTTGTTCCAGTCTCTCCTCAACACTGTGCTAACCAACTTACTGATGTGCACAAGCGAGCACCGATGGAGCGCACTGTGCATGGGTAGGCAAGCATAAAATCAAATGAGAACACAAACAGATGAGAGCATGAAGACATCCAGATTTCTTTCCGTGCTGCACTTTAGCATCTATCAATCCTCATAAGCACTTGTTCTCATTGGCAAGGAAGAGGGAAAACAGAAGACTGCAAAAAGTAGATTGGCACAGCACAATTCTAACCATGTCTACGCAGAAGTCCTATGAATTCAATGGGGCTTACTCCCAGGTAATTGGGCCTCAGCGTGCAACGTAAATTGAGGTGTTTTGCTTTTTTTATTTGACCCACCTCCCTCCACTGCAAAGAAATACTGCTGCTTTTATCATTAGGTGGCCAATGTTTCTGATTATACTAAATTGTTCAGGGTCGTTAGCGATTGTGAAGAGCTCCAAAAGGACCTCTCCTAACTGAGTGAATGGGCAGTAAAATGGCAAATGAAATTAAATTTCAACAAGTGTAAAGTGATGCATGTTGGGGCAAAAAAACCCACTTAATTTCACCTATATGCTCATGAAGTCTGAACTGGCCATGAATGACCAATAATGAGACCTTAGGGTCGTAGTAGATAAATGAAGACCTTGACCCAGTGTGAGGCAGTGGTGAAAAAGGGAAAAAATGCCAGAGATCATTAGGAAAGGAACTGAAAATAAAAATGCCCAGATACACTAACTGATGTTGATATTTATTTATTTATCTGAGCCATGAACTTCATCAGATGATTCAGTTCTAGTGGATAACTATGATCTGACTGAGACATGAATCTGGAGGTGATGTGCATGAAATCTGTTCATTGTTAAAATTCACAAAGACTGAGTTCATTAAGAAATCTCAGCTGGAAATCTGATAGTACATTGGCCTTTGCAATGAAGACTATGGAACCAGGTAAGAATCTGAGGCTCACTGGACCAGGTAAACCCTACTGGCCCCAACATATCATAAATGTGCAAAGGCTTCGTTAACTGCATGCCCTTAAGCAAAATGTCAGAAATGTCTCCTGATGCAACTGTAGCCTTTGGGAACCTGATTACAGGTTTTAGGCAAAACAATTCAAGACAGAGTACAATAGTTTGAAAGTAATTTAGTCCCGTTTCTTTCATTCTGCACATCAACATTCTTCTCGCTGCTGTGCCATTCTTCTCGCTGCTGTGCCATTTTCCTTTCTGCCTGTGGTGGTCCCCTGTTCTTAAGCTCAGAGCTGCACAGAATGTTATTCCATTGCTGCATCTGGGATGAGCGTTTGCTCTGGGGTGGGAAAGGATGGAGGGGTGGGTATTGTTTTCCTGATTTATTTTACTGATTTACTTGGTTTTATTCTGTATTTTATTCTGTGAACCACCCTGACATCTTATGATGGCGGGCTTGTATATAAATCCAATAAACGACACACACACACACATTTTTTAATGGTGATAAAATAGCTTTTTAAATAATTCTGTACAGTGCCACTCCCCCACCTCACCCAATTTGCTTCAATATCAATGGATTTTAAAAGAAGAAGAATTCCTCCAGTGATTCCTACCTGGATTTATTATAGGCAGGAATGGGCAGTAGGGAGGCGTGATGCTATGCACCTGATTTCCCAGTAGGGTTGTCGCTGCCTCTTACTGGGAAAAGCAGGGGAGAGGCAGCAGGACATCAGCATTCTGCTGGCACACTGGTGGAACCAACCTAATGCTCCCACACAGCACTGGTCTTCCCATCATCTTGCCTCTCCCTCTCATGGCAAGCAGCAAGGATGTCATTGCCATGAAGTGAGGTATACAGTGGTGGTCCTCCACACTGTTCCCTCCATTTAGGTAATGAACGAGATGCTATTGCAATGCTCTGTAGCCAACAAAAGCATACCCACCTAAAGACACTGCTGAGAACAAGAGAGACTAAATAGGAGTGAGCAGTGCTATTTTTCTAGGAAAAGAGGTGCCGAAACTCACCAGGAACACCTCCCTTGTTCTCTTATAATGACAATCGTGCCCACTCGAGAGGTGTCAGAACTGAGTTCCAGTGAGTTCCGACTGGGGGGAAAAAGCCCTGATGCTTACCAGATCAGTTATACGGGTGTTCCTAGTCCTAGTTATACGGGTGTTCCTGGGAATTAAAGAGAAAGCAGAATGACATCGCAACACTGCATAACCATAGCAGATCCAGTCACAGGATGACATCCGTAAGGACAAGCAAACTCAGCTGACAGTGATGGAAATGATTCCTGAAGCAACAAACACTTTGAAAGCAATCATCAAAAAGCCCACTGAAGGGCGTGCAATATTTTTTTAATGCCCTATGACAGGTTAACAAAACAAGGTGGTACATGCTATTTGCATTCCGTGCAGAAGTGATTCTCTAAGTTAGCTTGACCGGGGCAAGATGGCGCCAAGGTAAGACGTGCTTATCAGAGCTCTGCATATTCCTTTTCAATTACATGATGGGGGGGTTGCTTTGCTGGCTTCTCTCGCCCCCCCCCCCACACACTTTTGTTCTTTTAAAAATTCCTCTTATCCAAGGTAAGGTTGTTTTATGTGTTCCGGCAACCCCAGGAATTTGCACCATAGAATTTTGTGACGCCAGCATCGCAAATTAGTTTTAATGAAGCCTAGCAGCCTTGCAGCCACCACCCTGATTTCCTGTCGGCTATATCTCCACATTTTAAAAACTTATTTTAAGGACTTTTAACCTTCAGAACCTTTAAATCTCTTAAAATCCTTTTTAATTCCTTTGACACACACACCCCGCCCCCTACATTTAAAAAAAATTGAGAGGGAAATTGATGTTGCTGAAGAGACTTCATTGAAAGAATGCCCCGTTTGGTTTTTGCTTTTCATCTTTTTAGCCTCTCTATTACCTTCTTGCCCACAAAGTAGCTGTAGATTAATCTGGACTGAATGAGACTGTGGATTTGGAACTCAACCAATTGATCCAAGAAGTACAGCTTGGCTGCTACATGTAGAATTCCAGAAATGAGAAGAGCAAAAAGACCCAGGTGTCCCGATATGGATTCACGGTTTTTAATTCTCAAGCAGAGTAACTTATTTTCTATTTCAGAATATTTCTACATCATTGGTTTACCCACACTGAGGAGGTCTGGACGGACATGGGGGGGGGGATGTAGATTTTACATACAGTTGAATCATACAACCCATCCTCCATGAATGGCGAAATAAATAGTAACCACCAAAAACAGAGTGTTTTGGTCACCAAATTCCAGTATTCACTTAACTGTTTATTGTAGGAGCTGCATCATAAACTTTATGCTAGTTACTCTTTATACAGAGATTCAATTATTTCAATTAATCTAATTGTATGATGGATACGCAATGTGAATTGGAGGTTCAGGGAGGGGAAATTAATGCTGTATTCATGTTAAATCTGAGAATTATTTATCTTCCGTTACAGGAAGATATCTAAGCGGGTGAGAACGTTTAACCTTACAAAACCCCTAATTTCTCATATTAGCATTCACTAAGCCATAGAGATTAGACACTCATGATAATGAATAGCAATCTTCATAATGTCTGTTATCAAGCATTGCTACTGGTTCGGAATTCTAAACAATTAACCCATAAGGATGGCCTGTAAACATATTCTGAGACCAGACCAAATATACAGTTTCAGCTCTGCAGTAGGAAAATAGAATCATAGAATCACAGAATTGTAGAGTTGGAAGGGACATCAAGGGTCATCTAGTCCAACCACCTGCAATGCAGGGATAGATATTTTGGGGGGGGGGAGGAATCATACACACATATACACATTTTTCAACACTGATTCCAATCATTGCAAAATTCACTTCTCCACCTCTCATTAGCCCTTCATGCTTGTATCCCCTATATCCCATCTGTTCCTTTCCTCAAGCTCTGTTCTCCTTCACCAAACCATGTTTTCATGTTTTCCAGTCCACTGCTTAATGTTCACCTTTCTTTAGTTGCCTTGTGCGACGAAACCCCTCCTCTCAATTACCGTACTACAGATTTCTCCAAAGGGTTACAGGGTAAAGGAAAAACACCCCCTTTCTTCCTATGGTTCGCCTCAAAAACAAACCCCTCTTACTTTAACGGTTTATTAGTAATGAGAGTCTGTATCCAGCATTCGTGGCCTGATAACCTTAATGCTCTGGGTTACTTAGATGAACCACCTCTTGCCTACAGTAAAGGGCCTCCCTCAGCTCGGATCCCCACTGTAACGATTTGCCTCACAACTCTGGCAAATTTGTGGCACTTCAGGTTTTCACCTTCTAACCCCTTTCTGTGTGACTCTAAGACACAAACTAGCACCCTCTTTCCTCTCAGGTAAGTTTTGCCCTTCTCCTGAGTACACACCTCTGTGAGATTTGATACCCTGCTGGACCAATAATGACGATCCCTCTTTGGCACAAAAGGAACTGGACTTTATTTTCTGGAGAACATATTTGATTTAAAGATTCATGCATTCACAATCTTAGTTACCATAATACAGGAACTCTTTCATTTTATAGTTTCGCAACAAACTAATCCTAACTTATATCACCACTATCCTGGCCCCACACCCTTCTTCTCCCTGTCACCACACACACCCTCCCTCTTCTCAACTGTCAAAATGGCTGTCCCCTCCTTTTAAACCGGGGATCGCCCCGCCCCTAAAGGATGAGCTGCCAGTCATGGTGAGGGTGGATTAACTCCTTCTGAACAGGGAGGAAAAAACTCTTTCACCTTAGGGCCAATCCATCACACCTTCCTTCTCTCATACTAATCCATTCTTATAATAGCTATCTCCATCTCTCTGCATCTTAGGATAACTCAGCAACGGTTCGTATCTCTCCGCAAACCCAAATCATCTACAAGTGACTGAATCCATTGCTATGGAAAAAGAGGTGGAACTTGGAAAATCCTTCGTAGGGTTTTTAGCAGACTTCCTGGTGCTCCCAAGATGTTGTTGGGCTACAACTCCCAGCACCCCTGATGATCTACCACACTGACTGCTTCTGATGGGAGTTGGAGTCCAACAACATCTGCAGGGCGCCATGTTGAGGAAAACAAATTTGAGTACAGAAAGTGGTCATTTTTGTCCTTATGCATCTGAATGTATTTAAACAGGCATGTCTATGTTTTAGCACTGTTCATCCATTCAAACAGTGCATGTGGACATAAAAAAAAATTGTGGATGGAGCTGAGTATGCCAGCTCTGACCCCAGCAATTATATTCCTGACCTTCTTGGATTGCAGAGGAAGTTCTGAAGGGAATTCTTCACACGTCCGTGGACCTTCCTGCCATGCAATTGGTTTTATCTCTTGTCTTTTTACCAGAAGAAGAATGCTGTGTACATATTTGCCGAGAGAAATTATGCCCGTGCAAGTGTTGACCTACCTACTTTGTGTCTCCTTTGCCATGGAACCAACCAGGCAATTATATTGCATAGCACACAGAATATTCCACATGGCAGCCATTAGCAGCAAACACTACTTATGGGAAGCAGGCATGCCATACTCTCTGGGAAGTTGCTCTGAATAAACAGGCAGCTGCATTTTAAATAAACTCGCTTTCTGTGTGATCCTTCAGTTCCCGATACATCTAGCAATGATGCCAGAGGCTCAGATAACAATAGCAAGGCAAAGTTTGCATTCCAAAGGATATATACAATAGCTCACATAAAAATAGCCCAACCAATTGTTCACAGTTTGGGAGAAGAGAGCATGAAGCACCTGCTTGGATTAGTCAAAGGAAGTGCAATTGATTTCTCCTACCACAACAGGCTCAATTCCGGAACGGAGCTACTGGCGGGGGGGGGGGCACAGAGTAAGTCTTTCACCAATTTAATTCCTAAACATAAACGCAGGGCCTTATCTTAAGATCCAGTTACAGGTAGATAGCCGTGTTGGTCTGTCGTAGCCAAAACAAAATAAAAAAATTCCTTCCAGTAGCACCTTAGAGACCAACTAAGTTTGTTCTTGGTATGAGCTTTCGTGTGCATGCACACTTCTTCAGATACACTGAAACAGAAGTCACCAGACCCTTATATATAGTGAGAGGGTGGGTAGGGGTATTACTCTGTTTCAGTGTATCTGAAGAAGTGTGCATGCACACGAAAGCTCATACCAAGAACAAACTTAGTTGGTCTCTAAGGTGCAACTGGAAGGAATTTTCTTATCTTAAGAGACAGAAAAGTCACACACACCTCAATTTGCATTTCAGTTCATTCTGAGAACAACTATAATATAACATAGCTGCAACCAGAATAATAATAATAACAATAATAATAAGAATAAGAATAATAATAATAATAATAAAGCTGTAATTCAATATGGACTTTAGGGGAATGTGAAACAATAGCAGTTGGTTCCAAGCATTTAGACAAGCCAATCACTTTATTCAGCAGTACTATATCAATAAAAATGCATGTAACTGACACACTTGGGATATTTACAACCTCAGTGTGATACACATCATTCCACACAGGTGCGGGGGGGGGGGGACTGGAATATTTGCACATCTCTTGAAATGAGAAGGATGAAGTCTGTATCAAAATAGTTAAAATATTTTCACATTTTAGTTAGGAAATTGATATCCATTTAAGGTTTTTTGTTTTTGCAAAAATCTGATCATGGGCCTTATTTATTTATTAATTTTAATAGGTGGCAGTACATTCCAACATGGACAAGTGGAATGTGATAAGGAGTGGAAAACAGCATTGTGTTGATGGATCACGCTAAGATCCATGAAGTCCAACATTCTGTTTCAGACCTTTTGAAAACCTTCAGAGCACAAACTAACTTTTGCAACAGAGAAGTCATCAAAAATTGCCCTTCCCAATATCTAACACTACTTGAGGGATCCCATCTACCACTTGATTTTGCACAAAAAAAGAGGTGAAGACAAAGCTCAGATACATTGCCTCTCGATTCATATGGCATTTGGGAGACCCGTTTTCAAATTCTTACTCATCCATGATGAAGGAAGGGGATGTCACGAAGGGATGTCGCTCCTTGGCAGAGCGCATGTTCTAGGGCGAAAGGTTCTAGGTTCAATCCCCACTATCTCCAGGTAGGACAGGGAAAGAGCCCAGCCTGAAACCTTGAAGAGTTTATGCCAGTCGGTGTAGTTGATACTGTGAGAGATAAATCATCTGACTCAGTATAAGGAAGCTTCGTTGCTTGAAGTTGAGAGACTGGTTTTTGCACAGCAGTCCAGTGAGCCCACTACAGAAGCTGGATTTCAACCCTTCCCTCTCATTCATCATACACCAAGCAAGACAAAGTCTTCGAAGTTAGGAAACTTTATATGTCCTGCCCATAATGATATGGCCCACATATCATTAAATTTCTAGCGTAGTGGATAAGGTCTCAATAGACTTACAACTGCATACCTCAATTGACTTCATGGAGAGCTACATCCACCTAATGAGTTTCTAAAAACCTGAGTGATAAAGAATATAATGCATAACTTGCAGGTTTGGGGGAAATTGATCAAAAGAGCAAATGTTTTTTATGAAATACTGACAAAAGTCTCCATATTTCAAAGCTATGGTAAGATTAATATTAAAAGACAACTGGTAATTTGTCTTGACAAATTGACAAACCAGAGGCTTAGCATCTGATTTTCCTAGGCATTGACCTAACAGTTTCAGCCTCAAAGAGCACTTTCCTTTGTCAAGATGTTCACCTACTACAAAATGATGTTATTATGAAAAAGCAGACAGCGGCTATATTTCAGTCCATTTTTATCTCCTTCTGGCTGTTAAAACTTGGGAAACCAAATGGCATTAGCCATAACACACTGCTCAGAACCTTCCTTATTAACCAATTTGGGAGATGTGTAGAAAGCCCATGTAACAGGGCTCATTAACTGGAATATGTGGCCATAAATGTCCCCTAACACCCTAGCATAAAAGACTCCTTCCCAGCAGCATGAGAGCTTGCACCTATTTATGGAAAACCCATTGTGAACATTTGCTTTGTGAAGTCTTCAGAGGGCTCTGGGATCTTCAGAGTGGGGGGAACAAGTTTAATTATGACTTCTGTGACTTTACATGTTGGTTACGGTATTGGTAAGAAGAACGTGGAGAACCAATATTCCTTAATAGGTAGATATGGATTTTTTTAAAAGAGGGAGGAAGAGGGAGAGAGATTGAAATTAAAACGGTGTAAAGATCCAGATACCTGTTAACAACCCATTTATGCAATTGTCTATTTTTTTATGAATGCACTTTTCTTGCATAGTTAGATACTGCTGGAATGTGCTGAAATGAAGATCATTAAAAAGCCACTATTAGGGATGAACTGACTTTTACTAAGTTTTGATTGATTTCTTTGTCATAGAAATTTTCCCTCTAGAGAAGGTACCAGTTTTTGTTGAAAATGAAGGGAGTCGATGTGAATTTCTCTCTCTTTCTTCCAGGCAGTTGTGGAATAGGAAGTACAGACTATTAGGACTGTGGTATGAAGAACCTTGATGAGTGAAAAGCACTTACCAGCAACTTTGCAGACACCACTATAAAATGCTTGAAATTGTGGGGTGTATGTTTGAAAAATGCTCACTACAGAGCTATGGACATGTTATGCTGTACACAGATAAAATGAATCTGTACACAGGAAAACATTATTTGGGTTAATGGTTGTATATGTGCTGGATGTAAAAGCCAGGACATAGACATTATTTGGGTTAATGGTTGTATATGTGCTGGATGTAAAAGCCAGGACATAGACTGAACTCCTCAAAAATGTGGAATAAAGCAAAGTGACCTCCTTGTTACATATCACCGTCCCTGGCAGTGGCGTGTGGTGAATCTTTTTACAGGGGAACAGTTAGGGCCAGAGGCACCAGCTTGCGAGGGCGATTGGGCAGGACAACATTGCATGTGTGACGTTGCGACGACCTGATGTCATATGTACCAGCATCGCACCTCCCTCCTTAAGCCAGACAGAAACTTCCCAGGCTTTGGGAAGGAGGCACCAGGTCTCTGACAGGATGCTGGAGCCATGCTGCCTCCTTCCCAAAGCCAGGCAGGCTTTGGAAAGATGGCAGGATGGCTTTTGGACACTTTAGGGGAGTAGACTAGTTCCCCTAGTCCACTAACTGTGAGCCGTTGGTCCCTGGAGTGCATGGGCTGACTTATACCACGTCTGTGTAGAGCAGTCCTGACTTGCACCTTTGATCGCCTTTTAGAAGACTTTGACGTTGTGATCCTACGGACTGTTTTGGACATAGCAATGAAGACGTCTTCTCTTCTACATTTTGTGGGTGTTGCAAGATCTTCTTGTCTGAAGGGGTTCATATCAAGGGAGTTTGCTACTTGGGACATGATAATCTCATGACTCTCTCAAGGCAAATCTTAAAAAATGTAGTATAAACACCGACAACTGGGAAACACTGGCCTGCGAGCACTCCAATTGGAGAACAGCCTTTACCAAAGGTGTCAGGGGTTTCGAAGACACTCGAACTCAGGACGAAAGGGAGAAATGCACTAAGAGGAAGGCACACTTGGCAAACCCTCACCGTGATCAACTCCAACCCGGAAACCTGTGACCCCACTGTGGAAGGACATGTGGATCCAGAATTGGCCTCCACAGTCACTTGCGGACTCACTGTTAAAACCATGTTTATGGAAGACAATATTACTCAGCTACGAGTGATCGTCAAAGAAGATAAAATGCATGAGTGCCTTGAAGTTCACCAAGGGCTGTATGGGCTTTCATTGATGAGTCTCTCCCTCCTACCCCATGATGTTGAACAGCTAACTTATCCGATCAAGTTGTAAGGGTAAAAGGAGATGAGACTGCAATCCATCCTGAACTCATAGGGCAGAGTCAGAAAGAACTGTGAAAATAATTGAACACTCCAAACATTGTGTCAATGCAAAGGTCTTGTTATTTATTGTTAAAACATATCATTCTATCATATTTAAGCAGTTTTGATTGAGAGGTGCCCTGTGTAGATATGAGAAGCCTCAACATAGGTGCCCAAAACAAACAAAAATGGTCTCAGAAATGCCCATATGAAAAATAAGTAGTCATTTATTTTCATAGTGACAAACACTATGGCAGCAATTGTTACTGCAGATAAAATAAACCCTACTAGATTATACTGGCAATTCCAGCTAACCCAAATTCATGTCGAAGGCCAAGGAAATGAACACCCCTTAAGCTATTATGCTTACTCGACCATATTGTTATAATCAACTTTTTTCTCCAGATATAGCTGAATAAGCCAAGATTTATTAGACACCTTCAGCAAGAAGCTTGGGGGAAGAAATCTTTAAATAACATTTACAAGTGTAAATGTCAAGACCAGAACAAATACATGCTGTAACCACTATCTCTATCTAAGGTAATTTCAGAATAACTCCTACACAGCGTTTTGATGTAAATGATGCCCTTGAGGGCTGTCAAAAATATTGATGACATTTCCCTATACATTGTGAAGTGTGTGCATAGCCCTCAAAGCACTCACTATCCTTATGGAGTTAGTGACCATTATGCTGTACTCCACCGTACAGTAAATAACCTTTCAGGTGAAAAATAACAGCTGTGCCAAGATAGATTGAATTGGTCACCATTGCAGCTCTGAGAATGCATAGCAGACTATAGGCGCTTGAGCAAAATAGATTTGCTAGTCTGGGAGCTAACGGTAAATCAATAGCAGCATGTGTTATGAAAATTTTGTGTATGTATTTTACATACATGCAGGGGGTTCAGTTCGTTTTTTAAAAAACAAAAACAAAAAGTTAACCTCTAGAAGTTTGGTAATTCTCCCAGATACCCACTACAGAGGTCATGTTGACTCTAATCTTTTAAGAGATAAACCCAGATAAAGACAAGAGTGATGCAATATGGTTTGTTTTCCCCACATGAATGATAATAATAATAATAATAATAATAATAATAATAATAATAATAATTTATTTGTACCCCGCCCATCTGGCTGGGTCTCCCCAGCCACTCTGGTAGTTGTTGATCCCTTTAACCTCTGATGGGAGGGCGTTCCACAGGGCAGGCACCACTACCGAGAAGGCCCTACCGAGACATAGTAAGCTTGAAAGTATCGAAGGGTGGGAATATCATGGCAACTTATACTGCATGTTTAGAACTATTTGTGGTCCTGCAGCCTGCCCCTTAAGCTCCTGCTCGTGATCAGGACAGGAGTGTGATTTCAATTCAGATCTTCTGAAGTTCAAGGTATCAGGGACCATCAGTGGGAACTGTTGCTTGATGCCTGCAAACAAGGAAAGACCTGCCTCCATCATTGGCTGAGTGAGATACAGCTGCTCGGTTGCACTCCCTTGTTTGACTAGGAGCTGTTGCCTAGGATGCAGAGGTTGAGGGACAAGATCAGGAAAGACCAATGCTTGATTTCAATTTGTATCTAAGGCTGTGACTATGGGAGAAGCAAGACCTCTTGGGGTGTTAATGCTGTGTGGCCCTCCATCATAGGCTCAGGTTGCATATATGTGTGAATAAACCATATATCATAAAGATACCACAGTCTCCACTGTCCCTCATTCCAAGGAAACTGAACCCTGGGTATATGCTTTGAACCCCTGGAATTTCACACTGCTTGGAAGAAGAAGAAGTTTGGATTTAATACCCCGCTTTATCACTACCCGAAGGAGTCTCAAAGCGGCTAACATTCTCCTTTCCCTTCCTCCCCCACAACAAACACTCTGTGAGGTGAGTGGGGCTGAGAGACTTCAGAGTGGCATGCAATAATATTATGGGAAGCTGTAAGATAATGATGATGATTATGATGATGATGATGATGATGATTATACCCCACCCATCTGGCTGGGTTTCCCCAGCCACTCTGGGTGGCTTACAACATTTATTAGAATGTTGTTTTTATTAGAATGTTGTTACTCTGCTGTTGGCTTGTTTTCCAACTGTCAGGAGAACATCTTCTATTTTAAAATGTTGAATCTACTAAATCTGACCTTGCTCTCTCCTATTGTACACTGTTCACCAGGACAAACAAACACACAAACATCTGTGCATAGCAAGTGTAACATACATTCTTCAGCAGCTTCCATTGTAATCTATTTGAATTTACACCCTGGGTGGCCAAAACAGAAAATCCATCTGTTCGAGAATTGCTTCCTCCAAAATAAATTGATAAGTAAGCCAACTAGCAAACTAAGTTAAAACCTCTGCCTGAAATGAACAAACAAATGCTCCCCCCCAAAAAAATTCAGGTCTGTGGTGTGCCATTTGTTTGGATTTATGTGAACGCTGGGAAGCACTTTGAACTGGTGATTAAATCATTATAAATATCACAGCATGCTTCCCACTGTCCCAAGAGGTAGAGCTGCAGAGTTTAATTTCCTGTGGATGAGAGAGCACTGAAACACCAATGCCATTGTAATAGAAGAAGAGTTTGGATTTGATATCCCGCTTTATCACTACCCGAAGGAGTCTCAAAGCGGCTAACATTCTCCTTTCCCTTCCTCCCCCACAGCAAACACTCTGTGAGGTGAGTGGGGCTGAGAGACTTCAAAGAAGTCTGACTAGCCCAAAGTCACCCAGCAGCTGCATGTGGAGGAGCGGGGACGCGAACCCGGTTCACCAGATTACGATTCTACCGCTCTTAACCACTACACCACACTGGCTCTCTAATATCTGTATTATTTACAAGCATGAAAAGCAGGTTAAAGTGGTACCTAGTGGACTCCTCTAGCAGGCACCAAGTCATTGATATTGCATCATTCCCCAGCAGCATTGACCCTTGCAGCTTCCATGCTGCTTCTAAGCATGATCAGCGAGATCTGCAGGACCATCAAGAGGCAGGTAAAGTGTGTACAGATGTACCCAGCCTGCAGCCATTTGGTAGGAGAACCTTCAGAATTCTCCACTGGTGGAGCTCTCACATGGGGAGTGTAATGCAGAGCCAGGTTATTGGGTACCAGTATAACAAGTTCTAGGGCACCATATTTTACTGTTGAGCAGAGGAGCAAGGAGGCAGTGGGGTCTCTCTGCACGCAGACAATAATTTACTGAACCAGCCTGAAATCTGAAATGAGACAGCCCAGCAACAGTTCCACTGATTTTTCTGATCTTGTTTCTGCAACGAAATACCCAATAAAACATTACACTTCTGAATAAGCGTATTCCTGCACTAGCACAGCCTTTTGTCACTTAAGTTTATTTTAAATACTTTCTCTGATGTTTCCCATTCCTACTATGTATATTTTTCTATTTGAATGCTGTTATTATTGGGTTTTCCATTGTTCTCACTAAATACTGTAAATTGCCATTGGATCTTATTGGTGAAGTGTGGTTGTTGTTGTTTTTAATCAAATAAATAAGCAGAACATAAAACTAAAGGCCATGCCACATAACATGATAACATTAGGCTTGGTACCTGAGAATTCTTTTCCATTTTAAATTATGCCTATCTAAAAAGTCACTCAGAAAACGGGGATCAGACTTGCAGTGTGCAAGGCAAGGCAGTGCTATGTTTGGGAGGAAATGAGATTGGCCATTTATTGGAATGGTCTGTGCACTGGGCACGACTATCATTCCTAGAGCTGCCCCCATTCATGGCAGCTCTATTAAGACGAAAAATGTCTGAGATATCTTTGGTCCATGCGACATAGCCAAGGAGCAGAGGTGCAAGAAAAATACTTTAATAAAAATGGCACCATTACCGAGTTTTCAATTTTAGCTTCAGTTATCCACTGGTGGCTTTTACTAGACACAAGTGTGTTTTCTTCTGTAATAGGAAATGGCAGGGAAGTGGAATATTTGCTGTGCATTGCGGCATTGATATACTTCCAAATATTGTTAACACATAGTCTGCTGAGAGAGAGACACAGAGGACAATTGTGGTTGGGGAAGGGAAGAGAGATGTACTGTTAAATGATTAAGAGTGACACTATCTTATTGATGTTTGGTCAGAAGTAAGTTATTGGAGGAAACTGATTTTCCAGATCCATTTCAGTTGGGGCTTAGGCCTGGTTTTTGCACAGAAATTTGCCTTGTATGATTACCTCTATAAAGAGAGAGGGAGCAGAAATATGTCCCTTTTAATTCTCCTCCATTTCTTAGTGCAGTGTTTTCCAACCTAATCTAGGCAACGGCACACTTGAATCAATGAAAAAATCTCGCGGCACACCGCTCCTCCCCCACCCGGCTGCGCCGGGTCTCCTGACCCAGAGTTACCTCTGGGATCAGCTGTAGCGCGGTGCGCGCGAGGCTTCCGGTCGGGATTCTCGCGCGAGGCTGCTGCTGTTGCTGCTGCTACTGCAGCAGCCAAGGGAGCAGCGCCGCCGCCACGGTCCTGTGCAGCCCTGGGCTGCAGGTCCCTTTTTCCGCGGCACATCAGCCGGTGTCTCGCGGCACACTAGTGTGCCGCGGCACACCGGTTGGGAAACGCTGTCTTAGTGGCTTTCAATACCATTCACTACGGTATCCTTCTGGAGCAACTGTCTGAGTTGGGATGGAACTGTTTTGCATTGGTTCTGGTCCTACTTGGATGGTCATTTCCAGAAGGTGATGTTTTGGGAGTGCTCTTTGGCCCTGTCAAGCCTTCAATGTGGGGCTTCTTAAAGTTCAGTGTTATCCCTATATTGTTTAACATCTACATGAAACTGCTGAGTGGGGTCATCTGGAGTTTTGGGGTATGTTGTTAGCGATATGTTGATGACACACAGCTCTTCTCCTTTACAAATGTGGCAGTGGAAGTGCTGGACCAGTGTCTTGCCTCAGTAATGGACTGGAAGAGAGCCAACAAACTGAAGCTCAGTCAGATAACATTGAGTCACTGTTAGCGGGTTGTTCTCTAGACCAGATGGATGGGAGGTTGCCTGCTCTTGATGGGGCTAGGTAAAGGTAAAGGGACCCCTGACCATTAGGTCCAGTCGTGTCCGACTCTGGGGTTGCGGCACTCATCTCACTTTATTGGCCAAGATCCGGCGTACAGCTTCCAGGTCATGTGGCCAGCATGACTAAGCCACTTCTTGATGGGGCTACACTCCCTCTAAGGGAGCAGGTACATTGCTTGGGGGCACTCTTGGATCATCTGCTGTCAGTTGAGGCTCAGGTGGCCTTGGTGGTGTGGAGTGCCTTCTCTAAGCTTTGGCCAAGCTGCGCTGCCATCCGGACAGGGAAAGCCTAACTTCCATTGTCTATGCTCTGGCAACTTCTAGGTTAGATTACTGCAACATGCTATATGTGGAATTGCTTCTGAAGATGGTTCAGGATCTTCAGCTGGTGCAGAATTTGGCAGCCAGGTTGCTCACTCAGGAAAGACTTTTTGAATATATAACACTGATCCTGGCCTGACTGCACAGGCTGCCAATCAGTTTCTGGGCCCAATTCAAAGTGCTGGTTTTGACCTATAAAGCCTTAAATGGCTCAGGACTGCAATACTTCCAGGACCGTCTCTCACCCTTTTAATCATTCTGGACCCTGTGACCACCATCTGAGGCCCTTCTTTGTATGCCCTCTCCACAAGAGGTCTGGAAGCTGGCAACATGAGAACAGACCTTTTCTGCGGTGGCTTCCAGTTGGTGGAATGCTCTCCCCAGGGAGGCTCACCTGGCACCATCTTTATATATCTTTAGGCACCAGGCAAAAATGTTTCTCTATAACTAGGCATTTGGCAGATTTTTTAAGTGGCCTTTTAAAGGTGTTTGTGGGAGAAGTTTGGAGTTCTTTTGTGATGTACCGGTATTTTGTGTTCTCATTTTGTACTTTTATGTTGTGAAATGCCCTGTGATATTCAGATGAAGGGTGGTGTACAAATTTATACAACAACAGCAACAGCAACAGGAAGTATGTATAGGACTGCAGCCTTAGGGAGTAATTCTGCGCTCACTAACTTGAGAATAACACCCATTGAACACAGTGGGAATTACTTAACTAACATACTTAAGACTAGGGCCAAGCCTCTGCTATATGTGAATGTGACAAGGAGTCAGTGGAATCTCTCCAGCATATTATGTTTGCTTGCCCCTTGTTCAGTGTGCCACGGGTGAATCTGCTGGGATCGATAATACAGAAATTAGAGGGTACCCCAACAGAATTCCACCTTGCCCAAATCTTGCAAGATAAGGATACTCATATAACCCTGCAAGTGGCAAGGTACCTGGTCACTGTTCTTTCCCACAAGCAACGCCAATGATCACTACAAACTAGTTAAAGTTTAGTATGTTATCCCATTTTATTGTAAATACACATCTACTCTTATCTAGTTTTATTCTTTTAATACCATTGTGGATGACTGTGGTGTACGTTATGTTATAGCGGTGGATGTACCCACCTTGTACAAGTTGTTATCTATGTGTTTTATTCGTATGGGCCTATGGCTGTAAATAAATATCTACTTAAGACTGGGCTCCATATCATCTTTCATTTCTAGGGTCAGCATTTGACTTTTATCCTACTTGACAGCTAGTCTGTGATAGCATTAATTATTTTAATTCATTTTTTCGATGTAAAATAATTCAACCAATCCTTCAGTGGGCTGCACAGAATACAGAAGGGGCAGAAGTGACATCAATGAACTCATGTCAAATTAGTTTGCAAAGTGTGTATGAGTATGAGAGAGACAGATCACATGATTCCTACAGTGCCCAAATTCACATATGCCAATACTGAAGTGGCCTAAAATTAGGATTGCCGAAGAGCTGCAATTTCCTGTTTCCAAAGTGACAACTGCATATTTGACGTTGATAATTGGTCTCAGCAAGCAATAGGTTTACAAACAAATTTCATGGAATTCACCCTCCCCTAGTTTAAAAAAAAGAAGAAAAAAAAAGGAGGAGGAGAGTTCTATACCATTTCGTCAATTGTGCCGCAGCAATTCAGAGCACCATTAGGTGTGGGCTTTTAGCATATCCAATTGCCTAGTCTGTTCTTTTGAATGGGGAACAATGAGAGATAGTCTGGCATGATGCACAATAGCCTGCTCTGGGCATTGAATGGGCAGTTGTGTATAATATACACAATAGAATGCAATCACAATTCAGGAACTGCAAGACTCCTGTCAGTGTGGTGAAGACTTCACATCCCTTTTTGTGGATCAGTACAACCCTCCAGCCCCAATACAATGCTAGCATTCAGGATGTTGAAAATACGAAAGGTTTAATACACCTGTACTTAAAAAGCAAATTGAAGGATTATTATTATTTGACTGCAGCTAGGATGACCAAATGTAAAGGAGGACAGGATTCCTGTATCTTGACTAAATGTATAGAGAAGATAATTTCGAAAGATTTTTCACCATTATGTGACAAGCTACGGGTACATTTGCCAAAAAAAAAAAAATCAATCTGTTTCTACACAACTCTTCAAGGCCTTTCTCTCCAATTTGTTGGTGCAAAGATGGCTCCTGCTAGCTACCACATTCTTTGCCATAAAAATAATTTAGCTTAAATGAAGACAGGGTCAGAACAGATGCAGATAATTACACTACAAAAGGGACCATTATTTGGCTCAAGTGTTATTCTATTGAGCCCTATTGAAATCGAGCCCTGTTTGATATGGTCTAACTTGCTAAAATTCACCATGAATTTGAAATTGATGAAGTAAAGGAGCCCAACTAAAGGAGCCCAAAGTTGCAGAACAGAGCAAGCTCTGGGAGGAAGACCTTTCATCGCCTACAGACAGCCACCCAACCTTAAACAACTCCTCACCCACAATAATACTACAACCAGACTTAACACGGACACTGGCACCAGAGCCTGCAATAAACCCAGATGCCAACTTTGCTGCCACATACACCCGGACAACACCATTACTGGCCCCAACAACATCAAACATACCATCTCAGGACTATTTAATTGCTCATCGTCTAACATTGTGTATGCCATCAAATGCCAACAGTGCCCTTCAGCTCTCTATATTGGACAAGCAGGCCAAACCCTACGCCAAAGGAGAAATGGACATAAATCTGACATCAGGAATCACAAGACAGAGAAACCAGTAGGAGAACACTTCAGTCTCCCAGTACACTCTATCCAAGATCTCAAAGTAGCTGTCTTATTGCAAAGGAATTTCAGAAATAGACTGGAAAGAGAAGTTGCTGAATTGCAACTCATTACCAAGCTTAAAACCATGGAGAGACCTGGTCTGAACAAAGACATTGGATTCTTATCTCATTATACATGACAAAGCTATTTTTAACCTTCTCACCCCTTGCTTTTTCCTGTAAGACTAATTGCAGTTGTTAACAGTCGTCAACAGGTTTACCACAGCTATCAGCCTATCACCCATTCCCATCACCCTTCTGCGTAATACCCCTCCCACCCTCTCACTATATATAAGGGTCTGGTGACTTCTGTTTCAGTGTATCTGAAGAAGTGTGCATGCACACGAAAGCTCATACCAAGAACAAACTTAGTTGGTTTCTAAGATGCTACTGGAAGGAATTTTTTTATTTTGTTTTGACTATGACACACCAACACGGCTACCTACCTGTAACTAGAGCAGAGCAAGTGCACCAGTGTTTTTGGCATATAAAGGCTTGGAAGTATTCCCACAGAGGGGATTGTTGTGGCTCCAACTGTTCCTTTTGTTTTCAGAAATGTCTCAACAAACGAAACTGCTGTGTAAAAATGTTACATGGAAAGAACACGAAAGAGACATTGCATATACCTTTATAAATCAAGAAAATCCTTAATAATAACAAATATTTAAAAAAAAGAAAGAAAGGTGAATTCAAAAGAAATGATAGTTCTTTCTTGAGATGAAGATTTGCGCCAGCCAACGTACTGTTATGCAGGAAAATATCTGCTCTAAAGGCCATGCCACACAGCTTCATTCCCACACAAATATAATTCCTTCTAGTGCAGAACTATTTTCCTGTATTCTGAGAGCTTTGTAGCTAAACTGGAACACCAAGCAGCAATGAAGGGAGGTGCTTGGAAACACATAGTTTTAAGGTTTCCAGACATAAGGAATAAAAATAACCCTGAAGAGGAGTGCTGTATCTGCTTGTAGCTGCATCAAGAAAAGGGAAATGAGCAGAGAACGTTGAATGCATGAGGCATTTAACGAAGTCTCTTCATGCCACTGAATTGAAATGACTGGAGATGAGTACAGAAGGGATGGTGGAAGGAGAACAAGAGGGGAAGAGCAGAGGCAAATGAACAGACAATAAAGGATAGGAAGGAAGTGAGAGCAGAAGCAACTAAGTAGAAGAAGCAGGAGCAATGATGGGAGTGAAGCGATGGCGTACAAGCAAAGCCCGGAGGGGGTAGAGCAGAGAAAGGTAGGAGGAGGTGGGGGAGGGATTGTGGCCCTCGAAACTGGAATAAGCAAAGAGGTGAATGAGCAAACAAAAGAGGGGGACTAAATGGAGGCAGAGCGAGGGAAATGGCAAGGCAGGGTGGGGCAGATAGAATCGAGGGGTGGTGTGGGGCACTAAAGTATTTCATTCCTCCAAGCAACATTATGGACTCCTCCAGAAAACCTGTTTATTGGTATTAGACACTGATCTTGATTTGCTTGCACAAAGCTTATATGGAGGTTAAAGGTAAAGGGACCCCTGACCATTAGGTCCAGTCGTGACCGACTCTGGGGTTGCGGCACTCATCTCGCATTATTGGCCAAGGGAGCTGGCGTACAGCTTCCAGGTCATGTGGCCAGCATGACTAAGCCTCTTCTGGTGAACCAGAGCAGCGCACGGAAATGCCGTTTACCTTCCCGCTGCAGCGGTACCTATTTATCTACTTGCACTTTTTGGCATGCTTTCGAACTGCTAGGTTGGCAGGAGCAGGGACTGAGCAACGGGAGCTCACCCCGTCACGGGGATTCGAACCGCCGACCTTCTGATTGGCAAGGTGCTTGACAGCCACCTGTCAGGAATGCTTTGATGGTGTTTCCTGCTTGGCAGGGGGTTGGACTGGATGGCCCTTGTGGTCTCTTCCAACTCTATGATTCTATGATTCTATGATTCTAAGCCCTAGGCTCTGTGGTTTAACCCACAGCGAGGTTATAGTAATTTGTGGAGTGATTACAGAACAATGGTCATTCATCCAAATTTGCTTTTGGGATGTTTGCAAACGGTCTCTCTCTCTCTCTCTCTCTCTCTCTCTCTCTCTCTCGCAATCTTTCTGGTGTTTTTGTTACCCTAAAATGAAAGAGCACTTTCATCCACTTCAATTGCATAAGACTAAATTTCCAGTATGTGCTTGAATCCCTTCCTTAAAATACTGCCATGAAGGAGCTGGGATCGGGTCGCAACACCCTGCCAAATGTATATTGTTGCAATGAGCCCATCTCAGGCAATCAGCAAGGCCGTTCTGGCAACTGTGATATTGCACAATGAGGCATGTCTGTTTTCAGTGCACCTATGGCTGCCCCCTCTGTGACTCCAGACATGAGCCAGGAAGCCAGCCATGCTCCTCTATTAGCATCACTGCAACACCGAGTAATACCAACAGTGGCTGTTGTTGAGCATGGTGCCCATTTCAAACTTTTCACTGCTCCTGATAATGCAGTGTCCCAAATCACGAGGAGGGTTCTACTCCCATTCATTGTAAGTCCCTTACAAACCTACCCATCTAACACAGGAGAGTCAGGGCCAATGTGCATGCAGATGGGTGGATACAATGGCATTTGGTCTGGGGCTTGTATGCACAGTTTGAGGTTCAGGTAAATGCCTGGAATGGCTCTCTCTACCCAATATGCGCTGGGCACAATATGTCTAATGAAACAAACTGTTCCACAGAATGCTGCGGCCAGGCTGAATGGAATATCTGGATGTGCACATGTTGCACATGTGCAGAGGGAACTCTGCTGGCAGCTGATTAGCCACTGAGTCATGTTCAATGTTTTGTTACTAATGGATACAGCCCTGAATAACTCAGGAACAGGTTGCTTGCCCCTGTATACACTTGCGAGATCATTTTGATCACTTGGGGAAATTTTACTTGTGGCACCACACCTTATTCTTATCACAGGATAGTGACCTGAAAGCAGGTCCTTTTCACCCTTGTCCCTGGACTTTGGAATGCTTTCCCCTCTGCTATTTATGATGCACCACCCGTCAGTTGCTTCAGATGTCTTGTAAAGACATACCATTTTGTCCCAGCTTTCCCAGACCCATAAGATTAAAATTGGGAATTTTTGTTTTGTTTTCAGTCCCCTTTTTTCATACTGTTTAACACAGTGTGTGTGTGTGTGTTCTTACAGATTTGTAGATGTTTTAGATATTAAGCAGATTAGAAATGCTTAAATAAAACAAACTCTTGGTACACAGCACTCATGCACCTAAACCAATGCAACTTTTAAAATTACATAAATGTGGATGGAAGAAATATGTAGGGTGCAGAATGGGCTCCCCCTTCTTCTTTCTGGAAACTAGCACTCCAGATGATCCCTAAATTCTGGATTCTTGAGAAGAAATGTGGTCAGTGTCAAAATATCATGACACTGTTTTGAGAAACAACAAACACTTATTATTTTTAAATGCCCCAAGTGAGGGAGATATATATATATATATATATATATATATATATATATATATATATAGGTTCTATTGAAATAATTAATTTACATAATTCTAGCTCTGGCATTCTAGCAGATTCCCTGAATGTATCCTATAGTCTTTGGCCATCGTCTTGACACCGTCACACTATCTCTACAGACATAATTTGACATTTTAATGTCATCTCCATAGGCTATCATCTTGACTAATTAAGTGCTGTCAACATAGATTTCTTCTGACATTCTTCTGCATCAGGACATTGTCTCCAAAGACTTCAGCCAAAACTACTGTGAAAACTTTTTAAGGAGCTAATGAAGGACAGAGACTCCAAAGAGAAAGAGAAAGAGAGAGAGAACTAGTACCCGATAGATCAGCTGAATGCAATTTTGCATGAAGAAACCATTTCTTTATCTTTCATCCCTCATCCAGCCTCTAAAACAAGCCTCCACAGCCTCTGAGTCACAAAACTGAAGAACGCCCACCAGCTGTACACAATGGCGGCCATCCTTTTTCTCCCCTCCACTTTTTGCAGTCTTAGGGACTAAAACCAGGCACAGTTACTGTAACTCTGCACCATACGTGACTTCACGGGCTACTGTTGACTTGGTTGATCTTGTTATGCAGGTCCATTAAATACAGAGACTTACTTCTAAGTAGACCTTTGTACTGAAAAAATTCCTTCCAGTAGCACCTTAGAGACCAACTAAGTTTGTTCTTGGTATGAGCTTTCGTGTGCATGCACACTTCTTCAGATACCAAGAACAAACTTAGTTGGTCTCTAAGGTGCTGCTGGAAGGAATTTTTTATTTTGTTTTGACTATGGCAGACCAACACGGCTACCTACCTGTAACTGGAACTTTGTACTGAAAGTTAATAATACAGTGAATTCTACATGAGTGTCTGGACTGCAGATGAGGAGACATGCCTAAAACTATCTGCAAAGCTTTTTGCATTTGCCATTTTAGGGGGCAGGAGACCTTTAACACCCATCCACACTTACTGTGTGTATTAACATTAAATGATGTAACAAAATTTCATTTTGAATTGAGGCACAATAGATAGAGGTAATGGATTTGTGGCAGCGCTATTATTATTGACATATTAAAGCTACCATGGCAATTTTAGAAAGGAAGCAGAGCTGATCATGAAGGGGGTGGGTGGGTTACTCATTTGTTTATGGAACAAAGTTAATTAAAAAGGGCTTTCATATCCCGTGTGAATTATTGAGAAATTAAATCTTAGCCCATAAGAACAAAGGTCTGATAGCCAGCTGCAAATCACAATGTTAATCAAGAGAATGATGGTTCGTGCAAGTATCAAGAGGCAAAACAGGATGAGAAGCAGCTCTGTTGCTCCTCGAAGCCTGGCAGGGCTTGGCACCAAGTTCCCCTTCTGAGAAATTATTCCATCCTTCCTGGTTTTCGGAACTCCCTTCTCTGGAACCAACTTAGCACAAGGGACCTCGGTATGTAACAGGATAGCTGGTCCCATCTCTTCCCACCTGCCCAATGATAACAGAGTCAGTTGTAGCTGCTGGCATCCAGAAAGGAGATCACCAACATGTGCCAGGCAGACCTGGGTTGAGCTCATAGCTGTCAACTTTCGGATTTGAAAATAAGGGATCAGCAGCCTCACCTGTCCCGGCGACAGTCTATGGTTCTCGGGGACAGTCCATGCTGCGGTAATCCCCCAAGGCTACAAATTAATTTACACCAGGCTACACACCATCATCTTTCCCCACCTCAGGGTCTCTTTTCCAGGGAGTCCTCTCTTCTCATGAGATGCTTCAGGATCTGTCCTTCCGGTGAGCAGCTAGGGCTTTCACTTCCGGGTCCTCTCTAGTACTCGTGGGATTTTCTTCTGCATTTGCCACTTACGGGTGTGGAATTTTAAGGGAGCGGCTTATATTCGGGTATTGTCTTTTTCTCTCCCCCCCTAGAATTTTGTGGGTGTGGCTTATATTCGGGTCAATACGGTATATAGGGCATATGTGCACTTGTGACTGGCTCCCTATTCACAGATTAAATTTTTGAGGCCTAAGAGAAAGGGTTGAAACCCGAAGCACAGTATCCCAAGTAATTCACAAAATGTTGCAGCAAAAAGGCAATCCCTACAGCCATCTAAAAAGAAGCCAAAAACAAAAAAGAACCAATTATTAATATTTACCAGGTATATTTGGAGTTCTAGATGGAGACATTTAAAGCACAGGATACAGATTTTGCTGAAGCTTATTTCCTGAGACCCTGTTGTAGTGCATCCACCATATTTGGCTCAGTGCATTAAGGAATCGAGTAATGAGGTTCTGTCATTTACTCACTGTGCATGAAGGGAAGGTCTGTGCAGGGAGTGTCAGGGAGGTTGTCCCTGAATTCTTCTGACAGTGCGTTCAAAGGCAGCATCCCGAAACCTTGAACTCTCAGTGCTTTGATTGAACTACAAGTATGATGTCAAATCTATTGAGCACCCAGCAACTCTGATTTCACAATAAAACACTTAGCTAGAAAAGCAAAACGAGTATTTCTGGTTTTTGAAATAGCACCAACATTTACAGGGAGTTTGGAGCCTTTTAAAGTGATTTTCACTGACACTTAAATGATGACTGTACTAAGAACTATATATCTTGCGTGTAGTCGACTTCTGTTTTGAGAAATGAGAGCCTAAAGGTCCCTTTGGGCATGGGGAACTAGTTTTCTGGGTCTTTAGATCCCGGCCATAGAATCGCTACGCCATTCATCTTCACATGTTATCAACTGGAGTGAAGCCGGTCATTCAGAGATATAAATGCTTCTTTTGATAGTCCAGTTCTCCACAGATAGAGCTATACGCCATCTCTGCTTCATTTATAGCTATAGCTGTGATGGCCACAGCATCTGATACCAATCCACAAGACACAACCGTCAGAGTCAGTTGTACAATCCTCAAAATCAAGTACGAAAATTCGGGAAACAGGCAGAACAATATGTCCTTGACTAACCAGGCTGAGCAAGGACTTGAATCAAGATCACGCAGGCCCTTGAAGGCTGTGTTTTCCTCACCTCATATTAAGGCAGGGGTCAGCAAACCTTTTCTTTCTTTTCTTTTCTTTTACAAAAAAATTATTGGTTTTTACAATTTTGTAAGCACATAACATAATATATCGGTTAAACTTTCATGCTTCCCCACTCTCACCAGGAAAAGCGACAATCATACCCCTCTCTCACAGGGATGGCAAATCATAGTACGTTTAACCTTACATAGATTTTCAAAATCATTGCTTGGGCCTGGCACAATTCTGTGTGCCAGGCATTCTTCCCTTCCTCTATTTCATCTTTCGGTTGACTTCCTCAAGTCCCCCCCCCCATTGGATTCATTGTCATTTTTTCCCCAGTTACATATTCTAAATTTAAATTCACAAATTACTTATATCAAAACATTTTCCAACCTTGGCATCTTATTTTTTAATACTTCTGGTGCTTCCTTACACTCTATCCTCTTCCTTTGTTTTAACCTAATTTCCAACATTAATATAGATTTCTTAAACCCTTACTTCCCTCCGGTCTTGGGATTTTTAGCATACTTTCCCATACATAACTCCTAGTTAAAACATGCAATCATTTAAGCCAGTAACCATATCCGTTCTTTTTAGTCCAGTATTTCAGAAAGACAAAAGTCCTTTATAATTAAAGCTTTTCAACCCTCCCCCCTTTTCTCATCAGTCCATTCCCAAAAGTCTTCTAGAACCTTGAGGCCTTCTTTTCTCTTTCTCTGCAGTTCGGTGCCCTTCCTTGCTTTGTCCTTGTTCAAAAATAGTCCATTTGTATTCTTTACTTTCCTCTTCTTCCTCATTTTCCTAACCGACTTTCCCTTCTTGTTAACAGGTCGACTCTTCTTTTTTGTGCTTTTCTTCTTTATGGGAACCTCTCGTTATATCAGTTCTTTTGATTCAGATTTCGGGTCACTCTTTTTTATTTGTTGTATGTCCTTTAGAACAGCATCTTTGGTGGGATTACTTTCTTTCAAGCCTTCCCTCCACAATACTCCCTCAGTATCTGGCTCTTTATTTCCCTTGTCATCAAAGTTGCCCATAGCTTTGCTTTTTGCTCTGAGAAACTGCCTGATGTCATCCAGCATGGCTAGTGCCTTTCTCACATAATCAGAGCTTCCTTCCGCCATTTCAAGGCTGAAAAACAACTTTGTTTTCACAACATTCCAACAATCCAGCAAATCAAAGTCCAAAGTCCAAATCGTACATTCCTTGCCAAATTTCCCTTAACCCCGGGAAAAAAATTTTATAATCCAGTTGATGTTTGTGACAATTGTTTTCCCATAAACTGCAACAGAAGTTTCTCTTTCTTTCCACTTTCACTTTTGCAAATTGCCTTGGGTTACATAGTTCCACTGTTTCCTTTGTTCCAATAGGAAGGGGCTGACCTCCGTTTTTAAAACCCCTTCCTCCTTCAAATAATGTCAAAATTGTTCTTTTACTCACGCTTCTGAAGATCCAATCCTTTTTTTTGACGGAGAGATTGATGGCTCAGGGCTGCCGGTTCCTGCAGCTTCGCTTGACGAGGGACGTCGTCAGACCTACAGGACTCCGTCTCCACCCGGCTCTCTCTCGGCGGCTCTTATTAGAGCCACCGGGGAGCCAGGGAAATGTTGAGAGCCCCCACCAGGTCGCCTTGCCCATGGGTCGCTCTTCCCAGGGTTTTAATGGGAAACCGCAGCGCTGGTGCGGTTCCCCCCCCCTCGCCAAGCCGGGGATCTCGGAACCGAGATTCCCCCTGACCGGCAGCTCCAGCCATCAGCCGGAAGTTGATTTCCTCACCTCACATTAAGGCAGGGGTCAGCAAACTTTTTCAGCAGGCGGCCGGTCCACTGTCCCTCAGACCTTGGGGGAGGGGGCAGACTATATTTTGGAGGGGGGGAATGAACAAATTCCTATGCCCCACAAATAACCCAGAGATGTATTTTAAATAAAAGAACACATTCTACTCATGGAAAAACACACTGATTCCCGGATTTAGAAGGCGATTGGGCTGGATCCGGCCACCGGGCCTTAGTTTGCCTACCCATACATTAAGGCTTGGGTGAAAAAGCACCAAAGATTATCATGAATGTTTTAACTCAAAATCAATACCCACCCAAAAAGTTCTGCTCCACGTTCACCGAAGCCCCACCCAGCCAACACATTTGGTTTGTTCTGTTTGAGAAGGCAAGCCAGCTAGACAATTTTAAGACCCTCTTTGTATTATTAAATAAAAATGCATCAGATTTGTCTGATGCTGATTGCCACAGTCATAAGCAAGTTTAGCCTGAAGGGTCTTGGATGAAAGTACACTGCCTTTCACTTTTTATATGTCTCTCCTGTCACATTCTTATGTAAACTTAGACTAAGCTGGAGAGGAAAAAAGCACTTTCAATTAAAGTTTTAAGCCATTTAAGTAATCTGAAAGCAACTGCTACACACCACACATAGCATAATACTTTTAAGCTACCCTTTCTTCCAAGCTCCTTAAAGATTATTCGTTAAGCCATAGCCCATCTATTATGGATTATGCTACTTCTCCACAACAAAGAGGATTTTAAAAAAAATATTTTTGGCCCAAGTTTAGGATTGCCTTCAGGATAGGGATACAATGGTCTCATGTGATGCATTTGAAAATCTGTCAAAGAAATTATGCAATATTTAATAGCATAAAATGCATTTTTAATGATTTTTATTCAAGCTAACAGCGTCTTTCGGCACATGTTGAATTTTAAATATTTAAAGATCTTTTTTTTAAAAAAAGAATAATAATAAAAAGAAAATAATATATCAGAGAACTCTCCCAAAAGATAAAACAATTATTTATTTATGTAAATATCAAGTACAATTAGAAGTGGATGGACTCCTTGGTGGCTATTATGAATTATAAATATCATGATGAAATCAAGATGGAATTTGGATGTTATTAGAGCAGTGAGATTGAAAAACAGAGTGAGATTATTCTTGTACTCGAAAAAAAGTTCTTAGGAGAAGCCTGATTGAGAGGGAATAGAAAAAGAAATAGAAATATTACAAAAGAATGAAAATATGAACTAGTGTCAGTTGCGAATAGATTAAAATGAAAAATATCCAACCAATTACAACATATCTAATTCCTTCAAGACTTATTCATTTTATTACATAGTTATGTAATAATTATGTAATTACATAGTTATGTAATAAAATGATTAAGTCTTGAAGGAATTAGATATGTTATGTAATTATTACATAGTTATGTAATAAAATTATTAAATATGTGAGATTTTCAGTGACAACAGAGGTTTATTTTCTGGAGCTATTCTACCACAAAACAAGCTAAATGAGACGCAAAATGGAGGATTGATATATGATAATGTCTGGATTTTGCTGATCCCTGAAAATTAGGTCCTTAATTTACCCCAGTGGGTTGTGACCAGATATGATCATTGGCCAAAATCAGTCTAGGAAAATTATTTAAAATACATCATATATGGCCACTGCCCTTTTCCCCACCAGGACAAATTAAGAACATCAGTTTCAATCTCTTACAGACAATCCCCACACATTTGAGAAGCCTGCACTCCCAGGGATCTAAAGCATACAGAGAGCCTCCATGGGAACAACAGGCTTCTAACTCAAACCAGGCCACTCCCTGCATGATTACTGAAATCATTCAAAGAACCTCTGAAAATGGCTGTTTCTCACCCCTTATATCCAGAGCTTGAGTAATGGCAATTGACTGTCCCACCCCAGCTTTCTTTTCAAAAAGGGTATTAATTCTCCATTTGCATTCAACTCATGAAAATTATTTCATTAAACCTCTTCCCATCTTCCCCAGCTCAGATATAAAGCTGGATAAGTGGGTTGCTAATGTCTCTTGCTGTGGTTTACTTACACAATTAGGAAGTACAATCGAAGAAAGGGAATGATTGACAATGAATCTGATTCATTAGTCTGTTGAGAATTTGTTTTGACACATCCATCAATGTGAAATCACTGCTGTTACAATGGAGATGATTATAAAAGTACCCCCCTCTTTTCCTGATCTCATGAGATCATTGCCAGCATAAGATAAGATGTGCCATACACAAATACTTAGGATAATATACACAACCGTGAACAGCTATAGATGAAAATGTATTGAATCATGGACTAAACAGACAATGTCATACAAAAAGCATACATAGAAGACAGACCCATACGTTTGATGGAGTTTGCTTAACCTTCTTTAACACTATATATTGCACTTTGAATTCACACTTTAATGTTTGAAAGTATATACAGGCTTTTGCCTCTGAGGAAATACCTATGTATGCTTTTTGTATGACATTGTCTGTTTAGTCCATGATTCAATACATTTTCATCTATAGCTGTTCACGGTTGTGTATATTATCCTTTGTATAGTTACCGTGACTGTCTGTTGTTGTTTCTACTATACACAAATACTTAGCTCAAACAGTTTTCAGCAAATGATGGCTATTGTTTATAGCAGGGACTCTCTCGTTTCCTTTTAGTATAAGCCATGAGCAGTATGCCCACTGCCATTAGTCACAGAAGCTTAAAAATTAACTGTATTTTACAAGAAAATCAATATTTAGGAATGTAAAAACGAACAATAGGACACATGCAATGGACAAAGAAAACTGAGGTTCCACTGTATACCTGAAGGAGCGTCTCCACCCCCATCATTCTGCCCGGACACTGAGGTCCAGCGTCGAGGGCTTTCTGGCAGTTTCCTCACTACGAGAAGCCAAGTTGCAGGGAACCAGGCAGAGGGCCTTCTCGGTAGTGGCACCCGCCCTGTGGAACACCCTCCCTCCAGATGTCAAAGAGAGAAACAGCTACCAGACCTTTAGAAGACATCTGAAGGCAGCCCTGTTTAGGGAGGCTTTTAATGTTTAATAGAGTATTGCATTTTAATTGTTCTGTTGAAAGCCGCCCAGAGTGGCTGGGGAAACCCAGCCAGATGGGCGGGGTATAAATAATAAATTATTATTATTATTATTATTATTATTATTATTATTATTATTATTACCTTGGCTCTAACATTTATCCAATGAAAATAGGGGTGTCCTAAGGAAAAGCGGGACATTCCAGGATCAAATCAGAAACCTTCTGTAAATCCAAGACTGTCCCTGGAAAATAGGTACTCTGGGAGAGTCTATGAACAGTGTGGGTATGTGCTGAAGAAGTGACTATACTACTATGAATAAACATGTGAGAGATTAACTCTGGAAGTTTTTCCCTAGATGCTCAGGTAGCAACAGTGGCCAGGATTAACTTTGCACAGCTTCAGCTAGTGTGCCGGGCGCAACCTTTCCTTCACCTTGCATAATGATGGCTTCCAAGCCAGAGACCTAAAAAGAAGAATCCATGCAGCATTTTATAGCTGAGTAAAATGTAAAATGAGTGTGCATACATCCCCCTTTACTGTTAAGGGGATTATCTGTGAGCATCAGTGGGAGAGCTGCTGTTGCTTTGGAAAAAGCCACTTATATTCCTATTTTGGGGTCCAAAGAAGAATTTCCAAAGCCACCTGCATTTCCTGCTGTCTTCCTTCAGATGTCTTCCTAGTGTTTTTCCTGTAGATGCTTGAAATACTGTTTTCGGTTTGTGGCCTGAGGCAAAATGAGTGCCTGCCAGCGATGTACTTTATCACATTTGCGAAGTGTAGACTTGCCTGTATGTTTACGCTTACCATTTCCTAGTCAAAGTTTTCCTAAGCACTTTCTCCACATTTTAAAGTAGTCTTAGCGAAGCAGAGGGTGATTTCCACAAACTTTTCAGCAGCAGGAGAAAGCAGGAGAATGAGAGCTAAACTCACACACTTAAAAAGCTTCAGTCACTAAGGGCAGCAAAATTATTTTTAAGTAAACATTTTAAAGGATTTATAAAGCATTACATATCCTCCAACATTTCTCCAATGAAAACAGAGACAGCAACAACCACAACAACAACAACAACAATAATAATAATAATAATAATATTTATACCTCACCCATCTGACTGGATTGCCCCTGCCACTCTGAGCAGCTTCAAACTTCCCTATACAGGGCTGCCTTCAGATGTCTTCTAAAAGTTGTATAGTTACTTATCTCCTTGGCTTGGGGGTAACTCCATACCTTCCAATATTTCTCCAATAAATATAGGGACGTCTTCCATACCCTTCAACATTTCTCTGTTGAATATTGTTACGGAAAAATCCAGGTGCGAGGCTGCTCAGCCACCTGTTATGGCACCGGAGGTTATCAGGCTGAAAGCCAGCAGGCAGCTACCAGACGATTATAGTGTCTCAACAGCAATGTGGTCAAGGAATCAAGGTCGAAGACAGTCCGAGTCAAAAGCCAGTCAGGAGTCCAAAGTTCAAGGAACAATCAAGTTTCAGGAACAGAAGTTCGAGATAAGAGTCACGAATACAGGATCAAGGCGAGGGTCACGAACACAGGAACAAGACAAGGGGTCAAACGGCAGGAATCAGGGATGCAGGAACACACATACGCCAGCACATCAGTTGCAGACGCTGGAGAATGGGGCAGCCAGCTTCCCTAAATAGCTGGGTCACTCCCACGCTTCTTATGAGCTGCAGCTGATTCTAATTGCTGACGTCGCTTCTCCGCTCGGCGTTCTACAGATGAGAAGGGAGGAGGAGGAGAGGGGATCGGCTGATACTCCCCCTGACTGGGGCCTGCTTCTGGCTGAACTTGTTCCCCCAGCTCTGGACTTCCCTCCTCCCTGTCAGATTCCTCCTCTTCAGAGGAGTGCCGCCACCAGTCTTCCCCAGGTATGAATTCTTCAGATTCCTGTGTGGTTGCCTCCTTGTCAGGGGGGGCTTGCCACCACTCCTCCTCATCTGACTCGACCCTGACACCACCTGGCCCTTCAGGCAAAAGCCGTCGCGGGGATTTGAACCGCCGACCTTCTGATCGGTAAGCCCTGGGCTCTGTGGTTTAGACCACAGCGCCACCCGTGTCCCATTCTGTTGAATATAGAGATGTCCTAAGCAAAAGTGAGACATTCCGGGATCAGATCAGAAACTGGGACGGCTTCTGTAAATCTCTGACTGTCCCTGGAAAATAGGGACACTTGGAGGGTCTGGGGGTGTGTACGCTTTAGACATGCTCATTAGCACATGAGCAAATGGCAGCTTCATTGAATCAGAGGTTGGGGCGTTAGGCATAGAGAAACAATCCAGGTAATGCATATTGGGTGAATCAATCTCTGTTCCTGCTCTCCTGTGAACGGCAGGACAGGAGGAAACAACATTGCTGTGTTTTAAGCTATGTCGATAGCCAAACTTAAGTTCATTCATTTCAGTGGGTCTACTGAGGAGGATTTAGTTGGATACAAGCCAATATCCTTTATTCCTTGCATTTACCAGAGATGTTCAGTGAAGTTTCCATGAGATCAAAGGGCCTGCTAAGTAAAAGAGGTGAGTGTTTCAGATTTTCTAGCGTAGGCACATATTTTGGTGGGCATTGCCCAGTTCATTGAACTGGTCTCTTGCCCAGACATTCATTTTAGTGCAGTCCTTGGTGAGGGCATTGGCTCTACCAAACAAAACACAAATATCTACATGGGGAAGATGGCTGCTGCTGACAGTATATGATTATGCCCTGCCCTTTAATAGACAGAAGAAGGATAATCTGGTAGAAACATGGAATGGCCAAACCTGCTTATGAACCTGTATCAGATGTGATATGGCTCTAAAACGATGCACTTGTAAAGAACCAGACAAGCTGATGTTCCTCCAGGGTCTCTGCTACTAACGCAAAGGAGGGGGAATTTGCAGTCAAGTACTCTCAAGTGCTCAGAAAGCTAATTCAACTAAATAAGATATAGGGATTCTTCACACCCCATGGGGTAGTCTGACAGGAACTAGGAAATCCCTCTGAAGCACTTACAGGACACTCAGACTGAGTTAGCAGCACTTAACTAACAGGCTAATTCTTTGAAGTGATAAAGATGACAACCTCCTTAAAAGTGAAGAACTGTAATAAGTTTCACAGTTCGGCATTTAGGCTGGCTACAATGCCACTATCAATTGGAAATTAATAAGATTTTAATATTTTTAGCCTTGACATTTTTTTTATAGAAGAGCAGCTATACTTTGTACATTTGCCAAAGGAAATTGAAGATCGATATTCATATTATAACAAAATTAAAGACTCACTAAGGGAGGAATAAACAACCGGGAATTTTCTTACACGACAGAACAGACTGCTGAGCTCTGGGGCTAAATGAGTAACTTCCTGTTCACCTAGCTCTGTGTCTCAGGAGTCTGCTAGCTATTCTGTATTTTGTGGTTTACTGCTAGGTGACCAAGAGCTGCTCTCAAGTCACAGGTGCTAGGGTTAATGGCAGCAGCTCTCCAATTGTTCCTCCTGAGCAACTTTAGGCATCCCCTGATGTCAGAGGGTAGAGTTGTGTGTTTCACACAGACTGCTTTGTGCCCACAAAACTATCCGGCTGCTCTCAGATGCGGTGTTCTGTCACCAGTGTTGACATGGGATTTAACTGCCTGTCTAGTCAGCTTTTGCATGGCATTGTGGCGGGGGGGGGGGGCATCTTGTCTTTACCCTCAGGTGGTAAATTAGTTTTGTCTGTTGCTACCCTGAATGCTACAGTTCAGAGAGGGTGTGTGTTTTTACCTCTGTATATTAGATGGAACAGCCAGGGAAGGGAATTTGTGTTATGAGATCTGTGGGTATAGAAGGTATACAAATTTAGTAAGTAATAAATTTTAATAAATAATTGGGATTGAAGAGTGTGCACTTTAAAGCACAGACTCCCTAACCTGTTATACCCCCACCCCACCAAAATAAACCATTGCAGCATACAAGATTCTGTTCTTTTAAAGCTAAAGAGCTCCTAGGGCCAGCCAACAAATTAGCATTTGAAGAAGTATCTTTTGATATGATAAAGCCCCCCAGATTTCTTAGCTTCAGAAGGGTCAGAGTCTTTACAACCTCATAAAGGTAAAGGGACCCCGACCGTTAGGTCCAGTCGTGGACGACTCTGGGGTTCCGGCGCTCATCTCGCTTTACAGGCTGAGGGAGCCGGCGTTTGTCCGCAGACAGTTTTTCCAGGTCATGTGGCCAGCATGACTAAGCCGCTTCTGGCGCAATGGAACACCGAAACCAGAGTGGCACACGGAAACACCATTTACCTTCCCACCGGAGTGGTACCTATTTATCTACTTGCATTTTTTTTGGTCATGATTTCGATCTGTTAGGTTGGCAGGAGCAGGGACTAAGCAACGGGAGCTCACCCCATCGCGGGGATTCAAACCGCCGACCTTCTGATCGGCAAGCCCAAGAGGCTCAGTGGTTTAGACCACAGCGCCACCCGCGTCCCTTAACAAAATGTTACATGGGGGAGGGTAAAGGACTACCCTGTTCAAGCCTGGAAATGAATGATAACCCCCCCCCTATGTTCTCCTGTTTTCTATTTTCATCTGCACCAATACAAGGGGGGGGGGATTGGATTTGCAAAAATACAACTTCAAAGAGAATATGCATTTTCAGTAGCAATCTCAGATGAAGATTTATTAGGTTTTGAGCAGATTAAGAACATACTTCCAGAGATATGTAATATACATAATATTTACAAATCAAAAGCTGTCACCCAGAAGGAAAAATATAAACAGAAATCAAACAAGAGTGTTTGCAGCACAGAATATATTTCAGTAAACGGATGCAGGAAATGAGATAACACTGCATTTTATAAAGATTTGAATCTTTGTCTTTGAAAAAGGCACAAACTTTAATAAAAAAAGAGGAATGGTTTAGGGGTGGGATTAGCACATATAATATAGACGATTCCTCATTCCGTGTCCATTTCACTTGAAGAAACATGGTTTAGTTCAACATATTCACAGACGACTTGAAAAATGTCTTTTTCCTATAGCTGGAAAAGCTTGTCAAAGCAAAAATGTCTTCACTTGCTTCCAGACATTGAAATAGTGGGATATTTGTTATATCTGCATGGGGATGCTGCTTTGCAAAACAGAGGTAGCCACACTGAAAGCGTTCCTCCATGTTTCTGTGAAGGCTTCTGATATTTTAGGGACATCACTGCTGCAGAATATAGTGACCGACCAGGGATATAATGGTAAGGTAGACTCTACAGGAACCTGAGATCAAACTGTAGAAGACATATGTTCCCCATCTTATATTTGTGCCTCTGGTTCTTCCTGCCTAAGAGCAGAACCTTACTTGAAAACTAAATTTGCATGTGTTGATCTTTAAGTCAGATGTGTGTGGACTCAGGGTATTACTAGATACATTTCAGCAGGGGGCTTGTTCCAGGGTTACCAAAGCTCATCATGGAGGGTCTCAGGTCAAGAGTTATGTCAATCTTATACTTATGCCATGATCTACATAGATAAACCATATCGTAAGTTCAGATTCACACACACTTCTTCACAGCCTGGGGTGGAAAATAAAACATCTAAAAAAACATTTAAAAAAACCAACAATTAAAAACATTTAAAACTAATTAATGGGGGAGGTGATCCTGGCAAAAGTATTTATTTTTTTGTTCATGAAATAAGAACGGTTTGCCTCCGAATTAACAAAGCAGAACCATGGTGTAAGATATACAGAAATGCATTTAAAAAATCAAGAAAAAGAATTGAAAGGATCAGGCAGTAGAATTTTGGGTGAACCTCAAAAGCAGTATTCTAGATTTTATTGTCTTTTAAACTTTTGGACCGAACTGCAGAAAATCAATTATCATATATTGTTTCTGCTGCTTTGTTTACGGTAGTCTTGCTATTGCTCCGTTGTCCGTTTTATGGTCATCTGTGTGCAAACTGACAGACTGCAAAATCACCAATAAATTTAATTTTTTCAAAGAGGGGGGGAAAGTACCAGTGCAATAAAACACATGGTCTGTGATCCAAAAAACCAGAATGCAACATAGTGCCACTGCTGCACACTGGAATGTTTGTTCCCACGAGGAGTTGTCAATGGAAGGATTGCAATTACGTTTGTGTTCTTCTTTGGCCACAGTGTTTATGTATAAACATCTTCTGCAAAGAATACTTCCACATGATTGTCTCTTCAACTGCAAGGTTATTTTTCTTGTTGTAGCTGGGAATTGCCCAGTGGTAAAGATCCAAGTGAAAGCTATTGCCCACCATTCAGATCCACTGCTTCAGCTTTAATTTTGATGGAAATATTCTGATACTCCCGTCCGCCCCCCAGTCTGACGTAGTGCCAACTGATCCGTGTGAGTCTTGCATTGCGGGACTCCTCTCGGTGAAAAGGAAAATTTCATGAGGGGAAGTTTCTAAATGAAGAAGTGCTGCAATCTTTCACAACTTTCTTCCTCCAATGTTATACTGCCTTTGTGAGCAGACCACTTGTGTGAGTACCGGGTAGCTATATAAACTTATAATGTATAAACTGACTGTCAGTTTGACACTGAAAAATAGAAGTATAATGACCTACTAAGGTCATTCAGGGTAGACCTATTGAAATTAACTAACATGATTAAGTTAGGTTCATTGCTTTTAATAGGTCTAATTCATGTCATGCAGCGGAAATTAATGACGCAGATGTTGTGTATTAGTTAAAATATCCTGTAATTTGGCGGGAGTCTACCCAGTTGTTGTTTTAAAAGGAACAATTACAATCCGTAGTCTGATTGGTTCCCGCCTAAATTGTGTGACAGTTATTGGTTCCCGCTTAAATGTATCCGTGCTAGCTCAACTCTGTTCTCATATAAAAAGCTACCCTACCCCCAATCCTCAGTCCTGTCCTTGTTCCAGAATAAAGAACTGTTTCTTGAAATGGTGTCGGAATTCCTTTAGCCAAGACACTTCAGCAGAGTTATTTTATTATTAGAAATAATAAATTTAGAATTTCTAATAGAAATTATTAGAAATAATAAAATCTTTACTAAGTTAAAATAAACTTCTTCATAACATAGTTCCAAATAGTTTGAAAGAGAATAACATACACACTGAACTGAACACAGACTGAGCTCTATACTGACTGCATACTGAGGCAGACACACAGAGACACTAGGCACACTCAGAACTAACACTGAGACTAAGAGAAAATGTCTGCTACATTTTAGGAGAGTGAGTCACATGACCCAGAGTGACTCAACAGTTAGTTAGGCTTCAACTGTTTTAGTAGGCCGAATGAGTTTGCAGTCCTAGTACTTCCAGGCCTGCTTTGCTGCTTTTGCTCTCATGTGTCTTTGTCACATGACAATCCAGGCATAGGCAAACTCCGGCCCACCAGATGTTTGGGACTACAATTCCCATCATCCCCGACCACTGGTGCTGTTAGCTAGGGATGATGGGAATTGTAGTCCCAAACATCTGGAGGGCCGGAGTTTGCCTATGCCTGGTCTAATTTAAGTGAAACTTGGTTGCATACCACCCCCTGTGTTTTGCACTATATGCATCGAGGTTGTATATGCAATCTGATTACCAATTTGAATAGAGATGTTTCTTATGAATACCTGAAACTAATGTTTCTCTACTCATATTAGAAGCCTTTTACCTTTTCTTAAAATTCTTCAGATGTTTCACCAGCGATAAAATTTCTTTAAAAAATAAACAAATCACCATGAATGCTGCTTTAATATGATCACAGCAATATAAAGACAGGGCCAACGTACACCCTTCTTCACCCTGCCCCAGGAGATCTTATTAGTTACATCAGAAACACTCCACCCTCTCCTTGAAATGAGGGGAAAGGAAACCCAAGATCAATTTCAAATAATTTCAGCTGAAACTCCGTTCCATTGTATGCAGTGGAGAATGCTAGGAGGTATGGAGGGCTGGCAATCAATAAGAAAAAATGACATCTGCTTTATGAAAAAGACCTGAACTATATGGGCTGTAAAGAAAGCTGATTGCCGAAGAATTGATGCTTTTGAATTATGGTGCTGGAGGAGACTCTTGAGAGTCCCATGGACTGCAAGAAGATCAAACCTATCAATTCTTAAGGAAATCAGCCCTGAGTGCTCACTGGAAGGACAGATCCTGAAGCTGAGGCTCCAATACTTTGGCCACATCATGAGAAGTCTCCCTGGAAAAGACCCTGATGTTGGGAAAGATGGAGGGCACAAGGAGAAGGGTACAACAGAGGACGAGATGGTTGGACAGTGTTCTCGAAGCTACCAACATGAGTCTGACCAAACTGCGGGAGGCAGTGGAAGACAGGAGTGCCTGGCGTGTTCTGGTCCATGGGGTCACGAAGAGTCGGATACGACTAAATGACTAAACAACAACAACAACAATATGGGCTGTATCCAAATGAGGCTGCATTCAGACAACACTTCATTCCAATTTTCAACATTTTTCTTACCTTGACATTTTCAGCATTTTATGTGATCTTTCACATGACGTAAACGCGACTTCTGGAAACCTAGCAGAATCTAGTGCAAGTTTACCACTCCCATTGGTGTGAATGAAATTTCAATCAAAAACCACAGTTCCATAGTGCAACAGGAAATGCAGTATAAAAAGAACCTTGGAAACCAGGAGAGAAACACTAGCATTATAACCAGTAAAACTAATGCGATAATCCCTACCTCTGAATGTACCCTAAATTGTATTCAGAATTTACACACTGTAATAAATGGATTAAGTTAGTCGCGACTAACTTGAATCCCCCGGTTTCCGTGGGTCTCCTCTCTGATGCAACTCTATACAGCTAAGGGTCAAACTACCCTCTCTGAGTTGCAACCATGTGCTAATTCACTCTCATTGCCTAGTTATATCCCTCCCTCATTTAATTTATCATATTTTTTTCACCTTTTTCCTGTGGGTGGAACGACTGCAATTGGTCTTTCAGGAAAAAGCAAGGGGTGAGATGGCTAAAAAAAGCTTTGTCATGCATAATGAGATAAGAATCTAATGTCTCTATTCAAACCAGGTCTCTCCATGGTTTTAAGTTTGGTAATCAGTTGCATTTCAGCAACTTCTCTTTCCAGTCTATTTCTGAAATTCCTTTGTAATAAGACAGCTACTTTGAGAACTTGTATAGAATGTCCTGGGAGATTGAAGTGTTCTCCTACTGGTTTCTCTGTCTTGTGATTCCTGATGTCAGATTTGTGTCCATTTATCCTCTGGCGTAGGGTTTGGCCTGTTTGTCCAATATAGAGAGTTGAAGGGCACTGTTGGCATTTGATGGCATACACAATGTTAGACGATGAGCAATTAAATAGTCCTGAGATGGTATGTTTGATGTTGTTGGGACCAGTAATGGTGTTTTCTGGGTGTATGTGGCAGCAAAGTTGGCATCTGGGTTTATTGCAGGCTCTGGTGCCAGTGTCCGTGTTAAGTCTGGTTGTAGTATTATTGTGGGTGAGGAGTTGTTTAAGATTGGGTGGCTGTCTGTAGGCCCTCTCACTATATATAAGGGTCTGGTGACTTCTGTTTCAGTGTATCTGAAGAAGTGTGCATGCACACAAAAGCTCATACCAAGAACAAACTTAGCTGGTCTCTAAGGTGCTACTGGAAGGAATTTTTTTATTTTGTTTCGACTACGGCAGACCAACACGGCTACCTACCTGTAACTGTCCCAAAAAAGTTTGAAGCCCTGGGGGAAAAAACACCAAAAAGTTGGGAACTGAGTTACAGATCTCACAAACAACATGTTTGGACCTAAAGCAAGAAGTCAGCAGAAGGCCCCATAAATAAAGAGGCAAATGTGCTCAGTCTCCCTTTATTGTCTAGCCTTGGCTGCTACTGCAGAAATAAGGGATTAAGAGATACTTGTGCACCTCAGTATCCACAGGAGCCAAAACTGAAGTCTGCCAAATAAAGGATCGTTGTCACCAACTGTTCTTTTTCTGTTCTTCTCTCTTTTTTGCACAAACGTTTCACAGTTTTAATGATTTCCCACTGAACGAAATGAAACTCCCAGGTTAAAGCTGTGAGCTTCAAATAGCTTTAGTACTGCACGCTCCTTGGAGATTGTGGAGATTCCCCCCCCCTTTGACACTCTTTGAAATCAATCTTAATTTTGTGAGTGTGTTTTATTGCCTTCGTTGAAAAATAAAACCCCATCTGAATCTTTTGCAGATAACCCAGAAAATGGAGATGACTGAAGTAACCGTTATGATCGCTTATCGTTCCCAGTGTGCAAACACTGGAGACTTATGATTCATTGCACAAAATGGAAAATAGGCCTGTGAACAGTGCATTCGCATTGCTTACATATTCCCCTTGCTCTAAGTGATACTGGGGAGACAATTTATATGCTTAATTATTCATTACAGAAACTTCCAATATATTTTCCCATATGAAACAATCTTATTTAAGAAGATACAGTTTTGAAAGTCCTTAGAACTTTCTTAGCAGTTCTAATAAAATAATAAAATAATAATTTATAAGGGGGTAAATAAATTACTGTGGCTGCAAGGTTAAGCTGATTATTTGATTAAATTAATTTGATTAGAGGGCATTTTGATAGATTTAAAAGTTGGTGTCATGAATGAGCTAGCCCCCAGGGAAGGTTTGCAGCCAGCTCTCAGTGAAGGAAGTAGCCAGGAAGAGAGAGGGTTAACTGCTAAGCAAGATGAGCATAGCCTAGTGCCAACTCCCCCGCCCATAGGATGCAAGTTGATAAGAAAATGAAGGAGGGCAAGCAGGAGCCCTGGCAATGCTCTCAAGTGCAAAATACTGTGAATAGAGATGGAAGCAGTTCATCAGGCGAGAAAGAGCGAAGAGCCAGTCCCTCAGAGAACGAGGAAGAGGTGGGAGCTGAACCTCTTAGTCCCAGGTCTCGGCGAATGGGAGGGCTACAGGATAGGAGGCAGGGCAAAATACGTCAGAGGAAGAAATTCAGCTGCTTCTGGTCTCACAGGAAGCAGGTAGAAGGGTCACTGTGATTAATGATGGTGATGGCTGTGTGAGAGCCGTCAGGAGCTATCTGTTTGATTTTTTGCAATAAATCATCCTTTTTAATTACCTATGCTCAACATGTTATCAAGCCAGGAACTGGACTCCTGACAGTTGGCAAAGTTTTCAAAAGTGAGGCTTATATACAAAACAAACATAGCTTTAATCACACCCTAGATTCATCCAGTCAACTTCCCATGGATGAATCATGATAGTTCCTGGCTTGAACCAGAAGAGCATGAGTCAAAGGAGCATGTAGCAGGTGGCACAGCTAAAAGCATCTTTCCCAAAACCTTGAGCATAAATAACTCAAACTGATCAAATTTGGACATGAAGGTGCATTCAACTTCACAAGAAGAGGAAGAGACCCAAAGGAGTCTCAAAGCGGCTAACATTCTCCTTTCCCTTCCTCCCCCACAACAAACACTCTGTGAGGTGAGTGGGGCTGAGAGACTTCAAAGAAGTGTGACTAGCCCAAGGTCACCCAGCAGCTGTATGTGGAGGAGCGGAGACGTGAACCCGGTTCCCCAGATTACGAGTCTACCGCTCTTAACCACTACACCACACTTGCTCTCTCAACCAAAGTGTGGCACATCCTTATCCGATAGATGTTGTTTGCAAATGATGCATCATTGACAGCACACTCTGAAGAACCTCATCAGCTGTTTTGCCCAAGTCTGTAGGGATTTCAGCCTTACCATCAACCTAAAAGAGACTAACATCCTGGGTCAGGACGTCACCAGCACTCCATGCATCAGCATTGGTGATGAGCTGGACTAGCATATTGGCAAGGCAGCTACAGCAATGTCCCGTCTCTTGAAAAGGGTATGGGAAAATGTCATGCTAATGACCAATGCAAAGATGAAGGTCTGCCAGGCTTGTGTGTTGAGCAAGCTGCTTTATGGAAGTGAGACGTGGGCAACTTACAACCACCAAGAGCGAAGCCTCAATGCCTTCCACATGCAAAATTTTGAGCATCACCTGGCAGGACAGAATCTCAAACAAAGACAGGATCCAGTGTGGTGTAGTGGTTAAGAGCGGTAGTCTCGTAATCTGGTGAACCGGGTTCGCTTCCCCGCTCCTCCACATGCAGCTGCTGGGTGACCTTGGGCTAGTCATACTTCTTTGAAGTCTCTCAGCCCCACTCACCTCACAGAGTGTTTGTTGTGGGGGAGGAAGAGAAAGGAGAATGTTAGCCGCTTTGAGACTCCTTAAGGGTAAAGGTAAAGGGACCCCTGACCATTAGGTCCAGTCGTGACCGACTCTGGGGTTGCGGCACTCATCTCGCTTTATTGGCCGAGGGAGCCGGCGTGCAGCTTCCAGGTCATGTGGCCAGCATGACTAAGCCGCTTCTGGCGAACCAGAGCAGCGCACGGAAACTGTCTACTTGCACTTTGACGTGCTTTCGAACTGCTAGGTTGGCAGGAGCAGGGACCGAGCAACGGGAGCTCACCCTGTCGCGGGGATTCGAACTGCTGACCTTCTGATCGGCAAGTCCTAGGCTCTGTGGTTTAACCCACAGCGCCACCCGCGTCCCCTTCAGACTCCTTCGGGTAGTGATAAAGCGGGATATCAAATCCAAACTCCTCCTCCTCTTCTTCTTCTTCTTCTTCTTCTTCTTCTTCTTCTTCTTCTTCTTCTTCTCCCAAGCCCAAATTCCTAGCATGCTCACACTTCTGACTCAGCGATGCCTTTGCTGGCTTGATCAAGTCCAAAGAATGAAAGATGGCAGGATCCCTCTATGGAGAGTTGGCTTCAAGCACCATTCGCACCATTAACTCTGCATTGCAAAGATGTCTGCGAACAAGACATGAAGGCTAGCAACATCAACCCCACCGTGTGGGAATCCGCAGTGCCTGGAGACAGTCAGGTTGTATATCCACAGCAGTGACCAGAGGAGGAATGGCCAGTGGGAGGAGCACAGAGAGAAGAAACACCATAATGCAGAGCTTTCCAACCCGTGACACATTAGTGTGTCAGCTGCAGTGTGTAGGTGTGTCGCGCAAACGCTCCCTGCGCTTCTCCTGGTTGGAAAGGGGTTTGCTAGCTGGCTTGCTAGCAAAACTGAATTACTGTGTCTTGAAATGAGGCATGTCTAAAAAGCGGGTCACCAGCATGAAAAGTTAGGAAAGCTCTGCCATAGTGCATTTGCAACACCACAACCGGACAGCATTTACCCTAGCTGCAACAAAACATGTCTCTCCCCTATCAGTCTCTACAGCCACAGCAGGTGCTCTAACTCTTCAACAGTTTGACTTCTATCCATCATGTGTCTTTGGGGGGGGGACATGCAGATGTCAACAACAGCCCATCCCCAACTCTATCTTTGGATTTCGTTTGATGCTGTAAACTTCATGCCATCCCGCTGGGAACTTTAATAACGATAATGATGAGGAGGGAGAAAGGTTGTTTTCTGCTGCTCCAGAGAAGCGGACACTGAGCAATGGATTCAAACTACAAGAAAGAAGATTCCACCTAAACATTAGAAAGAACTTCCTGACAGTAAGAGCTGTTCGACAGTGGAATTTGCTGCCAAGGAGTGTGGTGGAGTCTCCTTCTTTGGAGGTCTTTAAGCAGAGGCTTGACAGCCATCTGTCAAGAATGCTTTGATGGTGTTCCTGCTTGGCAGGGGGTTGGACTGGATGGCCCTTGTGGTCTCTTCCAACTCTAATATTCTATGATTCTATGATGATGTTATTGATTTCATGTGGTTAAGAAAATATATACTATAAAATCACTCACTGTTATCTTGTACTTAGCATTTATATATGGAATCCACATAGGTCTAGCAATGTACACTGTAAATCCCCAAATGACAATGGGGTTACAGTGGCTTGGCAATGCACTGAATTATAATTGCTCAAAATTTCTTGCATCAGATCAGCTTCGTTCCCAAAACACTGATATGACTTCCCTGCTGAAGGACAGTGGAGAGGCACACCACAGTGAAGAACAACTTCACAGCACAAGGGGTAGGGAAGCCAACTCTTAGAGGGCTCAGTTGTTTACCATTTTGAAAGCTACACTTCAAGTGGAAGAAGCAGGAGGCCCACAGGGCCATTTCTCCTGGACAACACAGTGATGGATAGAAGTACAAAAAGCGAAGCACAAAAAAAGCAAAAATAAAAGGCATTAGAAGATGTTCTAAGCATGGCTGAACTGAAGAATCTCTGAAGATAACCGGAGCAACAGAGTGAATCAGATTTCCTAGGAGAGAGGTCAAGTACGGTTCATCGGGCTTGCTGCACTATAAAGTGAGTTACAGAAACACAACTGAATCTGTCCACCCACACAACTATTTCATTCCAGAAGTTTGAAAGAGAAACTTTCAGTCAGCCCAAATCCCAGGCTTCAGGTATGATCGAAGTCCCCGTCCTTTGGAACCAGTTGTGGCTTGCTGACATTTAGTGGGGAACTTTTCTCTGCTCTTAGCCTCTTGTATACTGCTGGGCTTATGATTAAGAAACGTAGACTGGCGTGTCACCATTCAGGTCAAATAAATAAATTGTGAAGGGCAAACAGGGCTTCATTCTCAACAGCCATAGCTGGTCCAGAAAACACTACTAGCTTATTTTCATTTGTTCTCTTACCCTCTGAAATATCAGTGCCACCTGTGCTCAATCAGTTTTGTATATTCATCATAACTGTATTGCGTGCTTCTTCCAAGTTGTTCAGGTTGGTGAATGTCTGGGTGTGTTGCATTATTCTCCTGGCAACTCTACAATGTAGGCAAAACTGAGAGCTATCTGCTTGATACAGTGGTACCTTGGTTTAAGAACAGCTTACCGTAGTTTGTGAACAACTTGGATTTAAGAATGCTACAAAGCTGGAAGTAGGTGTTTTGGTTTGTGAACTTTGCCGTGTAAGCAGAACATGTTCTGCTTCCTGTTGAGTGTGTTCCATTTGTAAATTGAGTCCCCCGCTGCTATGGGAAAGCACATCTTGGTTTAAGAACGCTTTGGTTTAAGAACGGACTTTCGGAAGGGATTAAGTTCGTAAACCAAGGTACCACTGTATTCGGAAACTGGAATTCCCCATTCAAAATCTCAGCACATTGTTGTAAGTTGCACACCACAGAAATGAAAGTTTCACTTATTAACAATTTGACCCAGGGCTGATCAAACAAAGAGCATCCCAGAAGCAACATTCTGATGAGAATGTAGTAAATACAAAAAGTAAAATAAGAATAGCACTAGATGTCACATGTAAAATCCAAGGTGCCTCTGCATTTAATTAATTTGGAGACATGTGATGTATAATGAAAGGCTAATTATTGCATGCCAGAAGGGAGAAAAACCTGTGTAAGATCATCGACTAATTTACGCTATCTTGGGATAAAAGGTAAAGGGACCCCTGACCATTAGGTCCAGTCGTGTCCGACTCTGGGGTTGCGGTGCTCATCTTGCTTTATTGGTCGAGAGCCGGCGTACAGCTTCCGGGTCATGTGACCAGCATGACTAAGCCGCTTCTGGTGAACCAGAGCAGTGCATGGAAACACTGTTTACCTTCCCACCAGAGTGGCTCCTATTTATCTACTTGCACTTTGACGTGCTTTCGAACTGCTAGGTTGGCAGGAGCAGAGACTGAACAACGGGAGCTCATCCCGTCGAGGGGATTCAAACCGCCGACCTTCTGATCAGCAAGCCCTAGGCTCTGTGGTTTAACCCACAGCACCACCTGGGTGCTGGGATAGCAACCCTTTAAATTACTTTCAACTTGTTGAAAGAGGTAAACAACTCCTCAGTTGATATTTCTTTCAGGAGAAACAATCATATAAGTAACAAAATATCCTATCTTGCTATATTGTGTTTTACACACACACACACACACACACACACACACACACACACACACACACACACAGCAATGAACAACAGCTGCATTCCAAAGGCCCCACTTTCTCTACCAAAAACAGTGTGACATTGAAATGCTTCCTAAATTGCTTTCCAAATATGCAGTGTGTGGAAGTTCTCCATGCATGGAGCAACATGGAGCAGGGACAAGAATGCTGGCCTCCACCATCACCACTAAGTTGGAGGACAAAACTCTGAAGCCAGGGAGCCTCAGTAATGGTGGTTCACCACATTACTTAAAACACAAACGGCATTTCCGTACGCTGCTCTTGTTCGCCAGAAGCGGCTTAGTCATGCTGGCCACATGACCCGGAAGATATACACCGGCTCCCTCAGCCAATGTGAGATGAGCGCAGCAACCCCAGAGTCGGTCACAACTGGACCTAATGGTCAGGGGTCCCTTTACCTTTACCTAGAATGCTTGGTGAGGGCTAATGACTTTAACTACAAAAGCAGAGTCCATTTCCTGGTAGGGCCGGGTTGCAGTCCGGCTGCCTAGCCATTCCCCCTCAGTGTTGGGGCGGGATGGTGGCCCGCGTCACTCTGGGGGAGACCCCGGGCACGTCAGGTTGCCAGGCGGCCAAACAGGTCACTTGGGGGCGTGGCTGAGGACGATTTAAGCCACAGCAAGGTTCTGAGGCTTCCTGGCTTCCTCTTGGGCTCGTGTGGTGGTTAGGCATTGGAATAGCGATGGGGGGGGGAGGGGAGGTGCGGCCATCACCTGCCCCTCCATGCTTAAGGGTATTCTGTTAAAGGAATCTGGGGGTGTGGATCTCGTCCGAAGCCCGGGGAGGGGCTAGGGCCATGCCACGACCCCATTGGGAACCCAGGGGGTGCTCGAGTTTATCCGCATCAGCGGGGCTCCCCCTACTGGAGGCTTACCAGACTTCCTGCAAGGTGGAATCAGATATAATCTGTTGATGCCAATGCCTAAGCCAATACCGCTCACATTCTGTAACCAATAAAGTTGTAGCCTAAATTTTGCCCATTAACATTTAACCTAAAATTCGGTGTCCTTGTGTTTTTATTCTCCCGGGGGTGGCTTGGGGGCCTTGACACGCAATTCTTCAGTTCTAGGCAAAAGCTTTTATAATACTGAAAATGTAGGCTCTGTTCTTTGCAAAGTATATTTTAAAGCACACAATTTAGTTAATAACATGCAGATCGTAGGGAATGTGTGGGTATTTGAAAACATAATCAGGCAAGGTAGAGTTTTTCTTTTCTTTCCAACGTTACCCAGCGGTTCAAATTGTACTGTGGGATGTAATCAGACATGAGTGTCTTTGGATAGGATAATTTTTGCAGACAATGAAATTGCTTTCTTTGTGCAAAACACGAATCTTTGTGGCACATATTGAGGCTGTGATCCAGTAGAGGAGGGCTTGCCTAGACAAAGCAGTTACACCTTTGACTTGGCAAGCTGCTCTGATGCGTATTTCAAGCCACCTGTAAGCCGTCTTCCCATCACCGCTTAGGGGCAGAGAACAAGCAGAGCAGCGGTGCTAAGGGAAGGTTTGATTCATTTGATGCACGCTTCTGTTGATCTTCAAACATTAGAAGGAGGCCCATTTCTTTTTCAGTTTCCTTGGCAGGTGGAATCTGTGCCCGAGAACGATGGCAAACAGTCTTTTGCTATGGAACCAAGCCTGCTCTAGAGACGTACAAATGAGAAATGAAGACTATGACCCTTAATTATGTGGAATTAATTATTCAGACAAAACAGTTTGAAAACATTTATGGCAAGTGGATCTCAGGACTTTGGGAAATAAGCTTAGGAGCCCAGAAATGCATCCCTGATTCAGAGTTATATAATAATAATGATAATAATGATAATGATAATAATGATGATAATGATAATGATGATAATAATAATAATAATAATAATAATAATAATAATAATTTATTATTTGTACCCTGCCCATCTGGACAGGTCCCCCCAGCCACTCTGGGCGGCCTCCAACAGATATTAAAATACATTAAAATATCACAGATTTAAAACTTCCCTAAACAGGGCTGCCTTGAGGTATTTTCTGAATGTCAGATAGTTGTTTATCTCTTTGACCTCTGCTGGAAGGGCATTCCACAGGGCGGGCGCCACTACCGAGAAGGCCCTCTGCCTGGTTCCCTGTAGCTTTGCTTCTTGCAGTGAGGGAACCGCCAGAAGGCCCTCAGTGCTGGACCTCAGTGTCCGGGCTGAACGATGGGGGTGGAGACGCTCCTTCAGGTATACAGGATTGAGGCCGTTTAGGGCTTTAAAGGTCAGCACCAACACTTTGAATTGTGCTCGGAAACGTACTGGTTAGGCACTTCATGAGGGCAAATAATGCAGACAAATCTCATTGAAACTAGAGGTTGTGTATGTGAAAGTTGCATGACCTAAATAATTCCAATGCAATATATTAACAGGGTTTATTTAATTAACATGGTTTAAAATTGAAAGTTCTACCATGTCTTAAAAATCTGATGTAAGTTATAATAAAATATGCAGGGAGGAATGGTGAATAGAGTCCCACGCTTCCCTTCCTTATATTTTCAAGGAAAGGGAAGGGGAGAAAAATGCTAAAGTACAGCTAAAGTGTCTGGATAATCAGATCTAGAATAACTCTGTGCCATTTGTCATGGTGAAGTTTAAAACAAAGAAAAAGCATTTGGCCAATCATTGAAGTGGAGATTATTTAATAAGAATGTGCTCATATAAACAACCTGCCTTTTAGGATCCGTGTTGCATGCAGGTGTTTTATTACGCAACTGTGGCAGCTGCTGAAAACTTAAGCAAAGTTTAACGCACAATAGCAGAAGCGTTACAAACAGGAAATAACCACGGAGATAAAAATTCTGAGCATTTTGTTTATGTTGTTGTTGTTCTCTCAGCAGCCATCACGAAAGCCTTACATCTGCACCCACAACGTGAGGTAATGAAAAAGAGAGTTTTGCAAAATTAAGAGAAGATGAACGGAAACGGAAAGTGTTATGAAATGAAGAAATGCAGGCACAAATGCAGGATGCGGCCAATATGGCCAACTATTGCCCAGTCTCAAATCTTCCATTCTTGGGCAAGGTGATTGAGCGAGTGGTTGCTGAACAACTCCAGGCATGCCTGGAAGAAGCGGACCATTTGGATCCCTTCCAATCGGGATTCAGACCTCATCATGGGACTGAAACTGCCTTGGTCGCACTGGTCGATGATCTCCGGCGGGCTAGGGACAAAGGTGAGAGCTGTTTCCTAGTTCTGCTGGATCTCTCTGCGGCTTTTGACACCATTGACCATAACATCCTTCTGGACTGTCTAGAGGGGTTGGGAGCTGGGGGCACTGTTATACAGTGGTTCCGCTCCTTCCTCCTGGGCCGTGTTCAGAAAGTGGTGGTGGGGGATGAGTGTTCAGACCCCTGGGCTCTCACTTGTGGGGTACCTCAGGGTTCTATCCTCTCCCCCATGCTTTTTAACATCTATATGCAGCCGCTGGGAGAGATCATCAGGGGGTTTGGGCTGGGTGTTCATCAGTATGCGGATGATACCCAGCTCTACCTCTCTTTCAAATCAGAACCAGTGAAGGCGGTGAAGGTCCTGTGTGAGTGTCTGGAGGCAGTTGGAGGATGGATGGCAGCTAACAGATTGGGGTTGAATCCTGACAAGACAAAAGTGCTGTTTTTGGGGGACAGGAGGCGGGCAGCTGTGGAGGACTCCCTGGTCCTGAATGGGGTAACTGTGCCCCTGAAGGACCAGGTGCGCAGCCTGGGAGTCATTTTGGACTCACAGCTGCCCATGGAGGCGCAGGTTAATTCTGTATCCAGGGCAGCTGTCTACCAGCTCCATCTGGTACGCAGGCTGAGACCCTACCTGCCCGCGGACTGTCTCGCCAGAGTGGTGCATGCTCTAGTTATCTCCCGCTTGGACTACTGCAATGCGCTCTACGTGGGGCTACCTTTGAAGGTGACCCGGAAACTGCAATTAATCCAGAATGCGGCAGCTAGATTAGTGACTGGGAGTGGCCGTTGGGACCACATAACACCGGTCCTGAGAGATCTACACTGGTTCCCAGTACGTTTCCGAGCACAATTCAAAGTGTTGGTGCTGACCTTTAAAGCCCTAAACGGCCTTGGTCCAGTATACCTGAAGGAGCGTCTCCAACCCCACCGTTCATCCCGGACACTGAGATCCAGCGCCGAGGGCCTTCTGGCGGTTCCCTCATTGCGAGAAGCAAAGCTACAGGGAACCAGGCAGAGGGCCTTTTCGGTAGTGGCGCCCGCCCTGTGGAACGCCCTCCCATCAGAAGTCAAAGGTACTAACAACTATCTGACATTTAGAAAATGCCTGAAGACAGCCCTGTTCAGGGAAGTTTTTTAATCTGTGACATGTGTATGTATTTTAATGTTGCTGGAAGCCGCCTAGAGTGGCTGGGGAGACCCGGCCAGATGGGCGGGGTATAAATAATAAATTATTATTATTACTATTATTATTATTATTATTATTATTCCATAAACCTATTAGGGTACGCCACAGTGCTACAACCAAAATCCCAGGCAGCTGAACCCCAGAAATCCCAGGCATACCTAGAAATTAATTGCTGAAATTCCTCTGTGCATCAGGGTGTACTAAAATGCACGAGGACACATATGTATACATTGTTATCTGAGTAATCTGAAAAAAAGATAGTTTTAAACTACTTCGGCAGTAAAAACTATACACTCTGTTTTTTGAGCACAAATGCCAAACCACCACCACCACCTGTATTCTCTACTGGTTTGTAGTTTGGCAATAACAACCGGATCTAAAATAAAGGCATTATGAAATAGCTGAAGAAATGGAAAACTGAGAATTTCAAGTGGGTACTCAACATCACAGCTTTTAGCGTGTTTCGTGAACTGCATAAGAACCACTCTCACAATGTTGAAACCTTTTTCCTGCACACTCAGAATGAGAGAAAGTGGAGCGTATGATCATGTTGTCGAAAGGCTCAATTGTACTGGGATTGACAGGTAAATGCCCAAACGTGAGACTGTCCCTGTTGAGGGCATGATCGCAGCGGGAAAAAAGAGTGAAGGAGTGAAGGAAATGAGTGATCCATGTTACTATTTGATTCTTTCCCCTTTCTTGGTGAGCTGTCAGTGTTTTCATATTTCAGGTGCCTGGTGGAAAGTAACAATATTTGACAACTTTCTTTTTGTTATCTGTCTGCGAGGCTAGAAAGGGGGGGGGGAACCCTCTTCTCGTCTTCAGATTCTTTATGAACTTACACAGTGGCATTGCGGCAGTAGAAAATGGCTGTGGCAAGGAGTGTGGGGTGAGGGTGGTATGTCAAGTATAAAGGTTTAACACGGATAATTCCATTGAAAGCAAGCAAGGTGCAACCCTTAGTATTTTAACATTGTTCTTGTCTGACTAAGAGAAGGTCTTTTAAATCTCCTCTTCCACCAAATTATGAAAGCACACGGCCCTATGAATGCTCATCTGTCATGGATGCTTTAGTTGAGATTTCTGCATTGAAGGGGGTTGGGCCCTTGAGGACCCTCCCAGGGGTGAAGGAAGGAGAACCGGTACCCGGTGTAGGGGGGGCAAAGTGTCTAGCGGCGTATGTACGTATGCCGCACATGCGCACGTGCCGTACATACGGCAGTGGGATCTTCTCCTCGCGGCTGTGGCGGCAGAATCCTGCCGCTCGTCCATACAGCGCTTAAGTGGCGCCATGCATGTGCGTACATAGTGGCACCACGCATCCGCTCTACGTATGCCGCATGCGCTGCCGGGCGGTTTGTCGGCGGTGCCGCTCAAGCACCAACGGACGGCGGCAGAGGGTGCAGCCGTGAGTGGAGGATCCTCCGCACACGGCTGTGGCGGTGTGATGGCGGCGGCTTATGCCGCCACGCCCAGGGCAAGCCCCCTGGGGGGTGCCTTCTTGTCACCACCCTCAGAGATGGCACCCGGGGTGGTAACCCCCCCCCCCGCTCCCTTCCTCCGCCACTGGTCCCTCCCACCTCTAACATTCTGCAGTTCTATAATTCTAAGATTCTATTCACACATTATTCATGTTACAAATCTGCCAGTATATACCATGCATGCCCATTTCTGCTCCAAAGCTGGGTCTTTAGGAGCAATGGAGTGAGCAGCAGTTTGCTTGTGAACTGGAGCATCAGGTACTATTTAGGTTGCTTTTTCAAGAGGGAGATGTGGTAGTCAGACAGAACACCATGTTTAATGTGTAGTGGCCAACAAAATTAGCAACTGCATGATGGCAGTGTGCATTTCTCTGCTGGTGGCAGAAGCGATGGAGGTAGGAATTGCATAACAATATGAAATGAACACACAGGTAAAGGTTAAAAAAAGGGTAAAAGGTAAAGGACCCTTGGATGGTTAAGTCCAGTCAAAGGCGACTATGGGGTTGCGCCACTCATCTCGCTTTCAGGCCGAGGGAGCCGGTGTTTGTCCACAGACAGATTTTCGGGTCTTGTGGCCAGCAGAACTAAACCGCTTTTGGTGCAACGGAACACCGTGATGGAAGCCAGAGCGCACAGAAATGCCATTTACCTTCCTGTCACAGTGGTACATATTTATCTACTTGCATTGGTGTTCCTTCTAACTGCTAGGTTGGCAGGAGCTGGGACAGAGCAACGGGAATTCATTCTGTCGCGGGGATTCGAACCGCCGACCTTCTGATTGGCAAGCCCAAGAGGCTCAGTGGTTTAGACCACAGCGCTATAAGCTGCACTGGGCATTATAGAGCTGGAAGAAGGCATTACCTTGAGTGTGAGATGGTCTTAGATATATGAGGATTTTCAAGCATGAGGTGTTGTTTTTTTAAAAATAAATAAATCTGTATACACTTCTGAGCATCACTACTGGCTTTACAGGCCATTTTAAAAAGACCTTTAAAGAAAAAAATTAAAACTTGAAAAAAAAATGTGTGTTTTTGTGGGATAAGCAAAGGACACATCATTTACTTTCCTAAAATGCGAAGAACAGTCAAACAATGACGACTAAGCAATTAACATAGTTGGGGTGCTTTTCCCATTTGTAGTCAGACACTATGCTGCATTGGAAAATATGGGTCATTCATTGTGTGTGTTTTTTAAGCCACTGCTGAAATTAATTTAGCAAAAGATCAATTAAGAATATTTTTGGGTGAAGTGATTAAGAAGGAAGCCCTAGTACTAAAGCAGTTAATGATGGGGAAAAGAGATAGCTTTCTATCAGGCTGTAGGACAATTTTGGGATAATTATGTTAAAGTTTTAACTGATGAGAAAACTTCAGAAATATGGGGCAGTTTCAATACCTGAGGCTAAGGGATGCACTGTGAGACACGTACTTGAATGAGGGAGCTTGAAATCTACCCCTCTTCCAATAGTCAATTTCCTTCCGTCTCCAACCCTTTCCTTCTGCATTTCACAAGTTATGAGAAACCAACACAACCAAAACACAAATTAGCTTTGTGAGTGAGGGGTGGGAATAGGAGGAAACTAACCCCAGACAAACCTGCCTGCCTGCCTCTCTGTGTTCTTAGAAATTGAAATGATGCTTCAGAGCATGTTCAGAAGAGGTATTTAATTTTGTACGAAGGGAGTCTCTGGGCAAAGAACTTGAGGAGTTGGTAGAGTCAGCCAGCTAACTGGTTTACCCATGGTAGTGAGACAGAGCTCCCTTCTGTTGCCAATAACTCTTCTGTTGCTACTAATGTAAGGTGTTCTTACATTACCTCAGTGTTGTGGTTGCAACTTTCACACAGTGTGGGCAGCTAACTACAACATGGGTAGGCAAACTAAGGCCCAGGGGCTGGATCCGGCCCAATCACCTTCTAAATCTGGCCCGCGGGCAGTCCAGGAATCAGCATGTTTTTACATGAGTAGAATGTGTCCTTTTATTTAAAAGGCATCTCTGGGTTATTTGTGGGGCCTGCCTGGTGTTTTCACATGAGTAGAATGTGTCCATTTAAAATGCATCTCTGGGTTATTTGTGGGGCCTGCCTGGTGATTTCACATGAGTAGAATGTGTGTTTTTATTTAAAAGGCATCTCTGGGTTATTTGTGGGGCATGGGAATTTGTTCATTCCCCCCCCAAAAAAAGTCACCCCCCAAGGTCTGAGGGACAGTGGACCAGCCCAAAAAGTTTGCTGACCCCTGAACTACAAACTTCCACTATTTGTCTTTCAACAACCTCTCTCTATACCACTGTGATGTCCTGGGATTCAGACTCAGATGCTGAACCTGAGGGATCCCAGCCTGCACAGGATTCCCCGCCTCCAGAACCAGCAGAGCCGGGGCTAGGGCTTGAGTCTGAAGGGTCCTCACCTGTGCTGGATCCTCAGGTGCAGGCATCTGCTGAGTCTGCTCTGGCTCCTGATGGGGTGGAGGGCCCATTGCCTGCAGGTGCTCCACTCCCAGCCCCGTCAGGGGAAGCTGAGGTTACCTCTGGGTCCTGTACCCCTCCAGCCTCTCCTGAGATGCAGAGGCTCAGGGCAGAGAGGCGAAGGGAACTAAGTTCCTGCAGGAGGATTGCTCGCCTCCAAGCCAGGAGAGGTGAGTCACCTGAGGATCGGAGCCGCCCTATGCCTCGGGGCAGATAAAAGCCGGCCAGCCCCAAGTTGCAGGAGCAACATCGTTGGTGACCAGTTCCTGCCGGTGTTTCTGCTTGCTACCTGTCCTGCGTTCCTGCTTGAGTTCCTGACCCGCCCTGGTCCCCTGCTTGCCTACCTGCTCCTGACTTCGCCTGCCTCCCTGCCCTGCACCTAGCTTCAATTATTATGGACTGCCTTTCGTTGCTCCTCTGACCACGGACCGGACTTCGACCTCGCCTACGGGTAACCCACGGGACCAGCACAACCACATACCTACCATAGGATGAGCGGTAGTCTGGTTTTTCTATGCAAATTCTTTTCTTTCTTTCTTTTTTTCCAATTTCCCAGAATGTAGTTTACTGAAACCAAGCTGTTTCAATCCAGGAATGGTTGTAGCTGACAAACAATTCGATGACACCTGGGCCTTCATTGAATCTGCTTCTACAAGGAAACTGCAACACCATCTAGAACAGGACATATTTCCATTTCCAAGGCACAAGAGCCACCCACCAGCATCACTTTCATCTTATCAGCATTCAGCCTCCGATTTACTGTCCTTAATAGATGTTTCTCAATATCATACTGTTTTTCTATGAAGGGAAAGAGGGGTGGGGGAGATCTGAATCACATGGTTTTAAAAAATAGTTTTGGCTCTCACTGATACATGTTTGTTAGAAGGGCCTTCTGAAGTTTTGGAAAAAGAAAGGTAGGAGCTTTAGGATTCCCCGAGGAACAGCTTGTAGTCTCTCGAAACATGTTGGATGTTGAAAGCAAAATTATATTAAAAATATTCACAAGCACCCTTGGGACTTTCCCTTTTGTTTCTTTGTCACGTTAATGCCTCACAAAAATTTGATTTAACAGGAAAGGTGTCGGATTCCCAGAAGCGTTGAGGGATTTCAAAAGCAATAAACTTCAGATATGTATGTGTGCTGGTGGTTTGCATTCCTGAAACACCTACAACAGAGTTTGTATTAGAAATGATGACAGGCCATAAGCTATAGCACCATTAAAATAGGAAGCGTTCTCTCTTTTCTCCCTCTCTTTTTTTAAAGCACACTGTTTTGCTCTAGCAGGCTGAGGGAAAAAAGGTTCCGAAATTTATTGCAGCCTTGCAAAGTTTATGACACAATGAGTTCTAAATACTGCAATCTTGTTTTCATGAATACTAAATTACAAAAACATTACTGTTTGCAGACTGTCATGCCCTGCTGTAATGAAAGCTATCCTGATATAAATTGCATTTTATCAGTGTTAATCAAGGATCATCATATTTGATTACAAGTCCCCCCCCCCCCGTTCATCTCTAGTTGATCTCTCTCCCCCTGTCAGTCAACGCTGGTGTTTGCTTTTATTCAAAATGCAGAACCATTCTGCTTAAAAATTTACAGGAGCATTTCAAGTTTTCTATTTGTTGTGGTTAATGTGAATTGAATGAAGAATGTGCATAAATATTGATGGCTTTGCACATTTCTATTGTGCACAGTTACCTGAAGGCACAGAGAACCAGCGGGGGGTTTTCCCCATGCATATTCTTCTAAGTGATATTAAGAGGAGGCGCCCGACTATATAATGTCTGTCAGCACACATTGTTTGGTCAATGTACATAGGACTGGATCCTGACCTAGGGAGCGATCCTATGCACTATAAGGTAGTATAAAGCAAGCTGGTGTAAATTAAACTAGTGGAATAGGAATAGGAATAATTTATTGGCCAAGTACATTTTCCAACAGGGACCCAGGTGGCGCTGTGGGTTAAACCACAGAGCCTAGAGCTCGCTGATCAGAAGGTCGGCGGTTCAAATCCCCGCGATGGGGTGAGCTCCTGTAGCTCGGTCCCAGCTCCTGCCCACCTAGCAGTTCAAAAGCACATCAAAGTGCAAGTGGATAAATAGGAACCGCTCTGGCAGGAAGGTAAACGGCGTTTCCGTGCGCTGCTCTGGTTCGCCAGAAGCGGCTTTGTCATGCTGGCCACATGACCCGGAAGCTGTACGCCGGCTCTCGGCCAATAAAGCGAGATGAGCGCCGCAACCCCAGAGTCGGACACGACTGGACCTAATGGTCAGGGGTCCCTTTACCTTTACCTCATGAATGAAGCTGTGCCACAGGACTGGGGAAAGGAAAAAAATCAAATGCTGAGGTGGCAGCTTTAAAAGTCCATGTCTAAAATAAAATGGAGCTGCAACTGCAGAGGTACCTTGTATGTGTGTGCCTTATAGTCTTGGCTTCAAACTGCCCCAGCAGTTCATTTTGTAGCACAAGCAGAAGGCACATACCGGTATACATTAAGAACCCAGGTTTGTAAGCACTTGCTATCCCTACAGGTATCTAAATACAGTTCACCTCTTCTAGTCCCCAAACTTTTTCACGGTGTTGACACTTGCAACCCTGAAGGAGAGTCACACTCCACTAAGCCCGTTATTAGACACTGGATCCAGCTGTATCAATTCTCTTGAAATCTATTTCCCAGTTTACGAAAGCTAAACTACCTTTGGCAACTTATTTGAAGAAAGCAATCTGTGTGCTTCATTGCCTTTCTCCCGACGCACAGTTTTTTTCCAGTTGCATCCTTTCCAGGGTTGCTTTAAATAAGCGTGTTCATGGGAGAGAAAAGAGGCTTCTGCCTCTCAGAAACCTTCCCACTTAACAGCAAGATGTTCTTCTAATGAAGACACAACACAGCAGAGACAAATTGGGGGAAAGGTAAGCCCCAGTCTTGAAATCAACGCCACAGAAGTTACCAGACCATATGCACACACTTATTAGGTCATGGAGACCTACTTTTGTCATTTATAGAAAAAAGAAAGAAATGTTATAAATCTCTTCTTGGCTACCTGGAAGTGATTTTTATCAGTAAACACACAGTCCCGCTGTTCGGAATCTCATTGTTGGATTACAGATTTCAATCACTTGAAAATGTTGCTTTGTGAATCTGCATTTTAGCACAGCCATGTGGGAGCTATAGAGAGCAGGAGCAGCCTGTTGCCTAGACAGCCACACAGCACTCTCACTCAGCACATGCAATTGGAATCTGTAATACAAACTATAGTGGTACCTCGGGTTACAGACGCTTCAGGTTACAGACTGCTAACCCAGAAATAGTACCTCGGGTTAAGAACTTTGCTTCAGGATGAGAACAGAAATCGGGCAGCGGCCACTTTAATATAGGAAAGTTGGGTTATGAGAACATTTAAGTCAGACACAGATTTTGGGAGTACAACCTCCCCTTCCTTCAGCCACACAGATTGTGCACCTATGCTGAAAATGAAACCTCAGTGTGCTGTTTTTCAAAATATGTATGTCTAGGAAGGAGAAACAACCTCAGTATGGAAATGACCAACTGCCTTTTTACTTGCTCAAACATTCGAGCACAGAAACAAAGATTAAATTCCAAGGCTGAGCTAATGTGCCTTTGCAATTGCCACAAGTGAGCTCAGCCTTACAATTTTATATTAGCCACTAACTTCCTGGAAAGGTACATAAAATGCTAGAGCTGGGCCAAAATTTCTCAAAGAAAGACATTTGGGGGAGAACATTTGAGATTTTTATTTTTCTCATAAGGAAATATTTCAGAGGTTTTTGTTTTTTTTAATCAGAATATTATCCACATTTTTGTTGTGGTGGATATCATTTTTTTCCCTGCCACCATTTCCTGGAACCAGGGCATTGACTATGTTGCAAAATGGCGGCCAGACTGCCAGTTTAACTGATGGTGATGCTAAGATTTGCAGGAACAGCAAAAACAAGCAAACAATAAACCTTCATGAAAATGAAGGAGTTGAGCCGCACCCTGAAAAACTGCTGGATAAATAGGTTAAAACTAATTTTTATGCCCACAAACAGGGTAAAGAATTTCAAAAAGCCACTGGTGCCTAGCTCTATAAAGCACATCCGATTGTAGCAATGCTATGAAAATACCAATATATTTCTGATACAAATTTATGTAGCTCTAAATATGAACTGACTAAACAAATTAGTGCACTGTAATGCATATCACAATAGCAGCAAACAGATGCTATAAAGTCTCAAAGGGCATTGTAGTCCATGCTTAGAGCTAACATACATAGTTTATGTATATATTAATGCCATGCTCATTCCAATTAGATATGAATGGTGACATGCCGCAGAAAAGGGTTACTAATTACTTTCTTAACATCATGTGTACGTGTGTATACAAATAATTGCTTTTAAAAGAGGTTATTTTTGGCTTAGTAATAAAATTTGTATAAATTTGTTAAATTAAAAAGATACAAAAAAATCAAAGCATTAAATTAATGTAACAGATTTTTTTTCTTTTATGCAATAACATGCACAGTTCATATCGTGCTATTTATCACTCAGACAAAGAGTAAGAGTTTTCACACCTTTTTGTGTGCTGGTATTTCCCTTTGAAATATCAGGTTCCATGCCTTGTCTGTGGCTGGATCTACACTGGCCTGTAACGCTATTAGAACAATATTAGATAATGTCGTTCTAAAAGTCACAGGACATAGTTGTTAATTAAAGCAATTTTTACCTTGGTTTCCCCACCACCACGTCAAAATGCTGTCTTCCTGCTGCTGGTTGCCTACATCCTTTGGTGTCACATTTTAATAATGCATTATGAACATAAAAGTAGTACATAATGTGTCCATATATGTTATCAAAACCCTTCCTTAACACTTCCTTAATGTTAGAAACCATAAGTGTAGATCTGCCATGAGTCTTCTGAGGAGGCACTGGTAGTTTTGTCTCTTAAGTTCAAAATTTGTCGCTTTGCATTTAGATGCACAATAGTCTATTAGGTGAAGCATAGTCTATTAGCAGCTAAAACAATTTTTAGAACTGCATTTGTCACCCTGTGAAGATCAGGGACACCAGTTTAGGCTGCCATTTTGATCTCTGCCCCCACATGCACAGTTCAAAACATTTTGTGGAGAAGTGTTGTAACCGTGGACCACAGTTTGTTGCTTCTTAACATGGTGTTTTGGTTTTTTAAAAACTATTTTTCAAGCCATGTTTCTCTATGTGTTATTAGTGAATATTAATAAATGTGAGTCAGATTGATCCAAATTCAACCTAGATATTATAAAAGAGGTACAGGGTTCTCAACCCTATGTCTCCAACATAGCCAGACTTGGACTGGACAGCACTTCAAACTGAGAGCTCTGTAAACTAGGATATTTTCCCATCCTAAGCCTTCCAAAATGTTTTCCCTGTATGCCAGAGCATTGCTGGCCACCAGCAACTTCCCTGAAGTCCCAGAACTTGTCTCAGCAATTCCACCTGCTTCCACAGTGTAAATAATTATTATATATTCTGATGAGGTGCCTTTTCAGCAAAATTTGGGGCAATTTAGGTTTTAGATGCATGCCTGGGGATTCCATGAAATACACTGTTTTACATTTGGAATACATAATTGATGGTTAAATATTCCAAGTGAGAAAGTGGATATGGTTGGAGTTTCTTTAAAAAGGAATTTATCATATAAACTTCATAATTAGCTTCCCAAGTAGATATTTAATTTTCAATGTGCTGTTGTAGCAGATTAAGCGAAGGCCAAAAAAACCAGACACAGACCTTGGGGGGTTATTTGATCAAAGTAACTGCACCAATCTAAAATGCATAACAGCAAGACAATTCCCACAAATATTCACATTTCGCAAGTCTTGTTGTCGCTCTTCCATTCTAGTAAGGTGATATAGATACAAACACCTATAGCCAGTCAGAGTTGGTTGGGTAAGAGGTTACAAAAGGCAGGGAAAATATTGTAGGAGGAAAAAGTGAAGAATATTATAGGAGCATGAACTCCTGCTCATTAAATGTCAATGTACAAGTCAATAATGAATGGCAATACTAATTATAAGTAAGACAGATTTTAAAAAAGGATCTATATTGTGCTCTTGAATTGATTGTTATTCCTTTTGGGGATATTGCTCCGTTGAGTTTTAAGCCGTATAAACTGTCCCAATTACGTAAGAAGTGGCATACAAATCTTAAATTAAATAAACCCAAGGAAAGCTTTGTGCCTCCAGTGTACACAAACACAGAAAAAATTTGAGAAGGTGGTAGGTTGTTCGGGGGGCTGTCACATAAAACACAGCTGTGGCTTTTTCAAGGCATTTCCATGGGGAAACAAATTGCCGCATAGCCTGCTTTAAACACAAATTCAAACCATACTGGAATTTATACAATAATGTGTGAATTTTCCAAAGTGATTTATAGCTTCTGTAATAGCAGGGGGCAATGAATTACCATAATAAAATAAGGAGGGCTGTATCAGGAGCATAACAAGTAGCTAACAAGCTGTATTTTGTCCCAGAAAAGTAAATCTACTATTATAAATAGGAAGGGGTGCTGAGGTAGTTTGCCAAGAGGCTTAATGTATAGCTAGAAGTATATGAAGGGGTGCTTTCTAGTTTAAAACATGCAGTCATGTTTGACCAATTGATGTCCCTAACTGCAGTAGGCACAACACATCGGATTGTACCCAGTGCTTGAATGAATGGAAGATTGTGTTTCACACAAACTTTCTCCTCCCTGCAGCCTCGTGTGCCCCATAGAAAACATCTTAGAAGGTCTGGAGTCCCTTCTTGAGCAGTGTGGCCTATCACAGGCTCTCACCCTCTTGCTGCAATGCAGCCCACACTGTTCATAAACCTTCCAAGTGTCCCTATTTTCCAGGGACAGTCCTGGATTTACAGAAGCATCCCGGTTTCTGATTCGATCCCGGAATGTCCCGCTTTCCCTTAGGATGTCCCTATTTGCATTGGAGGGTATGGAGTTATGTGACCCCCCCCCCCCCCCGAGTCAAGGAGATAAGTAACTATACAACCTTTAGAAGACCTCTGAAGGCAGCCCTGTATAGGGAATTTTAAAAATGTTTAATGTTTTTATATATGTTGGAAGCTGCCCAGAGTGGCTGGGACAACCTTGTCAGATGGGCAGAATATAAATAATAAATTATTGTTGTTATGGAATAGGACACAGCTATTTTCATTGGAGAAATGTTGGAGGGTATGTGTTCAGGGCAGTCTTTTAATCCACAGAGAGAAGGAAGCATCAAGGGGAAAGATAAGCTGGATGATTGGATCATACAAGTATAAGGTAGTCAAGAGAACTTTGGTTTGGCAGGACAAGAACGAAGGCATTACTCCCATCTTTGTTCAGGGCCATGTGCATGGGTAGCATTTCTAGTGGTCAATTGGGGGGGGGGGTTCCAGCATCCTTTGTAGCTCTTTTCTCTTGTCTTGTATTAGCAAAATCAGAATTAAAAAACAAAACAAACTACAGATGGAAGATTAAATTTCACGACCAAAAGAAAATTAGGCAAATTTTGATTCATCAACCAAGTTGCCAGATCTAGCTTTTCTTCTTAGACTGACTCTCCTATGAAGAAGGTTGCAGTGTTTGGGACTTTTTAGATTGCAAAAAAGGCAAGAGGTAGCGTGATGGAAGTTTATGGAATTATAATAATAATAATAATAATAATAATCTGGGAGGCTTCCAACAGAATATTAAAATGCAATAGTCTATTAAACATTAAAAGCTTCCCTAAACAGGGCTGCCTTCAGATGTCTTCTAAAAGTCTGGTAGTTGTTGTTCTCTTTGACATCTGGTGGGAGGGCATTCCACAGGGTGGGTGCCACTACCGAGAAGGCCCTCTGCCTGGTTCCCTGTAACTTGGCTTCTCGCAGTGAGGGAACCACCAGAAGGCCCTTCTTCTAAAAGTCTGGTAGTTGTTGTTTTCTTTGACATCTGGTGGGAGGGCGTTCCACAGGGTGGGTGCCACTACCGAGAAGGCCCTCTGCCTGGTTCCCTGTAACTTGGCTTCTCGCAGTGAGGGAACCACCAGAAGGCCCTCGGAGCTGGACCTCAGTGTCCGGGCAGAACGATGGGGGTGAAGACGCTCCTTCAGGTATACTGGACCGAGGCTGTTTAGGGCTTTAAAGGTCAGCACCAATACTTTGAATTGTGCTCGGAAACGTACTGGAAGCCAATGTAGGTCTTTGAAGACCGGTGTTATGTGGTCTCGGCAGCCGCTCCCAGTCACCAGTCTAGCTGCCGCATTCCGGATTAGTTGTGCATGACGTGGAGGAAGTGGAGAGAGAAAAGGTCTTCTCCCTCTCCCATAACATTAGAACTCATGGAGATCCAATGAAGCTGAACATTGGAAGAAGAAGAAGAAGAAGAAGAAGAAGAAGAAGAAGAAGAAGAAGAGGAGGAGGAGGAGGAGTTTGGATTTGATATCCCGCTTTATCACTACCCGAAGGAGTCTCAAAATGGCTAACATTCTCCTTTCCCTTCCTCCCCCACAACAAACACTCTGTGAGGTGAGTGGGGCTGAGAGACTTCAAAGAAGTGTGACTAGCCCAAGGTCACCCAGCAGCTGCATGTGGAGGAGCGGAGACGCGAACCCAGTTCACCAGATTATGAGTCTACCGCTCTTAGAGAAAAGAATGTACTTCCTCAGTCAGTGCATGGTTAAACTACGAAACTATGATGGCCACCAACCTGGATGGCTTTAAAAGAGGACTGGACAAATTAATAGAGAAGAGGACTATTGATGGCTACTAGAGAAGAGGCCATGATGGCTATGCTCTGCCTGCTTGGCCCAGTGTTCCTTGATATTATCAGGGAACTCCAAAAGCAGGTGGTCCTTAAGAGGAAGCCACGTCTGGCCCTCACTGTAATCAACTCCCGCCCGGAAACCTTTGTCCCCACTGTCGAAGGATGTGGGGAATTGGGCTCCACAGTCACTTACAGACACACCGTTAAGACCATATTCACGGTGATCGCCACAGTCAGGCAGCAATGCTTTCGAATGTAAGTTGCCGGAAACCAAAGGAGGGGAGAGCAAGGCATCTGGTTGACCACGGTGAGAAGAAGACGCTGGGCAAGATGGGGCAGTATTCGCCTGATCTTGTTATTATGAATAGAATTTTGATTGCCCTGGCACAGTCGTTCAGACGTTTAATTCAGATTATGCACAGCCTCAGAGTGGTTTTTCCCACCTGCCCCATGTTTCCAAAGCCTTTTATTCAGCCAATGCATAAAGTGTTTCAGAAAAACTAAGAAAACGTCTTAAGTTCTTATCTTGGGATGAATGGCAAGGCCAGTTCCTCTTGTAAACAACCTCTCACAGCTGTTTTGACACCATTCTAAATGGGCAGAAGTGATTACAAAAGACATTCCTTGACACAGAGGCTATTGTGCTGCAGGTATGCTCCTACAGACGTTTTTTCTCAATGCAGTACAGCTAAGAAGAGAAATAAACATACATGTTTGTGTATTGTAAATAGGATGTTACAATAAGCAGATCCTGATAACAAGTAATAATGCATAGATTTCACACTTGAGGTAATGAATACCCATATTCCTAAAAAAATGTGTTATACACTATCCATATGTAAGTGACCTCTTAGTGTCATCTTCTGTACACTGTGAGGTATATTTACTTGGGTTTCTGAATTCCATAATTCAAAAGCTTCTAAACTTTTTGTGTTCAATGAACAGGGTGAAGGGAGAAATTACGTGCCGTTTTTTATGACATGCCTTTGGTGAACCTAAAGGGTACTTGTGCTGAAATACAGCTGAAACGTAGATTCCCAACAAATAATGTAAGCATCTTGCATTCCACAAAGCTGCATTCCTTGTTTTCTTCAGAAGACGTTATTTATTGAATACATCTGGGCTGAGTTTATCTTTTAATTAATGTAAATTTTTTATTGATTGTTTATTTGGTGAACATGGGGAATTAATTTGCTGCTTTTAATGAACTTGTCCACTTTGATTGCTCTGGCTCTCCTGATATCTTACTGGATTTCTGCCCTCTGGATCAAACTCTACAAACACAGGCTGTGGTTTTATTCATAAGATGCTTCAAGGATGCCAGTAGGCAAATGTCCGGACAAAAATCAGCAGAGAAGGAAATCAGGAGTGAAAAAAAGAAAGCAGAAACACATCAAAGTCCATCACAAGGTTCTCAGGTCTGGTACATAAGGCATCTGCAGAAGTAAATATGAGGATGAGGAATGCCTTAATCCTATGTTGATGTTATTGCATTTCATTGGGTGTACCAGTCCTGCTTCATGATGCCTGTTCTGAGTTTTAGACTATCACGGACTCTGTGGTCACCAACACCTTGGTTACATGGTGTCTAAAACTCAGTGACTGGGATAGCAACTAGGGCAGCAGTTAAAGCTGTTTGCCAATTTTGAGTTAAAAATACTGAAACATATTTCCTTTTGAAATGTGCTATTGTCTATTAGTATTGTTGTTCTGTGAAAGGTGGATTGTAATGTTTCGATTTATTTTTGTATAATTGATGACCCATGGCTAATTAATAAAGACTCTGAGAGTGGGAAGGGAGGAAAAGAAGAAGAGCTTAGTGGGGAAGTTGGAATGAATTTGATGCAACCTTCAGATTCTGAAGCTGAGTCCCTTTGTTTACTGTTACAGTGGCACCTCGGGTTGCATACGCTTCAGGTTACATATGCTTCAGGTTACAGACTCTGCTAACCCAGAAATATTACCTCGGGTTAAGAACTTTGCTTCAGGATGAGAACAGAAATCGGGCAGCGGCGGCGCAGTGGCAGGGGGAGGCCCCATTAGCTAAAGTGGTGCTTCAGGTTAAGAACGGACCTCCGGAACGAATTAAGTACGTAACCAGAGGTACCACTGTACTTATCTGCAGTGGCTTGGGCAATGGTTGGCTCTCTCTGTTGTGGCATTCATCCTTTGGAAATCTTAGCTTATGATGTCCGTTTGGCCTAATTATTACAGATCAAGAGACAGCCTCCACCTCTCACTTCTGTCTCACCTCTTCTGTTGAGATTCCAGTTTCACAATCTGAAAGCCATTGCAGACCCATACTTCTGCCCCATTTAACACCTGAGCTATTGCCTTGTTTTTATACATAAGGACCCAACTGCAAAGCTGTTTACCACTATCCACCCTATAAACAGAGATCTCAGGGCGGTTCACAAAGCAGAGATAATTTCCCATTGGAAAAACTCCAAAGGACTCTGAATGGCAAGGGAAAGCTTGGGATCGAGTTCATTGTGAGCATCTAACACAACACAGAAGGGTTGTCTGAGGCCAAACAAAGCACATTTCTTTTGACAAGGTATGATTTCCATGTATCCATTATGTAAACAGAAATGATGTTAATGTCAGATCCCCAGCCAAACCCACCTACTTGTGGAGAGGCTATATTACTGGTGATTGAAGCCTTAGTGATGCATTTGATGATTCAGTTATTTGACAGTGTCCCTGCTCAATTTTCCTTCTGATATGTGACCGATGTATGAACGCAACATTCCACAGGTTTTATTGGGATATGATTAATGTAATTTTGGTATAAAACCAACAGAGATGGAAAAACTTCAGAAAAGGGCATCCAAAAGTGATTGGGAGGTTGTGGCAACTTTCCTATGAGGAAAGCTTACAACACCGGGGGCTTTTTCATTGAGGCAAAAAAGGACAAGTAAGTGGGAACATGACAGGAGTTGAATGGTGCTGAGAAACTGAATCAATAAAAGTTTTTCTCCCTCAGACATAATATGCAAGGAAGCTGAATGCAGTGGCATAGCGTCAGTTGGGACCCCGGAACAACCCCACCCCACTGGAGAAAAATGGGGCCATGCTGAGCTGCCTGCCTGCCCATGTAGTGGGGAGGCAGATTGGCTGACATGGCCCTTGGCAAGCGGAGAGGAGCACCGGGCCAGGCAATGTGAGGGAGCCTGGTTTGTGCCCCCTCAAAAATTGTGTGCCCGAGGCCACAGCCCCCTGGCACCCCCTACGCTCACGCTTTGCCCCTGGCTGAATGTTGAAAGATTTAAGTCAGACAAAAGAGCACATCTCTTCACATAGCACATTTTAAACTATGGAATTCGTTCTCCTAAGATGTAGTGATGGTTTGCTAATCAGGATGACTTTAAAATAAGATTAGGAAGCAATCATGTAGGATAGATACGAATCATGGAGAAATAAGCAATCTATGCCTACTAGCCTTGAGAGCTGTGTTCCACCTGCACTGTCTGAATGCCATTTGCTGAGAATCACAAACAGGAAGATTGCTGTTGCAGTCAAGTCTTGATTTGGGGTTTTCATACAGGTGTTTGGTTGGCCACAGTAAGAAGAGAATGCTAGACTAAATGGGCCTTTCTACTGATCCAGCAGGCCTCTTCTTATGTTTTCAGTTTATCACTAGATGGCCCCTGAGAGAGAAAGACTGGGCGGAAGGGAGAGGAATATCTGAACTGGAACAAGGACAGAAAGGGCATGATCCCAAGAAAATTAAGCAATTTTAAGACCAATTTATTTCCAAGAGAGGGTAAAGCATGTGCTTAGCTGCCTCCCATTGAGATCAATGGGACATGAAAACACTTAACCTTGGCTAGATTGTGCTCAATGTACTTAAATTGCCGGACATTACTAGAGAAATTGCATAAGTGACCTTTCTTTTGCCAAAGCAATCTGAAACCAAACATAGGAAAGTATAGTCACTTTTATCACTCATTTTTAATCTGTTCATAACTGTTTAACCCTTTTCATAGAACCATAGAATTGTAGAATTGGAAGGGACCCTGAGCGTCATCTAATCCATCCCCCTGCAATGCAGGAAACTCAAGAAAACAGCAAAAAAGAAGGAAAATAACACCGTGAAAGACCCCTGAAACGAGGTGAACGTGTATTCAAAAAATGTGTTGAGTTACTCTCAAAAAAATTCTTTGGGTTGCTTTTAAGCAGAAATGCTCAGACACATTGTAAACTAACTCAAAAGATTATAAATAATGAAAAGAACCCTCCAAATAAACTCCAAATGATGAAAAATACTACAATACAACCTAAGTTGCTTTCAAAAAACTTTTGGAGTAGCTCTTGAACAGAATTACTCAGACACGTAGTAAACTGCTTAAAGGATATAAATAATGGCAAGAGCCCTCCAACTAAACTTCAATTAATGTAATATACTACAAAACAAACTTACTAAATAACAAATAATGAAAATACTGCAAAACAACCTTAACGAGGTGCCAGCTATAAAAGTCGTTTCACTGAAAGTCTAACAGTTTCCTCAGAAGGAAAAAAGAGGGTAATACGTTAACTATAATTCCAATAAGGCATAATTGCTGTTAAGTTTAAGGGGAGAATCAAAAGGACTTCAAAAAGAAAACTCCCAAGCAAAACATGGTAATTGTCCACTCAAAGCACCTGATTTAGCTTCTTCTCCAAGGTAAAAACCTACACTAAGGTTCAAACACAAGCCCCGTAGCTTGTAAATTACTTTCAAAACAGGCTAAGAAAGCTTTCATGATCTTATTCTTACGAAGCTATTACGGAAACTCAAGTGAGGCATCCATGGCAGATGGTCATTCAACCTCTGCTTAAAAACCTCCAGTGAAGGTCCACCACCTTCCAAGGAAATCCGTTCCATTGTCAGACAGCTCTTACAGCCAGAAGTTTTTCCTGTTGTTCAGTGAGAATCTTTTTTCATGTAACTTGAAGCCATTGTTTTGGGTCCTACCCTCCAGAGCAGGACAAAACCAGCTTGTTCCATCATCTGTGTGCATTGCAATGGAATAACTCTGACTGCACTGCTCCAATGCCTGGAGACATTTTTAAAAGGCTTCCTCAGTTCCAAATCACCATCCAGGGACTTCACCTGTTTGTGTTAATGAAAACTCAATTCTGGGCCCAATCTGAACAGGGCAGCTTTGCCTAGTGGCATGAGCCCCAGTGAAGCAGAAATGGGGTACATCCCACCCACATATTGTCCCTGCAAGGACCCATGGAACAGATTCTCCCATAGGTCCTCATGGGAGGCAGAGTTTGGAGCCATTTTGGCCTGCAAGCTTCAAGAGGAGCCATGTGTTTCTTGTTTTTTCAACAGTTATGGCACCAAAAAAGCACCCGTTCTGGCCCTATTGCTAAGCCAACCTATATCCGGCCTACTGCAGTCGATAAAGATTTGGCCTGATTTCATCCTGTGGTAAGAATTCACTTCTACACCACCTTGTTCATTACCCAGGTGAGAAACCACCTTTTAAATAAACCACAGAACCAAGGAAACTAATTTGAGTCCAACATCCAAGAGGCACCCAGCATTTATTGCAGCTATTGCAATAGGACAGAGATCACCCATTGTGCCAGTTAAGAAGGTATCCCAACACCCATTGCCCTGTCTGTTTAATCTACTAAAAGCAACATGGTGAATTCTGTCAAGTACATGGCATGTATTTGCTTGTCTATAATGCTTTTGTTGCTATTCTAAATATTGTGTTCAGCAGCTAGGGAGTTGCACCTACAATTTCAGTAAATTTTGTACTTTGAAAGGTGTTTTTGTTTCTGTTTTTAGTGTGGCTAAGTACCGGTAAATGTGGTCTAATGGGGAGGAGTCTTTCTTTCTTTCTTTCTTTCTTTCTTTCTTTCTTTCTTTCTTTCTTTCTTTCTTTCTTTCTTTCTTTCTAGCGTAATTCTTAGTGTTCCACTCAAAGCACAGTTGATCAATTTTGGATATTTTTGTATTTCTGATTTGCAGGGTGGTTCAATTCTGAATTAGTGTATATGCAAATCTATCTTACACCCCTTTACTATTTCTTGAAGATTACAAAATAATGAGCACAAACATTTGACCCACTTAGATGACAAATGGCAATCTGACCTTTGACATAAATGAGTTTCCCCTTCCTTTCCCCCCCCATTGTTGCACTAATAGATGTTATCACACAGAAATTATCAGGATAACAATTGTTAAGGCAATTGAGGACACTGTAGCTAATGCCAATCTTTGATATTGACCTGCCACCTTCTTATCGGCTTGGCATTAGGAATTAATAAACCGTTTAAATAAAGAGAAGCCATCAGTATAAATCAATCAAGCTTTGTGATGCAAAAATATTTACAACTGTGAATGGCTTTTATGGAAGACTGCATGTTTAGAGAAGGCCAGTCATAGGAATCACAATCTCACTGCTGCCATTTTTTTAAAAAAAATCAAAAATCATAATTTAATTGAAAAATCTGCTGGAATATACAGTCTTCAGTAAGCACCAGAAGTTCTGACCTCAGTTGTATGACATCGGACCCACAATGGCCCCTGGTGGCTATGAGCTGTGCATCTGAGCCATGGGGGGAAGAGTATAGACAGAGAAAACTACACTCCTTTATCTTCTCACACAAAAAAACAAGAATAAGCCCCAAATACCTGCACCTCCCCACCTCAGGAGGATGGGGAATCCCCAACATAGAAGCATATTGCATTGCCAACCAAATACGCCATACAATCCCGTATATACTAGAAGATGAGACAAAACAATGGAACCTAGAGAGGGACACAACTGAAAATACCTGCACCACAGCATACCCACTCCTCCCAAACTAACTAAGGAAAATTCCCACAACACTTAACAGGTACACATAGACCATGCTCAAAGCATGGAAAACAGTAATAGGCAAACTATCCCCAACCCCATCCCCACTAATTCCCCTGGCGTACCACCCATTATTCAATCACGCAGCACAAAACCTCCAGTTAAAAACTTGGCAAACCAAAGGCTTATATCGCCTTAGACTTCTATAAAAATAACAAACCTTTGTCAACACAAGAAATACAAGACAAACTAGAAGACACTCACTGCTGCCATTGACCCTTCTGTGACTGATATGAAAACCTCTTTCTGATTTCACAAAAACTCCAGAAGAGTTAAATTTTGAGTAGTACTCAATTGTGGGGAGTTCCAGGTTCTGGATTTCCCCACTGAACTCAGCTGATCATATTAATCAGTAGATAAATGTAAATAACTTCAACTTCTAAAGATAAAATTGCAGTGTTGTCCCCCCCCCCCAAAAAAAACAATGTCAGTGCATTATTCCATTATGTTATTTCTCTTATATTCGTGCCTTTTTGTCTTATATATGTATATATCACATTGTAAATTTGCAATTTTGCATGTAATAAGAATTTGCCAGTTTCGTTATATGGGGTATGGATCTCACGTATGTATAGGAAGACAGAAATCGGGTTCTCAACGAGAGCACGCGTTGCGGTTGGGGCCTGCAAATTCGCCCCCTTCACTGTTGCTGGGGAGTCTTTGGAATGTGGCCACAGCTCTGATTGGCCCTGGGGCTGTTGTTGGGCAAAAGCACATGTTGCAATTTTGCCTGGGTTTGTTGGGGTTTATAACCCCTGTGCACGTTGGGTCACTTCCTCTTTGCTGCGTGCAACTGATCTCCCACCCGTCCTCTCCCTATTTCTTAGGCCCCTGTGTTGATCTTGCTATGCCTGTCATGGGGCCGTCTGCCGTTGGGGTAGGGGCCTGATAGGAATTTTTCCAGTTGGCTGATTGGCTGTTGCCTTCTGGTTTTCGCCTACTACATAGCAAATAGTCACAACTTGTAAGGTTGGCGGTTAGGCATTGGTTCCTTATGTTCGTTGGTGGAGGGGATAAGCCTGGCTGTGGCTGCCCCTCCAATGGTTGGTGATGCGCGGGGAATTCCATTAAAGGAATCCAGGGGCTCACCTTTGCTTGTCCGTATCCCTCCGCTTGGGGGCCAGGGCCATCGCAAGAGCTCCTGGGAGCATATGTGGGGCAGGTTATAGAGTCATGACCCCACTCATAATCTCAACCCCAATGAGTGCTCTCCCATTCTGACGGCTGCCAGGTTCTGTCTCTTAGGGGGCAGATAGCTTGAACCAATGCCTATGCAACCACTCACATCAATTTGTATTTCAATAAAGTTGTGGCCAAAATCATGCCCAAAAACCAAACCATAAATACTGTCTGTGGCGTCTGTTATTTTGGGGAGGTGAATGGGGGACCTCAACACGCAACAAGTCTAGCTGTATCACAAGTTGCACAATGTTACATAGGCTTTAAGTAACTGTACACCACAGGACTGCTAATTCCATTTCGCTCTGTGATGTCAAGTGCAGAATGCATAACCAAGCAGCAATTTCCTCATGTTTTTGATGCTACTTGCACCTGTATGTCTTTTAGAAATGTGGGAGTCTATATCCCTTTTGTACTTTAATGCAACAATTGTGGGAAAAGATTAGATTATCTTTGTTGAAAATGGTAGAAAAGTAGTATGTTTATGCATCTATCCAGTTTGTATGAAGCTAAAATATGAATAAATATAACGTCAATGGGGGGAATTGGAGGAACCTTAAGAAACTAAATTTTAATCCACCTTCTCCTAGGAAACCAGGATGGATGCTTTCAAAGTGTTCATTATATCATTTTAAACATACACAAAAATATCATAAGCATAACCCAATAAGATTCCTGATGAGATGCTGAGATTATGGCAAGTGCTCATAAAAAAATTAATCTATCAAATGAATTAATACTGCACTAACTGAGGTGGATTGGGGCGAGCACAGATAAAATGGTATCATGACTCTGCTCATATCAAAAAAATGTGATCATGATGTGGCAGAGTTCTCTTAGCTTTACCTAGAACATATTCAGATTAACTTCAAATGAAAAGGGCTCTCTCTCTCTTGGTACACGACAGGAGGGTAATAATAATAATAATTTATTATTTGTACCCCGCCCATCTGGCTGAGTTTCCCCAGCCACTCTGGGCGGCTAACAGGTAGCATAACAAATCCATCTACTATGGTGGACCTGTGGATGTGGAAAAGCTGGATTCTCTCCCCTCCTATCATTGTTTCTTGTTTAACAATACAGAAAAGGAGCACAACTTTGCAGCTTGAGAAGTTGTGGCGATTTTTAGGCTACTAGGCTCTGCAACCACTTTCTGGTGAACCCTTAAAAGAAATGATTGATTGAGAGGACAGTAATATTCAGATGTGGGTACACAGAGCTTGGCTCCTTACAACATTTGAACCTTGGGTTCTGACAGTAACACAAGGCCTGGTGTAAGTTCCCCTCCATTTATTATTGGTTCACCTGGGTGGCAAAAATCTGGATTTGCTGAAAGGTAAGGCCTTTGGGCCATCAGGAATTCCCAGTTGATCAGGCAACATCAGCCTGGTGTTAGGTTGGTGTGGTCAGATACCCTGTCACGCGCTGTTTAGCATTGTGTAGGGAACACTCGGGGGACTCTCTTGTGCAGGATTGTACCCTTATTTTTTAGCATTAAATGTAGTTTCTTTGAAAGTTAAATGAACTAAGCAAAAACAATCAAGCCTAAACCGAAGGAAAATGATGTCTACCTGTCCAAAGATGATAAAAAGACAAGTAACACTTAAAATATACCGGTAGTTAAAGCAAAGTGTAAGCAAGAGATTGCGGCCTGTTTTAAAACAAATTTAAATTCAGGAATTTATAGCCTGCAGATTCACTTTAATCCAAGATATCAGGAATTTCATGGTACTTTGCTGCGAGACATGGATGTCTGACAACGTTGTTCCAGAAAATGATGATCTTTCATAAAGAAGATGTATACAGAATAAGGAATTTTGTTTTAGTGGAAAGCACTCCACAAAACTGAATTATTATTATTTTGCCTTTTACGAGAGGCTCATTGAAAATAAGGCCTTTTGGAATTCCCAGAATCCGATTCATACGACCTACATCTTCCAGGAGTATTTTCAGCAGTATCAAAATGTGGCACTTCTCCCATGATTTTCCAGTAATGCTTGAGATAATGTTAATTGATTCCAGGGCAGGGAAAAGCCCCAGTCTGTGAACTAGGCCCTCACAGTCTTCTCAATGGCCCTCCATGGTCTCTCTTCCTCAGCCCCACACCATACTCATTTACTTCTGTGTTGGCTTCTCTTCTTTCTTAGCCAAAATAGGGGGGAAAACAGCAACTAGTAGGTGCTGGGGCCTGCCATGGAAGGGTGGTAGAGAAACTTGAGCCCCACTTGCTGTAGTTCTAATCCACATTGTGTTTCCTGCACCTGAAATCCCATTTCCAAAAAGGGACCCATGGAAAGAAACTGTTCTTTTTCTTTTCTTTTTGACAAAGCAAATTGCAGATGCAGGGCCCAAATCTGAAGATTGGGGCAGGGAGGTCAGCACCTCATACAAATATAAAATTGCAATGCAAATGCTAAACTTCATCATAAAATGCATTTTGGCCATCAGATGCCTACAGGATAACAAACTCCCATATTTGTCTTCTCCTTATCTTAGTCAGGGGAACTTTTCTGAATTTTCTTTTCTGTAACAACTCCCACCCTCCGCCAACATGCACACACATAGCCATATATCAGTGTATCTTAATATCAGGAACTGTATACTAAAACATATTTTACCTTCAGCAGTAAGCAACTAGATTTTTATTTTGTAATATAGCTGAAGCAATATGAGTCACTACAGGCGGCGGGGGGGGGATGACTCCCAGCAACAATCAAAAGCCCAGTAGGCAACAGTGCCAGTCAGAGGAGAAGCTCATATTAATTAAAATGGTTGTCTCTTCATCCAATTTCCTGAGCTATGCCATATCTCTAATATCCACAACATGCAGCTTTCTTTGCTCATAGAACATGATCTGAAGATATTGCTGAACGGATATTACACCTGAATTTGTATGTGAACAGAAGAGGCTTGAATGTTTAGGAGCTGGCTTGAAAGGAGAGAGAAGGAATGGAAACAGTTTACGATGTCGGGAGGGGTAGTATTTTTAAAACGGGGAAACAAAGTGCAAAAACAGTGCCGCACAGTTTGACAATGCCGTTGTCTATTGCGAGGGTGGCGGCAGCAGGAGGAACGGTACAGTAAGCTTGCTTGTTTTACGTATGTGTTCACAGCTTTGTGCCGGTGGGGCGGAAATGAATAAATAAATGGAGAGTGGAGGAAACCCACTATCCATTTATTTCACCCCCACCCTCCCAGCTGTGGAAAGTTGCAACCGCAGGCTCACCCAGATTTGGAAAGGTACGCAAGGGCTCTGGCAGCATCCCAGAGCCCTCCCTTGAACCGCTTTCCCAAAGCTGGGTAAGTGAAGTGCTTACAGGCTTTTGGAAGATGGTAGAAGGACGACGAGACTCTGGGTGGTTTAATAAATAAATAAATGTTGTTTTGCCTGGGAAGGGGGTATGTGGGATATCTAAAATAAGGCAGTCAAAGCCAACTTCTGACTGCTGGAAAGGCACACACACAGGGGAAGTTGGATCTCACTGGGTCTACAGGTCTACAGGTCAGGTGTGAGAGCCACTCCCAATGTGGCCAACCAGGTAAAGGGGAACAACCTATATTTAAGCTGGTGGTGCCCCAAGCCTGCTCCCTCTCTGATCCCCGCTATGTGATTTCTTCTCTTCAATGATCCATGAATGACTAGGGATGTAGGACACGTGCTGAGTCTGAGTCACAGCTCAGACTCTGATCCTAACCTAAACTATAATATATGTCTGCAACGACTTATTTTTAAGCCTGCCTCAAGACTGCTGCTGTGAAACTGAGTGAGTAAATCTATCTTTACTTATAAGAAGACTGCTCTGTGTGTTTATTGTTTCAAAGGGGAGGAAAATACCAGGAAATCCAGCCTGCAGTAAAGCATCTTGGATTACTTAAATTAAAAAGCTAAAGCTAGTTTATCAGCAGCGTCCTTATTTTTGCTGACAAAGGGATGTTCTCTGCTGAACTCACAAAATGTGAGTAAGGAAGAATAATATCTAAGAAATATATCATCTCCTAGTTTCTATACACATCATCCCTGCACCTTGTAGGGGCCCCAGTTCAGGGGGTTGCTGGCTTTATGCATTTTTGCGTTTATGCATGGACCCCTCGGAACTGAACCCTAGCATTAAGATGCAGCCTTACTGTACTGAAAAGTATTTTATACCTACTTCAAATCTGAAATACTTGTGGTGGGAGGGGAAGGTTATGCTGCACACTTATCTTCCCGCTGCTATCTTTGTTGATTTCCTTCGGCTCCCGAAGTGTGGATTAATACCTTCCTCTTAATGCTGCCCACCCTAGAGATCATAAATAACTCCAGCAAACTGGGAAGCGTTACTTTGCATGCAGAGGCATTTGCTCAAGGTAAAGAATGCATTTGGGCCGGTTCCTATTATGCATGTATAATCAATCCCCCTCTCGATGGTCAGGAAGCCATCTCTTTTAAAGTTAATTCTATGCAAATATGGAGAAGATTTAGATGCACTGAATGCTGTTTATTTTTCCTGACTTTATCTCTTTCGCAGCAGGAGTTTCAATTTGCCTCTTTTACCAGAAAGCACAAAATTGCCAAGAATGAGGCTGTGCGGCTGGTTAGCATTGTGAGACCGCCCAGCATTGAATGGATGGATGGAGGTTTTAAAGAAAAGAGAGAGCAATCAATGGTTCTCCCTTCCCCGACCTGCCCCCCCCCACACATTTGTGGCTTCCAATGGTTGTTAGTTTGCACAATAACTCGTAGGAATAATGTGTTTTGTTTAAAAGAATGGACAAAGAACTCAGAACTCTTTCCCCAATACTTGCTTGAGGTTCAGATTTGGGACATAGCAATTAAAGCTTCAAAGCTTGGGAGAATTACATCAGAATGGCATCAGGTAGGAGAGGAATTATAAACTAAGACTCCCCTTTCAAAGTTATAACTGACAGGTAAAACAAAATAATTGCTGCTGCAATCCTACATGACCTCTTTCAAGTTGTTATTGTTATTATTATTATTATTATTATTATTATTATTATCATTGGTTTGTTTGCATTTCGTTCTTTTTGGAGGAGTAGAGGAGGAAGCTTTTTTTTTTAAGTAAAAATATGAACCAGAGAATATTAATATGTTGAACCTAGAAGTGGTCAAACTTAATGCAACTTAAATGACTCATGAATAACTCCCAACTGATTTCTGCACTGAGCTCTGCACTGCACTGAGCTATCCAAACCAGCATAAGTTATGCCAGGGTAAATTCTGCCAGTGTAACCTAAACCCATTCCAAACTCATTTATTGCCAGCTGAGCCATCCCTAGACTGGCAGAGGGAAAACAAGCCTTTGACACAGAGCGGCTAGGTTATATGAAGAAGCTGAACACAATTTGGAATAGGCGTGAGTCTTTTACAGACCTGCCCTGGCTTCAGAAGTGCCCCAGAATACTCCTTCTGAGGGATTTGCTGAGGCCTCAGTTGAGTCATCTTTGGGGCATATCCTATCCAAACCCCCACTGTGGGCTAGAGAAGGATCTCTGGTTGTGAGATGGCTGTCCTTAGTTTCTTGCCTCCAGTTATGTGCATTTTTGCACATTTGGTCTTAGAAAAGCGATTTCAAATCATGGACACCTTGGTTCTGAAAATTGTGTTGCCTGTATTGGTGTGAGTGATGGGGTCCCATGGCACAAATTTCATGTGGTCCCAGTGCAAAGGAAAAGAGCTAAGATCTTCTCCCTTACTATAATGTCCAAACAAGATGTGATGAGGAAGATTAATGATAGGTTTGTAAGGACTCTTCCATAATTTTGCCAAGGAAATTCTTATTGTTCAGGCTCTAATGCCATTCACCTCTATTGTAGATGGAGATCCTTTATGAAATGCATTCAGGACCAGAAAACAAATCTGTACTGAGATACACACATAACCATTTTTACTACTGGAACTGCTCTGAATCTGACTTCAAGAAGAACATGTTTTAACTGCAGAGTGTCCTGGAATAGACACTCTGCATTGGGAAAGATGGGAACTGAGTTCCCTCCCATTTTCCACTTTCCTGATGTTCCAAAGGACTAGTGCCCTAGAGTTATGATTTGTCTTGTTGTCAGGATTCTAACTGGACTGTAACTGACCTAAGAATTCTGCAGAGCAGTTGCTGCTGTGGCCAGCTGCTCAGGCGAACCTCAGCTCAGTGGCCATCAGCTCAGACTTCTGAAGGTTCAGGAGCACCTAGGAAATACCTACTCTATTCCTGGGACGCTAGACTATAGGTGAAGAATGCATTTAAGGTAAGTTTATGGATTAAACCTTCCTCACTATGCCATAAGGTGTGTTTATGCTATGTTGAAAAGGGCGATAGCAGCAGGAGCTATGCAAAACAGCGAAATCAGGAGCAGGTTCCCACCCACAAGTACTGCTTAGGTCAGGCATCCCCAAACTTGGCCCTCTAGATGTTTTGGGACTACAATTCCCATCATCCCTGACCACTGGTCCTGTTAGCTAGGGATGATGGGAGTTGCAGTCCCAAAACATCTGGAGGGCCGGGTTTGGGGATGCCTGGCTTAGGTGATAGCCATTTTCACAGGGACAATGCCACAGTATATGAAATCACTAGCCATGTGCTGGAAGAAAGTCTATGTGTGTCGGCTGCTTCTCTATTTATATAGGGTATATAAATTTCCAGCTGCATCGTTTATTGCTATGGAGAGATTTTGCTTCAAGACCACTGAAACAGAAACATGTCGAATAGAAACTGTACTGGTTCATAACCCAGGGAGTGTGGTAAAAAGCGAGCCTTGGTTCTGGAATGCTTTGGTTTTGGAACCACTTTGGAAAGATACAGCAGTCTGCATCTCCAGCTGAGACAGGATGAGGCACTTAAGCGCTAAACTCAGCCAACTCAGCCAGAGACACCCCTATCCTATGTGTTCACCCTAATGGATTTGGGGTTCGAATTGCTCCCTCATTATGAATGTAACTCAGTGACTATTAGAGAAGTGTGTATAACGAGTCAGGCATTCCCCCTCCCCCCAAGTCGAAATCTTACTCATCCTGAGGTGATGGTTTTTAGATTCATTGTATGAAACTTGGTATCTCTCAAAAGAACAAAGCAATAATGACTGGAGGAGACAGGTATTGGTAACTTCCTGTGGTTTTTACTGAATCAATCTCTCTTTCATTTTTCACATGCTTATCACTGGATCACAAAGGTCACATAATCAGCTTAAGAAACTCCCAGGTTTGCTCAGTTTCTACCTTTATCATTGTAGTGACTGAAATGGGAAAGAAAAAAATGACCTACGACAAAATATCACTCTCGTATATTTATATATCAGGCAGCATCTTCCGTATACACCATGATCCTATACATATTTATTTCAGAGTAAGTACCTCCTCATTTGTGGAATTGATTTTAATCAGATGAAAGTGTTCACATTTTGACGAGATTGTGCTTTATGCACATAAAATGGTGGGACTGAGAGTTTTAGTAATGTTAAAGATTTGAGGGGGACCCCTCCCTAAACCCTAGAAATTAATAAATGGTTGGATTTTGATGATTTGGGATGCAAAGAGAGAAATACAAGCTGCAGAGGGATTCCTGGGCTAGCCTATGCAAAAAGACCTGGCCAAGCTAGGGCCATTAAAAAAACAATATAGGGTCATTGACGGCCATTGGCAATGCAAGGGAACTGTCCTCCCCCCTCCTTGTGAACAGAGACTGAGGGTTTGGAAGATTGCCAGGGTAACTGGGTGTGAAGTGACAGGAAGAGAGCTAGTGTGGTGTAGTGGTTAAGAGCGGTGGACTAGTAATCTGGGGAACCGAGTTCACTTCCCCGCACCTCCACATGCAGCTGCTGGGTGACCTTGGGCTAGTCACACTTCTCTGAGGTTTTTCAGCCTCACTCACCTCACAGAGTGTTTGTTGTGGGGGAGGAAGGGAGAGGAGATTGTTAGCCGCTTTGAGACTCCTTCGGGTAGTGATAAAGCGGGATATCAAATCCAAACTCTTCTTCTTCTTCAGGAAAAGAGTATTTAGCAAGGTGTTCTGGGAAGAAGGAGGATTCATCTTGGGCAAACTGGCTGAAGGCTGGCTGGGAGAGATGCCTTGGACTCCTGTGGGGGACAAGCCCCTCTTGAAATGACCATGCTGTAAGATCTGGACTCCCTCCCTGCAGACTGAAGGTGTAAATAGGTGAATAAACCAGATTTCTTAAAGCTACGACAGTCTCCGCCATGTCTCAAATTCTCCAAAGCAATGGCACACCCTGGATGAGTGCCAGGAACACCATGGACTCGTGCTACCACTTGGCAGAGAGTGGGGGTGTCATCCAACTTTTTTAGCAGTAATTTGAAATGGAACTAATCAGTAATAAATATTATTGGGGATTTGTTTTCCAAGGTATTTGCCTTTCTATTACGAGACCATTTTTACTTGTAAAGAGGTGGGGCTGAATGCTTCTTTATCCTGAAATGTTCTGAAATGTTTTGGGGAAAGGGAATGAAAAACAACCCAAAGGCATGACTGGTACCTTTTGTCTATTGAGCAATGTCACTATACAGTGGAACTTTGACTTACGAAGTACTCGACTTCCGTATTTTTCGACTTACGAAAGGGAAAAGCGTCCGCGCGCCTACGAATTTTTCGACTTCCGAAAGGAAATCCGCTTGGATTTTAGATGCAGTTTACTCGACTTACGAAGTTTTAGATGGGGTTTACTCGACTTACGAAGGTTTACATAGGGTTTTCTTACGAATTTTTCGACTTACATTTCCAATGCATTCCTATGGGAATACTGTTTTTCAACTTACGAAATTTTCGACTTATGAGTGTGCTTTTGGAACGCATTAAATTCATAAGTCGAGGTTCCACTGTATTTAATTATAGGGGGAGCAGTAAAGTAACTGGTGCAGGCTCAATGGGGGTGGGGTGGTCAGTTCCACCACTGCACTTGCACTATGTGAACCTCTCCACGGAGTCGCCCCTCCATCTTCCCGTGAGAACAGCAAAGTTGTCAACAGTGGGCCTGATTACACCCCCTGAAGGCCACTCCCAGCTAGTTCAACCATTCTCCGGCCTCTCCCAACCATGTTGTTATGGTTCCCAATTTTCAGATTGTACAACTCCCTTCAGACCTTCAGTGAAGGTGAATGGGGGGGGGAGCTGGGATGCCCTATGGATGTTGGAAATGGGTTGTTGGCGAGATGATGTTCTGCCCTTCAATGAACAGAGCATGTGGTATTATAATCCCTGCATTATCTAGAAACGTCCCTTATACTGAGGCCTTGCTACCCAATTCTTTAACTGCATTCATTTTCTGTATATAAAGGGGGAGAGACCATCTTGGACCATTCATGAATGTGATTCCTTCATTGAGTTTGGTGCCTGCTTCACCTGCTTCTCAGCATCTCTCTGAAATGCAGCAGTTGCTGGTAGCAGCAAAACCAACCTTTAGTTGAATCCTGCTATGCAGATGTGTCACTGCCAGCTATTGATCTAGTAAGATACTGGCTGAGATCCACTTTAATTTGCTGCTTCCATTTTTACCTGCTAAGGGACTGCCTTTTTTTTTTTTTTTGCTTAGCATGCTAGAAAATAAACTCGTTGCTAATTATAGCAGTTCGTTTAATTCATAATGCAACCAGTAAAGCCAGAACTCCAATTGCAATTCCTTGTATAAAGTTGGAACATATATTTTGTGAATACCATTAGGCGGTTGTCCTCTTAAGCTACAGAGTTGTTACCTTTTTCCTATCAAAGTGAAATGCTGCATCCAAACAATCACATATTTAGAATCAGTTTTTAATATATATATATTTTTTTCTTTTTTGAAGAACACAGTAGGTGCAAGATGTGTCAGAATATCATTTCAGTTTTACGGGATGAAGATAATTAATATTTGAACATGGGCATTATTTTAAATGGTGTTTACAGACTATTTGAGCAGAATATATTTGTAGATATTCTTTTTGCCACGGAAAAGAAGGTTTAGACAAAACTGAACTTGGACAGACTCTAATGATGTGGATTAGTTTAGGATTAAGGACAAGTAATGATGAATATTTATCAGGAAGAAACAATTTATTAAGTGACACTAATTAAGGTAAAATTACAACTTCCTATACTCTTCAGCATAACTCTTAGGGAAAACAAATGTATTAGTCAATAATGAATATTTATTACTCAAAAGGAAGAACAAAATTGCAATAAGGATTAGGCCTCTTTTAGCATTTGAGTTTTAATTAGATCCCCCCCCCCTTATTGTAGGGGTGTGTGTGTGTGTGTGTGTGTTTTAAGATATCTCTGGCTTTCTGCACATTGTAACCCAAATCTCCTAAAGTGTGAATATTAAATCTGCTTGTTGTAATACCGGTAGTACTCCCAGACTTCATGGGTGTGTAGAAGAGTACTTCCATTTCTGGAGCAATTATATTTTTGCCTTAAAGCACAACAAAACTCACATATACATGTACAAAACTCACATTAGTAATGGATATGACCTCTGCTATTTTTAAGCAGCATTTGAACACGGTTTGGCATGGAGTCTACTAGTTTTGAACAGTCACTGTTGATTTTTGGATCCTTGTACCACACTTAAATCAGCACCTGAATGCGCTTCTCCATAGTCGTACAGTCTACAGCACGGAGGCAACTTTTGCATATAGCCCACAAATTCTCAATGGGATTTACATCCGAGGAATCCCCTGGTCAATCAAGTACCTGTATTTGCTGCTCTGTCATGAATTTCATCACCACTTTCGATGTGTGACAGAGGGCTAGGTCCTGCTGCAATATCCCAGTACCGTCAGGATACCTCTTTTCCACCTCTGGAATAATTCTCTTTCATAGAACCTCAATATATTGTGGCAAGCGCATCATTCCTTCTATTGGCTGCTGCAGGCTTCCGACACCATAATAACTGATGCATCCTCAAAACATTCAATTAATTTGCACAAGGGTGTAGATATGTAAAGTCTGTAATAATTACAAAAAATAAAATTAAATTAAAATAATGCCCATGTTTTGGCCATGTAAGTTCAAGTAGGGTTGAAGACCTGTGTGAACATGTTCCTCTTACTATCTGTAACATTGAGGGTTCTCTGACAGATGCTCTGCATTTTCTCAGTGGACATATAAATATTGGTCATGGGACAAAACAGAAAGGAATAGATATCAATACATAAAATATTTGATAACAGAACTCAAATATTACAATGGGCAAAAGGCAGGCTAACCAAAATCAGTTGTCATTACATTGATCAAAATAGCAATTTAGAGCATGGGATTCAATAAAGGTAGAACAAGATTTAGGTAAGGCTGGCGTAATATTTCTTGACATCTGTTAATAAATGAAAAACCAGCCTTCTGAACATCTGACACATTTTCCTTAACAGCAGCAGCTGGGGAAGGAACTTGAGACATTATTAAGAATTTCTAGCTTTTGGATTGAAGAATGTGACATTTTTATGGATATAATGAGAGGCAGACCAGTACAGGAGGAGAGTTCTACGTTTGAGTTCTACACCTCTCTCTTTTAAGGCAACAGACACATCATATTCTCAAGATCAGGTAGCCCTCATGCCACGGTAGATTAATTTCAGAATTTCCTAGTACATCTGCATGGTGGGAAATCTTCATCTTAAGAGAAGAAAGCCAACCTGCTGTCTTCTTTGACTAGACAGTCATTATGCTCCGCAAGGCATGATGTGGGGAAGGAGGTACCAGGAGAACCAATTTGTATACCTGAAAAATCCTGCAGAAAGTATTTCTATAATTACTTATGTAAGAAGCTTCCTTAAAAGTCTCTCTCTCTCTCTCTCTGAATGCATGTGTTATAGCAGGATAGTGCTATTGTATCAGTAGCTGATTATGTATGTCATGGGCACCGTTGCCGCTTCTTGAGAACTCCTGAACCCATGCTGAGATGACTATAACTCTGAACTCCTGGAAGGTGTACAAGAAAGTACTACAGAAATTTCAGAGCCATTTTGAGTTCCAACAAAATTATGAGTAGTAATGAATCGCGACAAATCCTTTCCACTTTTCTACTCTCCCTATATATTTTTGTCCTACTGTGACTTGTTCTGCTGTTACTGTTGACACAAAAGAACTCCTACTGCCTATGGAAGTCCAGTTACCAGCATGAGAAAATAAAAAGAGTCGAAACTAAAAGTAAGGGGGTGGATATATCTTATTTTTTCCCATGTGTTAGCCACGGATTAGCAGTGCCAGCCATTCAGCCTTGTCATTGTCCACAGATAACTTCTTGAATTAATTTCAGAATTAGCTTATGTGAAGTTTGCTTTCTGTTTAATTTATTTTCCATCTTCAGTGGGATTTTATTATTGTTTTTGTCTCCAGCTACTTTGCCCAAAATATTTCCAGTTTGAACATAACTGCCATACTTATGTTTAAGGAATGTTGATGCAATCAAGTGAAAAAAACTGCATTCTCAACCCACCCCTTCCCCCAAATCACAGGGCGTTTCATTCATTTTTTTAAAGGAATGACAGAAACAGAACATTGCAGCAGAAGCAAGCTTCAGCAGCTGCCTTTAATAGTATTTGTACTGTCAACATCAAACGGTTAACTAAAGAGTTGCCCCATTTGACTAGTATAGCTTATTGTAATCTGATTTATCACACTGAATCTATTCATTCAGCCTCAGAGTAGGTATGTGTCTTGTACAGTTGAGAGAGAGAGAGAGAGAGAGAGAGAGAGAGAGAGAGAGAGAGAGAGAGTTGCTCGAACGTTTCCCTCCATCTGAGTGAATTTAAAATATATTTGTTGCATAGCAAATTTTGTTAAATGGCACTTATGAATTCAATAAAATAGTTGACTAAAGAGGAGAAGTGTTCTTGAGGCTTACATGAGGCTTCATGTAATTTTTTATTGCATGGTAGCTATAATACCCTCTTTAGAGTTCATTTTGCTTCTTGCATTTGTGTACAATTTATCTCAGTAATGAACAAATCTGTGAATTAATTGAATAATTTTATTAGATTACTTTGTTTACACAAGACAGAAATAGTTAGCTTGTCAGTGCTTAATGCAGCAACATGGCCCATTTGGGTAAGTGGACATGTAAAAGTGGCCCTAACTATTATTTCAATCAGGTACCCATTAATAATCATTAAGCACTTCATTTAGCACATTCTCTTGTAGGGCGGGGAAATCATGATTATACCTGCATGAAGATGACTTATGCCATGTTGATGGAAGGTCTAGCTGCAATTACCAAACAAACATTGGATTGGATCCATACCAAGTCCGTTGTTCTTAGGTCCCATTGAAATAACTGTTCTCAATGGAACCTTAGTGCTAATAACTTGGGTCTGGATCCAGCCATTATTACTTTTGAGATATAGGCAAGCAAGTAGCTCCGGATCCTAGAAGGATAATGTCAAAAACTAATCGTCCATGAAAAAAATTACTTGATCAGAAAACAGGGATAGCTCAAACACTATTCAATCAACAGTAACACAGCTGGAATTTCAAATGATTGCTCTAGGCATGTGGCACTTTTAAAACACTCAGCATGGTTATTGTATTTTTAAAGAAAGAAAAGTGCTGCCTTCCTTAAACGGTCATTAAGGGGACAGTTCTGTGGCAAGATCCAGTGGAATAAGCAGCTTAGGGTGCAGCAGATGTCTGGCTCAGCTGGCCCATACCTTCGAGCAGTCGGGCTCAGCCAGCATTATGTCCCCAACTCTGGCTCAACTGAAGATACACTGGAGTAACTTGCTCCTTCTAGCTCAGTCAGGGCTCAGCTGGATGGTTGAGATGAATTACAACAAAGGAAGTCTACACCGTGAAAGATCCCTGAAACGTCTTTGCAATAGCTTCGTAACAATAAGATCGTGTGAGCTTCCATAGCCCCTCGTCGATGTGTTTCACAAGCTATGGAGCTTGTTTTCGAACTTGAGTTTACGTTTTTAACCTTTTGGATGAAGCAAAATTAGAATTCCTAGTTTGGATAATTACCACTTACTGTTTGGGAGTGTTCTTCTTTTCTGAAGTTTCTTTAATCCTCCCCCTAGATTTAATAGCAAACAAGCTATTTTGAGTTATATAAAGCCATTAACTTTTTTCCTTCTGAGGAAACTGATAGATCATAACAGTGAAACGAGAATCTTAGCTGGCAACTCGTTAAGGTTATTTGTTAGTTTATCTTGAGCTATTTTTGTTATTTGCAGTTATTTGGAAGGTTTTATATTTCTTTGAATTAATTTATAACGTTTTTGAGTATTTGTGCTATTGAGCAATTCTGCTCTTGAATCATCAAACATATTGTTTGAGTATCACTATATAAATATACGTTCATCTTGTTTCAGTGATCTTTCACGGTGTAGACTTCCTTTGTTGTAATTCAGTTATTCCCGTGATTGCCTTTTTTGCCTAGGATGGTTGAGATGAGGCTCTGTAAGTTCCCACAAAGGGGGTGTTTGAGGGTAGTGGCACGGGTGGAGCACTTAGGCAGGAGACGCTCCTTTGTGTACTTACAACTCATGCTATTAGGGCTTTGAAAGGAAGCATGAAGCAAACAGGCGGCTACAGAGGTTCTTCTAAGACCGGGGGGGGGGGGAGACCTGAACAAGCCAATCATACACTAGTAACTTATTAAAATTTCTATATTGCTCTTCATCCAGGGATCACAGGGCAGTTGATGTTGACAATAGGGAAATACATACCACCACAACCAACATAAATAATACCCCCCAAACACACAATCTGAATAGCCATAGCATGTTTATTGGCCAAAGGTTTGGGAGAAAAGGAATGTCTTTTCTTGGTGCCTAAGCAGTCACGAAATTAGAAGACGCCTGCTTCTTGGGAGAAAAGCAATGACAAACCTAGACAGCATCTTAAAAAGCAAAGACATCACCTTGCCAACAAAGGTCCGTATAGATAAAGCTATGGTTTCCCCAGTAGTAATGTACGGAAGTGAGAGCTGGACCATAAAGAAGGCTGATCGCCGAAGAATTGATGCTTTTGAATTATGGTGCTGGAGGAGACTCTTGAGAGTCCCATGGACTGGAAGAAGATCAAACCTATCCATTATTAAAGAAATCAGCCCTGAGTGCTCATTAGAAGGACAGATCCTGAAGTTGAGGCTCCAGTACTTTGGCCACCTCATGAGAAGAGAAGAATCCCTAGAAAAGACCCTGATGTTGGGAAAGATGGAGGGCACAAGGAGAAGGGGACGACAGAGGACGAGATGGTTGGACAGTGTTCTCGAAGCTACTAACATGAGTCTGACCAAACTGCGAGAGGCAGTGAAGGATAGGCGTGCCTGGCGTGCTCTGGTCCATGGGGTCACGAAGAGTCGGGCATGACTGAACAACTGAACAACAAAGCTATGTAATGAAGGCAATAGGCGAGCTTCCTCGCAGAGAACATTTCCAAGCAGGCAGCCACCACAGAAAAGGCCTGTTCCTGCACTGTCGTCCTCCAGACCTCTTGTGAAGGAAGCACACAAAGAAGGGCCTTAGATGATGATCACAGGCTCTGGGTTGGTTCATATGGGGAGAGGCAGTCCTTGAGGTATTGCGGTCCTGAGCCGTTTAAGGCTTTATAGGCCAAAACCAAGACTTTGAATTGGGTCCAGAAGCCAATTGGCAGTCAGGCCTGGATTGGTGCTGTATTTTCAGTCTGTCTTGCCCCAGTGACCAACCTGGCCACTGCATTCTATACTAATAAACCTTCCAGTCACTTCCATGCAGGATTGACCCAGTAGCCACTGGACTACAGAGCTGGATTGGACTGTTCAAGTGCCACCCAAGATACTACTTAGATGTTCTGCACATGACCCAAGATGAACTGGGACCCAGATACTTTAACTTCATAATTCCTTTCTCCCACATCACCAATATCTCCTTTCATTCATAGCAACTTCAAATGCATTAAACACCTGCACTTATATTTAATTATTTTGTCATATTCGGCAAATAACTCGCGGGAGATTTCATTTTATTACCCACAGTTTGAACATGGCTCCCTAGTCATCAACACTTCTACAGTCAAGCAAAAGGATATTTATTGCCCATTCATTATCCACAGTTGTTTACTATTTCTTCAAACCTCTGCAGCTGAATCGGTTTGTCACAACGCAAAATCCCTTGGCAGCGGTAATAGGTTTTCCCACCACACATAAATAGCTCAATTGAAAAAGCACTGCCAGTAATATTTAATATTACCTTGTAAAATTGCTGCAGAATGACTACCATTAGAGTTTCATTTCATCCCAAATTTCCTCAATATTTTCTCATTATTAAGGGATGCTGAAGTTCTTGTCACATATCAAGCTTTCCATGCTAACCATGAAGGTTCCAGTTTGGATTAATTCAGTCTGCCTGGTGGTCAATATATTTTAGGCACCATATTGTTAAGCACAAAGAAGGAGGCCCTAAAATAAATGGTTGCATGTTCAGGACTGGTTTCCTCATGCTTGCTACGGGACAAAATGTCATTTCCACATGCTTCCTACGGGACAAAATGTCATTGAGAACCGTAGTCTTATCTTTTACAATTTGGGTTTCCAAAGCACACCTCAAATTTCCTGCTTCTATTTCACAGTCACAAAAAGCAATCTTATTGCAAACCACAGGAGATTCAGTGGGTGCCCAAGCTTTTGTACACAGCCAGATATAAGTGACTCAAATTCTTAGGTATGGAGGTATAAAATGAAAAAAAAAAAGGCTATGAGGTCCATGGGGGGGGGGGGAGAGGTGCAACCGCTTGAGAATAATCAAAAGCAACTTGAACTTTGCAAACGATACTGCAGTCAGTGGGGGAGAATTCATTTATGTCCACTGAAATGAACAGTAGATTTTCTTTTAATGCAGGAGGGAGGAAATATTCATGTGTAAATTGGTGAGCAACTATATGTAGGAAACAGACCTACAAGAGATCATAGGAGAGGAAAGCTATTGATTTCTATTTTTTGTGAACAGATCAGTAATATTTCTGTTTTCCCCAAATATTATGAGCTTGATTTCCATCCCACCCTGTCAGTAATAATCTACACATGGGGTGGGTGGGAATCCACAATTTTTCATCAGAGCAGTAAAGTAATATACCTATGCTCTACAAAGGAATGGCAGAAGTCCAAAACAGAAAAGTGTGGATCGGGCACAGGAGGGATGGAATGTAGTCCTCTTTCAACCCATGGGAGGCATTGCTCCATAAATAGGAGGAAAAATCTAAATACTTGACTATACGACAGAACAAGAGGGCAAGGAAGCAAAATGTGTTGCAAAAAGAATTAGCAAGCAACTTACAAAGCACTGGTGATATTGGGTTCAAGTACATAATAAATATTGTGAACTGGTTAAGAACAATAGAGAATAGAATCATTTGGTAATGTGAAAGCATAGCCTTTAAGAAGTATTCCCGAACAGGCACAGTTATCAGGCCCAGCAATGGTTTAATGAACTTTTAGCAATAACCAGAAAGGACTGTGCTGGTAATAACCATTGGGGCTTGAGCTCCTAAACACTATCTGAACTAAGAGATGTTTTAGTCTTGTGTATTAGTGTAAGAAAAACTCAGGCAACATGCCATAGAATTTTGACAGGTTAAGAGTTAGTAATTAATGACCAGGATATGGTACTAAAATATTTACTTCCACATATATATATATATATATATATGAATTTAATTTACCATACTTTTCCGTCTATAAGACACTCCCTTGTATAAGGACCCCACCCCCCCATTTTGGGGAACTAAATTTTAAGAAAATGAGGGGAGATGGTCCAAAGTTGTTGAGCCTCTCCCTCAACGCAGCTGTGGGCAGGAAACACCCCCCCCAAAAAAAATCACTCCCCGCTCGCTGCGGCATCTGGTGAAGCCGCGCTCCTGCCAACCGAATGGCTGGCGGCGCGGGGGTTCTCCCCCCCTCGCCATGCTACTATCCGTGTATTGGACGACCCCATTTTTTTGACGTGGTTTTTGAGTCAGAAAACCTTGTCCAATACACAGAAAAATACGGTATTAACAGCTACTTCGTGGCAACAGAAAGTTTGATAGAATTGGAATATATATATCAAGCTTAATGTATAAATTACATTTGAACAGACTGCTGACAAACACCAGATGAAGCTAGCACTTAACACTTAACACCATTTCATGTCGGTCTCCTTCTGTCCTTGAGCTACAATTTTGCATGTGAATCCAGTTGGTGACTCCCACCCCAGGTTGTAGTTTAAAAAGAAGTTGAAACAGCAAACATGAAACCTTCTTATCACTTCTTGCTCTAAGGCTAAAAGAAAGATGGATTCTATTGCCTTCAAACTGTTAAAACTACAGGAGTATACTAAGTCTAGGAAATCCTTAAATCTCTGAAGAGGTAATGAAGGCTGTAGTCAACATATTGACTTTGTAAGTCTACTTTAGGTCTTGCTTCAATCCATATCACATTTTCTCTTGTGCCTCCTATTTTTACTACTACCTGTTCACTTAAGTAGAGCTTTAATTGCCTTTCAATAATACCAAATAAACACAGTAAGTGCTTATTGAATGTTCAAAGTATTTCATATAAATTATTAAAGCTTAGTTCTTATTAACATCCCAGTGTCCTGGAAGCTGCCACAGTGACGTCCATGCTACTCAGTTAATGTAAAAACCTTGAGATCATAGGGGACGAGCGCTAAATTGCACCTCCTCCCATATCAACTTTAACCCAACGTCTGGAAGGCTGGCACAAACCTTCCTAATGTAGGCTCTATAGCACTCCTATGTTCTTTTGGGATTATATGTCAGTCACTTGGGGAAGAGAAGTGTATTGCCTTCATGATTCCTGTTTTGTGGGCTCCTAAGAGGCATCTGGTTGTGGTAAAATTGTGGGAATATTGATGCTTGAGTAAATAGGCCTTTGGTTTCATCCAGCCTTTTATAAGGTTCCTTTGCATCTTTCCTTGTTGTCCAGGTTGTCTCATGTTCGTACAGAAGCGTAGGAAAAACCAACTCTCAGTAATAAGAGGCCACTATTAATTTATTTCAAATGGAAGGGCTGTGGTTGAGATATGGTGGCTTAGAATTATAGAGTTGGAAGAGACCACAAGGGCCATCCAGTCCAACCCAGTCTTAGGCAAGGCCACTTAATAAGTTAATAGTGGGTGTGAGATTTAAACCAGGGCTCAAAAGTTCAGCCACTACGCTTGCAGCAGTTTTAAACTTTTAAGTGCTACAGTTTTCCTGCATAATAGAGTTTCTTCTCCAACAGAAATTTGTCTTGCTCTAACATTCATCATACAAGCTAATCTTCCTGTCAGCATTTGTCCTATACTCGTGGGCTTTTTCTGTATATCTTAAGCGGTTCTTTGTGTGATTCACGATCAGAACCACGTTTCGTATCAGGTTTGTGGTGGCTGGGAAACGTGCATGCATAATGGCGGCAATAATAGGGGGATAATTCAAGAGCTTTTCAAGGTGACTGCCCATAAATTGACCTGTCAGTGTTGCCACGTTGCACACCTGCCAAATAGAAAACAAAAAGAATGTAAAGGTTGCTCTGATCATTTGGCAGAGTTCTGTTATCCTTAACATTGCAGAAGGCAACTCTACAGACAGCAATGTGAGGTCCTTGTTAGTGACACCAGAATAGTCTTAATATTTTATGGTGATTTTTCAAAAAATTCTCTTGTAGCACAATACAGTGGTACCTCGAGTTACAGACGCTTCAGGTTACATACACTTCAGGTTACAGACTCCACTAACCCAGAAATAGTACCTCAGGTTAAGGATGAGAACAGAAATCGTGCTGCGGCGGCGCGGTGACAGTGGGAGGCCCCATTAGCTTAAATTGTACCTCAGTTTAAGAACAGTTTCAGGTTAAGAATGGACCTCCAGAACGAATTAAGTTCTTAACCCAAGGTACCATTGTAGATTGAACTAGGTTCAATCTGTTGTGCTACACTTCAACTTGATGATTTCACTTCAACTTGATGATTTCACATTTGTGTTGTTCTTGTTGCTTTTTTATTTTATCGGCATAAATTGGACTTTTTATTAACTAAACAAATGGATAGCTTTCCATCCTGAGGATTTCGGAACCTAATATTCAGTAGTAGTGGGAACTGTGTGAAGATGACAGAAAGTCAGAGTTAAAATCCTTCAGATTGTTCATCTCAGCCACAAGATTCTCTCTTTATGAAAGGAAAGTGGACAGAGAATGTACAGACTGGGTTTTGCTATGAGTGTCAAATTTCAGAGAAAGACAATGCAGTTTCCGATCTTTCTGGCTCTAGCTTATATTTTCATTTGGAGACCATGAGTCAACTCTCAGGTTACAAATAAAAAATTGCATACATGAGCTTGCAGGGAACATCAACTCAGAATGCTATGATTAGCACATACTGTGTTTTCCCTAAAATAAGACACCGTCTTATTTTTTATTTCCTCAAGAAAACACACTATGGCTTATTTTCAGGGGATGCCATATTTTTATCACGTAAGCACACACAGAGCGACGGCGCTGGAAACTTACCAAGCGACGGCGCTGCTGCGAGGCTCCTGAGGAGCTGGTTAGTCCGCCTTGTCACTGAAGGCTGGAGGGATTTTATTTGCCCCACCCTTGGGGGGAGCAACAGCCAACAGAGAGTTGTGGCTTTCCCCCCTCCAGCTCAGCCCAGCTGCACGTGGCTCATCGCCGCCGTGCTGTGTGGTCCGGCTGCGCGCCACGCACCCGCAACAAGCGGGAGCCGGAGCCGGAGCGGGTGACTGGAGAGAGCGAGGCGGGCGCTGGACTCCCTGGCGAGCAGCATTTAAAGGCACTGCTCTTCCAGGAGGGAGGCGGGTGCGCGCTTTCTCGGCCGCCCAGCCGCTCGCTTTTTGTTCCCCAAATGCACCAAAGTCGCACGTCTTTGGTGGTGCTTCCTCCTCCTTGCACCCTACTCGATGTGCGCAATGCCCAACTTAGCCAGTGGAGGGAGCTTTGGTTTGGGGGTGGGCAAAGATTGGGGGGGGGAGAGGTGCTGCTCAAAGAAAAAAAACCGACTTCTCAGCAGCTTTCGGTCCTGGAAGCTAAAAGCGGTGCTAGCAAAGCCTGGCAAAGCAGGTGGCTCTTTGGAGCAACTTCTCAGCAATTATATATATATATATATATATATATATATATATATATATATATATACATATACACACACACACACACACACACACACACACACACACACACACAAAAGCCCAGCCGCACCACCTGTGCCTTTAATGGGAAATTGAGCGGAGGATGGAGGCAGACTGCTTCGTAAGCACATGAGAAGCTGGATCAGGCTGGAGCTGTTGCTGGGAGGCGCCGCATCCAGCCCCGCCTCTTCCTTGGCGCCCTCCAGAACTGCGCCTATCACTATGGCTTATTTTCGGGGTACGGCTTATATTTCGCAAATGTGAAAAAAATCCTGCTATGGCTTATTCTATGACTACGTCTTAAAATAGGGGAAACACGGTATTCTTGATTGGTTAACATACTATGGCGGTTTAGTTTGCTTAGTGCATTACAAGAACACATGGCAGTTCTGCAGTCATATGAACTAGTCCCAACATTGATGTGTACAGGGGCCATGCTCTTTGTGGTCCACATGTACAGCATGTGTGAAAAGGGTTCTTTGCACGTACAGCTCCTCCACATTGGTGGGCATCACAACACACCCAGGATCTCCTTTCAGTGAAAGAGCTTCACATGGAAGTTGAAAGCAGGGAGAAGGAGAGAATGGTCACCAGGGGTATCTGTAGCAGGGGACAGAACTAAGCTCTATATATCTGTGACATTCTTGGGATGCACGAGGCCATCAACTCTTGGGCCAGAAAGATTCTCACCCTACATTTTATTGACTCACAGTTCAAAAGCTCAGAAGCATCTTTCCTATCAGTTACAATTTCTAGCATAGAAAAGAACTGATAGACTTGTTCCACAGTTGGTATCCAAATAAAACTGTTATAAATCCATGTAACAGTATACACGCATAAGACAAAAATGTTTATTAGATCTCTATTAAAACAAAACAAAACAAAACAAAAAGGGGATACATGGTAGAATCAATGTATACCACAGATAACTGAAATGGTGTTCCAAGTACCTCTTTCAGAAGCTAGAAGAGGTTTTTTAAAAAAAAATTGCAAAAAAAACAAGAACAAACTACCCTCCAGGTTCAATTCTGATTTGTTCCTTGTAATTAGGGATGAGTGAATCACTTAATTCTGGTGCCTTTCAGGTTATAATTTTTTCCTATCTTAAGTTCAGTTCTCCACACTTCCCACATGTTCAATATTTTTGTTTTTTAAGTGTTTGTGAAAATTCATCAACATTTTAGTGTGGATTTCTCTGAATATACACATTTTTACATGCAATTTTGTTTACTATGCATTTTTGCAAGGCAGTTTCTCGTAATAAAATGCATTACTGTGTGTTGTTTTCATGTGCAATTTTTGCACACTTTACCCTAGTAGGTACATTTTGTACATGTTCCATTGCAGGAGAACTGCTCAAAAATTCAGAGATGTGCGATTTCAAACAATGTGTGAATTTGGTCTGCCCCCCCCCAAATATATATATATATATATATATATATATATATATATATATATATATATATATATATATCTTTAAAGAAAAACAAAACAAAACAAAAGGACTCAAACCATTTTGGCTTAATCATACAAATTTTAAGGACACCTGAATTTTAGGTAACTGGGATTAATGCACCAAATTGTAAATGTCTTAAGAGTGAAGTGGTACCATTAATCTTTGATGCAGAAGTAGAATTTCTAGGTGCAGTAGTTTTCTAGGAATTCTATCAGTGCCTCAACCAGTAATTTCATCCTCTCTAGCCAGGTGTTCACTAATGTTCCAGGAAGCTATAATCTCTTTCAACAAACTCTGGATCCAACCTAAAACCAACTTTGATTATAATTCTTAATGGACTTTGTGTGCTTGGTAGAAACCTTCAGCATCCTGTAATGATTTTCTCATACGCATAGCAGAAATTACTGACTTTAGTTCTGCCTGAAGTCAGGAGTTCACAGACCTTTAATATCAAGTATAAGGAAAAGGAATATAAATTCCTATTCCTGAGAAAAAGACAACAAGGGAAAAGGAAAGAAAGAGGATAATCAACACTAATTTCCTAAGAGGATGTTACACTCTGATAAATGACCTTATGAGTCACGGTGTATGTTTTGGACTAACTCTTGTACTACGAAAAATAAATAAATGATATAATAACGAATAAGAGTAGAATGTTTTGGACAAGTGGTAGATTAAGAGGTGTCAGAGTTAAAACAGATTAATAAAACTTCATCATTTTGAATCAAAGGAGAGAAGGAACAGGGAAGTTGATAATTATATTTAAGTTACTATAACTGATATTGTATTTGTCTTTCTTTTCTGCTTAGGATTATTGTATAAATGGAGTTGTTTTGGTAATAATAGTATCTTTTTTCTATATTCTTGCTTTTTGACCATCACGGTTAAGAACAAGCAGAATTTATGTAATATGTGAAGAAGTGTATGAGTTTTGTGTGTTGCTTGTTGTTGTCTGTCTTGTGATGTGTATTGTATTGTTTTGCATTAATAATTTTGAATGAGAATAAAGTTTATAAAAAAGGAAAAGGAAGGAAAGAAAGAAAGAAAGAAAGAAAGAAAGAAAGAAAGAAAGAAAGAAAGAAAGGATAATCAACACTAATTTTCTAGGAGGATGTTACACTCTGATAAATGACCCTGATAAATGATAAGAGACCACTTAGTTGGTCTCTAAGGTGCTACTGGAAGGAATTTATTTATTTATTTATTTATTTTTTTACTATGACAGACCAACACGGCTATCTACCTTTAACTGATAAATGACCTTATGAGTCACAGTAGGCTAAGTAAACTCAAGAGAACGAAGAAAATCTTTCAGGTCCCAAGCCATAAAGGGCTTGAAGGTCAAAATCAGCAAGTGGATTTGGGCTTGGATACTTCTAGTTACTAATCTCAGGCACCTAGCTTTGGAATATATATATTCCATAAGTCTGGGCATTGCTCCTATGATTTGACTACTAGAAAACGGTTTTGTTGCACCACATTGTCTGTCAGTGCCTCTCCCTCTGTGTACGCTGAAACTAGATCGCCACATTTCTGTTAATGGGTTTTCATTGAATTTTGACTGGTGAGCAGCTGCAAACAGCTCATTGACAAATTCTCATACATCTTGAATATATTTACAAGTCTCATGGTTGGTTTGCAAACAATTCACCAACGGAAAAGTAGGCTAAATTTGCAATGAATGAATCCTGTTTACAGTGAATAATTCAACTAGCCAACTAGCAGACAGCTTTCATGTCACTTCCAAATAATTTATTCACCACGTTCTACACATTTTTCCCCCAGGCCTTTAAACTCCTTTCTTACAAATCACTCTCCATCATTTGAATCCCTAGCCCAAAGTCCCCTAGCTCCTAAAGTGAGATGGCAAAGGTTCCAATTCTAACTTCCATTCCAACATTCATATGCAAACATTTATAATGTAACATGCTTTCCAAGGGACTGCATTAGTCTGTGAATTGTTGAAAATAGAGGCACTTGCTCCATCCACTTCACCTGTTGTGGAAGCATGGCAGGCCTCAGTGACATGATTTTGGCATTTACTCCTGTTGTAAAAACAGATTGCTGTTAACTTGCACCCAAAGACCTTGTTTATATTCGTGTTCCAAGTGAAAGCTGCTGATTCAATTTAGAAACATCAGTCTCAACACCACTGGAAATACTTTGCACGAACAGCCTTTTATTTATTTTACCGAAGTTTTGTTGCAACAAGATGAAAATTCATGCAATCCTTAAACCAGCCTGCAGAAATTAAAAACAAGTGAAGGCTAAATCCATCAAAGTAAGTAAAGTTTTAGCAACTGCACACTGAAAACTAGAACTTAATGGAAGAGAGACATCATTTTCAACTATGATTACATTTCTTAACAATTTATGTTGTGTTTGTTTGCAAGGTTTCATTTTAGGAGGTTGTTTCACTTCATCATAGCTTCACCTTACATAGGTAGAAAACTGGCACTGAAAAACACTGTGCAAAGACAAATATTACTTAATCAAATATCTCTGTTCCTTCATATGTATTGTAAACCAATTTCATTTATAATTATTACTACAGTGATCCCTCGACTTACGAATGCCCCGACTTCCGTATTTTTCGACTTACGAGGGATCAAAGCGGTCACCGCTTCCGAATTTTTTCGACTTCCAATCGGAAAACGCGGCCGCTTTAGATAGGGTTTTTTCGACTTGTGAATATTTTTTCGAGCTACGAATGCGTTCTCCAACGCATTCCTATGGGGACTCGCCTTATGATTTTTTCGAGTTCTGGCGCTCCCGTCGGAACGGATTACATTCGTAAGTCGAGGGTCCACTGTATTTGTACAAGTGAATAGTATTCCTGATTTTCCTGTCACTCCCAGTTTCTATTTTTTTAAAAAAATATACTTTTTATTAGATTTTCTGTTTTACAATATCAGATAAATGTTTTACACACTTAAAATGTCAATGGCCTCCCTTCTTTTCTTTCCATGGTTCATTTTGCATATCTTATGTCCCTGCATATATAATAAAAACTATACCCATCAGTTTTTCATTATTACATCCATCAAAGATTATTTACACTGTTTAATTTATCTTAATGTTGCCAGCATTTTCAGCTGTACAAAGTTATTTTCCATATATTCAATAAATGTTTTACAATCTTCTTTAAACTTATGTTCTCTTGTTCTCTTCTTGTATATGTTAAGTCTGCAAGTTGTGCTTATTCTGTCAACTTAAGCTCCCAATCTTCTTTAGTTGGGACCTCGCTCATTTACCATTTTGGGGCTAACAAAACATGGGCCTCAGTTGTTGCCTACATGAATAACCTTTTCTGACACCTGGAAATTTCAGTCTGAGTTATTCCCAACACAAAGGACTTTGGGTTTTTTGGTGGGGAGGGGGAGTTTCTATTACACCACAGTCGTAGTGTACCACTACCATGCAAAAAGGAAGGAATGAGAATCTCCACTCTCCCAGCTCCAGCTCCTCTTTGCACCAGAGCTATCCAATGTCACCAAAATTGCCACAGCTGAAAGGCTCATTTGCTCCTATTCCACTCAGTACTGTTGCCGTGAAGAGAGGGAGGAAGTGGACGACAGCTCCTTAAACAGAGCTCCATTCGTTGGATTGCTGTGTGTTTGGTGAAGGTTTAAGAGAGGAACTAGCTATTCCCATGTAGCTCTTTAGCCCAGTTGTAAGTTCATGCTGCCCTTTGTCAAGAATTTCACAAGAACATAAATTAAAGAGAAAGATATCTATTTGACAACATTTTTTAATTGCCAGAATAACATAATAACGGCCGACTTCCAGATTTGATCTCAGCATGTAAAAACTTCAGACGAACAAACCAACATTTGACCAAGGGGCACTAAGTTTCTATTGTCATGTTTATCCTTCTCTGTTCTTTCACCTGGATAACGTCACAGATGAACAGTTTGCTAGATATAGAACATGAATTATTTTAATTATTCAGGGAGAAAGAGGACGAGAATCCCTTTGGATGCTAATAGTATCGTCCAACAAAGTGTTGAAGAAATTGGATTCTAGTAATGGCAAGTTTCCATTCTCTTCCCTCTTTGCTACGGCTAGGCTGTTCATTTAAATGCTTTTGATGTTCTCATATTTAATTGCACCTTTCTTGGGGGTCTCTTTCCGTGGCTACTATACTACTCTGTTTTATGTATGGGGGGGATGTTATTTTGTGACCCAGTAATTATCTTCTCTCCAGGTCTCTCTCTATAGCTACACTACTTTTCTGGAAAATAAACGTTCACTCCTGGGGTCTCTCATGATTGATTCTTTCAGAGCTGTGATTGATCTTTCCCCCAATTGGGATAGTGATGTGTATGCATGACTTAAGTTCCTTGGAGCACACATTTTGTACCAAAAGCTGGCAAAATGCAGCCTTAAACTGCAATTACATTTCTGTCCAAACCTCCTGTGGAGAACATTGCATTCTGAAAGTTCTGTAACATTATCCCCATTTGTCTACCATTGTTATCGGAGCTTGGGACAAGACAGACCAAGCAATAAAAGTTCTTCACATACAGGAAAGTTGCAAGTGAATTACAAAGAGGTACCGTCAATCAAATACAAAGGTTCAATTCAGTTTCCTACGGTAGGTGGTATTTTCCACAGGGGCAAAGAGTCACAAAAGGACCATAATACTTGTCTTCTCTTCTTTGGTGATCACTCATAGCTGAGTAAGATTGCCTTCCATAAACACGGTTTTAAAAGTGAGTCCGTAAGTGACTGTGGAGGCCAATTCTGGATCCACACATCCTTCCACAGTGGGGACATAGTTTTTCAGGTGGGAGTTGATGATGGTGAGGGTTTGTCAAACATGCCTTCCTCTTAGCACGTTTCTCCTTTTTGTCCTGAGTTCGAGTGTCTTCAGAGCCCATGACACCTTTGGTAAAGGATGTTCTCCAATTGGAGCACTCGCAGGCCAGTGTTTCCCAGTTGCCGGTGTTTATACTACATTTTTTTAGATTAGCCTTGAAAGTCTTTGAACCTCTTTTGTTGACCACCAGCATTATGCTTACCATTTTTAAGTTGGGAATAGAGTAGTTGCTTTGAAAGGCGATCATCAGGCATCTGCACAACATGACTAGTCCAACAAGCTGACGTTGAAGAAACATTGCTTCGACACTGATGATCTTTGCTTCTTCCAGTACACTGGCATTAGTTTGCTGTCTTCCCAAGTGATGTATAAAATTTTTCGGAGACACCGTTGATGGAATCTTTTGAGGAGCTGGAGATGGCATTTATAAGTGGTACACATTTCACAAGCATACAGCAAGGTTGGTAGTACAATAGCTTTGTAAACAAGCATTTTGGTTTCCCTAAATATACTGTAATACTGTAGCTAAGTGTGAGTCAACTGCTAAAATTTGCACTCATAAACCACTCAAACACTTATACAACTAGGAATTTCTACTTAGCTTCTGTGGTTACCTAAACATTTTTCTCCTTAGAAAAGGAACTAGTTCAGGTGAGGCATCAGTGGGGATTTGGAAGGAGAGCAAAATTATTTTGAGAATAGTCTCCACCCCAGAAAAAAATAAGATCCGCCCAAATATTTCCCCTCGCCTATAACTAAGGTGCTATGAAATCTCAGGTTCCAATTGGAATTGGAGAGTTAAGCACTAATGAAACGGGTGATGATATTAGAAGGCTTAACTGAAACAACCATAGTAATCCAATAGGATTTTGGAGGAATGACCGCACATCAAATGGAGGTGCCTTTTGCATGGTCACGCGCAACCCCCCCCCCCGGATCCCAGTGCGGCTCCTGGTAGTTCGGGCTGGCTTCATCCTCCCCAGGCTGGATTCCTGGAGGTCTCTGCTTACCTCAGCCAATCGCCCAATCCCGCCTGGGGAGGCGTTGCCAGGGGATTGGCCAGTTAAGGGGAGGGGCATTTAAAAGAATGTCCCTGGGTGGGCTGTTCCTCTCAGGGAAAGGAAGCAGTAAGTTTTTGAAATCGTTCTTTCCCCAACGTGATATATGAATCCAGGTTTTGCAGATCCAAATCTGAGACTTTGCTCAGAGAAACCTTATTGGGTTCTATATAATGATTCCATGTTTGCTTAAGGCAAACCCGAGATGGGCTATATTTCAATTTCAGTAAAAGTTATCTTCTCATATTCATCTTTATTGCTTACATAATTATGTTGGACGTATCTGTACTTGGTATGAGTAACGCTTTTGTATTTATAAAGTGCACTTCAGCACTTAGATGAGTTTGCAGATTGGCTGCCTCTAGCTACTTCACTTTGAGGACAAAATTAATTGTACGTATGTCAGCAGATGCTGCAAATAAGCATGGTAGATGGCAGTAATAAATCTAAACTACCCTACCAAACAGCATCATATTTAACATGCTCCCGTCTTCAGCTATCCCTTCCTAAGCAGCTCTACTCATAATGTTAAATGCAAGCAAAATTTACAATGAATACATTCCGGTTAATACATGTAGCTTCTCTCCGATGCCTTCACTTTTGAGCTTATTTGGGAAACAAACACAACAGCAACAATTTTATTATTTATACCCCACCCATCTGCAAACAACAACAACAATTTATTATTTATATCCCACCTATCTGGCTGGGTTTCCCCAATAGTAATTTTATTATTTATACCCCACCTATCTGACTGGGTTTCCCCAGCCACTCTAGGCGGCCTGCAGCATATCTAAAAATATAAAACATCAAGCATTGAGAACATCTCAATATAGGGCTGCCTTCAGGTGTCTTCTAAAAGTTGTATAATGCTTTATCTCCTTGACATATGAAGGGTTCCACAGGGAGGGTGCCACTACTGAGAAGGCCCTCTGCCTGGTTCCCTGTAGCTTCACTTCTCTAGTCTTCGGCTAGAGTTAGGTGAACTACATCATAAAATACTTACCAATGTAGTGAAAACTAACTTTATCAAAGCCAGTTCATTCAATATATATGTCTTTGGAATCTTATGTTCAGAGATGCGTTCTGAACGGGAACATTTATTACTTGACACAGATGTTTGTTGGGTGCCAAGGCGGCATTTGCTGCAGAAACGCTTTGAATTAAGACAAGACGTACTCATGTTTCTATGGAACAAAAAGCCTGGATTTGCAAATCATTTGGTGAGCACAAGTTGGCTAGCAAAGTTTGCATATGTTTGGTCATCTCAATGAATTGAACACAAGCCTACATGGTAATGGTTATAAAATAGTCAAACTTGCAGTTAAAATGCATGAAACCGATAGTTGTCAAAGACCTAAAGTCAAAAATTCATGTGACAATAAATTGATGTCTCACTGTACCAAATAAATTTGTACTTGTGGATCTTCATACCAAAAAGGTTGGGAACTACTGGCTTAGGCAATGATCTGAGGCATTGCTATGAATTGTTACTTCCACTTCCGTCAAACTCTAGGTTGGTGGTTACCAAGATAATGGCCTTCTCAATGCAGATTCCCCATGTCCCTCATGGAAGGATTCAGAAGTCCCATTATTTCCTTTCTTTCAAAGCAAAACTGTTTTAGAGAGGAGCAAGAGATAATTATGATTTTTAGTATGCTCCTGTGCTATTTTCCTAACAAGAACTAGTTGCTCATTTCCTTCCTCTTTCCAGTTAAGTGTTGCCTAAACATTTTCCAGCTACACAATGGTCATTCTGGTTGTAATGAATAAAATCAGGAAACTGTGGAAACTGATCCCTTCCAAGTTCAGAAATCTGACCAGGACACCATATTCAGAAATCACATCCTATCACTACCACCCAACTCTCCCTGACAGTGACTCCCGCCCCTTGAAAAGTAAATTAAGGTTTCTTTGGGGGGTGTTATGTGTGAGGTTTGCTGGTGAGGGAGGAAACTTTTTAAAACTTTCTTGTAAAAAACATTGAAACAATTTGAAGTTTTTCTGACAATTCTCCAGAAAATCGAATAATCACAGGACAAGTTACAGCAAGCACCTCCATCTACCTTTACTTACATGTTTGGTGCATAAAAGATGCTTCATTCTAATCTTCACTTTCCAGAATTTTAGATATTTTGGAAGTGTCTAACAAAGCTGACAAATGTAAAAATAAAACCAGGATGCTCCATTTTTAAAATCAAAGGTCATATATGGCTTCCTAAGGAGAGATGAAAACAATAACTTATTGGCACATCTGCTACTACATAATACAGTAGCTTCTCCTGGCCATATTAAAAGCCCTGCACTACAAATTTAATTCACTTTGCATTGAAGCAATCTATTCTCAAGGTCAGACATGTCATAATACATAAATCACTTTAAAGTTTCCTTAAATAATCAGTACAGAATCAAACACTTAAAGCATCCTAATTATGTTTTGAGTACTATTTTGGTTTCCATTTTTCAGGACGTAACTATAGAATGACCTATTGATTGCAATAATAAAATCATATCTCATTTCACTCTTGATTACACCATCAGGATGTCAGGCTAAAATACTCACTTTTAATTGCTTGGTTTGTAAAATGTGTTGTGCCAAATGAGAATAACAAAAACAGATGTATCTTGTCAGGCTAAAGAGGGAAATCTGAATAGCATGTTAGCTCAAGAGGAGTTTGATTAGTATAAAGACATAATCATTAATGATTTCATCCCACCACCCCATTTATGAAATACTGCTAGATTTGTCTTTGGAAATTTCCCTTGAACTTTACTTGCTATGATTTCAGAATGTAATGACCACTTTGCCATTGGCAATGTGATTTGTGTCAGAGTGGACATTCAGTTTCATAATATATTCCTTTGGATCGCATATAGCTTTATGCAAGAATGGGTGTTACATGTACACCCTGCATAGTAATATGAAAATTCAGAAAGATAAATAACACAAGGGGACTCAAAAGTATGCTGTTGGGACCATTGGTGGGTAACCATGGTTGGGTAAGACTTTATCCAACCTTGGGTAACCATGAGGGTAAGACTTTATCCCCTAGACCAAGTCTACACTTTCTTTTTTTGAAATTTTCCACCACACACATCTCAAACATGAAGTACAGCCTGTAAACAGTAACATAATAAAAAACTATCACTTCACGGAAGAAGAAGAAGAAGAAGAAGAAGAAGAAGAAGAAGAAGAAGAAGAAGAAGATAATAAGATCGCAACATCTACAACAATGGAAAACAATCACAAAACACTCCATTAAAAAGTATCTGAAGAAGTGTGCATGCACACGAAAGCTCATACCAAGAACAAACTTAGTTGGTCTCTAAGGTGCTACTGGAAGGAATTTTTTTATTTTATTTTGTTTTATTTTCATTAAAAAGTGATTTGTTTTACAGTTCTTTGCTAGGATTTGAGAGGAGGGGCAAAGAGACATCCTAAGACACACGTCTTCCTGTCTTGCACTCTTTACAAAGACCTGAGGAATGAGATAATCACCCCACTCCTACTAACCATTCCAGGGCGCCCAACCACGGCCATAATGTCATTTCTTCTATCAGACCAAAATGAGCAGATAACAGCTAAGGTTGCTAGGTTCATAGCAGGGGCAATTAGAATAAGGGCCACTAACTGATTGACAATTTAGGATTTTAAAATGTGCTTTTATATCAAATTTTCTTTTCTGTAAATATTGTAATGTTTTATTGTTGCTATGGCCATTGGCTAATGCGAATAAAGTTTTATCTATCAGTGGCTATCAGACATCCTAAGAACATAAGAAGAAACTACTGAATCAGGTCAGTGGTCCATCTGGTCCTGCAAGAACCTAAGAAGGCAACTGGTTGGCCATTGTTTTCACAATCTCCCATCAGTTGCCTATGGGAAGCACAGAAGCAGTACCTGAGGTCAACAGCACACTCTGCTTCTGCAGTTTCCCGCAACTGGTATGCAGAAGTATACTGCTTCCCAAAGTTGAGGCAGAAAATAGCCACCAGGATTAGGCATTTATCCTCCATTAATTTGTCTAATCCTCTTTTAAAGTCAAGTTGGTAACCTTAGTTTGTAAGCTGATGAAATATTTTCTTTTTTCTGTGCTCTTACGTTCAGCTTCATTGGATGTTCCACAAGTTGTAGTGTTCTGAGAGAGTTCTCAGATTTAGAGGTTCTGCCCTATATTCAAGTTATATTTCTATGTTCCAAAAAACAAATTTTCCTTTTTTTCTCCTGGGTAGGGCAGATCACTCACTATTAAGAGTATGTGTTCTGCACACATTTAGTCTTGCTATCTCTATTTGGATGAGTACTAGAAGAAACTCCAGCCTAGGCCACGAACAGCTTCTAGCCGAAGACGATAAAATACTGTACTACATAGTCTAATGGTCAGACTCAGTATAAAACTGTTCTATGCATGCAATACTACTGTCTTCTTGTTGTTGTTCAGTCGTTCAGTCGTGTCCGACTCTTCGTGACCCCATGGACCAGAGCACGCCAGGCACGCCTATCCTTCACTGCCTCTCGCAGTTTGGCCAAACTCATGTTAGTAGCTTCGAGAACACTGTCCAACCATCTCATCTTCTGTCGTCCCCTTCTCCTTGTGCCCTCAATCTTTCCCAACATCAGGGTCTTTTCTAGGGAGTCTTCTCTTCTCATGAGGTGGCCAAAGTACTGGAGCCTCAACTTCAGGATCTGTCCTTCCAGTGAGCACTCAGGGCTGATTTCTTTAAGAATGGCTAGGTTTGATCTTCTTGCAGTCCATGGGACTCTCAAGAGTCTCCTCCAGCACCATAATTCAAAAGCATCAATTCTTCGGCGATCAGCCTTCTTTATGGTCCAGCTCTCACTTCCGTACATTACTACTGGGAAAACCATAGCTTTAACTATACGGACCTTTGTCGGCAAGGTGATGTCTTTGCTTTTTAAGATGCTGTCTAGGTTTGTCATTGCTTTTCTCCCAAGAAGCAGGCGTCTTCTAATTTCGTGAGTGCTGTCACCATCTGCAGTGATCATGGAACCCAAGAAAGTGAAATCTCCCACTGCCTCCATTTCTTCCCTGTCTTCTTACTTTGCAGTAAATAACAAGCTTTCTGAGAATTTCTTCTGAGTATACATATTTAGGTGGAGGCTACTTTCCCATGAGCAAACTAGTTGTGTTTGTTTATCATTCGAGATCTTTTGCTGAATAAAATATTCCTGATGCTATTCTTCTTCCTTCTGGCTTCTGACATGGTTGTCATGGTTGCTCAGAGTTTCTAGATTCTTTACTGACCTCAATCTATTCTATCAAACACTGCAGGCATACATCAGAGAAGGAAGAATAAAGCCTACTGCATAGAACCATTCTGTACATGAATAAAAGATTCATCCCTAATTCAAAAGCATCGTCCTCCAGTAGGCTAGTGTTGGATAATTTGTGCAACCAGCAGGTACAGCGGAGCTCAATCTAACAAACGCTTTATGGCACACTTGGATACCTTCAGTCTTAAGGACAAAGAACTCTTAAACCAAAGGCTGGTTCACTTTTAATCCATGACCTCTAACTTTTGGCTTTACTTCACATGCAATGGATTCTCGAAGGCTTCAAATACTACTCCAACAATAATTCAGTATGACTAATGTTGTATAAAAGTATATTATATTGTTCCATACCTTGAGATGTGACCATGACCCTTTTCAATTATTTTTATGACATGAGGCATTCTCATCTTTCACAGCTTCACAAAACTACAGAAGAGGCTTTGCAAAGATCACTTCATACATTACTTCACCAAGTAGCTTGTGGCACAATAAGCAGTCACAAGACATTAAGCACAATTTCTTAACGTAGCACCATCAGGATTATTCATTTGATAAGAACCAGCCTCGGAAAAACATATCAAAACTAAATTCTAGCTGAAGAGCTTAGCTCATAACTGAATAAAATTGCAGTATGTGCCAAAATACCACAATCATTAATTATATGAATAACCATTTCAAATTCATGATTCAAATATGTATTTTGCTGCTCAGAATGATATGAATTAACTTTATAATCCATCATTTGTAGACTTTGATTCTGAATATTAATTTCTGTACACTCTTCAACATTCCACAAAATAGAGTCGCCTGTTTACTAATTTTTAAGCAAGTTATTACATTTTCATCCAACGCTCATGTTCTACCCCCAACCACTGCATCTTTTCAATAACTCTGTGAAGTAGATTAGTCAACCAGCAAGCTTCATGGGAGATTGGGGATTCAAACCTTAATCATAGCTGAATCCTATAATCACTATATCACAAGGGTTCTTTTCTATCATCCCATTTCTCACATACATGATCATTTTACAGACTTCCACAATGCCATACCCTCCAACATTTCTCCGATGAAAATAGGGACATCCCATTCCATAATGATAATTTTACTGCTTATACCCCACACACCTTACTGGGTTGACCCAGCCACTCTGGGCAGCTTCCAACATATAAAAAAACATAATAAAACATTAAACATTTAAAAAATCCCCGATACAGGATTGCCTTCAGACGGCTCAGGTTGTTGGATAACTCCATACCTCCAACATTTCACCAAGGAAAATAGGGACATCCTAAGGAAATGTGGGACATTCCAGGATCAAATCAGAAACTGGGACAGTTTCTCTAAATCAGGAACATCCCTGGAAAACAGGGACACTTGGAGGGTCTGCAATGCTGAGGGTTTTTCTCTGTCTGATGTTCATTCATTCTAAAGAAGCCTGTCCATTATTCTTTTCTGGAGCAGGATATGCTAGTGTACAAACCATAATGCATTTCACCAAGAAATAATTAAGGATGTAACTAAACCGTCCATATTGTAAGGTAAAGGTAAAGGGACCCCTGACCATTAGGTCCAGTTGTGACTGACTCCGGGGTTGTGGCGCTCATCTCGCATTATTGGCCGAGGGAGCCGGCGTACAGCTTCCAGGTCCTGTGGCCAACATGACTAAGCCGCTTCTGGTGAACCAGAGCAGCGCACGGAAAAGCTGTTTACCTTCCCGCCGGAGTGGTACCTATTTATCTACTTGCACTTTGACGTGCTTTCGAACTGCTAGGTTGGCAGGAGCAGGGACCAAGCAACAGGAGCTCACCCCATTGCGGGGATTCGAACCGCCGACCTTCTGATCGGCAAGCCCTAGGCTCTGTGGTTTAACCCACAGCGCCACCCGCGTCCCCTGTCCATATTGTACATAACCCTAAACTATAGCTTGTATTCACATGTATGTGCAGCAGCAAACCTTGGGATCATGTGCTCTCTCTCCTGCTTCTGGGGGGAGGCTGTGAGGAGACAGGAAGCATGTCCCAAATGGCAAATTAAGAACATTTTGTGAAATATTTTTTCCAGAAGAGGACTGAAATTCTCTCAACAGCTCAGGAAGAGCTTGTCACCTGTAGCTTACTCACCATATGCATTCATCTCCTCATGACTGCAGCATAAGTATTTAACTTAAATGAGTGATTGTGCCATCTCCAACCAAATTCCAGAGATGCAGCCATGAATTATTTTATGATGGTATACACACACACACACACACACAGAGAGAGAGAGAGAGAGAGAGAGAGAGAGAGAGAGAGAGAGAGGGAGGTGTTTTTTTCCAAGTCGGTGCAATGAAAGTGATAAGGACAGAAGAAAACCAAATGCAGAGTGACAAATATTAAATCTGTTATGTACATAAAATAGACTCAGTGACTATTCACAAAGCAGCGTTGGTGATAGCAGAAACAGCTTGGCATTTAATGAACACCTGAAGTGGCATTAACACAAAAAGAAATTACCTTGATTTAGGCCACAGGTGATAGATCAAAACCACAGACAGAACTTTCATACCACGCTTCAAATGTAATGATTCTCAACACATCTAAATGTGAGTAATCAACTGATAAGAAATAAGCTGTTATGCATTAGGAAAGCATGCATGAAATAGCCTAAACACTGAGCTACAAATAATCCCTACAGAAAGAAACTTCGCAATGAAGAACTGCTGAAAACGTTGTGAAACCTAAATCCACCTATATGTGTTAATTTGGACCGAAACCCTATATAAATCCAGTTACAGGTAGGTAGCCGTGCTGGTCTGTCATAGTCAAAACAACATAAAAAATAAAATAAATTCCTTCCAGTAGCACCTTAGAGACCAACTAAGTTTGTTCTTGGTATGAGCTTTCGTGTGCATGCACACTTCTTCATTTATGCGCCGGGCAAAAATGTTTGTCTTTGACCAGGCTTTTGGCTTATTGACATCCAATGCCCTTTTAACATGTGTGTGTGTGGGGGGGGGTTACTGGGTTTTTGTTTTTATTATGTATTTTGTATTTTTATATTGTAATTTAATGCCGTACACTCCTTGAGACCTACGAGTATATGGTGGTATACAAATTTAATAAATAATTAAGAAGAATATAAATGTGCCTGGCAGTAAACTCCTGTGTAGAGATTAGTCACTTATTTAAAACATGCAACAAATACTGATCCAGCAGTATTTATGTAATCTTCATGTTTGCAGGATTGGGCCGTTTGATCAGGATTTACGGGGCAACTCCTACCCAGCAGTGGACTAGCCCAAACCTGAATTGTAATATTAAAGAAAAGGGATGACAACAAACATGTTACGTCAAGCCAATATATACTCTTAAGTATTTGGTGGAAATAACTCTGAATACTTTTAATTAATCTGACCGCCGTCATGTTATAGCAACAAACGCTTTGTCTAGTTAATAAATAAAATATCAATATCCCCAGCACGTTTAAGATGCACAGGACAGCAAAGATACAGCATAAAAATGAAAGGTCTTGTGGTCCAAATGGCTCCCAATTGCGTGTCGAGGTCCCCCAGACCACCCCTCAAAGAAAAACACTATACACACCAGAATTTTTGTTAAAGTTTTTGGCATTAATTTTGGCCACAACTTTTTTATTAAAATACAAATAATGTGAGTGGTTGCTTAGGCATTGGTTAAGACTATCTGTCCTGCTGGGGACAGAACTGACCTCCATTCCCCTATGGAGTCAGTACAAGGGAAAACACTTCGGGGAGAGATCTGAGCGCCCGTTCTCCCCTAATGTTCTCAGGGGCTCTTGCGTGGGCCCTGGGCCCCAAGCGGGGTACGGACAAGCAAAGGTGAGCCCCTGAGTTCCTTTAACGGAATTCCCTGCGCAGCATCAGCATTAAAAGGGCAAACACAGCCAATCATGCCCCTTCAGCATTTGGAGGGGCAACCACAGCCAACCTGCCCCTCCAACACCCAATTTATAACCAATGCCTAACCGCCAACCTTACAAGTTGTGACGAGTTGCTACATGGTAGGCAAAAACCAAATGGCGCCAGCCAATCTGCCAAATGTAAAGATTCCTACCAGGCCCCTGCTTCAAAGCAGACGACCCCATGACAGGCATAGCAAGGTCAACACAGAGGCCTAAAAACAGGGAGGGGGGGCGGGTGATCCAAAGCACGCAGCCAAGAAGGCTTTAGAACCACGTGCAGGGCAATTTATCAGCTCTGGCTGTCCATCAACCAAATTGCAACATATAAAAATCCCCAGTAACAGCCAGAGACCCAATCAAATTAGTGGCCATCCAAACTAACCCGCCCAGCTACAAAGGGGTGTCTGGAAGGCCCCCACCGCAACACGTGCTCTCCATGAAGGAGAACACGCTTTGTTTAGAATCAATGTTCAGTTAGTCCTCTGAAGAAATCAGACCTTTCTTGTTCCCCTGAATCCAACAAGTGGTTCAAAGGTCTTGCAAACTTTGCAGGCCTAAAAAAGGTCTCCAAACTTTGCAGCGCTCCCCAACTCCTTTTACCGTATGTTTTCTGTTGCAAGGCTTATAATAATTCTAAAATAGTAAACAACAACAATAGCAAGTTTTCCTAAAACAAAGAAATGTTACTTTTTTCTTAAAAGGGGGCCTCTAATTAAAACTGTGATCGCAGCACATGCTAAATTTTCACTGTTAAGGCCTATATTAAGTCGAATGATGAGGAAGAAAGGCCTATAGCAGTGATGGCTAACCTTGACACCCCAGATGTTTTGGAACTACAACTCCCATCATCCCTAGCTAACAGGATCAGTGGTCAGGGATGATGGGAGTTGTAGTCCCAAAACATCTGGAGTGTCAAGGTTAGCCATCACTGACCTATAGTAAGGCCTATAGTAAGTCGGATGATGAGGAAGAAAAACAACTATTCATAAAACAAACAATGTTTTATTTCTTAAACAAAGGCCTCTCCCAGCACAAACTAGTAAGTGGTCAAAAGCAAACCCATGAAAGTCAGCAAAATAAATCTGTAGCCTTTCCCAACCCCTCTGGGTGAGAGTCTGCTCCTGGCCCAGAATGAACTGCTAGATTCTTCTGAGAGCAATCAGCTCACCCTGAAAAGCTACTATTGAGACTCCAGGAATAGAATAGAATAGAATAGAATAGAATAGAATAGAATAGAATAGAATAGAATAGAATAGAATAGAATATATTTATTGTCATTGTCCCCTTTGGGAACAACGAAATTACTTGGCTGCTCCATCCACCCAGATAGGGCACTCCACGCAAAGACAAAACAACTACAAAAACACTGATTAAAACCATACACACTGATTAAAACCATACACACTGATTAAAACAATGATAAAACATAACAGGTAAGATTAGATGACTTCAAAGTCCAGGCTTCCCATTCAAGGCCGCGATCGCTCTGGAAAAGAAGCTGTTTCTAAGACGGCTTGTTCTTGTTGTCATCGTACTGTATCTTCGTCACGATGGCAAAAGTTCAAAGAGACGGTGACCAGGATGCGATGGATCTTTCACTATGTCCAGTGCCTTTCTGTGGCACCTAATGGCATAAATCTGCTCTAAGGTGGAGAGCAAGCAGCCAACAATGCTCTCTGCTGCCTTAACAACTCTGCAGAAACCCCATCCTGTCCTTGGTAGTACAGCTTCCGTACCACACACATAAGCCATAAGTGAGCACGCTCTCAATGGCACAGTGATAGAAGGCAAGCAGCAGCTTTTGTGGAAGATGGTTTTTCCTTAGAAGGCGAGGGTAATTGTCTCACTCTTTGCTGGAAGAGATGCAAGTAGCATTTATGCAAGCTATGATACAAGCTCACAGAGCATGGCCTACACATGCAACGGTCCAATTCACATATGCTACTTCTGCACGAGCAGGGCTTTGCAATTTCAGTGTAAGCTTAAAAGCATGCGGGTAAACACATGTTTCCGCATTAAGCTGTCTTTCAACTAGTGTTCCCCAACAGAATCAGTTAATCCTTAACTAAAATGCTGTTGTCAAAGCCTTGTGAAGCACTAGCTTAAGTCTTTAGCATGATTGAAGGATGCAGTAGTGTTGAAGAGTCCTTTCCCGTGAAGTGGGGCTGAAAATGGATGATACAGATAATTGAAGTCTTTGTGCTTTGTGTTTGCCCCCCCCCCCTTCATGACAGCTCATGCATTGGTAATTTTAATTTAGGAAAGACAATGCTACCTATACTGTATGAAGCTGTGAAGCCCTTTTTTGGAGTTGCATGCTAGGTGTCAATTTTATTTGTGGTGAGCATGTTGCATTGGCCGGAAAGGCCTATCTTCTGAGCTACGCCAATAAAACTCAGAGACTTTAGGAGCTAGGAGTCCATTATTGTTTATTGCAAAGCAATAGGTTACAGCGGAATCTTTCCCAAATCTGCAACCCCGCCCAAAGGTCTGGGCAGGGGTATTTATAACATTTCAAACAAAGGATTTCAAATTAACCAATAAAGTTCATCATTACCTCATATTAGTTTACACATGTCCATTACCTAATTTAATACGCAGGCACAATAAGCATTGCTAAGTGTACCTTGATTCTCAGAGATCTGTTACATTTTGTTAGTATGCGTGTTGGGAACCTGTGTTAGCTCTTTGTGCATGTATCAACTTATGTTCTAGCTAATGAAGGACATCTTTGTGTGATTGATGTATTTGCTGTACTTTCCAGTAGGGAAGGCCTCTTTTGCCAAATCATCAGTTTCTTTAAAGCAACAGGTTACCATCTTCTATTTAGAGGCATATTCACTGATTTATTGGGGTTCACATTATTATATTCATTGTGGCCCCTTTGGGCCACTGCTACAAGCAGGTATCTGTGATGCAGACCAGGGGGGAAAATACTGAGACCTGGAATTCAACCAAAGTACAAATTCCACATAAACAAATGGTATGTGGAAATACTTCTTCCCAGGCACATAAGTCTTGGGGCACAGTTCAAACAGAAATACTGTACACATTTTCCATTCTGTAATGAAGGAAATGAGTGAGGGGTGGATAAGCAAGGGGGGATAGGTTGTGATTAAAAAATGTTGTTTATTTTACTATGGGAAAATGTGAAACGGTTAATGATCTTTCCTTTTAAAAAAAAAAATGGAAAGGATAATGAAATAAGTAGAACAGTCACCACAAGTGAAATTATAGGTTAGTTTTGAACTTTCTGCTCAGCCAAATTCTGTGTGGAATTTTGGGGGAAAGGTTAGTGATATTTCTGAGAGACCTCCTAAAGTGAGATTTGTGGGACATTTGGGAGTTTTTCCTCAGGCAAAACAACTGGCAGATTTTAAGGGAAGTCCAATGAGTTTACTCGCTATGTAATTCCCTCCGCCCAAGACACACACACACAAAATATGAAAGAAAAGAAAAAAAACCCACATAGTGTTCCCAAGTATTCAAATGTATTTTTGGGGTAGTAAAATGTACCCAAACCAAGCCATGTATTTGATGGCAGAAAAATCTGAGCCAGCAGATTTTGTTTGAAAAACTCAGTGGCGCTTTCCCCACTCCCACAATACTTTACATTGGCTGAAGCAACAAGCACACCCCATGGGCAAAAATGAATAGATTTATTGGGATACTTTATGTAGCAGCTGATCTTTGATTCCTTGTTTATTGAAATAAAACTTTATATAGCTACTTCAGTTTGCATCCCTGTATCAATTTTTGTTTGAACACCTTTACCCCAACATTCCAAATTAGCTGGTTTTAGAAAAGCGCTCCAGTGTCAATGGCAAATAAATTCTTATGATGTTTTGTGTCCTGGGTGCTTTTACGTTTACAGAAATAAGCTTGGCTGAAATGTGGGGACACTCTTCGCTACTGTGCAGGTGACAGTGCCCTAGAAGGTTTTTGTTTTTGTTTTTTACAGGTCTCTTTTTATGTACCTTCTGCAATGAAAAGTGTATCAGGGCAGGTTTTTGCCCCATAATACTAAATAACACCAGCAAAATGTTTCGGAGATTTAATATAGCTTAAGAAGAAGGCTGTGTACGTAGTCTGAAAACACAGTAGGCATGATCAAGTGTTTGCCTTAAAAATGTGAGTGCTCAAAGAGTACACTCACATGTCGGATCATGTGAAGGGTCCTACTCATGTTGAAGCTAACATGAAAAGAAACCCCCACAGACATTCCCTTCTAAAACATGGGAATGATCAGGGATTCGGTGCGCAGGCTGATTCATGTAGGGACTTGTTATTTCTGCCCTGTATGCTATCCATAGATACGGAGTTCAGCTGTTCAAACAAATGTCTGCACACATCTTGTATGTAAGGGAAACCTGTTCTGTCCCCCCATGGTTATTTAATGCTAATTTGCCACACACTTCCCAGCAAAACTTCCCAGATGAAAGATATCATGACTAGAATACAAATACTGAAATGTAGACATGAATCACTGTTTGGTGACTGCATCATAGTGAAACGTGTGTGTTGATCTACAATGGAACTTCGGTTTCCGAGATGGAAGCTGAACGTTTCAGAAGCCGGACGCCAAAAACCCGGAATTAATTGCTTCTGTTTTTGAACGCTCCTTGGAAGTTGAACGGCATCCACTGCGTGTTTTTCTTTTTTCTCAGTGGATTTTGGCGACCGCCCATTGCTCCTCGGTTTTCGAACATTTCGGAAGTCGAACGGTCTTCCGGAACAGATTACGTTCGAAAACCGAGGTTCCACTGTAATTGAGTTATATTTCTTCACATAAATTATGGAACGTAGCCCTATCCTCCCCAAATTGGAAGACTTTTCACAATTTTTGTTTGTCCGGAAACAGTTTACCTGAGCAGCAACCTGCAAATTTGCCTCAACATTTATTTAAGGCAAAATTCAGTAAATTAGTAATATACCCGCCCCCACCCCACTCCGATCCATCTCTTTAGGTATTGCTTATTAAAAACAACAACTTTCTTTATAATGTTAGGGAATCTAATGTTTCCTTGAACCATAAGGTGAAGGCAGAATTACCATAATGCTAATTTTGTCAGAATTTTGACTTGAACCAAACAACTTGATTCAGGCTGGCTTATATTAGAAGAAAAAAATCATACCAAACATTGAACTTAATTGATATAGCTGCCTCGTATCTAAAAATAAATAAAACACATGGGAAATTATGTGTGTCAGATGTTAGTGGTATATCGTGTATTTCAATAATGAATAATTACAGCATGTCATCCTATATTAAATTATCATAAGCAAGAACATCTGTAAGTGATAAGATGGGAGCAGTTTAATTTAAAAATGATTGGATGCCACTGGCATAAACGTAGCACATTATCCTGCCATTTGAGATTCAGTGTCAATATGCATGGCCCATTGGCCTGAAAGGTTATGAGTGTGTTGAAATATATCTAGTTATATTTCAAAAGGAGAAACCATCTGAATGAAATGGTTTAGGCAGGGAAGAGGGGGGAATGAATCCACAGTTCTGCGTTGCCAATGAAGTGAAGTAAAGGAGTTGAAATAAGAAATCAAACAGCAACAAGAATAGACATCCCAGGGTACTTCGGTTCAGTAGCAAAACACACTGAGATACCTGTAGTTCAGTTGGTAGAGCATGAGACTCATAATCACAGGGTTGTGTGTTCAAGCCCCAAGTTGGGTGAAATATGTTGGACTTGATGATCCATGTGGTTCCTTCCAACTCTACAATTCTGTGGTCACAATGGCTATAGCGATAGCGTAACATGCTACAAGGAATGGGGATACCGTTCAGCTGAGTTTCCCATTATGGTTCCTTAGGGAGCAATGGTACCATTGAAGTTTCCCCCCAGTACTCAACAAGCCTCTGAGCCATCCCCTGTTCACTGCTCCCTTTGTCATACAGTGGTGAGGGTTGTTATATTTCTGTCACCCTAAAAAGTGTGTAAAACAGAAAGGGGTACTTAGAAGGGTGACACAACCCAATTCTTCTTCCATCTCTTTGTGCTTTTCTAGGCTCAAATCAGCACCTGAGCAGGTGAAAAGAAAGGAAAGGGACCAATAAGGTAAGAGGGAAAGTGGATTGATCTGTGAAATTGCTTGAGGGGAAAGGAGTTACCAGGATGGAGAAACTGGGATGCTGGCTTTCCCAATGTGCCCTCCTTTTGCACAGACACAGCCCACTCCACCCCCCAGCTTGCTTTGGGTATAAAAAGAAAACAATCATGCTCAAGCTGTGCACGACTATGCTCAATTCAAATGCCAGTATATCCTGTTTCCCCAATAATTTCCCCAATGACCTATAATTTCAGCATTATATTTGAGCATTTACACAAAGTAAAACCCACTTCTGGAAATGTAACAAAATATAGAGGAAGTTTAGCTCTCATTTCCGCGTTAATTGCTTCTGGAAGAAAACGCCATTAACCCAGAAAATTGCAGGAATGAAATAACATTTGGGGTGCCATACCGACATACATTTCTTTCATGCTGCTTTCTTGGGGGGGGGGGGAGAGAAGCACACATGTCCTGAAGGGGTTGTGGGGTAGCGACCTTGCCCAACGATTGTGAATGAAATTTAGTGCAACATGTCGGTATACCCGTCAAAACGCCGGAGTATCATAACTCAACAGATACTGCAGTGTTAAAAGTACCTGTTAGAAAACAGGACAGCAACACTAGCATCATAACCAGGAAAACTAAAGCAATAACTATCATATCTGAATACATTCCATGCCATAGGTGACAAGTTACTTAGTGAATATAGTGAATATGTGATGTGGAAAATAAGATTATATTCAGAAGTGCCATACTCCTGACATCGATGGCTTCAAGTGACAAGAAAGGAGATTCCGACTAAACATCAGGAAAAACTTTCTGATGGTAAGAGCTATTCGACAGTGGAAAGGTCTCCCTCGGGAGGTTGTGGACTGTCCTTCCTTGGAAGTTTTCTAAGTAGAGGTTGGGTAGTCATCTGTCATGGATGCTTTACCTGAGATTCCTGAATTGCAGTGGGTTGGACAATATGACCCTTGGGACCCCTTCCAACTCTACAATTCGATGATTCAATGATGGGTAGGAAGAAGAAGAGAAGAAGAAGAAGAGTTTGGATTTGATATCCTGCTTTATCACTACCCAAAGGAGTCTCAAAGCAGCTAACAATCTTCTTTTCCCTTCCTCCCCCACAACAAACACTCTGTGAGGTGAGTAAGAGACTTCAAAGAAGTGTGACTAGCCCAAGGTCACCCAGCAGCTGCATGTGGAGGAGCGGAGAGGCGAACCCGGTTCACCAGATTATGAGTCCACTGCTCTTAACCACGACATCACACTGGCTGAAAGTGAGGAGATCCGTGAGGACCCACTCTGTGCTCCATATGATCGCAGCTTCCATGTCAGCTGCATCCAAGTCAGTCACTTTCAGGTGCTGATTTCCCTTGCTATAGAATGACTGTCTTTCTCAGAGGGGATTAAAGAAAGGACAATTCTGTATACAACAGCATCAATTTGGAAGGGAAATATTGAACAAAGCAGTAATTTTATTTTTGGTTCTATATAAAAATAGCCCATATAATGCAGCTCTATTCATTATCATTCAAGTTGAATGGCTTCCTGTTTAATCAGCGTACCATATGGCAAGTGCTTATTTTATTTTTTTCTTGAAGATAATTTGAGATGGCATGTGAATAGATGCTTCCAAATTGAAAGGTTGGTTTTTGTTTTTTGTTTGCTTGGTATATTTTTAACTTTCTACTTCCTGGTTGATTTATTTCCTTATTCTTAGGAAATCTCTGTCTTAATGTCTAGCATCTACTGATAGCATAATTTTAATTGATCAAGCATATTATTTTTAATAAGTTTGAATGCAAATAATTTTGCATATTGCCAAAACCCCATATGGATGCCTTTTTGAAACGCTGAAGGAATTACTACACAACTTACAATTTGATTCTTAAAATTAACTATCCACTGTTAGAAGTAAAGGCCATATTTTAACATTTTCCTTTCCATTCTATGTTACAATGGCATACCAGAACTAGAGGTTTGTCCAAGCATCCCTCAATTTCAATCTTCAGCTTAAAACTAATAATGGTGGTGGTATAGAAAATTTTGCCGTTCTCATTATTTAATTTTTATTTCTCCATCCCAAATCTTATCAGCCCATTATTTTTCCAGCCTGATTTTACCCCCTGCCTCCCAATTTTTGGAGTTTCACATGCACAATCCTACCCCAGAGATCATCCGGTAGACATCACCATCCTAAATGGTCAATCATTATCAGCTATGTATAAACGGCATTTCTGTGAGCTCTGGTTTCCGTCACGGTGTTCTGTTGCGCCAGAAGCGGTTTAGTCATGCTGGCCACATGACCCAGAAAGCTGTCTGTGGACAAACGCTGGCTCCCTCGGCCTGAAAGTGAGACTATGGGCTGCAACCCCATAGTCGCCTTTGACTGGACTTAACTGTCCAGGGGTCCTTTACCTTTACCAGTGATTATTCCACTGATGTCACCTGAGAATGAGGCCATTAAAAATGAATATTATTCTAAGGAATATTAAAGGTTTGCCAAAAGGGGGAGGCATTGTTCAGAACCACCAAGACTATAGAGTACATGAAAAATGTACTTTTCTCACATTGGAAAACTTAATAGGAGAAGAGTTTTGCTACATTCTTATTTAACAAGTTTATATGTAGTGCATACAGTGTGACTTTATTTTCTTTCTTTTTACTATTTCTTCAGGCTATTCAGCTGAAATTGAATCCAGAGAAGAGGAAACATTTCTATGGGCCAGGTTCATGACTTTGGGATGAGGTTGCCTGTCCTGGCGTAAGCAATAACTAACAATTTTGTCTCAAAATTTCATTTTAGGAAAAAGTATTGTAGTGCCTCTCTGAGGTGCTAACATGGACCACTGCATGATAAGGATTTGCTAATGAATTTATTTATTGTTCATGTCACTTGGTACATTTGTTCAGGTGTGAGTCCACTCTGCCTCATTTCATCATTAATTTACAGGCTGTTGTTGCTGCTGGGGTTTTTGTTTTCCTTCCTTTTTTAAAAAACCCTACACAAATATTATTCACATTTAAATAATATTTAAATGCACACTCCAAACATATATTCCCACATTTGTAAATGCATCTTCCGTCATACTGTAAATAGATTTGGAAATGTATTTCATAATAATAATAATAATAATTTATTATTTGTACCCCGCCCATCTGGCCGAGTCTCCCCAGCCACTCTGGGCGGCTTCCAACAAATATCAAAATACATTAAAATATCACAGATTAAAACCTTCCCTAAACTGTATTGGAACATTTCAGAAAATGTTAAAGGCAGTGAATAACTAAGTTCTAGTCTATACATTAGTCCAGGTACTGCAGATCAGGTCAGTTCGTACATTATAAACATCAAATTCCTCAGAGAACCTTCCTGCATGGATGATTATTCCACCAGCAATTCTCGTTAGAAGCAAATTACACCGATATCACTTACGATATTACAATTCAGACTGTTCCTTTGTGCTGTCCTTGGAAGAGCTCTAAAGAAGTATGCCATAGGAAGCTAACTTTCTTAAAGTGGTTGAAAAGAAGAAAGCATTGTTGTTGTTGTTGTTAAAATTCTTTAATCTCATGTAAATATGATTCTTTAACGCAAATTAAATAACAGATTCTATGAATATAGAAGTAGCAGAGCATTAAAAGTTTTGACTTCTCTCTGCAGAGCCATGCTACTACAAAAAAAAATAAAGCTTTACAAAGTACAAAAATGCTGCTCATATTTCAATGGGATAAGCAGGTATTAAATCTCATTTTAGTGCAGTGAAGTATAAGCCGGTCTTGTAATCTCATCCTTAATTATATTATAAAAGAGCTCTCATTTGGATAACTCTTCTGTAAATAGTGTCAAATGAATTTTGTGGGGGTGGGGGAAGTCTATATGTTTTAAGCTGACATGATAAATACCTTACATCATCATCATTAACGCGACTGTTTACAAATGTTGTATATTCCATTTTCTACAACAGAGTAATAAGACCATGAGAAGAAGCATAGTGCCTTTTTGGAACAGCCTTTGTACTTTACAATGACACCAAAATTGCTACTAAAGAACATAAGTAAAGTAGCTTTTAAAAGACTTAATTGGAGCGCTCCTGGGAGAGCGCCAGTCTATGCAAATAGCTCTTCCATGAGAAATGCATTATGGGCACTTTCGTTTTCACTCGATCTTTTACAAATGTTCGTGCAGCTGCTTTATTATCAAATTATTGTCTGCAAAGTCACAAATCTACCCAGAGAACCTTGATAGTAGTCTAGTCGACATATTATGCAATCTAAGCTACCGTGGAGTTGCAAGGGAACACAAAGGGACAACCCCTTCTACAGTAGATGCAGGAAATCCATTACTACTAATAGCTGACCATCCAGCCCTCTGCTTAAATATATCTGATGGATGAAAGTCCATCACCTTCTAAAGCAGTCTGTTTCACTGTTGAGCAGCTTAACACCATAAGAAAGTTCTTTTTAATGTTTCGTCTAAGCCACTATTTATCAGAAGAGTGGGCGGGTACTATTCTCTGAGCAACAGAAAATAAATATGGTCTATTTTCTGTGTAATACTTAAAGATAGCTGCTATGTATTCTCTTAATCATCAATCGTCAAAGCTACCCAGCTCCTTCAGTCTTTCCTCATAGGACTTGCACTTCTGACCCCTACCCGTCCTTGCTTTCCTCTGGACATGTTCCAGTTTTCCAATATCATTCTGAAGCTGTGATGCCAGACATACTGGTAGTACTCCAAAGCATAACAGAGTTACCATTACGTATTGCTATGTTTGGAAGCTATGTTTCTGTCGATGGAGCTTAGAATTGCATTAATCTTTCTAGCCACCATATTACAAGCTTAGCTTTTGGGCTACTAAAACCTCTAGAACCTTTTTACATTACTGCTCTCAAGTCAGGTGTCACCCAGTCTGTATTTGTGCATCAGACAGAGTCTTCCTACCAAAATGCATTTTTCTCTGTTGGAATTCATTTTGTTAGTTTTGGCCCAGTTCTCCTTTGCAACATCATCTTGAATCCTGTTTTTGTCTTCTAAGATGTCAGCTATACACTGAGTTTGGTGTCCTCTGCTAATTTGATAAGTATCACCTTTACCCCCTCATCTACAGTAAGTCATTCTTTCTCTCTCTCTCTCGTGTGTGTGTGTGTGTGTGTGTGTGTGTGTGTGTGTGTGTGAAATAACACTGGGCCAAGGGCAAAACTCTTAAGACACTCTACTTGCCACTTGTATCCAGGATGTGAAGAAGCCATTGATGAGCACATCCAGCAGCTAACCTTATCATCATGGCAGACATTGTCAAAGGGCTTGCTAAAATCAAGATATATTACTTGAAGCTCATTCCCTCGATCTATCAGGCTGGTAACCTAAAAAGGAGATAAGGTTGGTTTCGTGTGACTTTTTTCTGAGGAACCCATTCCGGTTCTTTGTGAGGACAGCAGTCACCCCCAAATGCTCCTACACTGACTTCTTAATAATATATTCTAAAACATTGCAAAGCATGTGAAGCTGGATTTAGTGGTTGTCTAGTGCCCGCTCCCTTAAAAAAAGATGGAAAAACATTTGTCTGTTCCCAGTCTCATGACACTTCACCTGTTCTAGATTATAGACGATTACAAATTCCTTCTTGGACGCAATTTGTCTGGCACTGAAGACTAATTGAGTGGCTAGGATATTCTGCTTTTTTGCTTTATCAGTAACAGGCACCTGTCTTATCAAAGCTCCTTTAGCTCCACTTGAAACATCTCAGATATATTGCTTAAAAATCCACTTTATGTAAAATCTAGTGGCAACTAGAAATATGCAGAACCTCCCTGGGTGATTTTACTGGTTTTAATGGGACTCCTTCACTTCTTTCCAAAAGCTTCCAAAACCTCGCCAGAAGATGAACAACAACATTTACTTTTTATTTCAGTTTGGATGAAATTTCAGTGGTCAACTCTTAATTAGTATTTCCAGCAGGAAGTTTGGGCACAATTCAGTCGATTCTGCCACTTTAAAGTCACAATGGTTTGTACAAATGCTTTAAAATACGTGTCTCATTCACGACTTACTAATCCCCACACAAGAGTCTTCAAATTTGTTTGGTCTCGCTAAACAAAAATTGTTATTTCCAGCACCCACCCTTCCAGCATTTACTGAGCGAAAGACTGAACTGGCGGAAAGCTATGGCTGTTCACAGTGGCATAGGAAGCCGCTCGGGCACCCGAAGCGGTAAACATGATGTGCACCCGGGGGCGGGGCGTTGCTACATAGTGTGCATGTGCAGTGTCACTACATATGATGCATGCGTCATATGTAGCGATGCCGCACATGCGTGCTATGTAGTGGTTTGTCGGCAGCGGCGCTCCAGCGCCATACGGACGGTGCCAGGATCCTCTGCTTGCGGCTGCAGCCGCAAGCAGAGGATCCTGGCACTGTCCGTATGGCACTGGAGCGGCGCCACCGGCAAACCGCATGCCTTGTCACTCCCGGAGAAGTGGCGCCGGGAGCGCACCGCCCACCCCACCCCCCTGTTGCGACGCCACTGGCTGTTCATCTCCCCTTCTTGAAGACATTTTGTTAGCCATAAATTGTATCCAATAGTCCCTGCCCCATGGTGGCCTGTCACAAAGAAAAGGACAAGGAGACGAGGAGGAAGAAGAGGAAGAGTTTGGATTTGATATCCCGCTTTATCACTACCCGAAGGAGTCTCAAAGTGGCTAACATTCTCCTTTCCCTTCGTCCCCCACAACAAACACTCTATGAGATGAGTGGGGCTGAGAGACTTCAGAGAAGTGTGACTAGCCCAAGGTCACCCAGCAGCTGCATGTGGAGGAGCGGGGATGCAAATCCGGTTCCCCAGATTATGAGTCTACCGCTCTTAACCGCTACACCACACTACACCACACTGGCTCTCAAAGGAGACACTGCATTCTGCATAAAGCAGTACATAACAAGCAAATTGCAGGGCCACGGGAGCTACACCACTGTGTGTGTGTGTGTGTGTGTGTTTTACATCACACATGAACACAAAGATTGGAGACAGCAAACAACCTTTCCGTTTAGCTTTTCAAAGTCATCTTGGAGATTCATGCTGAATGATCTCATGTTCCCTTTGGTGCATTGTCTAGAAGGAAGATCTGATGAGTGAGTCAGAGGCTCTCCTCTATGGCTACATTGTGCATCACTTTTAGCACTAATGACCCAGGCCATCCTAAAGGAATGCTGAGAGCTGTAGTGGATTTTTTTTATGAGCAGTTCAGGTCACATAGCAAAGTTAAACAATGGGCTTCTGCAGCTGGAAACATATTTGAAAAAGCCAATGTCAAAGCTAATAACTCTGAAGAGATATTATTTAGAGAACCTATGCTTTCAGTGCTGCTTCAACACTAGGTGAATATGCCACATAGAAGGAGATTTCAGCATTGCACTGTTCGATATTAATTCATGTAACCACAAGTTGCCAAAGGCACACAGAGAAAGAGAAAACAGGAAAAATCCAGGGTTCCGTATAGCATTCTTGAGAATATCCTAAGAAATACAGCAAGCAGGTTGAAGGGCTGGCATAATCTTTTTAGTTTTGCTCTGATTAGTGTAAATGTTCAAAAAACATGCCTCTATTTTCAGAGTACTTTTTACTGCCCTTTTCAATTTACTCTCTTTTTAACAAGTCTTGTAGATGTAATTTTTGTATTGCAAGTCTTGTAGCCTTGATCAAGCTTGGAAAAGCTGCCGTACCCAAATAAATTGCAGCTTATGCAGAAGCCTTAAAAATCTGGGTGCCTTTCCCACAACCCACCCATATGTTGGGTTCCACCAGGGTTTCCCAAACTTTGATGTCCAGCTGTTTTGGACTGCAATTCCCATCATCCCTAGCTAGCAGGACCAGTAGTCAGAGATGATGGGATCTGTAGTCCAAAAACAGCTGGAGACCCAAGTTTGGGATACCCTGGGATACACTCTAAACCAGTCACATGAGCTTGAGATAGGACTAACAGTGATTTCGCCTAAGTTTTAACTCAAGTGAAAAAACTTAAGAGCACAAAGGCCATACTAGATCAGACCACAGGAGCAGTAGAAGCTTACAAGCAGTAGACCTCCCCTGTTTTTTGCCCCAATCAAAGTTGCCCTCCTATATCTGAAGCGATAGATTCCCTGAGTTGTAAATGATTCCCATTGTCTGAATATATAGTTTGCTATATTTCAGGCTTTTGTCCTGGCAGCTACTCATTTGGCTTGGTTTACATTTCAACCTCAAAGAAGCTCTGAAAGGGAGAAATTTGTGTGAAATTACTCCTCTTCAATCAATGGACATCAGAAGTGTGGTTACCCAGTCATATGACATAGGTGGTAAAGACAGCAATGTGGTCTCACTCTTCATTCTACACATGAATGCTCTCCACATGAGCAATGTATTAATAGGGCTAATTCACACCCAGGCCAGCACCTCTTTCATGTTCTACCCTCAGGCAGGAAATATAGAAGTATAATCAGTTGTACCAACAGGCTAAAAAACAGTTTCTATCCGTGGGCTGTTAGGCTGCTGAACAGAAAATAATATAGTGCAACTGACTTTTGGGGTTGTTGTGTTGTGCAACAAGCACACAGTGTTTGTGTGGGGAGCGGGGTTTGGTTAATTTCATTGTACACAGGTTGTACATTGACAATAAAGGTATTATTATATTATTATTAATAATAATCGTGATTTGGAAGAAAGAAGTGATAGTAAGTGTTCACAGTGAAAATAATTATTTTGGGCTTGCAGGATGTCTTTCATTATTGTGGATTTCTATAATCTAGAATATTAACATGTTCATTTTTGACAGATAATGCACAAAGCGCCAAGGTTTCTGGAGTTTGTTGGGGTTTTTGTATCATAACATTCCAACCGTGTTTGGAAAAAACCTCCCCCCCCCCATTCCTTCAACTCATAGTAATGTTTGAAGGCAAAGTATTATGTGGACAGGACTACCCTGGTGCTGTCCATGTAATCATCGTCCCACCACAAAATGAGAGGATGATTATCAACTGGAAATGATCCATTGGTTGGCCTCACCTGCGAGGACCAATCCTTTCCATATTGCTGCAATGCTGTGGGATGAACAGAAAAGCAGTTCCCATACTGCTGCTGTAACAAATGAACAGCACCTTAGAAAGTAGTAAAAGTGGCTTTATTTCTATCGCGGTAGCATATTTGTTCATGAAATATGGCCCAACCAGCCCAGCACTTGTTCAAGATGGGGGACATTAATTGGTGCACTCTGCCCCCACAGAGTCATTTAGCATGATTAGCTTGTGAGTTTAGCATTAGTTCTCTGACATAGCTAGGCTATGGTTTGAGTAACAGTGGAATTCTAATTGGTTTTACTTACCCTATTTTGCAAAAGCATCCTTTGTTAATATCTCATAGATCTCCCACTATGCACAACAACAATTATTACAAACTGTGTCTTAAGCATAGGAGCAAACTCCTGGGGGGAGGTCCTTTTGGCACTCCCAATTAAATATTTGAGGGGGCTGTCCCCCCAATGATGGGAATTGCCATTCAAAGGGTGTGTGTGCACCATGTCTTGTGAGCAATTATACAAGGTGATAGATTCTCTCTGGTCTTCCTTGGTCTATTCATCTGCCTAGCAACTTCCATATTTTGACTCTTGGTAAATACAGTGGTACCTCGGGTTAAGTACGCTTCAGGTTAAGAACTCCGCTAAGAACAGAAATCGTGCTCTGGCGGCATAGCGGCAGCAGGAGGTCCCATTAGCTAAAGTGGTGCTTCAGGTTAAGTACGCTTCAGGTTAAGAACGGACCTCCGGAACTAATTAAGTACTTAACCTGAGGTACCACTGTACTCTATTTGCTTTGAGATATCTCCCCTGTTCTCCCTTATTCAGTTGAATGGGTGCAATTTCATACTGATGGATTCTTTGTTGTCTTGCCTTGTCATTTCCATTGCATTTCTCCCCACTAATAATTTCATAGGCCACATAAAAAACCATATAGTTTCCTTCAGTCTCAGCTTGTTCTAGTGGTCCAATCTTAATTTTTTTGTTTGTTTTTGTTTATGAGTGGGTTTTATTAAAAACCAATGATACTTGCTCATGAGCAGGTTTGTTTGAGACTGTGGCCATGGGGGTCATATCTGCTTGCAAAAGTAAAAGCCAGAGTAATTCAAACAAAAGTACATTTGTAACGAAGTCACAATCACTTCAGCACGTAGCCCTGTTCCTTGTAATTTATTCAAATATGTCATACATCCGAGAACTGATCCAGATAATAAATGTTAGAAATCTGAAGGAAGTTCTCCACAGGTCAGAAGAAAAATATTTTATTCAACTGAGTTCAAGGACCTCATTTAAGTAGGAATGCCTTAATTGCTTCAGGTTTCTGCAGGTTTGGATGCTCTAAGAAAGGTCACAAATAGGTAAAGAGATGTCAAATGACCATGAAAACACACTGCCTTGACTTTGGAGGGGATATGGCTGCCACAAATGCAAGAGATATATTTTTTTCTCCCTCAGCCAATGGTTGGGTGTTTTTTTAAACAGTTCAGGGGTTCTTTGTGCTTCCATATTTTGCTGGACTCCATCTCTCATCAGCCTCACCCAGTATGGCCAATAATTAGGGATAATGGGAGTTGGAATCTGACAACATCTAAAGACCCGTAAGTTTCCCACATCTGTGATTTGCCATAGATATATCAAATTATATCAGGTATAATCAGTTCCCCTCCCCTCCGGTCTCTATAATGAAAATAACTACAAACTGTTGGTTTCTGCTCCCATGCATGCCATAGATTCCTGCTGTCTGGCTCCAGAACTGGACCTCATCCAGAAATCTACATGGGCTCACCTGAGATCCCAGTCAGATATCAGATCTATTTATTTCAAAAGTTGGTAACTTTAAATGGGGGAACATTTTTTCTATATAATAGATGCTGCTTTGGTCTTTGAAGAGACCATAAAAAGACTTCTCCCTTGGTTTCATTGGTTTTCACAATAAATCCCTTTCCTCTATCATTGTTTGTTCAAGAAAATTCCTGATACTTAAATGTGAATTTCCACCAGCTACTTGTTGTTATTATTTTGGTGGTGAGGTTGATTTGAAAAGGACACTTGAAAGAGGGAGAACATTTATTTCCATCCTCTTTGCCACCCATCAACCCTCCTACACCCAGGGCAATTTTTCAGCCAGAACTCACTGGAGCTGCACCTCTTTTTCTAGAAAAATAGCGCATTCTACACCCCATCTTTCCTTGACTTTTACAAGACTTGGTTTCCCACTTTGGAATTATCCCATTTTACAGTACAATATTTTGCATATTTACTCAGAAGTACATTTTCACTGTTAGTTAAAGCTATGGTCTTCCCAGTAGTAATGTACGGAAGTGAGAGCTGGACCATCAAGAAGGCTGATCGCCGAAGAATTGATGTTTTTGAATTATGGTGCTGGAGGAGACTCTTGAGAGTCCCATGGACTGCAAGAAGATCAAACCTATCAATTCTTAAGGAAATCAGCCCTGAGTGCTCGCTGGAAGGACAGTTCCTGAAGCTGAGGCTCCAATACTTTGGCCATCTCATGAGAAGAGAAGACTCCCCGGAAAAGACCCTGATGTTGGGAAAGATGGAGGGCACAAGGAGAAGGGGATGACAGAGGACAAGATGGTTGGACAGTGTTCTCGAAGCTACCAACATGAGTCTGACCAAACTGTGGGAGGCAGTGGAAGACTGGAGTGCTCTGGTCCATGGGGTCACGAAGAGTCGGACATGACTAAACAACAACAACATTTTCACTGTGTTCATGTTATCACCATGAAGTTTGGGCATTCATCCTCAGACCAGCAAATGTGTTTTCTTTATAAATGATACATCATATGAAGGTTTTTAAGTATATACAGTAGATGCAGGTGTGTAATGTTGAATGGAAGCTAGTCATTGCTCTATCAGTTCCGAACAGTTGTGTTCAACATGAAACTGCCAAGGCCTATTGTAGAAGTATAGAGTGCTTAATAGGCCTGAGAGTATAATAAAACATATCAGTGTTGCGTTTGTGTTTTAAAAAGTAAAGAATAGGCAAGAGGGAAGTGGGCCACATGGCTTCCAGACCAATTAGTGAGTTGCACTGGTTTAGAATGAAAATAATAAGGGCAGTTTCGAGTAGCTCTCTATAATTGTTCCCAAGGCAGAAAAAGCAATTATTTCACTAGGATCCCAAGTCAGCCATTAATTTTGCTTGAAGCACTTTTTCATTGCAACAGGCAAAGTACTTAAACATACACACACAAGTTTTGTTTTTGTTTCCCCCCCAGAAACACAATGCAAGCATTTATGGTCTCAGATAACAAGAGGGAAGAATGGTAAATAAAGTTGCAGTCATAATTTCACATTTAAGGAATATAAATATAAAATAACAGAAGTGAGACCACACATTTTGTCCATTTTGTGGATAAAGGTTTTCTATAAATTTTAAGTTAACAAGCAAAATAAAAATAATAAAGGATGTGGGAGTGGGCGGCTGCTGCTGCCATTTCTATTTCACTTGTAATTTTGCCTTTTGCCTTGACTTCTGGGAAATTGGATGTACCTTAGATGCAGTTGCTTCTGAATACCACTTGCTAACCCACCTTGGAGAGTCCTAATTGGACTCATGCCCTGATTGTGACCTTCCTTTGTGCATCTGAATGGGACCATTGTAGGAACATGATGGGACAAATGAACTTTTGGTTTTATATTCCTACTTGACTACGTGAGGCTATGTGAGAGACAGGTGAAAGGTTGAAATGGCAGCCATTCCAAAAGTGTTTCCAAATCATTCAAAGTTACCAGGTCTTCCTTGCACATAAATCTAAACTACTTCTTTTTTTCTTTTCTTTTTTTACATTCTTGCTTCTCAATTTGAATTGTTAATGGATGCTGTCCCTCCCTGAAGAAATATAAAAACACTGTTCTTGTTTCATAAACAGTTCCTTGCCATTTACTGATGGAGCTGGAGAACCTAATTTGCACCTTCCAGAATAATTCACAAATAGGATTTTAATTTTCCTTTCAAATTTCACAATTCTTCAAATTTTGATACAGGTCTCGCTTCAAAAAGCATACCAAAATTTATTTTTAAAACACCTGCGACTCTTAGGATCAATGTTTTGTGAGAAAATGTATAAATGGATCTTTTAATGGACTTTGGCGTGATTTTTGTTTAAGTCACAGGTTGAATAAAGTAGAAATGGGACGGAACAGACTTACAATTGTATAATAGTAACACAGAAAATAGACTGATTAATCCATCCCTACTAATTGAAGATTCCTTCTCTCCTGTTTTTGTTATGTCCCCATTTTTCTTCACATTTTATCACAGCTATGCAAAATTAAAAATTAAAAAAATCCTTCCAGTAGCACCTTAGAGACCAACTAAGTTTGTTATTGGTATGAGCTTTTGTGTGCATTTTGTGTTGGTTTGTGAAAGTCACTATCTCAACCTCAGCCACAAGCTATTATGGTTATTTTAATGGCCTGTATTACAGAAACATTGGAACCCTATTGCATATATAAGGCCCATGAAGAGCTTTGAGAGCTCAAAGAAAGTATGACATAAATCTGAAGCATTACTCTGATAAGCAAACATGCTTTGTCAGGGCTATGAGTTTCTATTTGAAGTATTTGGGTTGGGTGACCCTCTTCCCTCTCCAGCTGAATATATTTATTATTTTATACCAGAATGCTTGTTAAATCATGAGGGTTAAAAAAAAGAGAGCATCTGCTTGCTTTATAAATACTGTAAAAGTAAAACATGAAATCTGTTTACCTCACCTCTTTTTGCCAACATCTTATATGACAAGGAGAAAAAAGTAATATACGGTGAATTTAGGGGTGTGAATTTAGACTTTTAGAAATAACACTGGAAACTTTTGAGTACTATGGAAGTTCAAGATAGGGACCTTCTGATGTCCCATCTGTTGCTAATATGTTTAAAGGGTGGGGGGTGGCACAGACGTTTTAGGAGAGACGGGCCCATGCTGAATTGTGACATACATCTTGTCAACTTTCTTAATCAACCTTCAGGCCTTATTAACAGAAGTAATCAGGGCAGGAGAGCTGTTTGGTGAGCTATCTCAGTGTCATCTGCTAGGCCTAGCAAGAAATTAAATCTTAATTTCTGTAAAGTGTAGCTAAATGTAAAAACAAATGTGCTACACCTGGGACCTTAAAACCCCTAAGTTCTCTGACTAGCAAGGCAGAGAGCCCAAAGGAAGGATGTAGAAAGATGTAGAAAGAGGGTTTATTCCTTCCATTCTTTCAAAAGCATTGTAATTTGAAATAAAAAAATAACGATGCCTTTTAGACTTTACAAACCAGTACCATGAATGCAATACTAAAAATCGTATAGTTTGTCTCGGTTGTGTTGAAATACGTCTGCAGTGAGCAATTTGAGAAGGAGTCTGTGGTTAATATTCCAATAAAATATTAAGGGTGAAGTCATGGTTCAAAGACCATTCTGGGTGACATCACAGCCTTGTCACTCTTAAAACCACTCTTGGATAACATTTTAGAGAGCCAGTGTGGTGTAGTGGTTAAGAGTGGTAGACTAGAAATCTGGTGAATCGGGTTCAAGTCTCCGCTCCTCCACATGCAGCTGCTGGGTGACCTTGGGCTAGTCACACTTCTCTGAAGTCTCTCAGCCCCACTCACCTCACAGAGTGTTTGTTGTGGGGGAGGAAGGGAAAGGAGAATGTTAGTCGCTTTGAGACTCCATAGGGTAGTGATAAAGCGTGGTATCAAATCCAAACTTCTCCTCCTCCTCCTCTTCTTCTTCTTCTTTTAGCACGTGTGAGTGAGACAATCTGTGTCAGCAGGATCTAATACTGGCGTATACCCATACATGGGCAAAATGGATGAAGTCACATTTTGGCATCTGCATAACGTAAGGGCTGCTTTGGGTGTTCTCCAGAAGTGGTAAGGAAGCTTAAGTTCTGCATGTCCAGAAACAAATATGTATAGCCCATCTCCACAAACTTACCAATGAACAGATTCATGCTCACCCATCTCCTATTGCAGCCATTTTATGTTGTTGCTGTTTTAATTATGCTTCACCTGAAATTGCCCAGACACATCAATCTTTATTACTGGCCAAATGGAAGATAAAGTTTTCACCAAGGTTAGGGTGAATTCGCTGGGAGAGGCGTGACTTAGAATTTTTGGGTGATGGCAGATTTTACCTTTAAAGAGATGGCAGAAGGTTAGTCTTTTTGCCATCACTCCAGGTGGTGTCCAGGCTGTCCCCTGATAGTATTCCTTTCCAAATTTGGAACAGGACAGAAAGTCCTGTGTTGGAAAGTTCATTCTAAAAAAGAGCTAGTGATAGCTCCATGTTCATCCTGTCTGAAAAGCAACAGATTCCAATTGATGCTTACCCTTTTACCAAATGAACTAGTTCAGTTCAAATACATTTAAATGAATCTTTTTAGTTCCTAGAAAGTGCATTCTCAGCAGAAGAATTTCAGTACGGGCGGCGACCATTTTAGGCACGTCCGAATAATGTGTGATCACTGATGCCCAGATCCTTTTGCACCCAGAAGAGGGAAGAATGGAGGCAGAACAGGGCAGGACATGTTCATTTGCACTCTGCAAATGTGGGGGGCAGGAACTGAAACAGCCCCCTCCCCACGGATTGGTTGTTCAAAATGGTAAAATCTTGCAGAGCTGAAATTCAGTGTCCAAAAGTAAATCAATACACAAGGAATGAGATGTCTGACAGACAGAATGACAACATACAGTATGAAGCTTTTCCCATAATTGTATTAGAAGCGGCTTAAAGGTAAAGGGACCCCTGACCATTAGATCCAGTCGTGACCGACTCTGGGGTTGCGGCGCTCATCTCACATTATTGGCCGAGGGAGCTGGCGTACAGCTTGCAGGTCATGTGGCCAGCATGACACAGCCGCTTCTGGCAAACCAGAGCAGTGCACGGAAACACCGTTTACCTTCCCGCCGGAGTGGTACCTATTTATCTACTTGCACTTTGACGTGCTTTCGAACTGCTAGGTTGGCAGGAGCAGGGACCGAGCAACGGGAGCTCACCCCATCACAGGGATTCGAACCGCCGACCTTCTGATCGGCAAGCCCTAGGCTCTGTGGTTTAACCCACAGCGCCACCTGCGTCCCTAGAAGCAGCTTACTCTGATTAATTTGTGCCATCCACAAAACTTTTAAGAGGGGGGCGTGTATGTGAATATTAACCAGAAATTGTTTGAAGTTCTGTTCAAAATTTAGCATAATTCACTTTTCGTTCACCTGCCAATGATGGGAACTATCTTCAGGTGTGGTTCAGAGATAGTTCAGGGAACTTCATTCAAATGACCTGGTCCATTCCCAGCACTCAGAAAGTCCCATGGAAGCAAAGTACATCATTACATAGCATCATTCCCAGGGGATTCTTTTGAGAAAGTATGACATCTTCCCGTTGATCAATGGAGAACTTGGAGACTGCTGGTCAGAATAGACGCTACATAGCTAGATGAACCAAGAGTCTGTTATAAGGAGCTTCAGATGGTGAGCTGCACAGACTATCATGGGCTTCAGTTCTGATGGTTAAGACTTTAGTCTCCTTTTGATTCTGGAAGGCTGAACAAGGAATAAAAGGGTTGCTTCATACAAATAGTGCTAACCTTCGTCAGATGGAATACATGACCTGCTTGACTGCAGGGATATGGTGGCTCTTTGAATAGAATGATCTACATTCCTTCCCTGCTGTCACTGTGAATTTGGCATATCCATGGTTTGCAGCTTAGTGACAACCGTGAAGTCCTGTGTGACCATGCACTTGTTATAAATGTGATCAAAAGCATCTCTTTCTCTTTTTTCACCCTTAATATTAATCTGTAATGTGTACAAAGGCAGAATGTACAGCCTTGTAGCTCTGGTTACGACTGGAAAATGTAGCATGCTGTGTTAAAACAAATTATTTTATTCATTATTTTAGCTCTATCCATTGGCGCTTTTTTTCTTTTGTCATGCTGTATATTTCTTCACTGAGTCCTTTTATATTATTAAATTTGAGCTGCAAGGGTACACATAACAGGTTTTCTTCAAGAACTTATACGGAACATTATATGGCCCTTAAAATATGTATTAGGAAGTATATTCCAACCTCAATGCTCGCACAGCGTCGATTTTTATTTATTTATTTATGTGTGCATGTTTGTTGATAAGTGATGTGGATTTATACAGGCTGGCTGTATAATCTGCAAATCAAAAAATATCTCACTAAAGCTACACATGTTTAGATATCTAATGGAATGGAATTACCAGCTGCTTCTTAAGTCTGTGGTCCTCTTCTAAATAATTTGTTCTCAGGACGACTAGCTGTCATGAAAGAAACTCCTAAAAAATAGTTCCCTCTCTGGCTGTTTGCCCAACAATTCATTGAGATATGCTGTTGAAGCTTCTAAGATGATATGAAATGCGTCCTCATATTGCTGATTCCCCCCCCCCATAATGCTTTGAATAGGGAGATAAAAGTTTTTACGTGCCAAGGAGCATAGGAGGAAGTCTCATGTTTGTATTTCTCTCTCTCTCTCTCTCTCTCTCTCTCTCTCTCTCTCTCTCTCACACACACACACACACACACACACACACACACACATTGTGCAAGACATTAAGCATGATTTGGGGCTTATATATGTACAATTATAACAACAACAACAACAACAACAACAACAACAACATATTTATACCCGGCCCATCTGGCTGGGCTTCCCCAGCCACTCTGGGCAGCTTCCAACAAAATATTAAAATACAATAATCCATCAAACATTAAAAGGTTCCTGTCAGGGAGCTCCCTCCCCCTTCCAGCCCTTCGATCCACCGCAGAGAGGGACGAGGGCGGAGCTGTGTTTGCATCTTCGGAGGATGAAGACACAGACTTTCTAGGATTTGTATCTTCCCCTGAAGAGATTGCGGAGGGGGGGAGAGTGAGGGGGAAAGAGAAAGAGACCAAAGGGGAGGATCTTCCTCAGAACCGGCGTCACCAGCCTCACCCGCGGAGGAGGGGGGTTTTGAGGGGGGAGTGGATGTCAGGGAGCTCCCTCCCCCTTCCAGCCCAGCGCCGAGTGTTTACAGAGAACAGCTGCCGATTTTAACAACAGACTCCTCCTCTGCTTCTGAGAGCAGCAGTGGGCCAGAAGGGGAGGTGTTGCCAGGGCTTGAGTTAAGTAGAGAGAGACCTGGGAGCTTGCAGAGAGGAGGTTCAGGGGAGGGATGAAGGAAAAGGAAACGACGTTTTCGCTTTCCCCGGTGGGTCTGTTGGAGGGGAAATCGCAGCCCCGCACTTCCGGATTCTGCTAGTGATTGATTAGACATGTTTATGACTCGCTCTGCATTGTAAAGTAATTAGACTAGATAAAAGCTTCAAAGCTAGATGTCTCGGACTCTTTATTGAACGACCGGCGAAGGGGGGCAGCCCTGACAGTTCCCTAAACAGGGCTGCCTTCAGATGTCTTCTAAAAGTCTGGTAGTTGTTGTTCTCTTTGACATCTGGTGGGAGGGCGTTCCACAGAGCGGGTGCCACTACCGAGAAGGCCCTCTGCTTTGTTCCCTGCAACTTGGCTTCTCGCAGTGAGGGAACCACCAGAAGGCCCTCAGCGCTGGACCTCAGTGTCCTGGTAGATCGATGGGGGTGGAGACGCTCCTTCAGATATACTGGACCGAGGCCTTCTCAGTAGAGGCCTCATGATCCATTAACTAAAAACAAATGAATGTACTGGTGAAGCATATGTTGGTGTATGTTGGACAAATTTGTATACGGGTATAAGTTGACATGATTTTGCATATTTCCCCACCAGTTTTGATGGGTACATCATGCAAATAGAGGACACATAAGCCCAAGAGTTGGATCTCCTGTAGAAAGTGAAGTTGTTGTTGGTACCTGCTTCCCTATAGTGCAATTTGGCATTGCTTGGAAAATTATTTTCTTTTCTTTATTATGCTACTGTATTGCTTTTCTGCAGCATTCACAGTAAACAAGGTGAAGTTAGGGGTGGGTATGTACAGTGATGAAACAAACCAGGACAGCAAGACTTCCTCCTCAGTGTGCAAGGATGAAGCATAAATGTGAACGGAGAAAATGGATTTGGAGGGTGGCACCTTCTCAACTGAGAGAGCGGTCACAACTGGCAAAAGAGATAAAAAAAATGGTGGAGCCCTCACATGTTGAAGAAATATTAATGAAACAAGAAATACAGTGTCATGAGTCGAGAGTTCCAGTGGTGAGCCTGATAGGGGGCTACTGGAACATAAAAGTCATGAACGTAGAGAGCTGTATAAAGGTCAAGAGCAGAGTCCTGACATGAGAAGTGTGCCTGAGTTAGAGTGTTGGGCTAGGCCTAAGGAGACCAGGGTTCAAATTCTCACTCAGCCATGAAGCTTACTGGGTGACCTTCAGTCAGCCTAAACTCCTTCACAGGGTTGTTTTGAGGATAAAATGGGGAGAAGGAGAACTACATGTGCCATATTGAGTTCCTTGAAAAAAGGTGGGATATAATTGTAAGAAATCATTTTTTTAAAAAAGCCAAAGCTTGCTGGAACACAGTTTCGGTACTGCTCAGGTAGTTGCCATTACAAGAGAACAAGGCAGGTGTTCATGGTGAGTTCTGCCACTTATTTTTCCTAGAAAAATAGCACTAGAAAATGTGAAATACTCTGAAGTACATTGGTATTTGATGGTCCTTTAGGGAGTGAAAGGGGATGGATAAATGTAGAGTAAATATAACAGCTACACATCTGAAAACCAAACTATGCTGCAAACTATTATACTCAAACTTTGGGTCCCACAGTCCATTTATATCCCCAAAGCTTGAACCAACAGATACATCTACAGTTGACAGCTAAAGGTTGTTAAGATGGGGGACAAATTCCCATCGCAGTCAAGACACTGCCACCTAGACAGCCTTGCCATCATGGCAGACTGAACCAGCACCTGCACATCCTTTCCCGATTCAGATGGGAGAGAGAGGTAGAACTGGGTGTCATCAGCATATTGGTGACACCATGTTTCAAATCCCCAGGTGGCTGGTAACATTCACGTCAAACTTTTGCTTATTGGAATTTCGCCCTTAGAAATGCTGAATCAAGATCTAAATACAGCAAAAAAGACCATCTCTCAAAGAATGGATGATAATGAGTTGTAACGCAATGTTATGCTGGGCGGGGGGACATGCTCACCGAGATCCTTGGGCATTGTACCCCCACTTCAAGTACCAGCCTATCTATCAACTCTTTCTATTGCTAGTCATTGCTTCGCTTTTATTAAAGTACGGTTTAATGTATTCCCCTCAAACGTCCTTTTTCATAGATTTTCTAGGGGCCAAGTTTCGGTCTTATGTGCCTGTGATAACCGTTCGATTGAATCTCTTCATTGCATAGTGTTTGTCTGCTCCTTGTATTCTGCCGCTCAAAAGACTCTATTACTTCCATTAACTCAAAAATTACCGGGGTATTTGGAAGCATCTTACCTTGCTCTTCTGTTGCAAGATTCAGACTCGATTATAACCCTACATATGGCAAAATTTCTGACATCAGTTCTGGCACTTAAGAAACGCAATGGATTGTTATATACAGCTTGAAATTTTAATTTAATTTTTATCATATTTTATTCAATTGAATATCCCTTTTAATCTATTTTACTGTTAGCAATTGTAAACCAGACTGTGCTGTTTCTGTTTTTGGTTGTTATGTCTATGGGCTTAAAGCCGAAATAAAATGAGTTGAGTTGAGTTGAATCCCCAGGTGACATCACCACTTGTGAATAAGACAATAAGGGCAAAATGCCTGAGACTTTCCTCATTGAGAAACAGCTCCAACATTGTTGCCGATGTTTAAGAAGAGGGAATTAATCCCATGCCCAATCCCATGCTAATTGTTAATTAGTGATCAAAATATGAGTTTTCACTGTCTCTCCCCCCCCCTCCCCAATTTACATTCTCAGTTGCGGAAAATAGACCTAAGGCTATACCATAAGCAAAGTCAGTCTTTATACATCATGCAGCATGTAAGGAGGAAAAGAGAAACCCCAGCATCTTTACGATGATATAGGAGAAAGGAACATGTTGGACTGTGAACTTGGAAGCAGAGGAACTATTACGGTAACAAATGATGACACAATTTATACAAACACATCCTTGTTACTTTTTGCTTCCAATAAAAAAAGCCCCGAGGCTAGAAAACATTGTGACATACTGAACCATCTGAGCATAGAAATCACCCACTGACTGGCTATAAAAGGGAACAATTAGTTGCTTCTGTCAAATAATGATCTCGCAAGCCTTTCTACAGGTCAGAAATATCCAGTCACAGCACATTTCACGATTTAAAGGGGGAGGCTGAGCAGAAAATGGAGAAGGAGATGGAATGCTAGATTGTGGATGTGTAGAATGCTAATATAACAAATCCCCAAGATTTAATTTCTACGACTTTTGCAAGCATTTCATCTGACTGATTTAGGAATGCAATCACGATTTATAGTTGTAGTTTGCAAGGAGCATCTTGGGCAAATGAAGCCCAAACGCTATATGCACCTGCTTTCCGTATGGATAAATTCTAGATGGGTGGTTCTGTAAGCTGCTTGCAGGGGGCTGTGGGGGTGTAACACAGCAAAAAGCCCCTTAAAAACAAACAAACTCATTTTGTCATGAGCTGCTGGGATGTATTGTGGTATCTGTTGAAGTAAAGCCAGATCAACTCCCTGGTTTCCTGGGAAACTGGGGGGGGGGGGCAATGGAACAGGTGGGAAGATAGCTAGAGTGCAAGTAGAGGAAGACTCACAGTGAACATAACAAGCCAGGAGGTGATGATGCAGAGAACTGGAGTTAATCCTCCACCACCACTCCCATCAGCACAAGGCCTTACTGTGCATCTTTTTTCTGTAGGGAAGGGAATATTGCTCTTCAGGGATGATAGCAGTAAGTGAGCCCATGCACTCTGACTGACATTCAGCAGCCATGGCAGTACAACAGCTGGATGTTCTGAGATTATGGCCAAGTGGCATTTGCTTCTTTTTGGCCGTGGCCCTGGCCTGGTGGAACACTCTTGTCACAAGAGACCAGGGCCTGCGGGATCTGACATCTTTCCGCAGGGCCTACAAGATGGAGCTGTTCCGCCAGGCCTTTGGTCGGAGTCCAGTCTGACTCCCCCTCTCTCCTTATAAGAACTTACATGAAAGTGGCCCCCTATTTTTTCTCACAGGCTCATATAAGATCAGCATAAACAGTTAGGCCTGGTGAGCATTTAATGTCCCCAACCCTAATCTGCGGGTTGCCATCTGATTGGATTTCACTTTGATCCTGATTTGATTTTAGGTTGTATTTTAATTGATTGCTTGATTTTATGTTAATATGTTATATATCTGATGCTAGCTGCTTCCAGGGGGTGAGGATTTTCAAGAGAATGAAAAGAAGAAAAGAAGAAGACGAAGAAGAAAAATAAAAAGAAGTGGAGGAGTTTGGATTTGATATCCCGCTTTATCACTACCCGAAGGAGTCTCAAAGAGGCTAACATTCTCCTTTCTCTTCCTCCCCCACAACAAACACTCTGCGAGGTGAGTGGGGCTGAGAGACTTCAAAGCAGTGTGACTAGCCCAAGGTCACCCAGCAGCTGCATGTGGAGGAGCGGGGACGCGAACCCGGTTCACCAAATTACAAGTCTACCGCTCTTAACCTCTACACCATACTGGCTGAGTGCTGAGAAGCAGTAGCAAGCACAGAGGGCTGGTCCAAGACATTTTGCTCCCAGAGGTGAAGGAAAAGATGCTCTCACAATCCCATTCCATGTACAGAATTTGCAGTTGTATCTTACTTCACTGCTGATGATGGGATATCACCCTCCCTTGCACCTGAGGTCAGCTCTCTCTTCCAAAGACGGGAGATGACATTTACCAGTGGAAGCAGTTGCCATCTCTGCAAGCACACCAATAAAAAGATGCAAGCTGCAGAAAAAACTGGCGAGGGTTTTTCTTCTTCTGTGATATGTATGGAAGCTTGGTTTTTTGACATGAGGGTTCAGCTAGAGAATATTCAAGGCTGCCCTAATATTTATGATTTGCTAGGCATTTTAGGCCTGCAGAGAGGAAAGCAGAACATGATTATACAATTAACAAATTAAAACTTGTACTCCTAAGAACTGTGAGGTAATAATAAATTTGACAGCTCATCATCCCTCATAATGGCAAAGCAGTGATCGTGCTCCTCACTACAGCACTGCTGATCTTGGCTCTAGATCCCAGTTGAAATAAGAGCATGGGAGACTGTGATGAGAAGCCAAACTTGTGAAAATTATTCATTTTCTGGCACAGGAGATTCCTACAAATTCACCAAGATTTCAAGGAAATCCTGGAGAGAGATAGTAGGCCACTTTTTTGATGTAATAAGCAGGTCAATCCTGCACATGTCTACAGAGAAGCAAGGCACATTGAGTTTAATGAGACTTATTTTTATGTCTGTATAGGATTACAGCCTAAAGCTAAGATAAGGGAAATAATAATAATAATAATAATAATAAATTTTATTTATACCCCGCCTTCCCCAGCCGAAACCAGGCTCAGGGCGGCTAACATCAGTAAAAAATTACAACAACATATAAAAGAAAACCATTAATTAAAATACAGATTAAAAAGCCAATTTAAAATTTAAAATACCGCTTCATTTGCTGACCGCTTCATTAAAAAGCCACTTTAAAATTTAAAATACCACTTCATTTGCTGCTCATCAGACTAAGTCTGACCCGAAAGCCAGGTGGAACAGCTCTGTCTTGCAGGCCCTGCGGAAAGATGTCAAATCCCGCAGGGCCCTAGTCTCTTGTGACAGAGTGTTCCACCAAGTTGGGGCCAGTACAGAAAAGGCCCTGGCCCTAGTTGACACCAGTCTAACAGCCTTGTTGCTCGGGACCTCCAACAAGTTGTTATTTGTGGACCTTAAGGTCCTTTGCGGGGCATACCAGGAGAGGCAATGAAAATATTGCCATAGTTCACTAGAGTCTTTATGAGAAAGCCACATTCTGTCAATGATACGTTGTGATGTTGTTAATATCAGTTATTTGGTATTTCTCTTATTGGGAAACAACATGCAAAGTAAGGGCCAATACTTTTCTGTGTACCTTTACTAATTGTCCCCACCTTGTGCCTGAGGTATTAATTAATCAATGACTCACAAAATTCGACTCCCGAAACACTTCGAAAACCAAGGCGTGGCTTCCGATTGGCTACAGAATCTTCCTGCACTCGAGCGGAAGCCGTGTCGGACGTTCGGCTTCCAAAAAACGTTCACAAACTGGAACACTTACTTCCGGGTTTGCGATGTTTGGGAGTCAATTTGTTCGAGAACCAATGTACCACTGTATCCTGAAATTTTGAATTCAGATCTGGTAAACCAGAACTTCAACATCCAGACAGGTATTCTGTTGAGGTGGATTCTCTTATCAAGGGGGGGAGGAGGAATGCACTCAACATTCAGCAACAGCAGACAAAATAAAAAATAAATGACAAACAATAACAAAAAACAAATAATTTTTTAAAAAATGGTACAAAGCAAGATTCCTAAAGGGAGAACATTTTCACTTTCAATGTGTTTCCAGGAAGTATGTCTGCACCACTAAACTACTAGTTGCACCTGAAGACTGAAAGTGAAGGACATTATAATCACATCTCCAATTTATTTCCAAATCTTCACCATATTGTTTTCATAGACAGACACTTTAGACTTTAGTTTGGTGATTTGGTATCCTCCATCCAGCATCTACTGCAGTACTCAATATTGGCATTTTAAATCTTGGCCACTCTCAAACTAGTCATAAAGTTTGGCTCTAAATACTCATGAGCATTCTCAGTTCCTACTTATTTGATGTGTTCAACAGAAGTGCGGATTACCTTGGGATTTCTTTTTAAATTGGCTGTTTATTTGCAGAGAAGAATAGATTACCTTTTCAATGATCTGGAGAGCATTTTGCTTGCATTTTCTCCAAGCTATGCTAAATGTCAAGGATGCTAGCTTGAGACTTTCCTTTGATACAATAGAATTTATGCCTGAATACAATGATGAGCCTTAATCATGCAAGGTGGTAAGAGGTTAATCGCCACTTAGGAGATCTAAAAGCTTCAGGCTTCTAAAAATGGCCCATATATTTGTCATAGAATCATAGAATCATAGAGTTGGAAGAGACCACAAGGGCCATCCAGTCCAACCCCCTGCCAAGCAGGAACACCATCAAAGCATTCTTGACAGATGGCTGTCAAGCCTCTGCTTAAAGACCTCCAAAGAAGGAGACTCCACCACACTCCTTGGCAGCAAATTCTACTGTCGAACAGCTCTTACTGTCAGGAAGTTCTTCCTAATGTTTAGGTGGAATCTTCTTTCTTGTAGTTTGAATCCATTGCTCCATGTCCGCTTCTCTGGAGCAGCAGAAAACAACCTTTCTCCCTCCTCTATATGACATCCTTTTATATATTTGAACATGGCTATCATATCACCCCTTAACCTTCTCTTCTCCAGGCTAAACATACCCAGCTCCCTAAGCCGTTCCTCATAAGGCATCGTTTCCAGGCCTTTGACCATTTTGGTTGCCCTCTTCTGGAAACGTTCCAGCTTGTCAGTATCCTTCTTGAACTGTGGTGCCCAGAATTGGACACAGTATTCCAGGTGGGGTCTGACCAGAGCGGAATACAGTGGTACTATTACTTCCCTTGATCTAGATGCTATACTCCTATTGATGCAGCCCAGAATTGCATTGGCTTTTTTAGCTGCTGCATCACACTGTTGACTCATGTCAAGTTTATGGTCTACCAAGACTCCTAGATCCTTTTCACATGTACTGCTCTCAAGCCAGGTGTCACCCATCCTGTATTTGTGCCTTTCATTTTTTTTTTGCCCAAGTGTAGTACTTTACATTTCTCCCTGTTAAAATTCATCCTGTTTGCCTTGGCCCAGTTCTCTAATCTGCTAAGGTCATTTTGAAGTGTGATCCTGTCCTCTGGGGTATTAGCCACCCCTCCCAATTTGGTGTTATCTGCAAACTTGATCAGGATGCCCTCAAGCCCATCATCCAAGTCATTGATAAAGATGTTGAATAAGACTGGGCCCAAGACAGAACCCTGTGGCACCCCACTAGTCACTTCTCTCCAGGATGAAGGGGATCCATTAATGAACACCCTTTGGGTTCGGTCAGTCAGCCAGTTACAAATCCACTGAATGGTAGCATTGTCTAGCCCACATTTTACCAGCTTCTTTACAAGGATATCATGGGGCACCTTGTCAAAGGCCTTGCTGAAATCAAGGTTCCACCAGGTTGGCTCTGTCTGCATTGTGTTTGTAATTCCTGCCAGTCAGCAAGAATATTAAACAATGAGAAGATGGGGAGCTCAGGTTCCATGTGTCTTACATATAGAGAGAATGACACCTTTCAAAATGGAACAAATCCCCATGGTAGCATCACTCCGAACTCACCACCACTCTATTATGTATAGAAAGTTCTTGCTACATTAGCTTCAGAGAAAAATGATGAAGTATTGGAATACCTATTAGTTCTCCAATTTTGGTATGGGGAAAAGTTTCCTGTTACAGCTAATATTCCACTTAACCCACAGAAGATGGTCCATTAAATATCATACTTCTGTAGCTAGCTTTTTATAGTTTCGTGTCATTTTTCTAAGCTCAACTGGATCAGGAAGATGTACTATGGAATCCTTTCCGTTTAGATTTTTGCAAAAATCTTCCATCCTGTAATAAGACAATCTGCCGTTTGCCAGCTTAATGTTGTTGTTGTTGTTGTTCAGTCGTTCAGTCGTGTCCGACTCTTCGTGACCCCATGGACCAAGGCACGCCAGGCACACCAGCTTAACAGACCTGTGCAATTCAGTGGAAGCTCAGTTGGTTTCTATAAACTACTTATACAAGGGAGTAGGCCTTACATGCATAGGTTCTCCGTGGGATATATATAGCCCAGATTTTCCAAAATTACATATTATGAAAAGAGGCAGTATGTCCCCACCTCATGGAATTTGATGGTGACAGGTGATAATGGAACTAGCACTCTCTCATCCTGACTCTCACATTTTTATTTAACGCAGAAGACAAATATATGAATAGGGATAATATCAATCAGGCATGCACTTTCTGTTGGAATTTTCCATTCCACCTTTAGTTACAGACGTGGAATTGTTACATGTCACATTTCTGTTTACATTCCAGCACTGTTTGCTGGCGCAAGCGGAACCTCCGTTGCGTTGTTGTTGCTTTTGCTTTACTCTCTCTCTCTCGGAAGAGACGGCAAGGAGAGAGACGACATGTTTCTTTGTTTCTGATTTATGAAAATAAATCCGTAGTTTGCTAGTATGTCTTTACAAGCCTCATGCCTCTTTTGTTGCGCAGTTTGCTCTACTAAGTAAAGTGTGTCCATGTCAGCAGACTTGGTCACTGATTTATGTCGCACCAGAGGTCGAGGGATCTTCGCAACATGACGGCTGGAAGGTGACAATCCAGCTAGGGGCTAGCCAGCTAGCTGTTTGACCCCCAGATGCCGACACTGTCATCTAGCGCAGAGGTTCCCAGCAGTCCACAAGCTTCATTTAGGTGATTGATGGTGTGTCTGTTAATTTGTGGTTGAAGACAGGCGATGGCACATCTATTGCACTAAATCTTCATATTGATTTTTAATCTTATTTTTTATTGCTTCTGTTGTTTCTTATGTTGCATTTTCCTATATTACAGTTGGAGTTCTGTGGAATTAAAATTGTAATACAATAAATAAATGAAGCAAAACCTCCCCAACAACTCATACACCATCAAGGACATCACATTACGGTTGCTACACCAGACAGAGAAAGTGGTCTGGCAAGACCCTCAGCAATTTTCAAGCAGCCTGGGGTGGCGTGCGGAGTTTGGGAACAACTGATCTAGGGCACTGAAAAGCACGCACTCCTTATTCATCAAGAGGACTTAGATCGTTGACTTTATTCAAAGGACTTCATTTTCTGACCATCTGGAAGAACAGAATGCAAGATGATTAACTGCTTAAAGAAAAAAGCCGAAACTTAACACATAGCTGACTGATATTATACTCGCCCTCTTGTGAGCCTTCTTCAAATAAACAAGCAGATATTAAGCTCTGTAAAACTAGGTTCACATGTAGAGAAAGGGAAGTCCACAAATTCAAATTAGAATGAAATATTTCAGTTAACAGGATCTAGTTACAGTGAAGAATAGAATGTTATCCCCTTGTGGTGTTTATTTTGCATCCTTGTTGGCTCCTGGTGGCAAGGCATGTTGAAGTAAGGGTAGTGAAAATGCAGCTAAGAAGCTCAAATCATATATATGACTGACACTCTTCCTTGGAAATTAAACCAATGTCCAGACTTTAACATTCAAAAACCTTACTTATAGATGAACGAAAGCATAATATTTACAGTCACATGCTTCTTCAAGCATGGGCCTAGTCTCTTCTAACTTGCAAACAACTGTATTTTCCTCTCTTTCCAGAGCTCAGCACTTTCAGCCTTCTGTATCTCAGTTAGGCTATGCCCTGCAGCTCCTATGAGAAATTTACACTTTCAACTTCTCCTGCAGCTTTGCTGTCTTCAGGCAGAGAAGAAGCACTCCAACACTCTATTTAACTTAACAGTGTTCACAGTGGATTCTCAAACACAGTCATCTCACTTCACATAAAATGGAGTCTCTCCTTCATTAGATACTCCCATGCGACCAACATTAGCCAGTCACATGAGAACTACTAGGGAACTCTCTAGAATCCAGTTAACAACCAATCAAACTTAAACACATATTAATGCATACAAATATTTACAATTTCAGTGAATTAAATTACTATACAGTCGTACCTTAGATCCGGAACACCCTGGAACTCGGATGTTTTGGCTCCCGAACGTCGCAAACCCAGAAGTGACTCTTCCGGTTTGCTAACGTTCTTTTGTTCTTTTGGAACCCGAACATCTGACGAGACTTCTGAACGTTTTGGAAGTAAAACGGACTTCCAGAATGGATTCCGTTCGACTTACAAGTTACGACTGCACTTAACATGACAGCAATGGTATCATGGGAGGAGCAAAGCAGCCACAATGGTCTAGCTGTGCATCAGCACACTTGCTCATTCATGCTGAACCTATAGGTACAGTAGGCTTAGCATTACATTTGGGCTCAGCCTATGTATATGACATTATTTCTGTTGCCACCTCTTGCTCTTTTATTCCTCTATTGTTTTATGGTCTTGGTATTTGTTCATAATGTATACATCATCTTGAATCTATAGGAAACTTACACATGAATGAACACAGTAGCAGCTCATGTGCCGCAACAGAGGTATGGATCTGCCCTCCCAAATCCCGGATGAGAACGGAGTGGGGAAGGTTGTTTCTCCTATAGCCAGTACTTTTTTCTGGGGGGGTACGCACACCCCTAAACATTTTGTGAATCTTTGTACTTTTCTCCGTTGACTGTATTTATTTTCCACGATTTGAACTATAAAATCGTGATTTTCTTGAGTCAAAATGAGAGTACCCCAAAACATTTTTAAAGGAAAAAAGCACTGCCTATAGCTATATCAACATTTATTTAAAATGTATGTGCTGCTTCCCCCCTACTTTTTCTAGTGGTTAGAAAAACCACTAAAACAGCATGTGCACCCTTTGAATCCTAATGGAAAGGCCCAAATGGTTTTTGCCCAAGTCCAGATGATAGGAACACACCTAGATCTCAATCATTAATTCAGGAGCAATATACATTCCTTCTAAAGAAAATTCCAAATTAATACAAAAAAAAAAGAAAGCAGAAAAGTTATGTGCCCCCAAATCACCTCCAGTGAAAGCCTGTTTCAGCTTTGTAGCACAGGGTTTTTTTGCCCTATATTCTTTGTGCGTGTAAAGCCTGCTGATGTTTTTTTTTTTTTAACTTATTTTTGTCAGCATTTTTTTTTCCATTTTCTCTAAGCAAGACAGAAACTTGTGTCTTATGATCCTGCTGGGTCATCAGCAGGTTGGAATATTAAATTAAACTTACTGAGTTATTTAGCCTTAATTTAAATTTTAGCCACCCCCGTGGGGATACTCATGGTATTTTCCACTTAAAAAAGAAGAGGAAAGAAAATCATATGACAATGCAGAAAATAATAATTTAAAACTTAAATCATCATTACCCTCATTGAGTTTGGTGCGGGATGGTTGCTTGACAATGGGATTAAGCTGAAGCTCCATAGCGCAGTGGTAAGACACATGCTTTTTGCCCATAAGGTTGCAGGTTCAATACTGAGTATCGCCCATTAAAAATTTTAATGTATCAGAGCTGGGAAACATCCTAGCATGAGACCTAGGACAGCTACTTCTGGTCTAATTGAACAATACAGTGGACCCTCGACTTACGAATGTAATCCGTTCCGAATGGACATTCGTAGATCGAAAAAAATCATAAGTTGAGTCCCCATAGGAATGCATTGGGAGAAAAATATCCGAAAAAAATTGTACGTCGAAAAAAACCGCATCTAAACTTCGTAAGTCGATGAAACCGCATCTAAAACGGCAGCGATTTCCTTTCGGAGGTCGAAAAAATTTGTAAGCGCGCGGCCACTTTTTTCACTCGTAACTCGATAAATACGGAAGTCGGGTCATTTGTAAGTCGAGGGACCACTGTACTGGGCTGGGATTGACAGTGGCATATTGAGACAGGTCCTGAAAGACTTGCATTGGCTCCCAGTACGTTTCCGAGCACAATTCAAAGTGTTGGTGCTGACCTTTTAAGCTCTAAACAGCCTTGACCCAGTATACCTGAAGGAGCGTCTTCACCCCCATCGTTCTGCCCGGACACTGAGCTCCAGCTCCAAGGGCCTTCGGGTTGTTCCCTCACTGCGAGAAGTGAGGTTACAGGGAACCAGGCAGAGGGTCTTCTTGGTGGTGGTGCCCTCCCTGTTGAACGCCCTCCCATCATATGTCAAGGAAATAAACAACTATAGAAGACACCTGAAGGCAATCCTGTTTAGGGAAGTTTTTAATGTTTAATGTTTTATTTTGTTTTTACATATGCTGGAAGCTGCCCAGTCAGATGGGCAGGGTACAAATTTGTTGTTGTGAGCATATATTTATCATTCTTGAAATGTTGACTTTCAGAATCCTTTGCCAAAGCTGAGCACTTCTTAAAATATTTAATAAAATATTTTGGAAGTTTAAGGATTATGGAGACCATTAGGGTCTATTCGTATAGACCACGGGTGACCAATGTGGTATGCTTCAGGTGTTGTTGTGCTCTAAAGACTCATCAGTCCCAGCCAGCATGCCCAAGGTCAGGGATGATGGGACAGATGGAAGGATCTGTACAGTTCAGTTCTCACGTAAATTTTTCAGCAGCTTAGCGCGAATTTACCCTTATACATTTTTATACTCAGTTTTGACTAATGTTAGGGTTGCCATATGCCTGGAATTCCCTGGACATGCATGAAATACTGTAGTTAGAAGCAGTGTCCGGGTGGAAATAGGCAAAATGTCCTTGAAAATCCAGACGCATAGGAAGCTATGTTTGGCAGTGTAATTTTCCTGATTTTCTTAAAAAATAGCAAAATAAACTTAACAACTTTGGGCAAAACGTTAAAAAGCACAACAAATTTGCCCCCTCCAAAAAAAATAAAAAAAAAATGAAACATGACAACCTTACTAATGCACACTTTCTTGTGAACAACTCCCAATATAATGTTCTTTATTATTATTTTGCTACTTTTACTAGTATCTTTATTTTTAGACACATTTTCTCTCAATATATGCATTTTTATAAACATTGGTTGTAGAACTGTATTGCAAAATCTGGATAAGTATGAAGTTCAAGGACAGCTTTGTTTTGGTTCTCAAATTGTTTCAGAAAGCACAAATTTAATAGGTCCAGTTTTAAATGCAGCCAGAATTGAATTTCTCCTCCACCCCTATCGGGAGGACACCACATTGACTACCCCTGACATAAACGTTCACGTATTGCTTGTTCCTTTTTAAAACACGTGTTTTACCACCACCATCAATAGAGGTCCTGATTCTGTCTAGCTACACATATAAGTCTAGTTGTTGAGTGACTGATGCTTCTCCTGATCTTTGACAGAGAATGTTGGCAGAAAGTGTTATGCCATTTTATTTTGGACACAGAACACAGTGTGATTATCCTTGACTCTGTCACCTTGAGGATGAACTACTGCATTGTACTTTCCCCCAGCTACATTGCGAAATTAATTTAACAAGTGCAGAGGGAGAAAACCACACCAGGGACTGGGCCATTGCATAGATCCCAATGTGTAAGAAGCTAGGTTAAAATAGGGCTTTTATCTGTACAGTGGTACCTCGGGTTACAGATGCTTCAGGTTACAGACTCCGCTAACCCAGAAATATTACCTCGGTTAAGAACTTTGCTTCAGGATGATAACGGAAATCGCGCTGCAGCGGGAGGCCCCATTAGCTAAAGTGGTACCTTAGGTTAAGAACAGTTTCAGGTTGATGAATTAAGTTCTTAACCCGAGGTACCACTGTATGTTGGAAAGATTATAGTATACCTCATTTTATTTCACTTTGCTTTATTGTGCTTCACAGTTATTGCTCATTACAAGGAGACGGGTGCAACTGCAGGAAGCCTGGCCGTTTCCAAGGGAATGACCCCCCACACACACACACACTGCCCCTGTTCTGGCCACGCAAATAGAGCTGGATGGGGTTGGATACTGGTTTTTCCCTTCCCACCCTTGCAGCCAAGGGGGGGGGGCTGGCTTAATAGTATAGTGTGAACATAACTTTTATATATACTGGGAAACCAAAAACTTTGTGCAATTTTCTTTATTGCAATATTCGCTTTATTGCAGTGGTCTGCAATCAAACCCCTCCCTCCCTCCCTCCCTCCCTCCCTCCCTCCCTCTCTCTCTCTCTCTCTGTGGTACTTTCTACTCAACCCATTTGTCCAAGGAACCAAAATGTAAAGATGTCTTGTCAGACAGGGCTGCAGGTCGATGACAAATTGGTTGAGCAGGATGCGGTTGATAATGATAGCTGTCCACTTTGCGAAGAACATATGAAATTGCCCAGCAGCAATGCTATCTGCTCTTTCAGTGCTTCTATAGTACTTCAACATGATGTCTCCAAATGAGTAATTCTGTGGTTTGGATTGTAAATGTGAGTAACACATATGACTCATCAAGGCAAGCAACGGCCATGAGTTCTCCAGCTTGGACCCTAATTTAAACTGAGAAAAACTTGTATATATTTTTCAGCAGGCTACCTACCCTCTGTCTTATGGAGGAGGCTGGAGTATGTTCTCTGCAGTGAGATTCCATTATGCAAACATCTTCTTGTATGTAGGCGTTTTATGCAATCACAAAACCATGTGAAAACCCTAAACATAACCAGGAGTTCATATGTTAGAATTTCACTGCTGACAACCGTGCACAACATGCAGTTGTCGCAAATATGAGCAGAAACATCATATTCTCCATCAACAAAGCACAGACCTACATGTGACTAGCATGTGGAGACATAATTGATACATTTTCCAAAGAGATAAGTCTTAAATTGGATGCCTTAGTGTTCCTGAGCATCCTATCATTTTCTGATACCTGCTACTTTTTTTCAATTTTTTGTTTAACAGGAAAGAAGAAATGAAGTACCATCTGTGGCCCTGCCAGATTAAATTTTGCCACAGATACTATTGCAAACATGCTACGTGAGTTCTTTTCCTTATGTTTTTATTAAGTCTTTTATTGATTTTGTAGGTAACGACAGGGAACAGCGGATACCAAGTCAAAGCACCCCTTTCTGGCTCTCCCATCCCAAGGCATTGAACAAAGGGGAAAGAAAGAATCACAGAGTTGGAAGGGATCCCGAGGATCATCTAGAGCAACCCCATGGAAAGAAAGAAAGAGAGAGAGAGAGAGAGAGAGAGAAAGAAAGAAAGAAAGAAAGAAAGAAAGAAAGAAAGAAAGAAAGAAAGAAAGAAAGAAAGAAAGAAAGAAAGAAAGAAGCTACAACAAATCAGCTAAGGAGAAGAGCATGCAGGGCTATAAAAAGAAAGAGTGAAACATAGCTGTCAACCCTCCCTTTTTTTGCAGGAAACTCCCTTATTCCAATGCCGTTTCCCGCTGCTATCCCAGATTGTTGATATCTCTTAAATTTCTCAGATTTCAAAGGAAGCAGCTCCTCTCCCTCCCTGCCGGCCAGGGAGGCTCCTCAGCTGTGTTGCTCGGCTGCCAATAAGGAGTCTGAGACCGACTGGGGGTGGAGCTTGCATGCCTTGTGCAGCCAGACCCTCACGCCCAACCAGCCAGCCAGCCTGCCTGCCGTCTATGCGCTCGCTCTTTTGCTCACCCGTTCGCGTGCAGCCTCTGGAGCGCAGGGTGGCAAGGCTACTTGGTGCCATTGCACCGCCCTCCTGGCATCCCTTATTTTCAAATCCGAAAGTTTGAAAAAATCCCTTCTTTTCAAATCCAAAAGTTGACAGCTACCGGTATGGAGTGAAATTACGGGGAATGCATGGGAATAGAAGAAGCCAGACTTCCCAAAGTGGGTGTTACTAGATGTTTCATAGGGATTTATTAAAATCCTGCTATATAGATGTGAAAGCATGTACCAAAGTTCTTTATTTATTTTAGAATATTATTGACCCTTGGGTCTACAGATGGAATTATGCAAGACTCCCAATGCTATAAAGCAGGCACGTCCAACAGGTAGATCGTGATCTACTGGTAGATCACTGGATGTCTGTGGTAGATCCTTGGTAGATCACTGGCTCCCCCCAAAGAAGCTCAACATTTTTGCCCTGCACCCCCTTTCCTCTTCCCTAAAAAAAGCTCAACAACTTTTACCTGAACTCCAAAAAAGGGGGTAGATCACTGCCAGTTTTTAACTCTGTGAGTAGATCACAGTCTTTTGGGAGTTGGCCACCCCTGCTATAAAGCATCTCTCTCGGCTACTAAGGCAACTGTGTAGTCCCACAATACTTTTGATTTTTTGAAAGTGTTGTACCGCCTAGGATTAAAACGGTGCGGGAAAATGCTAACGACGCAAATGTGTTCATTATTACTATTTATTAATTTTGTATACCACCCTTCACTCAAAGATTACAGGGAGGTTCACGACATAAAAATACAAAACGAGAACACAAAATACATTGTAAAATGGGGGGACCCATTTAGTGGGGTACAAATGAATACACAACAGGGTTTAAAAAAAATAGATAAACCTAAGATGAACTGCATATAAATTTCAAAGTCGTCTGTCCCTAAGTCGTCTGTCCCTACTTTAGTATATTAATGGCAATGGCCTTTAAACGCCTCTAAAAAATTATATTTCTAAGAGTGGCTGAGGCAACCCAGTCAAATAGGTGGGGTACAAAAATACATTGTTGTTGTTGTTGTTGTTGTTGTTGTTGTTGTTATTGTTGTTGACATCATTCCAAAGCTTCCCTGTACTTCGTTAACTTTTTTATTAAAAAAATTCTATACAGTTTTATTTGTGTATATGCAATTGTGTTTTTAATTTTGTTTCATCTAGTTCTTTAGGCAATTAGGCAATTATCTAGTTCTTTGGGTAATGCTGGTTGCATTTTTATTGTTGTTTCTGTATTTTTATTGTTAGCCACTTAAAGACTTTTATTATATTAAGTGTTTCAAAAAGCATTATAAAATATAATACTGTCCATGGGCAAAGTAAGCATTCTGCATAAGCATTCTCTTATGGTTATGTTCCTATCATGTATGCCAGTCCATGCAGCAGCTATTTTGTGAGATGTGCAGGGCCTGCTTCTACCGTACTCGACCCAATTCAAGATGCTAATTTGATATGTACCGCTTCTAATGGGGTGTGTGTGTGTGTGTGTGTGTGTGTGTGTGTGTGTGTGTATATATATATATATATATATATATATATATATATATATATATACACATATAAATTTATGTTGCTTTACGCTGCGTTGATATTTTATGAGAGGGTGGCATATAGATACTTTTGTCAATAAATCAACTTATCAAGCCCTGAGAGACTTTAATAGAGCACCTTTTCCCATATCAATCAGCCTAGATCCTAGATTAGCAGGGGCAGAGTCCCTCCTTGACCCACCAGCTAATGATCGCTGTATGGGATGCGAGATCGGCCGTTCTCAGTAATTGTTCCTGGGCTGTGAAACTCCTTCCCCTAGATGCCACAGATGGCTACATCACTGATGAGCATCATCACTGACAAGTCACTTAATTATAAAACACATCTGTTCTTCCAGGTTTTTGGAGGGCTTAGATGAGTCTGATCTGGAATTATAGGGTTGCTTGTACTACGTATTACTGCTGCTAATTTGTGTTTTAGCTGTCACTTTGCAATAAATCCTGTGTTTTATTTTGTGTTGGAAACAGCTTTTGGACCACACATGTGGTGAAAAGTGGTATATAAAATTTATAAATAAGTGAAGAATGCAACATCGTGGCCGACCAGATGTCCATGGAAAACCCACAAGCCGGAACTAAGTGCAACAGTACTCTTCCTACTTGTGAGTCCCAAAAACAGGCATTTAGAGGCATCCTGCCTCTGACACTCAGTAGTAGCCATTGATAGCCTTAATCTCCAGAGATTTGTCTATTCTTTTAAAGCCATCCAAGTAGGTGATCATTGCTACACCTTGTGGGAGAAAAAATACACAGTTTATGTACCGTGTGAAGAAGCACTTCAGCTTTGTTCTGTCCTGTATTTCCCAACACTCAATTTTATTGGATGGTCCCAATAGTACCATGAGTGGAAGAATAGCCTCCCTAGCCACTTAATCCCATTCAGAGAGATAGTATTATAGAATATGCAGCTGGATTCAGACAACCACTTCCACCTACGTATGTCTACTGCAGTTAATCCACTAAACATGACAAGATCAGGATGAAGATATGTTGACCAGTTGCCTCTGCAATGGGGATATCTAGATTGCTTCACTGTGAAATGCACCCCCTTATGAATATTTTTACTCCCTTTCACAAAATGGTGTGAAAGATTACGGAAAGGGAAGATGTGTTTCATCCACAGCCAAAGAAAATAGTTTGTAAAATGAGCTCCCTCTTTTGACTCAGCCTTAATTTCAGTATCAAAGCAGATATCCATGAATGTGTGCACATACTGAACTAAGTTTCTGTACTATATTTCTTTTATTTCCATAGCAGAAGACTTCTTGATCTTTCCATTTTTAAGTGTGAATTCAATAGCTTTTGAATTTCTTTATGCCAATGTATATATATTTTAACTACTGTAACTAATTTTCTCAAGAATGTGTCTTTGTTGTGCTGATTTTTCCAAAGGTGGAAGACTCCAGTATTCCACTGAACAATTTGTTGCCTTGGCAATGAAACAATAACACCTATAAATGTGAAGTGAGACCTTTTTAGCCTAAGCACAGAGGAGTCATTTAGCAATCACAAATTATGCATTTGGGAGTTGCTATTTCTGGGTGATTCTTAGCATTGCTATATTTTTCTACAAATCAACCATACTTCCTGCACAGTATCCAAGCACTACATAACTTCTGATATTGTTTATAGGATTGCAGCGCCACGGAATACTTTTCACACTTAAGATGGGTTTCAACTAACCCGTTCTGCTATTGGAAGCAAACAAGTGGAATGGGGCTTCCCTCCTCTTCTCCTGCGTGCCCCCTATGGCTCTCCCAAATCCCAACTGGAATGTCAGGGGAAACCTTCACCCCACCCGAACATTGCATGGAGAGAGAGGAGATGGTTCTGTTGGGCAAGCAGACACGCTTTCACTGGTGGAATGATCTCCTTAGTGCTACCTTGAACTACACTTACAGTTATCTATTTTCCCTCAAAGTCAACCATCTTCACCAGTAAGCTCTGTGAGCACACCTATTATACAGAGAGTAGGTTCTGGCAGCTTTGGCAACACTGATCAACTGTTGAACAGCAGTAGGGAATTGTGAGACTGAATTCACTCCCCTAGTAGCTGTTTTTAAAATTGAACATTCTGGCCAACTACTAAAAGATAACTACTAAAAGAGGCCAGATTTGATGAAGTGAACATGTGTGAGGGCGGCCCAAAGTTGTTGACTATTTTCATTTTACCCCAAAGTTATTGAGTTTTTTTTAGAATTTTCTCTAAGGTTGCTTCTTTAAAATTCATCAGGATAGACTGTATTATTATTATTATTATTATACATTGCAACAAAGCAAACAAACATTGGGACAATTAGCAAACAAGTTTAATTGTAGAACTGCCTCATTGAACTTAACTGATCGCTTCAGAATCAGTTTCCTTGAATCTAAGTGATCGTAGAATGCTACTTTTCTGCTATTTGCATTTGGCAGACGCCTTTCACAATACTTACTCAGATCTCTGAAATTAAAATTCAGATTTTCGCTGAGATCCATGCTGTATTCTCTAAGGTGAATAACCACACAAAGCTTTAAATTGGCATTCTGTGCAGGACTCTTATTCTTTATTCAAGGTGCACATCACATTCAAGACATTTATCTGTGTAATCACCTCAGCAAGTGGAATAAACCAACTGAAAACATCCAACCAACCACACAAAAAATAAAAATAGGTTTTTACAGGTCACCGATATTTAACAAGAATGCCTGTCCTGATCATTCATTAATTAGGAAATGGAGCAAATTATGCTGGGGGGGGGGAATTATGCAAAACTTGTAATTTCAATACTACCTTCTTGGATAAAAACTGAAGCTGAATAGCCACATCTTGTGATGAGAAATCCAGATAGTACCACTTCTGTGTATGATTAAAGTTTTATGCTTTTTAACTGTGTCTTGGTCTGATAGCTCCTTGTTATGACTGCTACTGTATTGGGGTGTATATATCTATTAAAGATTGTTTGATGTTTCTCTGACTACTATTTTATTCAGTTTGTTCCATTATAAAATTGAAATGTAGGGCCAGGACATAATTGGTTCCCCACTATTTTGCTTTTGAGCAAAACTATGGCAAACGTTTTGCCCGACTGTAATTAAGAAATGGAGAATTTCCCAGAGGCTCAATGAAATAGCATAGGGTGGGGAAAATCCTGCTAAGCATCTGCCTATCCCTGCTATAGAGTAAATTATTTGAGGAAAGTGGACTTTTCTATCATTGGCATCTGCTGCATTTATCAGTTCTGGAAAATGATATCTTATGGCCTTGGGGGTTAGAGAGACTTCATTTCCTTAGGGTCTTGCGAAAGAACAATGTTAGACAACAACTAATGATTTCCTTCTATCGGTCCACGATAGAAAGTGTTCTTTCATACTGTATCACGGTGTGGTACACTGGTTTGACAGCCATGGACAGAAAGTCTCTACAGAGGGTGTTGAAGACAGCACAAGACATCCCCTGAGTTCGCCGGATGTTATCGCAGAAGACCGTTGCCTCAGAAGAGTGAGGAACATTCTCAGGGATGACTCACACCCTGGCCAGCACCTTTTTAATCTCCTGCCCTCGGGCAGGAGATATAGTAGCATGATAAGCCGAACCAACAGGTTAAAGAACAGTTTCTACCTGTGGGCTGTGACGCTGCTGAATGGAAGACAGCAACATTGCAGCTGACGTTCGGAGTCGGTGGTTGTACGAAGGACTGAGAGATTTGGGGGGAAGGGTGGGGCTCATTTAATCTCACTGTAAACATGTGGTACAGTGACAATAAAGTACAGTGGACCCTCGACTTACGAATGTAATCCGTTCCGACGGGAGCGTCGGAACTCGAAAAAATCATAAGTCGAGTCCCCATAGGAATGCATTGGGGAGAAAAAATCCGTACGTCGGAAAAAACCCTATCTAAATATCGTAACTCGAAAAAACCCTATCTAAAACGGCCGCGACTTTCTTTCGGAAGTCGAAAAAATTCGGAAGCGCGCGGCCCCTTTGATCCCTCGTAACTTGAAAAATATGGAAGTCGGGGCATTCGTAAGTCGAGGGATCACTGTATTTCTATTTCTATATATGTAAGGAAAGTACCTGCAAGATGCTTGGAGATCCTCAAATGAAAAACAATGTTTATTTAAGAGACTATGCAACATACGAACAAAAGAGTAAGGGGAAGTCACATGGAAGAAAGCATTAAGGGAAAAAGGGACTGAGAACGAATCCCGAGGCTTCTAGCTCTCTGCAACAGAATCGTGTTGAGAAAATAATTATCTCCTCAGAAGCAATAAAAATTGTTTCAGCCCAGCATTGGTGCATAATTCATCTCCTCAATAATCAAATTCTGACTTCTGAGGAGCTCTTGAATGGTCATCCTGGTGTCAAACGCTGGTGCTCCTAGAAGCTAATCCTCTTATAGACAATTTGCATCTCATAAGAGATAATCAGCCACATGTCACTCTCGTTTCACTGTAACAGAGCAGAACACGATTGCTCTGATTGCTATGATAATAGAAAAGGGTGAAATCACAAAGGGTATCAAAGTCTCTGTGTGCCTATGTCCCCTGTTATCCTATCTAAATGAAGTTCTGTACTTCAACTGGGGGACTTTCGTAAAGGAATTAGACATGCTCTGTCTTTGTGTCAAGACTGTCAGTCACAAGTGGGCATCTCAGAGGAGCTGAGATCTAGTCTTGTTTCTTGATCTTCAAAGAAGAACACAGAACCACACCGGTACTACCATTGTGATAGCAGCTAAGTCCCCATTTCCCAGTTGGCTACAGACACCCATGTAGAGGTTTGTCAATGATGTGGTGCAAGAGGGTTTTTTGTGTGTGAATTTTGCATGGTAGCAGCAAGAGAACATATCAGACTGGTCTCTCTATTTTTCTCTTTCTATCCTGAGAAACACAGCCATCTAAACATGCTGTGCCTCATAATTATAGTGTGAATTGCTCTTGCAATCTGGGCAACTAAAGATTGAGCTGTGTCGTTCTGGAGGTGAGACCCATCAACAGCATTCCAGGAGAACTGAACCAAATTTAGCACTGCATTATTTTGTCTCTTTTTTTAATAGACACAGAATAGGCTTTGTAACTGGGCTTGATTCTTGTAGTATCCATTTTCTGTCTTTCTTGAAATTACTACCCTGCCTCACTGTCAGCACTAGACTGTGGGCTCAACCGACTAGCTTACCGGTATTTGCTGCTGTATTCAAGCTGGGTGGAAGAACAATATGCAGAAATCACAGAGCTGGAGGTTGCTAACAAAATGTCAGGTGATCAAGAGGAACCTATCGCCCACTTCTTCTACCTGAGCAAACCTCAGAACAACCTCATGTTGTTCTTTAGCTACACCTTTGTGCCTGTCAGAATTCCTGTAAGCCAAGGTACCTTTGGGCCTCTAGATATTGCTGGATCTCTGCTTCTGCCCCCCTGGCTATTGTCTATGCTGAAGGGAGCTGGAGTCCAACAATATCTCAGGGCCACAGGTTAACAACTCTTGCCCTAGATGCCTGGCCAGCCATTTGCCCACTGGCTTCAATTCAGGCCGTTCCATGCTGAGGCCTTGATGCCATCCCCATTAAGAACCTATAATAATATCTGTTATGACATACTGACCACCTCACTTTTAAAATCTGTTTTGAAATGAACCCACTTCTTTAAAAGCCACCTCACATCCCCCTTTATTCAACCCTAGTCACTGGGTGACTCAAAGTCACCCTCTTCTTTGCTAATTCACATGTTCTGGGCATTAAGAAGACCAAAAAAGAAGAAGAGCGCAGACCACATTAATCTCCATGTCATTACAAGATTATAGGCTGCTTTTTAAAACAACAACACCACCTAGATGTATGACAATAAGCAAACCATCTTACACTGCAAATTATTATTTTTGTTATTGTTGTTGCTGTTGTTAATTTAATTTGTATACCGTCCTATACCTGTAAGTCTCAAGGCAGTTCACAACACAAAGTTACAATATAAAAGCACAAAATGCATAATAAAAACATTTCTTTCTTTCTTTCTCTTTCTTTCTTTCTCTCTCTCTCTCTCTCTCTCTCTCTCTCTCTCTCTCTCATTTTTACATATTGTCATACAGTGGAATCTCGTTGAACGTAATCCGTTCCAGAAGACCGTTCGACTTCCAAAACGTTCAACAACCAAGGCGCAATTGCCAGTCAGCAATTGCAATGGAGAAACGCACCTTAGAAGCTGTTCAACTTCCGAGGCGCATTCGAAAATGGAAGCATTCACTTCCGGATTGTCGGCGTTCAAAAGCCGAAACGTTCGCCTTCTGAAGCATTTGTCAACCGCGTTTCCATTGTATTAGTTCAACATGCTGGTATATTAAGATGAGCTTCCAACTTGTCAGTCACAGCTTCTTTTTAGAATGTTAATTGCATAAGCCAAAAGTAAACGTAAAAGTCTGTGAACTCATCTCAGCTGGGGATAGATGAATCTGTCAATATCTGGCTCATCTTACAATTCACATATTTTTACTCAAGATTTCATTACTCAGGATTTCATTAATCGGGTTTTTAAAGTCCTCTTTAGATGTGTACTTGAGTGTGGATTAACTTACTCGGCTACGAGTGATTGCCCAAGAAGGAGAAGAAGAAGAGCTGTAAAAATTGCATTTAGGCTGGAATCCTAACTCCACTTATTCAAAGTTCCTTCTGAGTAGACATAGTTAGGATTACATCCTTACACATGTATTTTTTTTTCAAAATACATATTTTATATAATGATCTCTGGCAGGCAAGCAGTCACATAAGCAGTAATGAGACGCCTTCGGTTCTATTTTGGTTTATTTACAAAACAACAACAACAACAACAACAACACACACACACACACACACACACACACACACACACACATCAAAAGCAGGTCTTCCTGCTGCCTCTCAGTAACAATAGTTGGCTAATCTGAATCAGTGCTCCTTCCCCAACAGGAAGGATGCCAGAGCCTCATCTTTCTTCCCCGCCCCTTCCGCTGATTTCTGAGCTTCTCTACCCTTCCAAGGGCTCATGGGTTGGCTTTCCGCCTCCATTAGATATCGACTCTACCTCTGCTGGCAGCTGGGCTTTGCTCTGGCCATCTTCCAATTCTCCCTCTCCTTCCGTGCTAACAGAGTCTGCCCTGGAAGAAAGGGGGGCCAGGCTGCCCAGTCTGGAATGTGAGAGCTCGTCTGCAGAGTCAGCCGCTTCTAAGCTTAGCTCACTTTCCAAGGCTGACTCCTCAGCTGCAAACTTCAGGTCCCTTGTGGGGACCAGATTGTGGGGACCAGACCTTGTGGGGGACCAGATTATAATTTGAAAAATATATATGAACAAATCCCTATGCCCCACAAATAACCGAGATGCATTTAAAATAAAAGCACACATTCTACTCATGTAAAAACACCAGGCAGGCCCCACAAATAAGCCAGAGATGCATTTTAAATAAAAGGACACATTCTACTCATGTAAAAACATGCTGATTCCCAGACCTTCCGCGGGCTAGATTTAGAAGGCGATTGGGCCCCTGCGCCTTAGTTTGCCTACCCATGTTCTTGACATTTAAATGAACAAATTCTGCTTTTGACAGAGCCATGCTCTGAGGCCAGGGAGAATCCATGCAAGCTGGAGAAGCTCTCAAACCCAAATCCCAGTCATGCTTACGCCGGGCAGAAGATGGAGGCATCTCCCCATTTTAGCCTTGCTTTTCAACCCGCCCCCCAAAAAAGAATCCCATCTCATTGGTTCCAGTGTGATGAATGATAAACTTTACAGCTCCAGCGCTGGCATACTTCCCCCATTCCGTTATGAAGTTTTGTCTCCCATTCCAATAGATTAAAAGTCTGCCCTAGCACAAAGCACTTCCTGCTATTACTTTTGCTGGAGCAAAGTAGCAACAGCAAATAATAATAATAATAATAATAATAATAATAATAATAATATGAAAAAAAAGGGAGGTTTGCAATGGCAGATGCCCTTCTCTACCTATAGACCAAGGGGAGGGATCTCTATTCTATGACCCCCAAGATGCCCTTCTACGGACCATGGGATTGCATCCAAAATGTGCATTTTCTCTCAAATGTGTATTCTATTTTGCATGGCAATTCTCAAATAACGAATTCCTCAAATGCCTCTAATCTCAGAATGTTCTTTTGGCTTTTTGGACCAAGTTTGATTCCTGTACAATAGGTTAAGTTGGATGTACTATAATGCTCAGACGGATTTATGTGTAACCTTTTCAAGTATTTATTTTACCAAAAGTATTTCTGCAGAGAAAACGTCTCCCCCTTCATTGAATTCTAAAAATTGTAGAATACGGCAAATGATCAGAGTGTGTTTTATGGAACAGTACTGAAATACTGGTTGGTATATGGGTATTCCCATGTCAATTCATCAAGCATTACAAAAGTTTTAATTAGTTTTTTCCATTGCTATTCATGTATGTTTGTAGAAGGCATAGTTTTAATTAAACACATTGCTACTCTGATTAGCCTTAGATCTTGACAATGCACAGCATACATTGTCTCCCACAATTTCTCTAGATCACAGAGTAAATTATGACTAAGACCATTTCAACCCCATTCTGTCCTGATTTTGATTCAGAAAACATTAGGGTAAGCAATAGCATCAGGCAAGCAAATGCCATATGTCACAATGACTTCTCACAGAGGCAAGAGTTCACTGCCTGCTCTGAGTAACACTACAAGGAAAGGCTGCTATTTTTTCTTTTCTAAAATTAAAAAGACAGAACCTCCCCTTCTGTAAAAAATAAATAAATATAGCAATAAGCCATTTTTGTATCAAAATGTGCACATTTGCCAGGAAAGCCCTTCCCAATTTTCACTGACATTCCAAACATTCCATCCTTGACACAGGAAAATCTATATGTAAGGCAGCTTCTCTTTATACACCTGGTATAACTTTCTCCAACCTATACAATACAACAGGTGTATTTTAAATGTCAGAAGTTAAGGCTCCCAGAGACTGAAAACTGTGTTATAAACTTATTTTTAGAAGTCTGTTTTCTTAAATTAACCCGAAGCAGAAACCAGTACAGCTCATGACTATGTATTACTGCAGGTTTGAAGCAGAATGCCTGGGAATGAATGAGTATGAGTTAATAGTCCGACTAAGAAAATCTACTCTGCTCTAGTAAATCTAGATGAGCACGTTCTTATTGTATGCCATATGGCACAGCTTCATCCCCATGATAGCAATTATGAATGCATTCGCCACCATTTTGTATAAGCAAACAAGTCTTAAGCATCTTCCACAAAACATTAATGGCAAAAGGATGCATTCCTGGTCTAATGCATCTGCTGGTGTGCACAAGATTTACTTAAGGTTAGAAATAAGAATTCAAATTGGCAGAATAAGTTGATATGATGATGCATGCTGGTATTTCTAAATGAGACATTGCTGCTAGACTTCATTACGGATACTAATTTTGGGGACAATTATGTTCTGAGCACCTTTCTTTCTGAATGTGGTTATTTATATTAAAATGTGGTTATATACATTTAAGCCAAGTGACTACATGCAAGTGGTACAACGAGATTGACATGTCAAGACAGGGTGCTTGGCTCTATCCATGCACCAGGGGCACCAACTATAGGGGTCCCTGGGGGCCAGAGAGCACCCACAAAAAAATCTGGTGCTTCGCAAAGTACCAGAAGTCACATCCGAGGTCTCGCAAGGCCTCAGACACCAACTCCAAGACTTGAGGTTGAATCCTGACAAGACAGAAGTACTGTTTTCTGGGTGACAGGAGGTGGGCTGGTGTGGGCTGGGCTGGTCCTGAATTGGGTAACTGTGCTCCTGAAGGGCCTGGGAGTCATTTTGGACTCGCAGCTGTCCATGGAGGCACAGGTTACTTCTGTGTCCAGGGCAGCTATTTATCAGCTCCATCTGGTATGCAGGCTGAGACCCTACCTGCCTCACCAGAGTGGTGCATGCTCTGGTTATCTCTCATTTGAATTACTGCAATGCACTCTATGTGGGGGCTACCTTTGAAGGTGACCCGGAAACTACAACTAATCCAGAATGCGTCAGCTAAACTGGTGACTGGGACCGGCCACCGAGACTACATAACACCGGTCTTGAAAGACCTACATTGGCTCCCAGTACGTTTCTGAGCACAATTCAAAGTGTTGGTGCTGACCTTGAAAGCCTAAACAACCTCGGTCCAGTATACCTAAAGGAGCATCTCTACCCCAATCGTTCTGCCCGGACACTGAGGTCCAGCGCTGAGGGCCTTCTGGCGGTTCCCTCACTGTGAGAAGCCAAGTTATGGGGAACCAGGCAGAGGCCTTCTCGGTAGTGGCATCCACCCTGTGGAATGCCCTCCCACCAGATGTCAAAGAGAGAAACAACTACCAGAATTTTAGAAGACATCTGAAGGCAGCCCTGTTTAGGGAAGCTTTTAATGTTTGATGGATTATTGTGTTTTAGTATTTTGTTGGAAGCCGCCCAGAGTGGCTGGGGAAGCCCAGCCAGATGAGCGGGGTATCAATAATAAATAATAACAATTATTATTATTATTCGCAAGACCTTGGAGATGCTACCTGAGGCCTTGCGAGACCTCGGAACCTGACTTCCGGTGCCACAGGGTGTGTGATGTCCTGATGTCAAGTCGCAATGTGACGTCCTGACATCATGTCACGCACACTGGGCACCCATAACTCAGGGCCCAAATCGGTGCCATGCATCTTTGAGGATCAGTTACATTCATTCAATACTTAGAAGGTCCATATTCCACAAGGTCATATTTCTTCAGCCTATGCAGAACTCCTACCCATCTTTATGTCCAATACGGGCAATTGGACATTATGTGCAAGGGGGGCCAGGGGCATATCATGGGGGTGTCAGGGGGGGTGTCGTAGCACCGGGAGCACAGTTTTTGAGGGGGCACAAACTAGGTGCCCCCATGCAGGCAACCGCAGCATGGCCCAACCTGGTGCTCCTCTCTGCCTGCCAAGGGCAGCATCAGCCAGCCAACTCCCCCTAACTCCCGTGCAGACAGACGGGCAACTAGGTGGGCCCCCGCTTTGCTCTGGTGGGGATGGGGTTGCTCCAGTGGCATCAATGGTGAGGGCTGAGCCAGCAGCCCCCGCCACTGCTCCCCGCCCAGCGCACACATGCACACACCTGACGTGTGCTCATCCTGGGCACCAGCAACTGCTGCTACACCACTGGTGGGGACAGATACAATCCAAGATGAACTGTCAAATTAAACCACTCACATAAACAGGTGAGGTAAGCAAAAGGCACACTGGGCTTGAGTTTAGTAAATGAAACAGTAGCCAGTAGACTTGAAGGACTTGGAGTGCAGTTTATTAACTATGTTGATGATATCCATTTCCGTTTCTCTTTTACATGTGAAACAGATGTGGTTTCCACTATATGGACACAATGGTGTACTATGATCTGAAGTCAGAACAGGGGCCCCATAAGCCACAGAGTCACTCTGTTTTTGCTATGTGCAAAATTTCATTCCCCCCCCCCCCCATATCTCTGTATTTCTCTAGGTCCATAGGCTACATCCCCACCACCATGGAGGAAGAATCTGAAAAGCAGTAATGTGACAGAATTATGATCAGATCAGGTTTCCTTGCGATGTGGAATATTTACAGCTCATATGCTGAAGATCCACCTGTTTCCCATGACATCTGACACATAGGTTATATGCATTTTAGGATCCACTCTATTCTTGTCACTATAATTTGTGTATTGTATTTTTAAATTGTTGTAGCCTGACCTGGGACGTTATGTTGAAGGGCAGGTAAGATAATAATAATAATAATAATAATAATAATAATAATAATAATAATAATAATAGTTATCAGAAACTTTACACAATATTTTATTAATGGTGTGAGTTGAAATGATGTGTTTTTAATCATAACAAAGAGTTAAGAGCCAATTTAACCGGTGGTAGCCCTAGTGTGGAATTTCATTAAAAAACCGAACATGTTGTTTGGCTTCTAATAATGGTGTAGATTAAGAGAATATCCTTGGTTTAAAAAAAAACAATGAAAAACATTTAAAACTTTTATTGATTGTTTCTTTAGGGTGAAAATTAAAACTCAGCAAGAGTTGGTCGTTTTATGATGGGCTCAGCAGTCTCAGAGCCAAAGAAGGTTTCTGTAAAGTGTTTACAAAAGAATATAGTGGAAGAACAAAATAATAAATTGATAATATATTGTGAACAAAGTAAAAGAGTGTAACCTTGTTGCAAAACCATGCCCTTGCAACTCTGAAAATGCTTCACCACTGTTCAGTGAATCGGCATGGACACAATACATAGAAGAAAACAGAGTTTCTATGTTTCTGTAATCTTGCTATGACTTTGTGTAGTTGTAAATGTTCCCAGTCTCTTAATTCTAATTTGTGCTTCGCCTCCACCTCCTATTATTCTCTCTATTTATTTCCACACCCATAATTAGAATTAACAATGACACAGTGTCCTATCAATGTTGGCATTAATACTAAGGCTAGCTTTAAGCCAACATGTGAAACTGTCTTGCAAATTTAGCATGAAAATTAGTCCAATGTTGTTGTTTCAGTATCTTGTCCATGAACAATGCTGAAAACGAGAGTCATGCACAAGAGGCGAGACTGCAGGGATGAGACTGCAGGGCTTTCCCCAAGCTATGCAACTATGAGCAAGAGATTGGGAAAATGATGATTGCAATGGTCTAACAGGCACCAGTGGCTGATGAAATCTGCTGAATTGTTGACTTTAATACTGGCAAGTGTGTCCAAATATTTACTTGCCAAATAAAACCAACATTTCCCCCTTCTGAAATATACTGTACACCTTTTTGATATGTGGTGAAGATAACCCCGGAGAGTTTTATTTGTGTGGCACATTGTGGATACGCACATGAAATGGGAGGAGTTAGCAGCCAGCAGCAGATATATTTAGCTGATTGCAGCTTCTGGGAGCTCATGACCCGTAAACAGGGGCATTCGCAAGGGTGTTTTGAGGGAGAGACCCAGAGTGCTGTTTCGTGGTGTACATAGTACCAGGAGACATAGACCGTGAAGGAACTACTCTACCATGTTTGCCTCCCTGCCTAAGAATGTGCAAAACTACACCTGCAGCAAGGGCAAGCTGGTTGCTTTGCTGGAAGAGAAGATTCAGGACTGCCAGGATCCATGCTGTCTCACTGGGGCTGCAAAATCAACCACATTCCCTCACCTCAGACACTGATTATAGGAGCAAGACACAGAGGTAGCATTGTGCAGAGGCAACAGGACATCACAGGAGGTTTGCTGTCTTCCAGGTGCAAAGATTTGTGCCATGGACTGGCTGGATGCAAAAGAGTGGTGGGAGGCACCAGCTGAGGAACCCACAAGGGAACCCCCAGAACGAAAAGCCAGGGGATTTTTTGATGGGATGACCATGAGTGATCAGAGAGAGAAGAGGGAGCAGACAGGTTTAGTGAGCAGGCAGAGGCTGTGCCAGAGAACAGTCCAGAATTGGAAGCGGGAGCGGAGGCAGAGTGGAAATATCCTCCAACCAGCAGTGTATTCAAGGGATGTTCCCACTGGTGGGCATGAGGGAGGGCTTTTTCCTGATTATCCCCTGTGACCCCCAGGCACCACCTCACACACTGTCCACTGCTGGTTTTGACCTATAAAGCCTTAAACAGCTCAGGACTGCAATACCTCAAGGGCCGCCTCTTTCCAGATGAACCTACCTGGACCCTGAGATCATCTTCTGAGGCCCTCCTTCGTGTGCCTCCTCCTCGAGTGGTCCGGCGGGTGGCAACACAAGAACGGGCCTTCTCTGCAGCGGCTCTCCGTCTGTGGAATGCTCTTCATTATACAGCTTTAGGCGCCAGGCATAAACGTTCCTTTTAACCAGGCCTTTGGTTGCCCTGATCCTATGCCCTTTTAAAATGCGGCTCTTTTTGGAGTGTGTGTGTGTGTTTGAGCTATTGTTTTTATTTTTATTTTATATATTGTGATCTTTTCTGTGAACCGCCCTGAGACCTCCAGGTATAGGGCAGTATATAAATAATAATAATAATAATAATAATAATAATAATAAATAAATAACAACAACAACAACAATCTCCAGAACAACACAGGAGGACTGCAGGGTGCCCTCCAGGGTGGGCAATCAGCAAGAAAAATGCCTCTTCACTCACACCAACAGTGAGATTTTTAAAAGAAGAAGAAGAGTTTGGATTTGATCCCCCGCTTTATCACTACCCGAAGGAGTCTCAAAGCGACTAACATTCTCCTTTCCCTTCCTCGCCCACGACAAACACTCTGTGAAGTGAGTGGGGCTGAGAGACTTCAAAGAAGTGTGAGTAGCCCAAGGTCACCTAGCAGCTGCATGTGGAGGAGTGGAGAGGAGAACCCGGTTCCCCAGATTACGAGTCTACCGCTCTTAACCACTATACTAAAAAAAAGCCATTCTGTCTGTTGTATTTGAAGTCTGGATCAACTCAACCCCAGTGTTTCTTCTCACAACCCCAATCACCTTAAGTACCAAATAGATTCAATTGTCTTTGAAGAAAATATTTATCTCAGTCGAAAGCATAGCATAGCAACGACTTGGAGAACTGAAACCAATCATTTAATGAATTGTTTTGTTATATCGGGGAAGTGGGGGTGGGGTGGAAACAGACGGCTGTCTTTTCCCAAATCCTTTCATAATGATCAGCCAAAGTGCAGTTCTTTCCAGCTATGTAGTAATGTACACGTAAAGGGGCTAAAACGCAGATGAACTTCATAGTTGGTCTTTTTTTAAGTGACAATTTGGGGGATTTATTCTGGTTCCAAAAGGCTCATTTTAGATTTGATCTCAGACTAAAAGATGATACAATGTAAACATTACTCTAAAAGATCCAGTATAATTGAGCTTTCAAGCCGAGGATTCATATCTGGTTGATAAATTAAAAGGTTGATTTTCATAGTTTAATTAATAATCAGTAAGTTTCCTGCAGAGATTTTCCGGCTATATAGAGATAAGCCTGGTAATTAGGCACATTATCATGAGATTTAACATTTAATCTCAGGATTAGATCCAACATTGAATACAGATACTTTTATCTGTTTCTTTACTTTAAGTTTCACTGCTTTGTTTGAAAAAGAGATGAGCAAGCAGAAGTCTGCTTGCCCTGAAAATGAACATTACAGGAAAATATGGAAAGCATCGAAAAATTGTACTGGATCCAAGAACATGCCTGAACAATGGCAATGCTTTGCAAGGAGGAATGTGGTGTCAATAAGAGCTGGGGTTTCCCCTAGACCCTGTTAAGTGGGACTCTGACACCATCAGCCTCGATTAATACACTGTTTATTCTCCTTTTTTCAGGAACTTGCAGAGTTCTGGCAGCCATTCATAGAGTTCACTGCTATACCTAGTGCAGAAGGAAAGGAGAAATGAAGCTTCAGATAGCTTCATCCATTAGTTACGTTTGCCTTGTGAAAGGTATGGAAGAAAAGAGGAAATAGAATGTCTTCTGGAGGGCAGATCAGTCTCCTGAGTCTCCTTGGAAGTGGAAGCACTATTTTTTGTTTGTTTGTTTTAAGTGGATTTGCTACATAGCTGTCAACCCTCCCTTTTTTGGCGGGAAACTCCCTTATTCCAATGCCGTTTCCTGCTGCTATCCCGGATTGTTGATATCTCTTAAATTTCCCAGATTTCAAAGGAAGCAGCTTCTCTCCCTCCCTGCCAGCCAGGGAGGCTCCTCAGCTGCGTTGCTCGGCTGCCAATAAGGAGTATGAGACCAACTGGGGGCGGAGCTTGCATGCCTTGTGCAGCCAGACCCTCACACCCAACCAGCCAGCCAGCCTGCCTGCCGTCTACGCGCTCACTCTTTCGCTCACCTGTTCACGCGCAGCCTCTGGAGCGCAGGGTGGCGAGGCTACTTGGTGCCATTGCACCGCTCTCGCGGCATCCCTTATTTTCAAATCCAAAAGTTCGGAAAAATCCCTTATTTTCAAATCTGAAAGTTGACAGCTATGATTTGCTGCAATGGAGTGCTTTAATCCACTTTAATTGCACAAAGCGTGCTCTCCTTCATGGAGAGCACGTGTTGCAGTGGGGGCCAGCAAGTCACCCCTGTGGTGCTGGGCGGGATCGTATAGATGGCCACGGCTGTGATTGGACCCAGGGCATTGTTGGGGAGATTTGTATGTTGCAATTTATTGATGGACAGCCCAGCGGATATATATTGGTTGGTATGCAATGTGATTTCCCTTTTTGCTGCGTGCTTCAGATCACCCCCCCCGCCTTATATTTTAGGCCTCTGCTTATTGACCTTGCTATGCCTGTCATGGGGTCATCTGTTGTTGGGGCAGGGGCCTGGTAGGAATTTTTCCATTTGGCTGATTGGCTGGTGCCATCTGGTTTTCGCCTACTGTGTAGCAAATAGTCACAACTTGTAAGGTTGGCGGTTAGGCATTGGTTATTATGTTGGCTGGAGAAGCGGTTATGATTGACTGTGTCTGCCCCTCCAATTGATGCTGGTGTTAGGGGAATTCCATTAAAGGAATCCAGGGGCTCGATATGTTTTTGTCCGAACCCCCGGTTGGGGGCCAGGGCCTTGCAAGAGCCCTGGGAGCCTGAGGGGGAGAGAGGAGGGTCAGACCACCCGGCTCCCTTTATCTCTCCAGAGTGTTTTCCCCTTACTGACGGTCGTCAGTTCTGTCCCCAGTGGGACAGATAGTCTTAACCAATGCCTAAGCAACCACTCACATTATTTGTACTTTTAATAAAGTTGTGGCCAAAATCATGCCAAAAACCAAAACTAAAATTCTGTCTGATGTGTGAATTATTTGAGGGGTGGTTTGGGGACCTCGACACGCAAACCTACATTCACGGTGAGTGCTTGAGACCCTCTCACAAAATACTGTCTGCCTGGAGGAACACTTTCTTTGTGAACGCACTTGTATGAGCCACGGTGCCGAATGAGGAAACATGCAAGGGGCATAGGATTGCACAGGAATGAATGGTCTGATGTGCCTTATTTTATTGTGAGGTTTCTTGTATTTTAAGCAAACACAGATGCAAATTTTGACAGGGCCAGCATTTGGGGGACGGACAGACGGACCCTATACCGACAGGGCTCACTTGTTGCCATTAGTGGAATATGAAATATGAAAGCAGACAAGTAGTTTCCGCTGAGAACCAGGGTTGCAAAGTTTTCAGCTTTGCGCGTGAGTGCTCCTAGGTATAACTGCCTACTCGTTTTGTTTTTTAAAAAACTCCTGTTTACAGGTATAGATATAATTGTGACCTGTTATTTAATTGTGTTTTCATTGTCTTGGATCCTAAGGCAAGAGGGCTTAAAGAAGTTCAAAGGAGAATAGCTTCCTATCCCTTGCTGAAACCACTTGCACCCTACAAAACATTTCCAGAAGGTTGTGAGACCTCCTGGACAATGTGGGGTGCAGCTGTTAATGGGAGTTTCAGAATTGTCTGAAATCACGATTGGATTGTAAGGTAAGTTAACGTTAGAGAACATTCTCAGAAGGAGTTTTGTACCAATGTGAGAGCCAATGTGGTGTAGTGGTTAAGAGCAGTAGACTCGTAATCTGGTGAACCGGGTTCGCGTCTCCGCTCCTCCACATGCAGCTGCTGGGTGACCTTGGGCTAGTCATACTTCTTTGAAGTCTCTCAGCCCCACTCACCTCACAGAGTGTTTGTTGTGGGGGAGGAAGGGAAAGGAGAATGTTAGTCGCTTTGAGACTCCATAGGGTAGTGATAAAGCGGGATATCAAATCCAAACTCTTCTTCTTCTACCAGCAGCACCCTCAACACAATGCACAATGTTCTGGAAGGGATCACAATGATCTGAAGTGGCCTTTGGACCTCACAGGGAACTGTGGTGGGAAGGAGGAGATGTGAAACTCTTTTTCTTTGCATTTCCCTAAGCTGCTAATTTACGGTACCTTAAGATCCGTGCCTGGATGTACAAACCAAGAATAACCATATAGTCCTAGCACAATATATAACTAAACAACCGAATGAATAAAAAGAAAGCGATGCTGGCAGCAAATGTATTAAATGGCCTTGGGTGTTTTTCTTTCAAATGTGTTATGGTTCTGCTGTAGGCAGAAAGCTTTCATTGTTCACATAATCCTTGTAATAAGCTTTTTGTAAAATTCGGAATGAATTGTGTTTTATTAAAGGAATATCTATAAAATTAGAAGCCCCGGGAGTTATTAGTTCCAGGAACATAGAGGAAATTAGTAAGGAAATCCAAAAGTAACTGTACAAGTGAGAGTAGCAGCCAACAATAGCTCATAGCTAATAGTTGGTTATAACTTGCACATCATTTTAGAAATGGGAACAGTAAAAAAGAAAAAGAAAAATTAAGAAGGAAATGTTTACACAAGTAAACAGAGTGCTAAAGTACATCAGTGGAAAGCAATTAGACACATTTACTTGAGAGTAAGGTGGAATCTACACACATATAAAAAGTGTAAGAAATGCAGATCGACTCAAACCAGTCCTGCAGATCAACTGCAGAATTATTTGTTGTACATATTACTAACCATGAGACTAACGTTTTGCTAAAATGCTGGAACAACAAAAGTAATGAATGCCTAAGAGAAAGTTATAGGAGTTGGGTGTGGTTTTTTTAAACCGCGTTGAAACTTGCAGTTGACCAAAAAGTCTTAATGCAAAACACAGCAGGAATGAATGACTAAAGCTCATTTGTGCATAAAACATATATTGGTGGAATTCTCCAATACTAATTTGGATATTTAAATATAATGAGAAAATCTGTGTAATATTGAGTGTAGTATTTTTGAAATACTAATGTTTCTATTTTAAGTTCCCCCCCTGATGATTCTAAAGGGGGGGGGGTGATTAGCAAGAAAAAGGTATATACTGAGAAACATCAGACATGTTTTCCCTCCCTCTGTCTTGTTCCATCCAGGCAAAAAGCTTGCCTCTTTTCCAGGAACATCTTAACAGCTACAAAAGCATTTAGTGAGGAAACTGAAGGCTACCCGGAGGAAGCTATCTTTAAAGTCAGATTGCCATTTTGACAGTTGGAATATGTAAGTAATAAAAATGTATAAATCATAGTTAGCATACAGTCCTGACGTTACCTTGAGATATGTTGCACTTAATTGCTATGCTTCCTCGCTTTGCTTAAGCTTATGGGAAACATCATTCAAAAGGATAAGCTTCGCTTCTGTAATTGATTTCCATTAGCTACTAGTTTTAAAATGGAATGAAATCGCAAAGTATATTTAAAATGAATCTGCAGTGCTGATGTTATTCCTTGCAATACCTTGGGGGAAAGCAAGCGATACGCAAAGTTTACTGGAATGTTTTTGCTGACCATATGTCCTCTGTCTGGGGTAATATATCAAAAATCTCGGTCCAGCATTCTGTGAACTGGTAGTAGCAAAATATAAGTTTGCATCATCAAAATGCTTTGCATCGGGTTTCATTAGGGGGGAAAGGGGATTCATAAATTCATGGTTTCTTTTTAGGACAAATAAGTAAACATTCACAATTTCTTCCGTTCGTAGAAACTTTTCTACAGATCAGTTATATTCAATGTGAGACAGGATAAGAAGAGAAAGGGGGAGGGGGGTAGAGAGAAGGGGGTTATAAACTTTCATTCTTTTACATCAGACATCCCCAAACTTCGGCCCTCCAGATGTTTTGGACTACAATTCCCATCATCCCTGACCACTGGTCCTGTTAGCTAGGGACCATGGGAGTTGTAGGCCAAAACATCTGGAGGGCTGCAGTTTGGGGATGCCTGTTTTACATAGTGTATGTACAAGGTTCCTTGACAGGAGGGACCTGTCAGGAGTGAACATGGACCACTGGTACCAAACTGTAGGGGAAACAGCCCTATTTGAAAAGTTAACTAACAAATTGAAGCTAGCACGGGGATAAATGAAAGAGTTTGGATTTGATATCCCGCTTTATCACTACCCGAAGGAGTCTCAAAGCGGCTAACATTCTCCTTTCCCTTCCTCCCCCACAACAAACACTCTGTGAGGTGAGTGGGGCTGAGAGACTTCAGAGAAGTGTTACTTGCCCAAGGTCACCCAGCAGCTGCATGTAGAGGAGCAGAGATGCGAACCCGGTTCCCTAGATTACGAGTCTACCGCTCTTAACCAAAACACCACACTGCTACACAACCCAATGAGAAAACTCCCCGACTTCACACAAATCAATATGGCTAACTTGACCTAGCTACTACTTCTTTTAAAGGACTAAGTGCACTTTGCACCATCTCTTCCATGCATGCTTGACTGGATTGGAGCTACCAGAACACACTTTATACTCTCAAATCACTCTATACTATTCTGCGTTTCCCACACTCGAGGTGTTTAGAGGCAACCATGTTTACTTTGCTTTTTTCTTTTTCTTTTTTGCTTTCCACCCAGCTGTAGTTTTCACAGACAGCTTGGCTCTTTTGATATAGCAGACTCCATCCACTAATCACTGATATGACGATAAAGAAAAGTATATGAAACTAAAGCAGATGTGTGCTGCAGAATGTTTTAGCAGGAATTGGACATTTGTTTGTACATCCTGTTCCCAAGTGCATTCTGATTGAATTGTCACTCAGCCCTAAGAAGGCTTGAAACAATGAAGTCTGGCGGGGTGAAGCTATTGCAGATACGGTCACCTGAGAGATGAAGGGACTTGCGAGATAAAGTTCTGACAGGCTCTGCGGAACGGGAGCCTGCTGCCATCCCATATCACACAAGCACAGCAAAAGCATGCGGCTCATAATATTGCTATCCATTTTTTTCATTGTTTTCTTTTGCATAGCGATAGGGGCGTAATAGCTGTACTGAGGAAGTATTTTATTCATATGGACTACATTTCATTGTGACCACCTTGACAATTAAAGAGGCAATGGCAACAGTGGGGAAGAGCTGTACCTCGGTGGCAGAACACATGCTTTTCGTGCAGCAGGTCCCAGGTTCAATCAGTTGATGGGCAGTGAGAATGTGCCATACTCTAGGGGGAGGAAGTGACTTACATTGAAATGGCTGCTAAAATAGATTCCCCCACCTTGGCTTTCGCAAATTGCTAACAAGATCAAACAAATTGGTCTAAACCCCAAAGACCTCTCTAACGGAACCCTGAATAAGGCAAAAACAACCATTACTCAGAGGCTCCTTGACATCGAATTGCAAACAGAAGGCACTTTACTTCCTGAGAATTACAGGTGTCTAAAATCTTGGCCCAGCTTTTCATTACCTATGAATCTTATAGATGGGCATTTTCCAGAGCCCGTTTTGAGGCACTACCTACAGCTGTACTATACGGTAAATTCCTCTTCAAACTTTCATTTTTGGGTGGTTGAAAGAGCATGACTGTATGCAAAAGGGCTTTCAAGCAGCCCACACTGTGCTTTGAAGTCACAACAATTGGAGCTTCAGAGCACAGCATCAACTAATGTCATAGTGATATCAGGTGATTGACATGTGGGCAAGAAAGAGGATTTCAACCTCAACATAAGAAAGAACTTCCTGATGGAAGGAACTGTTTGACCTTGGAACAGACAGCCTCAGAAAGTGGTGGTCTCTTCTTCATTTGAGGTTTAGATGCAAAGGCTGGATGGCCACCTATCAAGAATACTGCAATTCTGGATTTCCTGCATCATCAATGTGTTAGATTAGATGATTATTGAGATTATTTCCAATTCTATAACTCTTTAGAGGTGTGAAAGAGAAGAAATCGGAGCATCATGTTGATTAACGAAGTAAAGCATAAGTAGGAAGGAAAAATTAATAGAGCAGAAAAAAAATTGGTAGTATTAGACCCATTTTGTGCAATGCTGGGTCCAGGTGAACCCTGGGAAATTAGTAGTGTAAGATGTGTTAGCTAGTACAGTATGTGAAATTGAAAGAGGATAGTGATTGTACAGCGAGTAGATTAGTCATCTAGCAGGGCAGATATACTATGCCTTTGGAAAAGAGGTCAGATGGGGTGGCTTTAGTGGAGCCAAAATGAATGTTTATATCAAGGCTCATACTCAGATATAAGACACCCCTTGAAGTTGCAGTCTTCAGGTGATGAACATGGATTTGTGAACAGGATTCAGCTTCACTGAGAGATTCATATGTTATGACAGCATTGCTGAACAATTAATGTGGTGTCTGAGAGCAGCCCAGTTTATTGTTAATCTTATTGTTAAACAGCCTCTCCTCAAAGAGTTTCTTCAGAATAAACAAATGTGCAAATCTTTCATATTGTTTGTTTGGTGGCAGCTCTCTAAAATGGGCAGTTGGCTTCTGGCAAAATCTGTATTCTGTGTACAGTTTCCTTTGACTGAGACACTTTACCTGATAAGCCTCCTGCAGTAATATGTTGTCTAAAATTGCTTTCAGATCAGGGAAGAACAAGTTTCACTCTGAAAGTATTTGCAAAGTTTCAGTCAGATAAGAACTGATGATTACTTACAGACAACAACTGAACAGTGCAGCATGTCATTTGTAAACGTCATCAGTTAAGATCATGAGGTGTCACTTGAGCCTGTGTTCTTTGCAGGTCTATTTAATTTTCCCCCCATCCCCCTTTGCAGTTCTTCCTAACACCGGTTAGTAACAAATCCACAACTGGCATTAGAAGCTATAGAAAGTGGGGAAATTGTATCCCAGAAACACCCATTTCTATAACTGCATGAAAACCACATGTATACTTATTGCAGTTATATACCCCACACTTTCTCCAAGGAGCACAGACCATATACCTAGGGTTTATTTCCTGTTAAATTATAACTAGATCTTACTGGTGATACTTGGCTGCCACTAGAGATACTTGAGGATTTTGATTTGTAGGAATTCCAGTACAAATACGACTTTACCTGATCTGTACCTCCCAGACTACTGTGTGCACTGAAACCTCACTGATCCACGGGCTTTTGTACTTCCCAAATGTATTGGTACAAAACAGTCACAAAAGTAGCACAATGCATTTTACAAATATGTATTTTGAGAGAGAGAAATAAAGTGAAAAATGTATATTTAATATATATATATATATTTCAGTATAGAATTATGTGCATGTTGAAAGAGAGAGAAAGGAAGTAGATTCACGCTTTCCAATTTGTGCCCAGTAACAACATCCCCTTATCTCAGTAAAGCAAACTGTGAGTGGTATCATTGTCACACTTCCTGTTTCCCTATCTTCTTCTTCTTAATAATAATAATAATAATAATAATTTATTATTTGTACCCCGCCCATCTGGCTGGGTCTCCCCAGCCACTCTGGGTGGCTTCCACCAAATATTAAAATACATTTAACATGTTACAGATCAAAAACTTCCCTAAGGCAATAAACAACCACACAACCTTTAGAAAACACCTGAAGGCAGCCCTGTTCAGGGAGGTTTTTAATCTGTGATATTTTAATGTATCTTTATATTTGTTGGAAGCCGCCCAGAGTGGCTGGGGAGACCCAGCCAGATGGGCGGGGTACAAATAATAAATTATTATTATTATAAATTATTATAAATAGGGCTACCTTCAGGTGTTTTCTGAATGTTATGTAGTTGTTGATTCCTTTGACCTCTGATGGGAGGGCGTTCCACAGGGCGGGCGCCACTACCGAGAAGGCCCTCTGCCTGGTTCCCTGTAGCTTTGCTTCTCGCAGTGAGGGATCACTCGTAGCTGAGTAAGATTGTCTTCCATAAACACGGTTTTAACAATAAGTAACATAAGTAACTATGGAGGCCAATTCTGGAACCACACGTCCTTCCACAGTGGGGACATTGGTTTCCGGGTGGCAGTTGATCATGGTGTGGATTTGCCAAGCGTGCCATCCTCTTAGCACGTTTCTCCCTTGCGTCCTGAGTTCAAGTGTCTTCAAAGCCCATGACACCTTTAGTAAAGGCTGATCTCCAATTGGAGCACTCGCAGGCCAGTGTTTCCCATTGGTCAGTGTTTATACTACATTTTTTTAGATTTACCTTGAGATGCTCTTTAAATCTCTTGTGTTGACCACCAGCATTATGTTTTCCATTTTTAAGTTGGGGATAGAGTAGTTGCTTTGGAAGACGATAATCAGGCATCAGCACAACATGACCAGTCCAATGAAGTTTGCTTCAACACTGGTGATCTTTGCTTCTTCCAGTACACTGGCATTAGTTCTCCTGTCTTCCCAAGTGATGTGTACAAATTTTCAGAGACACCGTTGATGAAATCTTTCAAGGAGTTGGAGATGGTGTTTATAAATTGTCCATGTTTCACAAGCATACAGTAAGGTTGGTAGGTACAATAGCTTTGTAAACAAGCATTTTGGTTTCCCTGCGAATGCCCCAGTCCTCAAACATTCAATCAGGAGAAAGCTGAACTCCACAAAAGACAGGCAAGGAAACAGTGGGGGACAAAGAAACATGGAGCATGATAGCATCACATCAGTCATTTGTTTTAGTACATGTCATCAAGAGAAGAAAAAGTGAAGGGGCTGTTTTGCTGTTTTGGCACCAGTAATGCATCTGCAATAACACCTAGATCTGGCCATGGTCTGGCCAAAAAAAACAAAAAAACACCTTTATGCTAGGAGATATATCTTGCGACTGGTTAGAGATGCATCAGATCATACACTTCCTAAACCAACCAAACATAAGGGCTCAGGCACTACGTAACCTAAACAATTATTTCATTCTAGCAGCCCACTCGGAAAAGGAATAATCTCCCAACTATATGAAATCCTCACACAATTGACTACCCCTCCTCTAATAATAATAATAATAATAATAATAATAATAATAATAATTTATTATTTATACCCCGCCCATCTGGCTGGGTCTCCCCAGCCACTCTGGGCGGCTTCCAAAAGAACATTAAAATACAATAATCTAATCATTATATCATTAAGACCAAAATGGGGGAAAGCTTTTGGAGAAGAAGTAGAGGAAAAACTTTGGAAACAAATTTGGACTAGACTGCCATTGGGATCTATCTCAATTAGGACTCAAAAAAGTACTCTAAAAATAGCACATGACTGGTACATGTGCCAAGCCGGGTTAAATAAAATTAACCACAATACATCCAAATTCTGCTGGGAATGCAATTTGTCTGGTTCTCTAACACACATGAGGTTGTTTTGCTCAAAAATTATTCCCTTTGGGGAAAAAATATTTCAAATAGTTAATCAGGTGACATGACAGTTACTACAACCAGATCTCAAACTAGCCCTATTATCTTGGTACACTCCTCAGTTTAAGAATACAATTAATTAAGATCTTATCCTTGCAGTTAGATTAGTGATAGCAAAGAACCAGAAAACTTTAAATTCAAATCTTTTTGAAACTTGCATTTCATAAGTATGAGACATTGTGTACTCTGAAACAACACTGTGCTCAGTGTTGTTGGTTGTATTCCTCCTGTAATTCAGATTTTATTTTCTAAATCTAAGCATCCTCATTATTTAGCAATGTTCTATACTTTTAATGTGGGTGCACTTATTATATTAGGAAAAACAGACTCAGTACCGATTCATATTACATGAAGTTTACTTAATGGACTTGAATACAGATTTTGTTATGTTTAGGGCAGATTCGCTAAACTCAATGGGACTTAAGTTTGTCCTGACTAATTTAAACATTCTTTATTCAAATATGACTAAGCATGACTAGATCCAACCCTCTTTATATGCCTTTGTGATAAAGATGTGCCAATATTTGCCATTTTCAAGCCTTTGAAATAATGAAATCTCAATAAAAGGTTGTAAATTCCCCTCTCTCCTCCTCCTCCCATTTCCCCCCAGGCTCTCTAGAAGTTCCTTCAACTCTCTGGTATAAGGAGTGAGAGAGGGGAGCAGAGAAAAATTATTTTTTGTCGCATGAGTAAAAGTTGTTCTGCTCAGATAATAACATGTGCTGGATTCAACCCAATGTGCTTGACTCTTACCCTACATTTAAACATATTTCAGGATTATCATTTTGTCCAAACATGCTTTGATTTCCTGAAGCACCTGTAGTTTTCCTTTGGACCAGCTGTAATAATGGCAGTGAGGGACTAGCAACTTGTTCCAGGAGTCCAGGATTAATGATCTCTATTTTGGATACATACAGAGCAATATTCAACTAAGTTTTACTCAGAGTGAAATCAGTGGACTTCAGTTATGTCCATCAATTTCAGTGGGTCTTCTCTGAACACCACCCACAATAATTTGAAGGCATTTTATTTCAGTTCCTTTCACACTGTTTTCTAACCTGTTCTTCTGATCTCTCTCTCTCGGCCTCTTATCTATATTTCAACTGTGGTATCCCGAGTTAAGCCAGAAAGCAAATCTCTAGTTCTGGGCCATGAAGCAAAGGCAAACAATATTTTGATTGTTAAAGTATCTAGATAGTTCTCTTTGATGAGATGAGGTTCCTTGTTGGAAGTGAGCTATGAGGTATCCCTAAATTGCCTTTTTCTTTCTTTCAAAAAGACTTAACCCCCACTTCCCCACAGCTGTTAGGAAGATAAAGTATCAAAAACCTGCACGAAATGAAAATAAGAATATTCCCACTCAGTGGTCAATTTTTGTATTGAATTCCTGCTGTTAGGAATGGCCTGCTATTAGAACAGTGACAGCACATAACACACACACACACACACACACACAGTTACATTTGGCAAACAGCTGTAAACCCAGCTCTATTCCACGGTGCAATACTCTTTTTCACCTTCAACAGATTGTGAAATTAAAATCCTGCTAAATCATGAAACATTGACTGTTTCCCTCTTCTTTTGCATATTAAGGATGGTGCCTCTCTTTACAGCGACAGATTCTGAAATCTCTGAGGTGAGACATATGTAGTGCTTGGGAATTCAAAATGACATGTAAGTGTTGGCAAATTGCAGCTACCAGGGAAGAAAAGGAAGACTGTGACATCTGTCGCTGCATGATTATAAGTAATTAAAGACAAGCAAAACACCTGAAACTATCACTTCTGAACTTTTGTGCTGGTGCCTCCTTAGATTTACAGCCGGTTTAATGAGCCGGCTGGCATTTTTCCGTAGTGCAACAGCATCATCCAGTGGTCAGTTCCTTTCGTTGTGGTTCAACAGGTTCTTAATTCATTCACAGCATCAAACTTTACCTGGCAGTTGTTACCAGGATTTACTGAAGGCATTAGCAGTGCTGTAGATAAAATGTGGGTGGAAGTCGACATTTGCAAAAATTAAGTGAGTCCTGCCCTTCTGTGCAAAAGGGTGACATTGCATAATTATGGAAGAACTTCTGGGTGAACTTGAGATAAAGGAAACACTTGTCTCATCAGAACATAAGAACAGATCTGCTGGGTCAGACCAGTCATCTGTCTAGTCCCATAGCTTTTTTCACCCAGTGGCCTATGGAAAGCCCTCCTGCACTATTGAGTCCTAGCATCCTCTGAATCCAGGACTTACATGTGCCATGCACGGTGGTCAGGGTGGAAGGTTCATGGGACAGCTTTCTGCTAACTGGGCACCTAGTTAGTGTGGTGTAGTGGTTAAGAGCAGTAGACTCGTAATCTGGTGAAGCGGGTTCGCTTCTCCGCTCCTCCACATGCAACTGCTGGGTGACCTTGGGCTAGTCACACTTCTCTGAAGTCTCTCAGCCCCACTCAACTCACAGAGTGTTTGTTGTGGGGGAGGAAGGGAAAGGAGAATGTTGGCCGCTTTGAGACTCCTTTGGGTAGTGATAAAGTGGGATATCAAATCCAAACTCTTCTTCTTCATGATGTCTATGCCACCACAGCATCCTCACAAGTTCAGCAGTTGTTGGTTTTTTAAACAAAATGTATTAAGGCTGCAAATCTGTTTACATCTACCTGGGAGTAAGTACCATGGGACTCTGTGGGGCTTACTTCTGCGTGATCCTGAATACAGTGACAGTGTTATCCTTGCATCTTATGGAAACAAATGTTTCTGCATCTTTCTCCAGAACAAGCATAATTTAATAATACTCCATCATGTTCCTCTCTTTTTTCTAAAGCCTTTTCTCATAGGGAAAGCACTCCAGACCCCTGATCTTCCTCTTCCTTTTCATTTCTGAAGTAGGGCAATACTGTACTCAGTATTTTAAGTGTGATTGCTCCACAGATTTCTATATTGTTACATGGGAAATGTGGGTCCAGTACACATCTGTATCAGACAGATGTGAGTCTGAAGGAACAGGCTCATCCTCACTTTCATGTGTTCATTTGATGGTCTTCAAACAGTGGACCCTTTTGTACCAGTAGTGGCTGGCTCAGTGGTGTGGTGCTGCTTACCTGACTTCCCAATGCAGAGGTCGCCACCAAGGAGATGATGGTGGGGAGTTTGGTGCAGTAGAGGTGCAGTGGCAGGGCCAACCCAACATTCCTGCCCTGCCACTGCACTTGCAGGTCGTCGGCTTTTGTCAAGAAATGAATCAAAACAGAACTTGATGAAACTTGTTATTAATTCTAATTAATGTTATTCTTTTTTTTTTTTTACTGTAATAGGACATTATAAGATAAAGTGATGATATGTTGTTACAGCTGGAAACAAAATTTCTTTATATTTTCGCTTGTATAAAATGATTAAAAACTTTAACTTTGCTTCAAAATGCGAGTTATTGGCTTTTTTTAGTGTATTTCAAACACATCTCAATTTACCAAGCTAATCATCAACCAATCATAAAAATAATTGCAGATTTGGATTCCTCATGTGCAATAACATATTTTTAGAACCCCTCATTGAGCAAATTCGCAAAAGAAAATGACGCCCTACGTGTGGCAACCTTTCCACTGCCCCCTTCTCTTCTCAGTTACTGGCAGCACCTTATGCACAGGGAACCCAAGTAAGCAATGCCACCCCACCTTACCAGCCTTTGCACACACCTTTGCACACACCCAAGTGCTCTCTATGCACAACCAGGAACCTTGAAAATGCTAGTTGCATGCATGGAGGCTTCATGTCAGAGACGTCTCTAGCCATGCTGGGTAGCTGCTGATGGGAAACATATGGCTTTCCATTCTTGCTCCATGCAGACTTCCAAATAGATGTGTAGAAGTCCAGAGCAGAGCCTGGACATGTGTTTCACCTCCTCTCATTCCCCCTTCGTGCATTCATTTTGTAAACTACTTGAGCTTAAGTCAAAGATCTCTGCGATACTCTCCATCCCAGGGGCCTCAACACAGAGTTTGACTTGGAATGTTACATTTAGGTTTCATGGTTCCAGAGAAGATACGTTGTACCTTTAAGAAAGCCATTACATGTTAATTGAGTGCATTTACCTATTGGTGTATTTAAGTTCTGTAGTTCACTCTTTCACTAAGCTGTGCCTGTGGAATATTTCGCATGTTGTGCTAATCAGAATGCTTAACCTGGTAAGATGATACATGGTATTATGTAAACAATTTTCTACGATTCATGCATAATGTTTCATTGTAATTTGGGTATTGTCTATATTGTACAGAACTGATGAAGCTATATAGCGAAACCTGTGAGTAATCCGGAGGACAGGTCTTCTTCGTCCTTCTCATGTGCCACTTGTGTTGATTTCGGCTGGATGGTGATTTTGCAAGACTCATATAAATATGCTTCATCTACTATTACATCCATGAGATTTTTGCTTTGAACCGTTGAAGAATTCTACTATCTACTCACCATCAACCAATTGTGAACGTTTTGTTGGCACCAAGATTTTGTTGCTATACCCAACCTGTTGCTGAATGGTTCAGTCACGTGAACATTATACATTCTGTTATATCATGCATATATGGCTTGTTAATCATGTGGCTTTATTGAAAGACTATTAGTTTTTCAGAAGAGGATTAAAGTAAATCTTTTATTATAGTTTCAGCCATTGTGTGGTGGTTTTGGTTGTTTAAAGCAGTGTTTCTCAACCTTTTCTGGGCCACGGAACACCTGTCTCATGAAAAAAATCTCGCGGCACAGCACCCACAAAATGGCGGCGGCAACGTCGCCATGGCAACGGAAATCACGGAGCTATGCACCCAAAGTAAAATGGCCCAGGGCGCTTATTCCCGGTCTGCAATCTAGCCCTACTAGCCAGGAACTCCCCCAAAAACCCTGCTGCCCGATTCCTCCTTACTAACTTCCCCCCCACACCAGCACACGAACCCCAGCGAGCGCTGCAGCGACTCGCTTCCGACGTCCTGCTCCCGGGTCCGATGCAGCGATCTGCGCGCTCCTGATTCTGCTGGACGACGCGTCCAAAGCAGTGCCTCCGAGTTCCAAGCCCTGGCAGCACCGGGGGCAAAGCGCGCGCCCGGCACCGAGGTGAGCCAGCGAAGAGGAGCGCTGCAGCGAGAGGCGCGAAAAGCGCCGCGATGGCAAGGCGGACAGCCGCCTACGGGAAGCGCCACGCACAGCCGAGGGCAGAGGTGCCGAGAGGGGTAGCAGGAGGCACCGCGGGCGACCGGGAAGGAGCCGGAACAGTGAGGTGCGGAGGATCTCGAACCGACGATCCTTGAAGATTGAAGACGCGAGCCGAAAAGGAGGTGTTTCGGCTCGCGGCAAGGATTTAAACGGGGCCGCGACCCCGCCCCCTCAGCCAGCCGATTGGCTGGCTGGCGGATGACGCGGCCAGTAACCTCTAGGGCGGCAAGAGACGTCGTCCCTGCCCCCGGAAGAGAGTGGGTGGTCCCGAGGTCCACCGCAACTCCTCCCCACAGGTAAGTGGAGCGGATTTCCCAGCCCAGCAGGCGGGACGCCTGCAAAGCCACCTCCTGTCGACGACGGAGGTGGGGGCTTGCGGCTGCGGCGTGGGTCCCGAGCCACGGTTTTTCTGCGGCACACCAGCCGGTGTCTCGCGGCACACTAGTGTGCCGCGGAACACCGGTTGGGAAACGCTGGTTTAAAGATCTCTGCGTGTCAGAGGTGTGTTTTGCTTTGCTTGTTTTTCAGTAGTGGAGAGTATTCAACTATGACAGCTCCCACCTGCGTTTTGAAGTAGTCCACTTTTCTGGGAACAATTTCACCACCTCGGTTATCGTTTGTGTATTTCAGGACTTAAGTGTCATGAATCTGAAGAAAAGTATTGTGTGCTATGCGTTAGAATGTGGCTTCTAGACCTCCCATCCCCTGCAAATAGAGAAGATGATGGCTCTCTAATTCTTCTGCCTGCCCTCCCTTCCCTGGATTTACTGTGGCAGAATGTACACAAAAATTACTCCTTGCATTTATATAGCTAATTCAACCTTTTGTGGCTTTCTCCCGGTATTTGTGATCTCTGTGTTCTCTGCGCCTGTAAGTGATCTCCCGAGCACTTCCATTCCCCTCTGAACACCTCATCACTTCCACCTGTTATTCACTGTGGGCTCAGTGTCTGAAGGGTTAAGTAACTCACTAGAGAAAGGATAAGCCTGTGATGCACTGCTGTGTTCAATTAAGATTTATGGAGAGTGCTGTTAATGGGCAGCAGTCAAGGACAATGGGAGGCTGTGTTTGGAAATGAAGTAGATGGAGGAAATAGACAGGGTCATGCTGAAGGTGCTTGGCATCTGGTATTAACTGAAGACAAAATGTGGAGAAAGTGAATAAAGTTTAAAATGTGTTTATTGCCATTACATGCTATCACTTCTGTTTGCTGTCTCTTATTATATCTCTTATATATTTAACTCGCTCTTTTTTTCCCCCTTTACATTTTTATTGTACAGTAGCAGGGTAAAATTCTGATTCAGGTGGCTTTCCCCAGCCTAGTGCCTTCCAGATGTTTTTGGCTACAATACTTGTAATCCCCAATCAGCATAGTCAGTGATCAGCAATGATGGGAGATGTGGTCCAAAATGCCTAAAAGGCATCAGATGGAGGAAGTCTCAGTTAAAGAAAGACTGGCTATAGTCTCTGTTCTCAGGGACCACATGTGCTATAAAAAGTGGAGGTCCGAATACAGGATCCAGTCCACTGACATGTTTAACATTATTTCCCCCTATTAGAACAATAGTAGAGATGGTCTTCTAAAATGTCCCTGGGCACACTTGTTAATTAAAAAGTTCTTTACTTCTTTTTATTAAAGATTTTATTGATTTACAAAGGTCTGTGCAATGTCTCTCTCGTATTTTTTCCAAGTAACATTTTTGCAGATCAGTTTCGTTTGTTGAGGCATTAGAAAGAAAAGGGGGGAAGAAGAAGAGGAGTTTGGATTTGATATCCTGCTTTATCACTACCCGAAGGAATCTCAAAGCGGCTCACATTCTCCTTTCCCTTCCTCCCCCACAACAAACACTCTGAGGTGAGTGGGGCTGAGAGACTTCAGAGAAGTGTGACTAGACCAAGGTCACCCAGCAGCTGCATGTGGAGGAGCGGGGACGCGAACCCAGTTCACCAGATTACGAGTCTACTGCTCTTAACCACTACACCACACTGGCTCTCGAGGTGGGGGAGATGGGTGGGGTGGGGTGACAATGTTTCTATTTTACTTAATATATGTAGGGTTTGGTGTCAGCGTTGTTTAAGTTCTCTGTTGTTCGCTTGTGCTCCTTTGGCGGCAATACCTAGCTACACTATTTTCCAAAACGCCATTTCTGTCTCTGCTGCTGGTTGCTGGTTGCTTTGCTCCACCCTCTGCTGTCACATTTTCACCCATCCTCTCTCCCTCCCTCTCTCCCGTTTATTAACTGCCCCTCAAATGCCATGGAGGGGAGGATGAAGTTTGAATGCAGTAAAAAAAGAGGAAGAAGGAGGAAAAGAAAGGGTAGAACGCTACATAGGGACAACCTCTGCTTAAAAACTTCCAGTGAAGGAGAGTTCACCACCTTCCAATGTAGTCCCCGCTATTCTGTGTCATGCTTGCTCATGAACTCGGTATTATCATTTTTAAATGCAAATAGATATTACGCACCCAAATCACAAACCTCCATCAAGGCTGGGAACATCTTGCATAAAGGTAAAGGTAAAGGGACTCCTGACCATTAGGTCCAGTCGTGTCCGACTCTGGGGTTGCAATGCTCATCTCGCATTATTGGCCAAGGGAGCCGGCGTACAGCTTCCAGGTCATGTGGCCAGCATGACTTAAGCCACTTCTGGCGAACCAGAGCAGCGCATGGAAACGCCGTTTACCTTCCTGCCGGAGCGGTACCTATTTATCTACTTGCACTTTGACGTGCTTTCGAACTGCTAGGTTGGCAGGAGCTGGGACCAAGCAACAGGAGTTCACTCCATTGTGGGGATTTGAACCACCGACCTTCTGATCAGCAAGCCCTAGGCTCTGTGGTTTAACCCACAGCGCCACCCGCTTGCTCATGAACTCGGTATTATCATTTTAAAATGCAAATAGATATTACGTACCCAAAGCACAAACCTCCATTTTCCCGTCTCTGGAACATAATCAAGGCTGGGAACATCTTGCATACTTCCTGGCAATTGTTATTTAAGTACACAGATACAGAAATACCTGCTTGTATGCCCAGAACAGAAAAAAGGTGTACGAGAGAGGGAATATCTGAGGGGAGTGAGGGAAAAAAAATAATGCTACACTTCCAGATAGTTTTTTTAAAGCTCTGCCTGCTGATGCTGATAGCAAGTGGCAAAATTCCTTAATAGGGGGCTCAGTGCACACGCGCACACACACACTCACTATTGAGGTGGACCGCCGAGCTGAGTGCAGCACAGCATCAAAGGCAGCCATTGAAGCTGTTCGGTGCCGGGCAAGGCCTCCTCCCGACAATGTGCGAGTGACACGTAGATGATGTCACAGGCACGCATTGTGTGTGTGACATCACAATGCACTGTGCTGCACCACTGCCCCCCCCAATCTTCAGTGCAAGGCGGCACCTCTTAACAACTTGGTACCAGTGGAATTGGCACTAGTACAGGGGTTGAAGGAGCATCTCCACCCCCATCGTTCAGCCCGGACACTGAGGTCCACCTCTGAGGGCCTTCTGGCAGTTCCCTCTCTGCAAGATGTGTGGTTACAGGGAACCAGGCAGAGGGCACCCGCCCTGTGGAACGCCCTCCCTTCAGATGTCAAAGAGAACAACAATTACCAGACCTTTAGAAGACATCTGAAGGCAGCCATGTTTAGGGAGGCTTTTAATGTTTTATAGATTACTAGTAAATTAAGCCTGTTAACAAAAACAGGCGCTAGAGAGCTCTCTCTCTCTCACACACACACACACATACACACACACACAGATGGAGGAGCGGGAAGGCGAGAGGGCTGGCAAGGCGAGGGGCGCGGGGTGTGGGGAGAAGAAGAAGAGGGCAGCACTGGGAATGAGGGGCTCGGCGGCGGCGGCGTAGGGCAGCTTCGTTCCCGCGCGCGGCTCTTTTCCCTCTGCTGTGCCAGGGAGGGGAGCGAGTGATCTTGAGGCTGCGGAGCTCCCTCTCGCACCCCCCTTTGTCTGGCCGGCTCTGTGCGCGGTAGGCGAGGAGAATTGGCAGCAGCCAGTCCCCTCGCGCTCCCTTCCTCTCTGCGCCGCCGCCTCCCCCTCTCCGCATTCAGAGAGGATCCTGCCGGATCCTGCACGGGGAAGGCGGCCGCCACTTGCACCCAGCGGCCTCCCACAAAGCCTCCGGTGCGCACCAGGGAACTGCCAAGCGCCCCTGCGCCCAGTCTGGTGCTGCTGCTGGCGAGGCGGGCGCCGCCGGGCGCTGCTAGCAGGAAGTGAGGGCGGCGGGGAGGAGGGCGAGCGAGCGGGGCTCAGAGGCCCAGCGACACCCAGCGGCTGCTCCTTCTCGGTGTCCGCACGGATGGGCAGCCTCAGGAGCCGGCGCTCCCTCGGCGGATCGCTCAGTCACTGCTGAGCGATCCGCCGAGGGAGTGCCGGCCCTCTGCGTCCGTGCGAGGCAGCGGCGCTGGCGCAACTGAGAACGCGCGTGCGCCGCCGCCTCTCGGACACGCCCCCCTCTCCCATCGTCCAATCCCTGCGTCCGTCTCGTATATGCACAGTGGAAATTTCCTCTGACTGACGGAAAGTGGTACGGACGGACACAGGCTCTTTATTATATAGGATTGTATCTTAATGCTCTGTTGAAAGCCGCCCAGAGTGGCTGGGGAGACCCAGGCAGATGGGCGGGGTATAAGTAATAAATTATTATTATTATTATTTGTTGGTTGTTGTTTTTTACAGTCAAGCAGTGCATAAATTTTATGAAATAAAAAGATAAACACACACACCCTCAAAATACAGATTTTAAACTGTATTTGCTCATATGTGCATGCTGCACATAGAGAACTTCATTGAAATATCGGGAGACGTGCGGAAGCCAGTGGAGAACTAATCTCCAATATCCACATTAGTCCAAAATACATGGATCATGTCAGTTTGCATCAGGATTTGCAAAGCTCAAATTCCACAAGCATCCCTAGATCTGTCCAACTGGCAAGGGCAGCCTGCAGCCTAATCTAGCTGCTGAATCTGTATGAAGGGATGCCTTTCTCTGACAAAGTGCTCAAGTGAATAAAACAGTCAACTATGTTGCTGAATGCTCTTTAAGTTGATTTGCCCTTTTGGATGGCCACCTCCTGACCCTTCTGTAAATGCATGCCTTGTGCGTTATGACGAATTTGAAATACATGTTGGTGTATCAGTTCATTGTCTGAAAAAAGTGGCCTTAAAAGTCTTGAATCCTTGAGTCATGTGGTGTAGTGCTTAGAGCTTTCAACTATGATCCAGATCCTCCAGATCAGCCATGAAGCTCAATATATCATCTTTATTTGGAGGGGAGGGGATAAAATTTAAATGTATGACATAAACACAGCGCCAGACTACGTATGAACCATACAAAGAGCCCTCTTGGGCCAGGACAAAGGCCCATTTACTCCAGCATCATGTTCCCATGATTGCCAACCAGCTGCTTATGGGAAGCCCATGAGCATATTCTGAGTGCAGCAGCTCTCCCCCAACTTGTGATTCCCAGAAAACTGCCTCTGACATTGAAGGTAAAGGTAAAGGTACCCCCTGACCATTAGGTCCAGTGGCGGACGACTCTGGGGTTGCGCACTCATCTCGCTCTATAGGCCGAGGGAGCCGGCGTTTGTCCGCAGACAGCTTCCGGGTCATGTGGCCAGCATGACTTAGCTGCTTCTGGCAAATCAGAGCAGCACATGGAAAGGCCATTTACCTTCCCTCTGGAGTGGTACCTATTTATCTACTTGCACTTTGACATGCTTTCGAGCTGCTAGGTTGGCAGGAGCTGGGACTGAGCAATGGGAGCTCACTCCATTGCAGGGATTCGAACTGCCGACCTTCCGATCGGCAAGCCCTCATGACTAGTAGCCGTATCCTCTTTGAATGTGCGTAATTCTCTTTTAAAAGCCACCAGAACTGATGGCCATCACATCCCCCTTTTCAAGATATATTTAGCTGACAGGCATTTGCATACATCCCATTTTACAACATCTTTTGCTTATAAAATTATCCCTGAACTATACAGTAGGCAAACAACCATAAAATCTATGTGGTAAATGAATACGCACAAGAGTTAGCTATTAAGCCAACAGAAAGCTTCTGTTAAATGACTGCTTTTGGAGTGTTGGTGCTGTAGCCCAATTTTATGACGTCATAATTCAGTCACAAACCACGCATGCATCCAGTTGGCCTGCTCAAGGCACACACAGTGGTGTTTTCCACCTGAGTTTTTCCTTGTTGAAGGTTGAGTGTGTGTTAGCTGCAATGCTGGAGGTGAAGGAGAGGCGTGCTTCAAAATTGGTAATCATTAGGCTCTCTCTCTCGCACTGCTTCACCTGTTCTGTAAAGGATGTCAAAATTCCAACCAAGCTGCGATGGGAAAACAACTTGCTACATCAGCAGGAGTGCAAGTTTCCCGGCTCATGGGATGAATGTGTAAGTCTTATCTTGAGGATCCTGAGACAGCACAGATTTCTGCATACACTAAAGCACAGAGGCAAAGCAGATGTTATAATGATCCGCGCTTATTAAATCAAATGCACTGCCATGCTGTGAGAGCAGAAGACTGCAGCTCCCATAACAAGGATCTTATTATCTCTGACTACAGAGTGCTGTGTCCAGTTGCAGAGAGCCCCTTAGGGAGCATTTCAAGGAGGATGTGTTCCTTTATATAGCTGTAGCCTGTCTCCAGCACAACATGGCACCAAGCCATCTTGATTTGTGACTCGTCTATTCCCCTCGACCAAAATTAGCACAGGTAGCATTTTTGTACATCCCTTTTTAATATATGTTACCTCCATTTATTTCTTTAATTAATGCACAATTAGTTATGCAACATAACACAATAGAACATAATTATGCATTGCAGGATTTATCCTTAAGGGGGCAGAATGCATCCCTTTTAATCATTAACCATTTTATGATAGGGAAAAGCAGGACTATCTGATGATGTTTCACTCTTCTTCAATGACATCTAGGCTGTTATTGGTGACACACACATACACCACTGTTTAAGGTTGCAACCCTTTGTTGCTAGCATCCATTTGTCTCAAGAGTGTGCCTCCATGAGTGAAGTCTAACTGCTGCATTGTTATGCAAGCCTGAGCAGTGTGTATGCCCAGACGACAATACACCCCTCTCCGTCTCGCTGATGTGGTCCAAGCAAAAGCAGAGCAATACGTTCGGCACCAGATTGGCTGCAGGAGTTGCTGGAAGGAGGCATACAAGGCGCCATCCAACCATCTTAAGGACTGCACTCCAGAATTGCTTAGGGTTTACTCCGTAGCCTTTTCTTCTCCTAAGACAACTTCTCATGAAGATATCCTGCAAGGACGCAGAGGTTTGGGGATCAGAGTTTTCCTTCTCCTAGATGGGCTACTTTCCCAGGTTGACGAGCCCCATCTGCCCCTCACTTCCCTCTGCAGCACATGCAGAAATTGCCTTCTTGACCTTTGGGCCCTCTATTGGACACATCCGTTCTACCTGCCTGCAGAGGAATCACTAACTCACTCAGGGTTTGAGACCCATTGGATACTCTCACCTGGTTTAGCCAACCAATTGGAGCCGTTTCTGGGGTACTGCCGATGTCACATGCTGACAGCTTCTAGGAGCCTCAGGTGAGTGCAGGGTGGGGACCAAAGGTGAACAAACTATTCCAGAAGGAACACAGTGTATCCCCCACCAGAAGTACCACCCCTCCTCTAACACCCCATAAAAGGTAAAGGGACCCCTGACCATTAGGTCCAGTCGTGTCCGACTCTTGGGTTGCGGCACTCATCTCGCTTTATTGGCCGAGACCCGGCGTACAGCTTCCGGGTCATGTGGCCAGTATGACAAAGCCGCTTCTGGCGAACCAGAGCAGCGCACGGAAATGCCGTTTACCTTCCCGCTGGAGTGGTACCTATTGATCTACTTGCACTTTGAGGTGCTTTCGAACTGGTGGGCAGGAGCTGGGACTGAACAACGGGAGCTCACCCCGTCGCAGGAATTCGAACCACCGACCTTCTGATCAGCAAGCCCTAGGCTCTGTGGTTTAACCCACAGCGCCACCTGAGTCCCTCTAATACCCCATACACCCGTTGAAATCTTTTACTTAAAATTGAATTTCATTCCTAAACAGATTTATCTCATTCAATCTGGGCAGATTATGAACCACATCGAGTCATGAGTCTACTTCAAAATCTGACGTACCGTATTTTTCCGTCTATAAGACGCCCCCTATTTTTGAGGACCCTGATTTAAGAAAATGGGGTATAAGACACCCCCTAATTTTGACATTTTTTAGGGGGGGGGGCTAGTCTTATACATGGAAAAATAGGGTAATTTTGATTATGAGGTGGAATAAGGATTGCATCAGGGCCTCCATAGCTGTAATATAATTCCAGGCCTTCTAAAAATTGGTAACCCAGTCAACCACAGCCTTATGTGACTAGTGTGCGGTGCTCATTGCTGTCACACATTTTGCATGCAAATACAGCACGGGCGTCTCTGGGAGTGATAGGACTTGATTGTGTTCTGTCACTCTTAGGGGGAATTGGATGGAAGTGGGTACTGCTGTCTCCCAGTGTCTATAAATACTTAGGAATAAGAAAATATTCATTTTTTTCATCATGTAGGCCTCAACCAGGCAGTGGAGGCTGGTCTATTAGGGGAAATGGGGCATTGCCACACTAACTTTGGTCTTGATTCCTCCAAGACCAGCAGTCTGTCTTCTCAGTCCAGAGTCACTGACTGAGAGTTCCTTCCTCCTTTGTCCCATATTTGCCCTTGTCGAATACAGCAGGGAGGAGGCTGAGGGCAGTAGCTGAATTAGTTGGCTCCACACCTGTCACGGGCTCTGGCTTCACCCACTTTGGCATCCTTCCTTTTTGCCACTACTGTAAACAGTCTTTTAAGGGTTCAGTATCACGAAAAAGACACGCACGCTATAGGCAAATGTTCAGAACAAAGGTCTGTCATTGCTGAGTGCAAGTGTGACCAAAATCTCCAGAGGGTACGAGTTTGGTTTCAAAATGATGAATCATAGATCTCTTTATTCTGTAAAAACTGCAGTGTATGTATTACATATACTCCATATTTCCTCACAGTTAGCAGAAAAAAGTTCCGATTTAGACTTGTTCAAAAGTAGCTGAGATAAGACCAAATACTGAAGAGGAGTACCCAGAACTGTCTCAGATTTACAAATCCAATTAAACTGTAACTTAATTCAACTTTAACTTAATTCAAACATCATTTGCTCTCTCGTTCTTCTTTGCACATTTCAGAAATAAATGTGGAGTCTAATCCTACCCATGTTTACTCAGGAGTAAACCTAACAGTATTTTAATGAGGCTCCTATAAATGTGAACACACATTTACTGCCTCAGAACACAACAGATGTTTATTCAAATTGGAGAGAGATTAACTCTGCTCAACAATTTCAGAATCAAGCTCAGCAAACTGGGCTATTTTCCTTTAAATTGAGGAAAGTTCCAAATTTTTTGCAATCAAAATTCCAAAATTTGAAGGACTTTTGCATTTCTGACATTGTTGACAGTGCCAATCCTACACACCCAACCTCCTCTCCCTCAAGAGGAGAGCTTGTCCAACTGCATCCCTCCTCTTAAAGCTTGCTCAAACTGTCTCCCGTTAGAAGTTGCCCAAAGCCTTTTAATGCCCTCCCCTTCCATTTCTCCCACCCCAATATCAGAGGTGCAAAGGAGAAGGGCAGGACAGTTGCAAAAAGCTTTGATCTTGTGCTGCTGCTCTGGCCAATTAGGCAGTAGGATGAGTACAGGAATGAGCAAGGCAGTCATAAGTGGCTGCAAGCCAGTCTGCAGATCTTACTGAGGAGTGATTCCCAGCTGAGTTTTCTTGTGAGAGAACATGCGTAATCTCCCAATTTGCCTGAGAATACTCTGTGCAACATTATGAGTTCCAATCCAGTGTGAGCGGTTGTTTTTCAGTCCCATGAATATCCACGGAACTTTTACAGAATCAAAGCCACAGAATACTATTTGAATACCTGAAGGAACATCTCTACCCCCATCATTCAGCCCGGACACTGAGGTCCACCTCCGAGGGCCTTCTGGCAGTTCCCTCACTGCGAGAAGCGAAGTTACAGGGAACCAGGCAGAGGGCCTTCTTGGTAGTGGCACCCGCCCTGTGGAACGCCCTCCCATCAGATGTCAAAGAGATAAAAAAACCAAAACTACATAACTTTTAGAAGACATCTGAAGGCAGCCCTGTTTAGGGAAGTTTTTAATGTTTGATGTTTTATTATGTTTTTATATTCTGCTGGAAGCCGCCCACAGTGGCTGGGGAAACCTAGCCAGGTGGGCGGGGCATAAATATATTATTATTATTATTATTGAAACAAGTAAATATATTAATGAACAGAACAGCAGGCCAATCAAAGTTCTTGGTTTGGGGAATGTGCTTTCGAGTTTTTGCCCCCACCCCCACCCCTTCTAATGCCATACTTTTGAGCATCATTGGTTGCAAAGTTATCTTCCACATTTGCCTCACTGATATATTAAGCTGTCAGGTTTTACATCTGACCACATTAGTCTTTTGGCCATATGTTGTGCCACAGAATCAGTGAGTAATATTTCCCAGCAAATCCTGCTTTTTTCCTGAACATGCCAGTGTATACGTGCTCTATTAGTTTGCTCATTTTGCAATGCTGCTTTATAGATACCGTAAGCATTTCTAGATAACCATGTCCAAGAAGACAATTATTAGAGACCTTACAACGCGACAGGCTGATTTCTATGCCTCCAACGGTACAGAACCTGCTTTCGGACAGTAATGATCAAATTACTCTTATAGTAGCTGAATTTTTGAGTGCTGTCCATGTAGAAAGACTGGGTCATTACAAAGAGATTTAATGGTTTTTAATTGGATGGGGAAGTGGTAGTATTGTACTGCTGTATTATACACAAATTGATTTTTTTAACAAAGGGTCATTGTGAGAAATTCGGAGTTACATTTGTGGACGAGTCGGGAATTCTGAAGTTAAGGATTTGATTGGTACAAGTTTTGTTCTGTCGAGCTCGTATTTTGCACAATTTGTATACAGAGTCTGTTTGATAACATGTGGTCTGTTATGCCTAATAAAGGATATTGATTGATAAGCATTTCTAGATAACCATTTCCAAAGCTACATCTTCTAGTGTGAAGAGGCCACACTAGAAATCTCTGACATAGATAGCTCCATTATTTTCAGTGATGATATGTTCAACCCCCCCCCCCAAGTTGTTCACCTGCATTGAATACATACTCCACTGGCTAGACAAATGCTTACATAGACTGCAAGCAGAATAAGGATGAAAACCTTTCTTTCAAACACTTTCAAATGAAACCAGAGGTCATGACAACCTATTGAATGGATAGGCATGCTAATGATCAAGTGGTTTATTTTCACGACTGCTTAAATCATTTGATGTTATTTTGCATAAGACATTTAGGGAGAGAAAAGGTTTTGTTATTGCTGGTAGTTACACTTCAAAACCAAGTATTTATGATGGACAATATTTTAGCATTTTTTAAGTGTGCTTATGTTATAGATATAATAATAATAATAATAATAATAATAATAATAATAATAAAAATAAATAAAATCGCACATACCTATTAGTAAAATGTGCTTCCCTTATGTGGTCACTCATTCTGGCATTGCAGGGGGTTGGACTAGATGACCCTTGGTGTCCCTTCCAACTCTAAGATTCTATGGTTCCATGAAATGAAAGGAGGAAGAGGGCTAAAATAGGGGGTTTGAACTTGAGAAAGGACATGTTTCATTTTTAAAGCCTCAAGCCCCTAAACTGTCCAGGAATAAGGTCTGTGCATGCCTGTTGTCTTCATGCTTGCAGTTAGAGATGATTGAGGAATTCAATCTGTGAATCCCACTATGAACTGATCTGATCACCTGAACCTCTTCAACTCTCCTCCACCAGGGCCAGGGCTTTTTCAGTGACGGCTCCGACCTGGTGGAATGCTCTGTCCTATGAGACTAGGGCCCTGCAGGACTTGATCTCCTTCCGCAGGGCCTGTAAGACAGAGCTATTCTGCCTGGCCTTCAATTTGAATTAGCCTGATCCTCTATTCCCTTTTCCCCTTTCCTCTTCTATGAAATAACCGTTTCTGGGACCCCACATTTAAATTCTTCCCTGGTCTCGTTGCTGGCCCTAGTAGGACCAACTTGGCCAGTTAGCCCTGGTGATCATTTGATGCCTACTGACTGGGGTTTTTCCCCCCTCTCCAAACTGGCCCCTGATTTTGAATTTTATTGATATTGATGCTGCATTTTATGTTGTAATTTATGCTGTTTTATGCTGTTTTTAAGTCGCATTCTAATCAATATTTTATATTGTTCTGCCCGGACACGAGGTTCAGCGCCGAGTGCCTTCTGGCGGTTCCCTCACTACGAGAAGCCAAGTTACAGGGAACCAGGCAGAGGGCCTTCTCGGTAGTGGCACCCGCCCTGTGGAACGCCCTCCCACCAGATGTCAAGGAGAAAAACAACTACCAGACTTTTAGAAGACATCTGAAAGCAGCCCTGTTTAGGGAAGCTTTTAATGTTTAATAGATTATTGTATTTTAATATTCTGTTGGAAGCCACCCAGAGTGGCTGGGGAAACCCAGCCAGATGGGCGGGGCATAAATAATAGATTTATTATTATTAATTATAATTATTAATTATTTATTAGTAGTATTAGTAGTATTATTTGCTGTTAGCCACCCTGATCCCAGTTTTTAAACCGGGAAGGGCAGGGTATAAAAAAAAAATTATTTATATTTATTTATTTATAATGTGCAAAATGGAACTTCATTTCCACCAGCCTTCATGAACCCCAAATATTCTGATGTAGTTCTCAGCTGAAGAGATATCAAGATTTGCTTTAAAAAAATTTATTTTGAGAGGAAATGTGCTGGAAACTGAACATTTGATGGGAAACATATTTATGTCATAGCTGAAGGCCATTCATCATATATATGACCTATGAGTGGACCAAAGGGAAAAGGCTACGTCTCAAGTCCTTCCAATGAGTCAACCAGTCCAGCTGATCGTCCCCCAAGGCAGAGACAGAGCATGAACAGCTGGTCAGGTGACCAAACAGAGTTGTCAGTCATGCTGACAGACAATAGGTCTTTATAATATTTGCTTTATTTATGCATATATACAACATGAGCAAAGGGATGCGGGTGGCGCTGTGGGTTAAACCACAGAGCCTAGGGCTTGCCGATCAGAAGGTTGGCAGTTCGAATCCCCGCAACAGGGTGTGCTCCCGTTGCTCGGTCCCTGCTCCTGCCCACCTAGCAGTTCGAAAGCACGTCAAAGTGCAAGTAGATAAATAGGTACCACTCCAGCGGGAAGGTAAATGGCATTTCCGTGCGCTGCTCTGGTTCGCCAGAAGCGGCTTAGTCATTCATGCAGGCCACATGACCCGCAAACTGTACACTGGCTTTCTCGGCCAGTAAAGCGAGATGAGCGCCGCAACCCCAGAGTCGTCCATGACTGGACCTAATAGTCAGGGGGTCCCTTTACCTTACAACCTGAGCCTATGATGGAGGCTTTACAGCATGAACACCTCAAAGGGTCAAATTGCTCCAGCTTGATGCTTCACTTCTAGGTCACATCACTGCTACAAAAACACTCTAAACTCTAGCTTTTTCTGCTGAGGGAGGGCCTTGCACCCATTTTCCTTCTTGCACCGATCCCCTTAACGCCCATTAATGGCTTTACCTCCCCCCAATCACCTCACCAGGAGGCTAGCTTGGCTATTCCAAGAAATAGAAGCCCTGATTTAATTCTAACACTTGCTAGATCCAAAAATTAGAGGGGCCTGGCACCCAGTTTAACACCCCAAACTCATAACACCGAGAAAACACATTTTAAGTACACATTCAAATGAGAATCTAGAACTTTTTTAATGCTTTCCCTCAAGGTGTCTAGCAAAGTATTGGTTTGTACATATGGCATTCTGGTTTGCTGAATCTGAAAGGACTTCGAAAAAGCAATAGAAAAATGGTTAATGTTAGTCCTTGGGGCTATGTTCTGCATTGTTTCTGACCTTTAATAACAATCATCATAAAACATGCACAAGTGACAAGGTCATGAAATAGTTCTGGCTGACCATCTGTTGTTCTTCCAGTGAACATTGGCATCAGAGAGAAGCTTGCAGTTAAAAACCTTCAGATAGCCAATTTGCCATTTGATTCCCTTCCGACCGGGTACCCAAAATAGTCAAAGATGGGCATTCTAAGGGTACAGGTCATATCCCCCCAATAAGCATGAACAGGAACCCTTGGGTGTGTTTCTGTCCTGACCTTGGGGTTCAGATTTCTCTATTCTGAGAATAAAGTTGTGGACTTGATAGAAAGAATCAGCGGGTAAAAGGAAATTGTCTGCAGAGTGAGTTAAACTAATCTTCACCTGCCCTGGGAGCAACAGCATAGGAGGAAGCCATTCTGCCAAGACTTTACAGGCCGGAGGATGTCACACTGTGATTCTCTGACTGAGGAATCCTCAACAGAGCTACTATATGTATATATAGGAGCTTACATAGTAAAATATGGCAACATTTGAAGATAATTCTCTTCTTACCAAGATGGTAAATGGGGGGGGTACGATGGGGCACTCCAGAGGGCATTTTGTCCAGGGGCCCTGAGGCCTTCCACCAGCCGTGGGTGCAGCCCCGCTGCACAAATGGAGAATGCCAGGATATCTGAGGGCATGTATCCACAGTAGCCGCTCAAGTAAGGAGGCCGAGACAGAGGTCTACAGAGGTAACTTTATCGATTCAAGTTGACCTGTCTGAGCATGGAAAGAAGAATGACTAAGACTCATCTTTAGCTATATGTAACCAAACCAAGATGAGGAAGACCTACTACAGAGGAAGCATTCTGCTTCCCAGCTCAAGATGGGCTGCATCCGTTGCCTACAATGGAACCATGACAAGGAAGTGCAGTAGCAGGGAGATTAGGGAAAACTCTACTTTGATCAGCCCTTCATCTCTCCCTCTCTGCGAAGGTTTGTTCTGAATCCACACTTGTCAATGTATTATGAGCAAATATATCAGTACTTTAAAGGTAAAAGGTCCCCTGACCGTTAGGTCCAGTCGTGGAAGACTCTGGGGTTGTGGCGCTCATCTTGCTTTATTGGCCGAGGGAGCCGGCGCACAGCTTCCGGGTCATGTGGCCAGCATCACTAAGCCGCTTCTGGCGAACCAGAGCAGCGCACAGAAATGCTGTTTACCTTCCCGCTGGAGTGGTACCTATTTATCTACTTGCACTTCATGTTTTCAAACGGCTAGGTTGGCAGGAGCGGGGACCGAGCAACGGGAGCTCACCCCGTCACGGGGATTCGAACTGCCAACCTTCTGATCGGCAAGCCCTAGGCTCTGTGGTTTAACCCACAGCGTCACCCGTGTCAGTACTAAATTGGTAACTTTGTAAGGTTTAAAGCAGGTATTTCAGGGTTACCATGACACTCTTACACTGGATATATGGGGAACCTATGACCCTCCAGATGTTGGTTGGACTCCAACTCCCCAGCATCACCAATGGTCAGGAATGATGGCCATTAGAATCCCAAAACATCTGGAAGGCCACAGTTTCCCCATCCCTGCTTCACATGATGTAAGTTTGTAGACACTCTGAATGATGATGGTGGAGTTAACCAAGCAACTCACTTAGATTCAACTTTTCTAACCATAGTCCTTGAAAGAAAATATCCCCCAGTGTAGAAGGAGCCCTGCTTAAGAGAGAATGAGGCAGCAATAGTGAGATGGAGATCTGTCTCTGATGACATCCTCACAAATTTTCTTGATTCATTGGTTAGGGCGCCGAGGCAAAATTTGTAAAAATGAAGCATATTATAGCAATATTGTTTAATGTAGTGTGCACTCTACTTAATTAATGTATACTGCTTAATGTTTATATATTCATCAATCATTTTAATCTAGTTTTTCTCCCCTCTCAAATTGGCTTTTAAAGGTACCCCTCTGCAATTATTCACATAAGGGATAAAATGAAATCCAAATTTATTGCTAATGAACATCAAACACTAACATTCAGAAATTCAATTTTTGAAAGTTTTAGGTGCAGAAAGAGTAGGGGGAAGATACTCTGAAATTCTAAGAAAATTGTGTAAACGTGTTTTTGTTTTTATATGAACATTTATAGAAGCCCAACTTTTTTTTTTTGTTGTTTTAAAGGGATTTAAAAAATACCTTTGACAGAGAAATTCAGCATTTCAAGAGAATATCGACTCTGAAACACAGACACAACCATCAACTACGGTAGATCTCATCTGAATCTCAGATTTTCTAGAGTGCCTATGCTACTGGCAAGGCCTGGTAATGAGAAGCAGGATTTAACCTGTAAAGGTAAAAGGTAAAGGACCCCTGGATGGTTAAGTCCAGTCAAAGGCGACTATGGGGTTGTGGCGCTCATCTCGCTTCAGGCCGAAGGAGCCGGCGTTGGTCTGCAGACAGCTTTCCAGGTCATGTGGCCAGCATGATTAAACCGCTTCTGGCGCAACGGAACAACGTGACGGAAACCAGAGCGCACGGAAATGCCATTTACTTTCCCACTGCAGCGGTACCTGTTTATCTACTTGCACCAGTATGCTTTTGAACTGCTAGGTTGGCAGGAGCTGGGATAGAGCAACAGGAGCTCACCCCGTCGCAGGGATTCGAACCACCCACCTTCTGATCAGCAAGCCCAAGAGGCTCAGTGGTTTAGACCACAGCGCCACCCACATCCCAATTTAACCTGTAGTATCCATGCACAGCATTAGCTCACCTAAATTGTACATGGAATTGCAAACAAATTCTGGCAGGGCTGTAGCTCAGTGGTAGAACACCTACTTTGCATGCAGAAGGTCCCAGGTTCAGTCATAGGCATCTCCAGGTAAGGCAGGTAGAGAGTCTTGCCTGAAACCCGTGAGATACACTGAGTAAATGTAGATGATACGGAGCTAAATGGACCATTGATCTGACCTAGTATAAGGCAGCTTCCTTTGCTCCCTTCTTCCAAATACAAGCACGGAATCATCCTCCTTCCAGTATCAAATCAGAAGCAGGGGTGGCTTTCCTAATTCCAGGACTATCCCTGGAATATCAGGACACTTGGAGGCTATGCTATCTCCAATATGGGCAGCAGGAGGCCGACAGAAGCCAGGGTTCCAGGAATAAGAGAACTGAAATAGTTGGCAATAATATTCCTAATATATTTGTATTTTGACATTAATGGCTATCTCTGATCTGGGCTGCAGGAGGCCAGCAGAGGCCAGGGCTAGGCAGAGGGATATCTCCATTAAGTCAAACCCTACCCACCCAGTGGTGCAAAGAGGGCTTGGATGTGCTACCCATCTAAATTCAACTGTTGGTATTTCTCTCTTGTCCGCAGCCTGTTTTTCAGCATTACTAGTTTCTCATCATTCATCTCAAACATTCTATAAATTCTTATCCAGCGTGATAGATGTTCTAGAGGCAATCTAAGGAAATCATCTGCTCCTTACAAAAAAAATAAAAAATAAATGTCAGTTCTGTACACAAATTCAATTTGCAGTCTGATTTCTTCTATGATCTACTCGCTTGGATTTTTATTATTTTTTTTAAAAAAACACCATCTTCTATTTATTCGCTTTACTTTTTCAGAAAATGTATGTAAATACGAGAGACTCATTCAATTTGTTCATGCCTATTTGCCAGCCTTTCTATATTTTACTAGTTGTGTAAGCTTTGATTTTAAATTCACTTCTTTTGTAAGGGTGATACTTGCTATTTGAATAAGAAATAGGCAGAGGGGATCCAATATTGTCAAATGTAACTTACGTTATCCTACACAATTTTCATTTCCCTCAGCTTATTACTTTTTAGTTTTCAACTTCTAGGCATTGGCTGAGCCTTGAACAAGAGCATTATTCAAACAGTATAAAAAGGTACTAGAATTATGTTTAATGCCTCTCAGTGTGTTACATAATTGTGTTAAACATTTAAACACACACACAAGTCAGTAACCTCTAAAGGAGATTCTCTAGAGAGCAGGCTGTTTTGTGGAAAGTGACAGAATATTTCCATACGAAAGTGGGAAGTTTTGATTTAAAATGCAATAATTTAAAGTCCTACATAGTGAAAATTAAAAATAGATTTTGATTTATCACTTTATCACACTGGCTAATCTCAGTGACTGGTACTAATTTCATCTGAGTGGAACTGTATGGAATAAGCCACTAGGTTAAGAGAAAGGTAAAGGATCCCTGGACGGTTAAGTCCAGTCAAAGGCGACTATGGGGTTGCGGTACCACTGGCGGAGGAAGAGGGGGGCGGGGCGAGCGCACCACCCCCAGCAGCGCAATCCCAGTGGGGTGCCATTGCGGCTGCCCCCCCGCCTGTGCTGGATGCCACACCCCCGCAGGCGGCGCATCACACCCTCAGGACGCTCGCCACACCCCTGCAGGCAGTGCACCACGCCCCCAGGACATGCGCCATGCCCCTGCGGGTGGTGCACCACGCCCCAGCAGGAGGCTTTCCCCGGGACGTGCGCCTGCCACTCCCCCGCATGCTCTCCACTCCCCGGTGTGGCGCTCATCTCACTTTTCAGGCCAAGGGAGCCAACGTTTGTCCACAGACAGCTTTCCGGGTCATGCGGTCAGCATGACTAAACCGCTTCTGGCACAACGGGCACTGTGACGACTGCCAGAGCGCACAGAAACACCGTTCACTTTCCTGCTGCAGTGGTACCTATTTATTTACTTGCATTGGTATGTTTTCGAACTGCTAGGTTTGGCAGAAGCTGGGACAGAGCAACGGGAGCTCACCCCACCGTGCGGATTTGAACCACCGACCTTCCAATCAGCAAGCCCAAGAGGCTCAGTGGTTTAGACCACAGCACCACCCAGACTGGGTAGATGCCTAAAGCTGCAAGTGAAAGACATGTTATTGTGGAAGCTTGAAAATCACCGCGGAAATGTTCTTGCACAGCCCAGACAGAGCAGGTAAATCCCACAAAGGTCATAGGGACCTGCTTGCATAATAAATATGCATAGTTCAATCATTCCATTATGTAGAAAAACCCGTCAAACTTGCAATACCTTCCACAAAGTCTGGTGGCATTGTTTCCATAGCCATCTTGATGTGCATACCCACTTTCAAGGGTAGATGAGGAGGGATGGAATGCAGCATGAGCAGGACCGGTGCCAGGGTTTTTGGTGCCCTAGGCGAGGGGGCGGGCCATGTGACGTCATTGCGCATGACGTACGGTGCCCTGCCCCCTGCCCGCCGGGTGCCACGTGCCGCCGCAATTTTCGCCGCTGGTTGGGGCGGCGGGGGGCAGCGAGGGGGGGCGAGGGGCAGGCTGGCCAGGGCCCCCTCCATTTTGGCGCTCTAGGCAACCGCCTAGTTTGCCTAAATGGAAGCGCCGGCCCTGAGCATGAGGGAGAGTCACAAATGCAGAACACAAAAAACTCAAGCCTTTCTATCTAAAAGTTAAAAGTCAAATATCAAAACATTATTAAAATTATATATATATATATACACCTTAGGTTGCTAATTCTTATGTCAAATATTTGATTTCTTTCTTTACTGTTTTCCACACTTGGTTACAACTTCTCTTTTTTCCTTCTCTCTCTCTCTCTCTCTCTCTCTCTCTCAATGCTAATAATTACACCTTTATAGTTTTTCTTCAACTCTGCATGGATAACTTCTTCCAAAAGAACTGCAAGGCACATTTCAGAGACTGCAGACATTGCCCTAGCCTTGCTTAGCCATTCTGTGCATTGGACATGTTCATGTGTTCACTGATACTACTCTGGCATGACTTTAGGACCCTGATTGTGCAGGTTCTAAGTTTGGCGGCAACCTCCATTAGTAGCAGAGGCTCCCTGCTTCACACCATTGTCCTCCAGGACTGGAGGGCTACAAGTATGGCAACACAGTTGAAGAGCTTAGTGCGTTCATCCCTGCTCATATAAGGTTTGCATACAAATAGAGTGCCCACATAGATCTATGGATTCAGAGATATTTTTTTTAACTGCCAGTTCATAAAGTATATTCTTCACAGAGATAGGCTGCTACACACATTAGATGTCAAGTGCCATCAACGTTTTTTTTAACACCTTAAAAAGGCCAGCTTGCTCAAAACCTTTCACAGTGGAACAAACGTCTATTTTAAGGAACCGTACTCTTTTCTTTCCCAGTCTAGACATTAACATTTTCCCCCTTATTCACAACCCACAGGACGTCTTTCCTGCAGCATCTGATAACCATTTAGAAAACCTTATCATTCTTTGGCTGCACCACAAAAAATGCACAACAACTTTGATTTCTGGTGTCTGAAATCCTTTCCAACACACCACTATTTAAATGTATATATTCAAACTTATCTCCACATTCCTTTCTTTGACTTTTGCTTTGCCTTCTTATGTTCACAACCAATTTTGTCTCAGTTTAAGCCAACTTCAAAACCCTGTCACAGAGAAGAAAACTATTTTTTCTTCTTCAGAATATGACCATTTCAAGATAGCTCCTCCTCACGTAGTTAATGCACTAACTCATATCTTAAGAGGGCTTGTTGAAATTCTCCAACTTGACATTCCCCTGAGGTCACATGGCATTTGACAGACATGCCAATCAGCAAATCAGCAACAGATTACTTGCTCTCTCTGACACCATCTGCAATGCTTAGGGTATTTGTCTGCTTGCTTTAAAAAACAATAGTTGATTGTTTTCTCATTGCATTTCCAAAAATCCTATGGTCTCAGTTCCTCTGAAAATAGATTATGTGGCAGACGAGCCATTACTTTCTAACCCCTGCAAGAGTATACACCAGGGGTAGGCAACCTTCGGCTCCCAGATGTTTTGGGACTACAACTCCCATGATCCCTAGCTAACAGGACCAGTGGTCAGGGATGATGGGAGTTGTAGTCCCAAAACATCTGGGAGCCGAAGGTTGCCTACCCCTGGTATACACCATCCAGCCACCTCTCAATTGTTTTAAGGTCAGAAGGACCAAATGAAAAGCCCCTGCTCCCTCCTCAAAAATGTGATGTGAAATTTTACCTGGCATAATAAAAGTATCGTCCATATATGAATTATAGAAGAAAGTGGGTCCCTTTCACTTCTTCCACAAAAGGCCCTAGACCTACTTGCACTTTTGTAGGCTTAATTCTGTCTGGAGGGGCTCCTTTGCCTAGAAACGCCACCCCCAGAGGGGGAGTTACACCTGGTTTTGGATCCCTCATAAAAGTGACTGGAGAACAAAGAGGGCTTTATTTTTATAGAGATCAGATCAGAAACCAAATTGCAGATTCAAGTGGAATACAGAGTGTTGCAAAACCAAATCAATCTTTTAAAAATCACATATAAAATGCAAAGTTCACATCCTGATTCCATGCCTTCGCGGCCACCCTTCCAGGTAGAACAGTACGGAACCCTTGATTTTTAACTGGTCTTCATAATATAGAGGTGCCAGCCCATCAATACTGTGTATGTTGCTATTTATACAGTGTTCTGAACCCTTGGCCTACCTGGCAGCAAGTCAGTATGCCAAGTCCCCAGTCAATCCAATCCAGAGTCCCACCGAGATCCTAGCGCATCCAAGCTGAGGTCCTTAAACATGGGCAATAGAGCAGACACAGCATCTTAGCTTTACTGCTCTGTTATACTATGCCTGCTGATTGCAGCACTTGGTCTTGTTGAGACATGTGACCCTCACCTGCTCCAAGCCTACTCAAGCTGAGGAATCACATACCTCCTCCCAGATTTAGCAAGCCCCACCTGGCCAGCTGGGGAGCTGGGCTGTAGGCCTTTGCCTGCCTCAGCCTACTGGAGCACCCCACCCGCTGCTCCCTAGCCCACCATGTTTGTGGAGACAGGGGCCCCTATGGTGATGGGTCCTGCTATTCTGGTTCCTGCACATCCCATGAATACTTCCTACACCAACCTCTCCTTCCCCATCTTGCCCAATCCTGGCTACACCCCTTGCCGGGATCCTCTTCCTCCTCCCCATAGTACTGCCAGTTTCATGACATACAGCAAACAGCCATAACCAGTTTTCTCAGGCATGTTCCTAGAAAGTTTAAACAACCTATGGAACTTTAACAGAGGTCCTGCCTACCCTTATTTGTACATTATGTAAAATGAAGGTGTACCAAATGCCACACCTCCAATTTTGTCACACTATTTATCTCCCACGAAGTTTGGGGTATTATTTTGTGACTTCCAGAGGATGGATGCCTTTTAACAATTTCCAGGAGAACTGTTGCTTTTAAATACAAGGTAGCTGAGGGTTTTTTCCCTTAGAAACCTTCTTCAGACCTTCCTGTTCCTAGGAACAGGGCTTGCTTTTGTAATCCTGCTTGCTCTTGTCTATAAATGCTCAGGGTATACACATATACCCTGTTTCCCCTATTTTAAGACGTAGTCATAAAATAAGCCATAGCAGGATTTTTTCGCATTTGCGAAATATAAGCCATACCCCGAAAATAAGCCATAGTGATAGGCGCAGTTCTGGAGGGCACCAAGGAAAAGGCGGGGCTGGGCGTCCAGTCCTGCCACCAAAACCAGTCAGCCCCAGAAGCAGCACTCAGGAACTCTGCAGAGCAGGGCGCACAGGAAGGGGCAGCGGGCGTGACAAAGGCACTCTGAAGGTGTCTTCGCCTGCACGCTTGCCCAACTCCACTTGGCGCAGAGCGCACAGGGCAACTGCCGTGGCGGAGAGGGAAGGCGGCACAGGCTTTCCCTGCTCACCGCCACGACGAAATCCCCGAGCCGCCCCGCGCGTCACCCAAGAGGCCCCTTGGAAATCAAGGCCTGAGTTTTGAGGAGGGAAGGCGGCGGAGGAGGAGCAGGAGAGAGCACCCAGCGAAAGCGGGTCTCTCTGGTGCCCATTTCCTCAAAGCTCAGCTTGGATTCTCCCCCCACTGCCAGTAAGCAAACAAAGAGCTCCACGCCCGTCCCGTCCTTCGCTGCCCCAGAACTCAAGCGTGGCCTTGCCAAGGCATGCTTACGTAATAAAAATAAGACTTCCCCTCAAAATAAGCCATAGTGAGTTTTCTTGAGGAAAAAAAAAATATAAGACAGTGTCTTAAAATAGGGGAAACACAGTAGTCATCTGATATGTGCCAGACTACAAGAATAACCTGGAAGAAAGAGGCTTTCTGAAAAGATAGAGTTATGATAAGCTTATGAAGAAGATTGTGGCTTCTGGTAGAGTTAGAAGAGTACAGAAGGGATCTTTGCCAAAGGGGAAGGCAATTCTCATTGAACCCAAACACCACCATCATCATTTTCTTATTTGTACCCCACCCATCTGACTGGGTTACTCCAGCCACTCTGGACACCTTCTAGCATATATAAAAACACAATAAAAATTAAACATTAAAAACTTCAATAGGTTCTAAAGGTTGTATAGTTACTTATAACCTACCAGTGATGTGCTTGTGTGCATTCACTGCAACAATGCTGGGCCTATGGGAAAATGTGGAACACATAAGTCAAGAGATTAAATGCTTTGCAAAAGTCTGCAGGCAAGATCGGTGAAAAGAGTGCTTTCACAATTATTTGGATCACTGCAATGTGACATAATTTTTGTGAAAGGCTATGCATTAGTATTCCAGGAAAAAAGGCTAAGCTATTGATTAACAAAATGTATTACGACTTCTTGGGTATCATGAACCTATTATTTATGCATTTTTAACAACTTGGTTGCTTCCCTGACAGCAACGGAACAAATTAGGCTTTAATATGGCATTTGGCTTCAACTTTCATTATGGAAAACCTACTAATTTTCCATATATTATTTCCCATGCGCAGATTCATCATGATGACTTCTAGTTATTAAACAAACAGTTGTGTGAACACAGGAGTGCCTTGATGTAAGATGCTTCTTCTATGATAATCTTAATATGAGAAGGGGCAAAACATTCATCAACAGTGGGACCTGCAGTATACCTGAACCAATAAGCTGGTTGTGGCTGACCACTAGTACATTGTAGAGCTATGTCAAATATTTGAATGACCTTCATTGCAATCCTTCATAGGGTACCAGATGTTTGACTCATATACCTGAAGTATAAAAAAACACAGACACATAACCATTCGTACATATTAGGCTACAGGCTGGAGGAGAATGTGTGTGTATTTTTGAATGTGTGTGTGTGAGAGAGAGTTCATTTTCAGATTTCATTTGTTGAAGGTAGAAAGCCTTGTTCATTTGTCTTTCATTCATTAGCATCTCTTTTGTTAGTTTCATTCATTAATTTGTATCTGCATTCATACTCGCCTCCCCTTCTAATTTGTGCCAATTTTTTGCTCCCACCCCTGACAGCAGATGCAGACGACCTTACATTGCCAGCCCTTTGAGCCTGCCATTTTGTTTTTGCCAGAATGTCCTGGATAACTCATCATTCTCAGACATTGCAGGAAAAAATATGAGCCCTATCCCACTGGCAGCTTCCATATTTTTCCTCCAATGCCCCAAATATCTGGAAGAGTGTGGAAAGTATTATGTTGTTGTTGTTGTTGTTTAGTCATTTAGTCGTGTCCGACTCTTCATGACCCCGTGGACCAGAGCACGCCAGGCACTCCCGTCTTCCACTGCCTCCCAGAGTTTGGTCAGACTCAAGTTGGAAAGTATTATACATTCCTGTTTTAAATCATGACTAAGCACCGATAAATAATACATGTTAGACAATTTTTTTAAATTTCTGTAGTCACTTAGGAATGGTATAGTTTAGACCCTGAATTTTGTTAGTTTGCTGCATATTTATCAAAGGCAAGATTTCTGGAGCTCACACTAAAGATTATGATTAGCGTGGAATTTTATACAAGTTGTTGTTGCTGTCGTTGTTGTTTTCTTTTTGGTACCCATTAAATGTTAATTGAATAGCGCTTCCAGTGTTTTGGTAAACATGTACAGAGAACTGAGAGTACTGATTATGTATCATGTCCATTTTGCTTTAGTTTTCATTGAATTTCTGTCTCCGTCTCTTTTGTGTCCTGTTTTAAGAAATTTAAAAAATTCAATAGCTTTATTTACTCCATACCCAAAAGGAAGACTATTCAGTGCCCATCCTATGTCAGTTATGTGATGTCTCCTTTCTCATAGGTTTCTCATTAATGGTTTGGAAAGGCAGATGCATTAAAATATAATTTCCTTCCCAAATTCTTACAAACGGATAAACTAGAGGGGGTGAACTAAGACTAATGTGTGTATAAATTAAAAAAGAAGACTTAGATCATCTTTGGACAAGTAAATACATGTCAAATTTAGTGGAATGTAGAGCCGCTGTGAGCATATGTAGGATAGCCTCATTTAAGTTAGCCTAAAAACTGCATCAATGGAGACATGTTTCTAAGGAGATAATCCTATGGCAAGATCCAGTGGGGAAAACACTTTAGGATGCTGTAGAACTGCTTTAGATTTTTTGTAGGTGTGAACTGCTAGAGATGGATGGATCTGTCCATTTCATTTCCACTATGTATTGTTTCAGTAAATGCAAACCTGTTAGGTTCTCCTTTCAATGCAAACTGAAATTATTTTCTTCCTGATCCCTGTCCTGAAGGCAGCAAGGCAAAACATACATAGAGGGCCAGAGTTAGGGTTAACCTTTTTCTTCAATCTTGAAAATTACATATTTAGTGTGAAGATCTGAAGGTACCATAGGTGCCAACTCTATGGGGCTGAACCCCCCAATGTATGTGGGGATGTCCCCCAATTTTGAGGGGCTGGGCTGTGGTGGTGGAGGGCCCCACCAGGCCTCACCACTGTGGTAGAGGGCTCGGCAGGGCCTCCTCGCAGTGGTGGAGGGCCCAGCCAGACCTCCCGGTCTCCTCCTGATTGCGTGACATCACACATGTGTGTCGTATGTGTGATTTCACACTCACTGAATGAGACGATCCTCCCCCCATGTGGGGCAGAACTCAGTGCCTCTGGAAGCTACTGTACTTCTAAGCCAGGTGTAGGCAAACTCCGGCCCTCCAGATGTTTGGGACTACAATTCCCACCATCCATGACCACTGGTTCTGTTAGCAAGGGATCATGGGAGTTGTAGTCCCAAAACATCTGGAGGGCCGAGTTTGCCTATGCCTGTTCTAAGCCTTTCATCTGAATCTGCTTAGCTTCCATGTGATGAAGAGTCCTGCACTGTCAGCTTTAAGGCTGATGAAGCTACAGTTTGAATGTTGTGTCTATTTTTCTACGTAACTCTTACAAGTTATCCTGTTCAGCTCTCCTCTGTATACAATATATGCTATAACCTAAAGGTAGTGTTTAAATAGTTTACTGCAGGCTAACATATGTTAGCATGTGTAAAACATGAGCCTCTGCTATGGCTAATATGTACATAACAAGCCACTATATGCTATTTGGAACACCTCCCCCATCACATGTTTAAGCTGTGACCAAGTTTCCAAAGAGACAATCGGGTCTGGTTTATCCATATGTGTTGGTTCAATCTTAAGGTAGACACCATATTTTCTTCCACTCAGTTTTCTCCCCGTTGTAGAATTCTTATCTTGCATACAAACATATAATGTAATACTCAGGCTGGATCGTTTTTCAGGGAGTTGATATTTGGAGACAATAACCATCAGTGCATGTAATAAGAAAAATTAAAAATTCATTGAATTTTTTACACTGTGTTAACCTAGGAGTTTTGAAAATAAGTGTTTTAACCAATGTGTAATATTTTACAATTTGCTTCGTCTTCAAACTAGATTTGGTTCTTGTTTTGTCTCGGAAAAGAGGCATGGCATTGATTTAATCTACATAATAGTTATATAATCAAATTTCACACCCTGCAACATTTAAAAAATGATAAATGGGAATGGGAATATTTGTTTCTGTTCACATTTTAAAAAAGCAAACAGCGTGGCGATTCAAGAGCTGCTTTGGAACTATGAGAACAACCCCCACCTCCCATATTGGGCACCCCCAGGATGCAGGAGCAGTTGGAAGAGGATTCTTCCTGAATGAGAGTGACCCAGGTCTCTCTCTTCCATATCCTCCTGACATATTTGAAGACTGAAAGAGATCCAGTATATGATGCTGTAATGTTTTCTACCTGTAGGGCAATTTTGAAGGCAATTGTGCAGGCTTCTCTTTCACCAGATTCCCTCAAACAATGAGAACTGCACCCAGCATAGCTGTCAACTTTCGGATTTAAAAATAAGGGATTTTTTCAAACTTTCACATTTGAAAATAAGGGATGCCGTGAGGGCAGTGCAATGGCACCAAGTTGCCTCGCCACCCTGCGCTCCAGAGGCTGCGCATGAACAGGTGAGCGGAAGAGCGAGCGCATAGACGGCAAGCAGGCTGGTTGTCTGGTTCGGCGTGAGGGTCTGGCTGCACAAGGCATGCAAGCTCCGCCCCCAGTCGGTCTCCGACTCCTTATTGGCAGCCGAGCAACACAGCTGAGGAGCCTCCCTGGCCAGCAGGAAGGGAGAGGAAACTGCTTCCTTTGAAATCTGGGAAATTTAAGGGATATCAACAATCCGGGATAGCAGCGGGAAATGGCATTGGAATAAGGGAGTTTCCCGCAAAAAAAGGGAGGGTTGACAGCTATGGCACCCAGTGCTCACCAGCATTTTTAGTTTTGCAGGGAATGATTCTTATAACACTCATCATGTGCTTGTCTGTAAGCAGAGATGGAAAGAAGAGACAACCCCGACTAAAGAAGAATGGCAAATCAACCTGATGGACTATGCCAAAATGACAAAATTAACTGGGAAGCTCAGGAATCAAGAAAACAAGAAATTTTAAAAAAAGAATGGGGAATGTTTATAATGTATAAAATCATTGTAAGCAGGTTAAAACATTAGCAGGGTTTAAAACACACTTGTAATATAATAGGATGTATAGATAACTTAGGAAGATGATAAATTTTAGAAGTATTGATATGCAGTTGAAAATAGAACCAAAATGACCCATGGAGGGGATGGGGGAAGTCAAGAGATTCAGGGTAATCTAGATATGTGGATATTGTATGGTTTTTTGACTTGTGTTTACTTTTACTTTCTTTTCCTTTTTCTATTTTTGAAAACGAAATAAAACTTTTATATATATATATATATATATATATATATATATATATATATATATATATATATACACACACACACACACACCGGTATATGTATACACACACACACACATATATATAGACGGTTGGCGTGGGACGAGGTTGGCAGTGTGCGTTAAACCACAGAGCCTAGGGCTTGCCAATCAGAAGGTCGGCGGTTCGGATCCCTGCGATGGGGTGAGCTCCTGTTGCTCGGTCCCAGCTCCTGCCCACCTAGCAGTTCGAAAGCACATCAAAGTGCAAGTAGATAAATAGGTACACTGCAGCGGTAAGGTAAATGGTGTTTCTGTGCGCTGCTCTGGTTCGCTAGAAGCGGCTTAGTCATGCTGGCCACATGACATGGAAGCTGTACGCCGGCTCCCTCGGCCAGTAAAGCGAGATGAGCGCCGCAACCCCAAAGTCGGTCATGACTGGACCTAATGGTCAGGGGTCCCTTTACCTTATACATACACACACAAATGTCCTTGTCTGAAGTCTCCCAGGCAATTGGGGGTTATGTAAAAATGTGACAATGTCCCAACACAGTGTTGCCAACCTGATTGACTTGCCTGATTTTATTTTAGATCAGTGATGGCTAACCTTGACACTCCAGATGTTTTGGAACTACAACTCCCATCATCCCTAGCTAACAGGACCAGTGGTCAGGGATGATGGGAGTTGTAGTCCTAAAACATCTGGCGTGTCAAGGTTAGCCATCATTGGATTAGATTATAGTTCATATTTATATCCAGCTTTTCTATTAAAATAATATTCAGTGTAGCTCACAGTACAAAACAACAAATATGCAATATGCAACAACAGAAATGCAATATAAAACAACAATAGCAGAGTTACTGAAATTAGATACACAATCTAATAACAGCAAAGGCAATGATATATTCCAGCGGCTAGTCTTCTTGCTGGAACCGATACAAAGTCAGTTTAGTCTGAAGTCGGGAACCTTTGCCCTCATTCTGAATGTGTGACTAAGTGGCCAATCAGAAACAGCTATTTCACTTCCCAATGCCAGTTCAGAATGAAGGCAGTGCTTCCTGCCCTCACTTGGAATGGATGAACACTTTTATCTCTGTTTACAGCCTCATGTCCTTAAACCTCTGAGTGGGTGCTTTTTGCAGCTGAGTAAAGCTAAGGAAAAAAATCCCCATTTCTTGGTCTTCCTTGGGATATCTGCTTTACTTATTTCCCATGGATCTGAATGTGTCAAGTGTACCAAATTATGGAGCCCCACACTAAAATGATTTTACTCTTGCTACCACCAAGATGGCTTGTCACCAAGCTCTCAGCCTGCCCTTTCTCCTCGCCTCCAATCTCTCAGCCTTGACAGCACCCAGTTTTGCTTTGATGGAAATCTAGGCATTTCACAGCTTATCAACTGCTCTTCTGTAAAGTGAAGTTGAAATGCATATTAAACCTCTGGGCACAGCAGAGGTGAGTAGAGCAATCTTGGCTCTTCCTTCACATGTGGTTTTTTTCTTTTTCTTTTTCTTCATTTAACTCACAACAGTGCACCAGTTTCAGCTGCTCCTCCACATTTCCATTCCCTTCACAGCGATTGTATAACATGTCACAGCTGCCCTGACTCTGATATGGAATCTATCACACCTCAGTTGAAGGGATCTTGGAAGGAAGGCAAACCATGTTTTCGGTTTCTTGCTGTTGGAAACGGCATGGTGGAAGGAGATCAGTGATCAGACAGCAAGCCATTTTCATTGTGTTTGTTCTTCCGGTACATTTTTCTATGTGACTTGGGAAATGTTGCTGATGGTAAAAGCCTTATCCAGCCATCCAAATTAAAGCGTTTCCCAAAAAGGATAATTTTTTGGGGAAGAAATGAGCATGCTGTGTGTGTGCGCGCGCACGCATGTGCGTGCATGTTTCACATTTTAACTTCAGTGTGTTGGTAGATATATCTGCCATTGACAGAGGAAAGTGTTGCTGGAACAGTTGCGAAGGCTCTTTGTTGTCTCCAGCAACATGTCTCCTCTTTTGCTGCAGAAATGTTTTGCATTCACTGCATATTGTGCTGTAGGACGTCAAGGTGTTGTTGTTTTTGCTTGCTGCATTGGCTGGCTGTGAAACATACACACATTCACACTCACCCCCACCACTGCTGCAACTCCCGAGAAATCCAAGTTGGAAATGGAATTGTTAGAGCCAAAAACTAAAAATCTATCCAGAATGCACAATTTGTTGCTTGAGTGGCATACACAAGATGAATTAGTGAAATCTGCAATGATAGACTGGGCTAAAGATGTTGGGCACATCATGATGGAGGACTGGGAAAGATTATGGAAGAAAGGTATTTAATTTACAGCATGTAACCTATTAAGAGAGAACATTATGAAAATGATATATAGATGGTACTTAACCCCAGTCAAGCTTGCTAAAATCTATCATTTGCAGGACAATAAGTGTTGGAAATGTAAACAGATTGAAGGGACATTTTATCATATGTGGTGGACATGCCCAAGGATAAAAGCTTTCTGGGAAAAGATTTATAATGAAATGAAAAAAGTGTTGAAAAACACATTTGTTAAGAAACCAGAAACTTTTTTACTTGGAATTGTGAACCAGGAGATCCCCAAGGAGGATCAAATTTTTTTTTATGTATGCCACAATAGCTGCTAGGATTTTGATTGCAAGAAACTGGAAGACACAGGAATTACTCACGATAGAATATTGGCAGATGAAAATGATGGACTATATGGAACTCGCCAAACTGACCGGGAAACTACGCGACCAGAGGGAGGAGACGGTGGAACAAGATTGGAAGAAATTTAAACTATATTTAAAAAACTACTGTAAAATTTAAAAGATAGAAAAAAGTTGCAAGAAAAGAATAGAAATTAGGACTAAGTAACATAGATGTATGATTTTTGGTTAAAAAGAATATAAGATGAGAATATAAGTAATAGTGACAAAATATTTAAAGATGAGAGGGAATTACTAAAGATGATTGACAATGAAACGTAGCAGGGGGGACAGGAGGAAGTCACCCCAAATATGATTAGAAAAGTGGAAAGGGAAACTACGATGTATTTTTGTGTTTATGTATTTTGTATTTGATATTTTGTTAGGTATTTTGTATGTGGATAAGGTTTGTTTATTTGTTTTATATTTAAAACCCTATAAATATATTCTTAAAAAAAACAAAAAAACACTGCTACAACTCCCATTACACCAAGGAACATGAGATCAAACTTGGCTCTGTTAAATGGGATGATTTGACTATCTACCCAGAAGCCCTTTCTGCAGCCTTTATCCCATTCTTCCTCTCTCTAGGTCCAGGAGCACATATAAGCCCAGCATCTTTAAGCAATCTCCTCCCGCCCTCCAATCATAGGAGCAAACTCCTAAGGGCTGAGGGGGTCTTTGCCCCCCCCTATAAAATATTTGAGAGAGCTGGGCCTCTCAAAGTTGATCGGCATTGCTATTCAAACGGTATGTGCACCTCATCATGTGATCAATTGTGCGGGGCGGAGCTTTCACCACCCCCAATATTTTATTCAAGTTGGGCCCCCTGCCTCCAATTCTACCTCCCAAACACCTCATCGCAAATTACTGTTTAACAGAAGACATGTGGAGAGCCACAGTTTCCCTATCCCTGATGTAGATTCATCCTTAATATAATGGGTATTATAAAGGGTAAAGGGACCCCTGACCAATAGGTCCAGTCGCGGACGACTCTGGGGTTGCGGTGCTCATCTCGCTTTACTGGCTGAGGGAGCCGGCGTACAGCTTCCGGGTCATGTGGCCAGCATGACTAAGCCACTTCTGGTGAACCAGAGCAGTGCACGGAAATGCCATTTACCGTCCCACCGGAGTGGTACCTATTTATCTACTTGCACTTTGACGTGCTTTCAAACTGCTAGGTGGGCAGGAACAGGTGGGAGCTCACCCCGTCGCAGGGATTCGAACCGCCAACCTTCTGATCGGCAAGCCCTAGACTCTGTGGTTTAACCCACAGCGCCACCCACGTCCCTAATGGGTATTATACCCTTTGTTAAAAGGCAAACAGCATCTCTTTGTATTTTCCTGTTGTGTTTCTTCCGATATAGCAAATAAATTAAAATGTTTCTTACAATGCCAGGTCATGTTCTGGTGATTTGACCCCTCCCCTGCCACAACTTTATACATATTCAGGGGATTTAAATATTTCGGTTCACTTTATTTCTGCTTTTATGAACCTCACCATCTCCCTAGATTCCAGTTTGTAGCTCTATTTTCTCTTCCTCTGAAAAGGCCATTTGCTCCTAATCCCCCTTCCCTGCCAAGCCTAATCCAGCCCCCAATTGAACAGCTCTACTGAAATCCCCTTCCTCACGCTCCTTCCTTTTCAGCACTAAAAAAATTTAATCAGAATCAAAGAAGCGCCAAAAATGAGAGTGCAAGGGTACTGTCAAAGAGACACTTTCAACATTGCTGAAGAGCTTTTTCTTTGTTTACTGTGTCAAAATATGTGTTACATCTAATGTATTGCCGGATCACAAAGCGATAAAAAAGGTCTTTTTAAACATAATGACTACAATGCTGTGTGTTCACTTAGGGCCAAACTATATATGATGCTCAGCCAATGTAGTTTATCCACTAGGTTTCGTTTACAAAATGCACCCCTGGAGGCTTCTGTCTAAAGGAAAGAAACACAGAAAGACGATCTCCTTAACCTTTCTCCCTCTGGTGGATTTTTCTATGGAATAATATCCCTCAAACTGCTTTTTGCCCTTCAGGATTCAAGAGATTGATAATGCTTGGGGGAGGGGGAACAGAGGAAGGCATTGAGGACAAACAACAATGAATATTGTGTACGGTTTGCCCATCATATACCCATTCCCTCCCCCCTCATACAATTTTGCATTATTGTTTCTGGAGTCCTCATGCAGTAAAACAAGTTCTGTTCTAATTGGTTCCTCTCTCTGGGGCCAGTAATGTCCGTCATAGCAGAGTGTTGGGGGTGATGTTGCTCTCCTGGCTTCCCAGCACACAGTCGCTGTTGGAGAGTGGCAAGGCAGAGGGGAAATTGGTGCGCTGCAGGCACAACTATGGGGCCAATTCAATGCTCCAATTGCAGCATATGCACTGCTCCCACCTCACTGTCATATCGCCTGTCAGGCTTGATGAATCCTCTCCCTTCCCCCGATGGAACCAAGAGGCAGGGAGGAAACAAGAAAGTTCTTACGTATGATTCATTCAGTCATCAGGGTGAAAGACAAAGAATTCCAGTCCTTCCTCCATAATGGAGTTGCTCACACTGAACTCCTCCCCTTACCCACTCTAGCAACAACACCTGCTTCTACAGCATCTGTCTGTGGACAATTGTCTCTGTGCTCTTTGTTGTAGCACCCTGAACGAACACCGTGTTTTCGTCTCCCCTCCGCCTTCTCCTAACACAACATAACTTGGCTGTTCCCCTGTCTCTGAGCTGCTATCTCCCTCAAAGCCCTGCTGTAATTTGAGACTGCCTTCCTCCTCCTTGTAGTCTATAGGAGAATGGGGAAAGACCTCCACAATTCCTCCTTCTCTTCAGTACAATTCCTGACATTGCCCCTCTTGGTTATAAGCAGTGACCTCTGTGTTAGGAAACCAGATGAACAATGCCACCCAGTCTTCTGCTGTTGCTTAGGCTCAACCTTACTATTAGGCAAGGTGAGCAGGTTATTGTTATGTAATTAGTTGTTTCCCTAGTTTCACTCCAGAAGTTGTGACAGTTCCTTATCTATCTTTGAAGGAATTCTAGTCAAAGAAGTTGAGTAGACCCACTGACATCAGTGGACTTTAGTTATCTCTATTAATTTCAGTGGTTTTACTGACTAATGTTTAGCATTGAAGATATTCTTATTCTTATTATTATTATTATTATTATTCATTTATACCCAGCCCATCTGGCTGGGTTTCCCCCAGCCACTCTCGGCTGCTCCCAACAGAATTAAATTCACAATGAAACATCAAACATTAAAAACTTCCCTAAACAGGGCTGCCTTCAGATGTCTTCCAAAAGTCAGATAGTTGTTTATTTCCTTGACAACTGGTGGGAGGGCATTCCACAGGGCGGGTTCCACTACCGAGAAGGCCCTCTACCTGGTTCCCTGTAACCACACATCTCACAGAGAGGAAACTGCCAGAAGGCCCTCGGAGGTGGACCTCAGTGTCCAGGCAGAACGATGGGGGTGGAGACGCTCATTCAGGTATACTGGGCCGAGGCCATTTAGGGCTTTGAAGCTCAGCACCAACACTTTGAATTGTGCTCAGAAACATACTGAGAGCCAGTGTAGATCTTTCAGGGTGGGATTTTCTTCCCCAGTGCCAAAGCCATAACCTTGTGGCAGCTATACCATCTGGCTTCAGAACAAAGGGAGAGACGCAAAGCAGGGCTATTCCATTGCTGAACAACACAGGTATCTGTTGAAGCATCTTCTCATCTGTCCACCATCACAGGCCCTGCAGTCAGTAGGCATGCTCTCCTCATAGTCACCCCAGTATGTTTAGCTGACTGTATGGCACAGGATAGGGTCCTCTTTGTTGTTCCTTGCAGCCATGGATGACTTTAGGGATGGGGAGAAATCTGATTCAGTTCACATTTAAAGGCAAACTTAACTTATTTGCACCTTCCAAAACAATACAAAAACAAAAAACCCACCATCCTTTGAATTTCACATTTCTCTGAATTTTGTAATGCAGTTCTCCAGTCAAGTAATGTGTGCAAACAAGCACATTCAGGGGTCTATTGTCCCCAGAGATGTATATTTGGTGAAAATAACAAGCAGAAATTACTATTTATGGGAAAGTTACATCCAAAATGTATATTTGGGAGAAATTCACATCCACATGCAGACGACTTTTCATGCTGCCTTTTAAAAATGCAGACTGATGTGGAAATTTGGGGAACTCAGTTTACAACTGTAAAAATGAGAAACAGAGAGAAATTGTTTCATCCCTAGGAGGTGAAGTTTTGAGGAGTTTTAACCCCCAAGTGAAAACATTTCTGTTTACCCAGGCTAATGAATGAGAGCCACCATTTCTAGTGGCAGCTGGATTGCTGCAGTAGTGCTTTGATTCTTATTGGTTGTTTTATTTAAATGCATTTTATATGTTGGAAACGGCTGTGGGATTTCTGGCATGATGAAGGACAATAATAAAACATATTAATAAATCATTCTAGCATGGGGAAGAGGGGGAAGCTATTTCAGCGATCAGACATCTTAACCTAGCATTTCTCAGCCTAGTACTCCCATCATCCTGAGCCAGCATAGCCTATAATCAGGGCTTATGGCAGTCGTAGTCTATAAGTTTTTAGATTAAGAAACAAGACATTGAAACAGGCTGAAAACAAATCAGGATTTTTAGAACTAATATTCCCACAGTTTTCAAAACAAACAAAGGAAAATACCTATTTAATTCATCAAAATGAGAAGTGTGGGAAATCTTTTGTAAAGAACTTGTTTGAGTTCCCTCCCCCACTCCAAAGAAGTGGTCTTATCCGCTTTCCAGAAAAATAACCTTTGTGATATCTAGTAGCATTGGTTCAGTTTTACTCACTAGCATGAGTCACAGGTAGGTAGCCGTGTTAGTCTGTCATAGTCAAAACAAAATAAAAAATAAAAAAATTCCTTCCTGTAGCACCTTAGAGACCAACTAAGTTTGTTCTTGGTATGAGCTTTCATGTGCATGCACACTTCTTCAGATACCTCAGATACCTCTGAAGAAGTGTGCATGCACACGAAAGCTCATACCAAGAACAAACTTAGTTGGTCTCTAAGGTGCTACTGGAAGGAATTTTTTTATTTTTTATTTTGTTTTCACTAGCATGAAACCTCGTTTAAAGTCTCTGGTCTTCCAAAAGATACCAGATCTCTTTGTTTACTTCCCTAGAATGCTGTATAATATCACTAAGTTTATGTCACATTGCCTTTGTGTTGTTAAGTCAGGGCGACATGGCTTAGCAGGCAATGTGAAGTGGTGAGAAGTAATTCTCTGTGACATGAAATGTCGCTAAAGAAGTGTCAAGTTGAACATAGGAGCACGGAAGGAGTTTTGCTCCTCTGTTTTCTCTTTTTCTTTTCAGTGCATGCCAAAGAAATATATTTTTTAAGTATGGATGCAAATTGACTTACCGGGACTTTGATTACTATAATAAATGCTAAAAATTAAGCTGACTGTCTTGTATAACTGTCTTATATAGCCCTTCATTTTTGAGTGGGCTAACAACCTGCAGATAACAGATTTCAAAAACAGAAATAGCCAGCCATCAGTAGGCAGGTTCTTTTTAATGGTGCACTAGGAAGTTTTAATTCCTCTGCAGTTTTCTAAGACCTACAGAGCATTGGCCCTTCACATAATTGAAGCCACAGTCATGGCTCCTCCACCAAAGAATCCGGGAAATTTCTCTCTGTTAAGTGTGCTGAGGGTTGTGAGCAAACTGTAGTTCCCTTCACAGTGCTACAATTCTTGGAGTTGCTTTAACAATGAATCCCGTTTCCCACAGAACTCTACAAATTGTAGCTCTGTGAAAGGAATAGAGTTCTTTGAACAGCTGTCAGCAGCTTTAAAAAATGACATTTCCCAGAATGATTTGGAAAAAATTATGACTGTAAAAGTAGTACAATAGTGGGTGGTGCTGTGGTCTAAACCACTGAGCCTCTTGGACTTACTGATCAGAAGGTCGGCAGTTCACATCCCCGTGACAGAGTGAGCTCCCATTGCTCTGTTCCAGGCTCCTGCCAACCTAGCAGTTCGAAAGCACGCCAGTGCAAGTAGATAAATAGGTACAGCTGCAGCGGGAAGGTAAATGGTGTTTCTGTGTGCTCTGGATTCCGTAATGGTGTTCCATTGCACCAAAAGGTTTAGTCATGCTGGCCACTTGACCTGGAAAGCTATCTGTGGACAAATGCTGGCTCCCTCGGCCTGAAAGCGAGATGAGTGCTGCAACCCCCTAATTGCCTTTGACTGGAGTTAACCGCCCGGGGGTCTTTTACCCTTTTTAAGGACCCCTGGATGGTTAAGTCCAGTCAAAGTCAACTATCTCGCTTTCAGGCTGAAGGAGCCAGCATTTTGTCCACAGACAACTTTTCTGGTGATGTGGCCAACATGACTAAATTCCATAAACAGCATGATTTTGATTATTTGGGGTGTGAAGGGAGAAATACAAGCCGCAGAGGAATTCCAGAGATAGCCCATGCAAAAAGACCTGGCCAAGCTAGGGCCATTAAGAAACAATACAAGATCATTGATAGCCACTAGCAATGCATTGGCAATGTAAGAGAACTGTCCTTCACAGACTGGGGGTTTGGAAAGTTGCCAGGGTAACTGGGTGTGAGGTGACAGTAAAAGAGAGTTTTTAGCCAGGAGTTCTGGGAAGAAAGAGGAGGAGGAAAAGACTGGGATTCATCCTGAGCAGACTGGCTGCACTGCTGTGGGGGGACAAGACCCTCTTGAAATGACCACGCTGTAAGATCTGGACTCCCTCCATGCAGACTGAAGGTGTAGATATGTGAATAATCCATATTTCTTAAAGCTACAACAGTCTCCACTGTGTCTCAACTCTTTCAGAAAGTGAGGGTGGTACACGACTTTTATAACGATATTGTTGTGCACCACAGCTGTCCATGGAGGCGCAGGTTAATTCTGTGTCCAGGGCGGCTGTCTACCAGCTCCATCTGGTACGCAGGCTGAGACCCTACCTGCCCGCAGACTGTCTTGCCAGAGTGGTGCATGCTCTAGTTATCTCCCGCTTGGACTACTGCAATGCGCTCTACGTGGGGTGACCCGGAAACTGCAATTAATCCAGAATGCGGCAGCTAGACTGGTGACTGGGAGTGGCCGCCGGGACCACATAACACCGGTCCTGAGAGACAGATACCTGTGTTGTTCAGCAATGGAATAGCCCTGCTTTGCGTCTCTCCCTTTGTTCTGAAGCCAGATGGTATAGCTGCCACAAGGTTATGGCTTTGGCACTGGGGAAGAAAACCCCACCCTGAAAGATCTACATTGGCTCCCAGTATGTTTCCGAGCACAATTCAAAGTGTTGGTGCTGACATTTAAAGCCCTAAACGGCCTCGGTCCTGTATACCTGAAGGAGCGTCTCCACCCCCATCATTCAGCCCGGACACTGAGGTCCAGCACCGAGGGCCTTCTGGCGGTTCCCTCATTGCGAGATGTGAGGTTACAGGGAACCAGACAGAGGGCCTTCTCGGTAGTGGCGCCCACCCTGTGGAACACTCTTCCATCACATGTCAAGGAAATAAGCAGCTATCCTATGTTTAAGAGACAGCTGAAGGGAAGTTTTTAACAGCTAATGCTGTATTGTTTTAACATTTGATTGGGAGCCGCCCAGAGTGGCTGGGGAAACTCAGCCAGATGGGTGGGGTACAAATAATAAATTATTATTATTATTATTATTATTATTACTATTATTATTATTATCAGGGTTCGTGTTTCCTTTGGAATGAGATACAGACAAGAATGTGTCTTTACGAAATATGGATTATTTATAGATACACACAACCTGTGCCTATGATGGAGGAGTTCACAGCATTAACACCCCAATAGGGTCTTCCTTCCCCCATAGCTGCAGCCTTGTATTCCAGCGAAATCAGGCATGGCTCTGATCCTCTGCCTTCCCACCTACTGCCTTGCTTCCAGCTTCTAGTTCACATAGCTCAATTCTCAACTCTCGACTTTGTCTTTCTAATTACCAGCCCCTCCAGACATTTGTTATCTAGCACAGAGCCACTGTCTTTGTTTTCTTAATGACTCATTGCCTCACCAGGAAGTTAGGCAGGCTATTCCAGGAATTAGAAGGGCATTGGCATACAGCATATGCCCCCATCCCCAAATCATAACAGTGTGATGTGGATGTGGCCTTATTCTATTATTATTATTATTATTATTATTATTATTATTATTATTTATTGAATCTATACACCACCCTGTCATTTGCATCAGGAAAGGTCAGAGGGAGTAATGTGATTTAGGAGGCAGATTTCAAAGCTTTTACTTGACTGAAGTAATTATGGATATATTCAAACAACAATCAACTGAGGGAAAAGTGCATGGAGTCTACCAGGTGCATGGAGTCATTCCAAGTTTATCAAACGAGGTTTCGTTCTGCCTCTTTATAGCAGTTGTTGTGGAGTGGATAAAGATTTGCTAAAGATCTCGCCTCCCTGTGTTTCTAAACAATGAGCAGTCTAATCCTTTTGGCAAATTGAACTAAAACGAACGAACGAGGCACTCTGAAGCGTTAGCAAATTTTCTTTCAGAAGTATGCAATGAATTTCCACTTGCTGGTTGTGGAACCAGACATAGCGAGCCGACTGAAAGGGAAGGATGACAGGCACCTTTGTCTAACAGAAAGCTATTTCTGAGTCACAAGTCTGTGCGCTAATTGTTTAAAACATTACGTTTAAAGGTCTGGTCTTTTTTGTTTTGTTTTTTGAGACGGAGCAAGTTGCTAATCCAGTTAATCCAGTTAGAAATAACTGGCCCTCTTTAAATTAAAAGCTGTTCATTCGTGGCTCATACCATTGCTTTGCCAGACTGCTCAGCTGGCTAATAGCAAGCTGAGGATTGGCTGACAGCTGTTACAGAAAATTGCCTCTCTCCTCTGTGTGTTTGTGTGTTTCTTCTCTTGCCTGTTGCTATCAAATGTCTCTGCTTGATGCTCTTCTGGTTTTAGTTATGCCTGGCTCTGGCTTGCAGTCAGAGCTGCCTGCTTGCCTCTGATATCACTTCAAGCCATCCATCCCTGTTCACCACAGTGCATGGTTGTTGTTGTTGTTCAGTCGTTCAGTCGTGTCCGACTCTTCGTGACCCCATGGACCAGAGCACGCCAGGCACGCCTATCCTTCACTGCCTCTTGCAGTTTGGCCAAACTCATGTTAGTAGCTTCGAGAACACTGTCCAACCATCTCATCCTCTGTCGTCCCCTTTTCCTTGTGCCCTCCATCTTTCCCAACATCAGGGTCTTTTCTAGGGAGTCTTCTCTTCTCATGAAGTGGCCAAAGTACTGGAGCCTCAACTTCAGGATCTGTCCTTCTAGTGAGCATTCAGGGCTTATTTCTTTAAGAATGGATAGGTTTGATCTTCTTGCAGTCCATGGGACTCTCAAGAGTCTCCTCCAGCACCATAATTCAAAAGCATCAATTCTTCGGCGATCAGCCTTCTTTATGGTCCAGCTCTCACTTCCGTACATTACTACTGGGAAAACCATAGCTTTAACTATACGGACCTTTGTCGGCAAGGTGATGTCTTTGCTTTTTAAGATGCTGTCTAGGTTTCCTATTGCTTTTCTCCCAAGAAGCAGGCGTCTTCTAATTTCGTGACTGCTGTCACCATCTGAAGTGATCATGGAACCCAAGTCTTCCCCTTCTATTTGCCAGGAGGTGATGGTAGGAGCTGCCTTTCCAGAAGGCAAGCTTGATTCCGCTTCTTGTTAACACTGACAGCCTTGGTGCATGTGGCAATGAGGGCCAAAGCCCCTCCACAGGAAGCATGTCATGCCACTTATGTAGTCTGGGTTTACCCGTTCCATCATACTGATCACTGCAGCATCCTTCAAATGTTTCATAGTTGAGACATATATAACATATTTATAATAAGAGAGGCTAAAGGGCCAATATAAACTATTGGGGCAGGGGTGTTAAAAGGGGGTATGAAATTCCCCAGCATCACTGGGCCTCGGCCCAGTATACCTGAAGGAGCATCTCCACCCCCATCGTTCAGCCCAGACACTGAGGTCCAGTGCCAAGGGCCTTCTGGCAGTTCCTTCACTGCGAGAAGTGAGGTTACAGGGAACCAGGCAGAGAGCCTTCTCGGTAGTGGCACTTGCCCTGTGGAACAACCACCTGACTTTTAGAAGATATCTGAAGGCAGCCCTGTTTAGGGAGGTTTTTAATGTTTGATGTTTCATTGTGCATTTAATTCTGTTGGGAGCCACCGCGAGTGGCTGGAGAAACCCAGCCAGATGGGCAGGGTATGTATGTATGTATGTATTAATAATAATAATAATATATTATTATTATATTAAACTTTTTGCACTGCCAGTTTGACAATATTATTCCCTCACACCACTTGTCTCCTCCATATTTGACCATCCCTTTGCAGCCTGCCCATTCACCCATGCCCAGCCTGGATCTACTTTTAAAGGAACTTTTGTAGAGACGTGGGTTATGTTGTGGTCTAAACCACTGAGCCTTTCAGGGTTGCTGATTTTAAGGTCAGAATCCGTGCGATGGGGTGAGCTCCCGTTGCGTTGTCCCAGGCTCCTACCAACCTAGCAATTTGAAAGCATACTAGTGCAAGTAGATAAGTAGGTACCACTGTGGTGGGAAGGTAAACAGTGTTTCCGTGTGCTCTGGCATTTGTCACGGTGCTCCATGCGCCAGAAGCAGTTTAGTCATGCTGGCCACATGACCTGGAAAAGCTGTCTGAGGACAAATGCTGGCTCCCTCAGCCAGAAAGTGGAGCTGCACCCCATAGTCGAATTCAACTGGGCTTCACCGTCCAGGGTCCTTTACCTTACCTACTTTAAAGGTAAAGGTAATCACCTGTGCATGAGGAGAGATTAAAAGCAGTCTGGAGCACCAGTTTTCAAACCAAGGCCTTAAAACAAAATCTCACTCAAGATCCTGCTGCTTAAGACACTGGGCACAATCCCCATGGAAGTTTTATTTAAAATAAAACATGTTAACAATTTTATTAAGGAAAGCACATTTTGCATCTTTAATCACAGAGCAGTAATATATTTGAATGTAATTTGGTGCATGCTAGAAAGTGGAATGTGAGATTAATAATAAAACCAGCATATTAAAAGACAGGGGAGTTTAGATTTAAAACTGGGATTTGTGTTGTGAGAATAAAATGATCGGTACTGGAATATTAACTACCTTGTTTTGCTGGTGTGTAGTTTCTTCTTTTTTTAACTTCTGTAATTTAAAAAGAACATCGATGGTTTACTGGTGCATTTTCCGAAACTTTTTTTATAATTAGATATTTATACACAGTGATTTCTGTATCTATTGGGCTTTAATTAGTTGCTCAGCCTCTACCAGAGAGTTTTTAATAAGATTTTGAATTCATTTGCTGGAGCATCTATTAAAAGTGACATTGTAATTAATTGTTTATCAGGAGAAAGAAAAAAATGATAAATGAACAAAGAGTGAGAAAACTCCACCCAAATATTAGTTTTTGTTTCAAGAGCTATGTATTTCATGATGACATCAAGATACCCTTTCTCGTTCCTGTATTAACCAAAAAACCTGAGTGCTTTTGAGTTCAGACGGATTGAGAAACAGATGGACTGAGTCTCTAATACAATTCTAACTACCTGTTGTAAGTTTAGAATTTCACACCTGCTTTCAGCCACAAAGGATTCAGTGTCCTAAACACTGAAAAATAGGTATGCCATGAAGAAGAAGAAGAAGAAGAAGAAGAAGAAGAAGAAGAAGAAGAAGAAGAAGAAGAAGAAGAAGAGGAGGAGGAGGAGGAGGAGGAGGAGGAGGAGTAGTTTGGATTTGATATCCCCCTTTATGATTACCCAAAGGAGTCTCAAAGCGGCTAACATTCTCCTTTCCCTTCCTCCCCCACAAACAACATTCTGTGAGGTGAGTGGGGCTGAGAGACTTCAGAGAAGTATGACTAGACCAAGGTCACCCAGCAGCTGCATGTGGAGGAGCGGAGACGCGAACCCGGTTCACCAGATTATGAGTCTACCGCTCTTAACCACTACACCATACTGGCTCTCCATAGATTAACAATCTACAGACTTTCTTGGGTGTGAAGATCGGCAAAGGAGTGCCGCCACCCTTAGAAGTTCAGGGGTTGCTGGACAGGGAAAGGGCATTGCCATGGCAGGTGCATTTTGTAACCCAGAAGAGCAGCATATGATCAGAAAGGACCAGGTGTTGGGATGAAATCAGATCAAACCATTCTTGACTGCAACAGGCAGAGTTGGCACGGCAATGGAGCCAGGATCAGCTCAACATTCCCACCACCTCATGCTGGTGAATCCACTGAGGTTGGACCATGCTAGACCTGTTCTATGGGAGCTGACCAGTGCTGAATCCTGTCGTGGTGCAAGCCAAGCTGTCAAGGTCTCACTGGGCAGCCAGGGTGAGGATTCTAGCCAAGCAGACTCTCTGACCCCCTCCTTTTGGGGCAAGTTGTTGGCACTAGAAGAGAATGACTTGCCCTCTCTTTAGTAACAGCTCCTGTAAAACCTAGGTGTAGTGTACATTTAACTAGTTTTTGCTGAGTTGAACTACATTGGCTCATGAAGTCAGTAACTCCTGAAACTTGCATTTTAGCACTTGCAGCTAATGCATTCAGAATTTAGAGACTTCTATGAGCAGACAATTGTGGCACAGGGATTTACATTTTGCCTTTGACTGCTAATGTGGATTTATATATCTTAGGGGAAAGTCCCATGGACTCATTTCTGGAAAACCAAGATTGCTACGTATTATGTTTGAGTCACAGAGAACAACCTGGAGAACCAAAACATGCCTACAGAGTTAATATTTCAGTGCATGGTTTCTATGGAGGGGAGTTTGCATATCTTAGGGTATTATGGTGGCTTTATTCTGACTGGTATTAATGTTTTGTTAGCTAATGCCTTGTAGACCCTTGTTTTTAAATAAACATGTTGAAACCTTAATTTGGAATGTCTCAGGCCACTTTGTTGATTCTATTTTTGATTCAAAATTTTCCTTTCATGATATTATTTGAATACACACGCAGAGTACTCACTGCTCAGATTGAAGGCAAGACACTGTGCAACATTGGCTTCCTCAGTTGTTAAGTTTTTGTAACAATTTTTGTTTCTAGTAGTTCCAGAATCTGAAACAGTTTAAACCCATTATTACTTAGGTCTTGGTGTCTCTCCCTGTCCTTCACATCAAACAGCCATGTACGATTTTGGTAGGCCTCACTCTTTTTGATAAAACCATTTGTTGATCTGAGGGCTCCTCTGCATGCTCTTTGCTCCCTGACATTTCTAAACACTGAATTCACCACAGAAAGGATGTAATCTGTGAGATTACAGAATAGATAGGTCTCTGAGTTCATGCTGCAAGTTAACTCATTAACATGCTTACAGAATTGGCAATTCTCTTGAACTGTGGAGGCATGAGCATATATGCCTCACACAATGTAATGTGTGAGGTGAGCATGATGCAGCCTATTTGTATGTAAATACAAATTACATGGCCTTTTCCTTTTGTTCTGAGGTGAAAAAATGTGCAAATCAGGTCTCCAGACATATAGGCCTTTTTGTGCAATAACCACATAATACCCCACCCATCTGGTTGGGTCCCCCAGACCCTCAGGGCGGCTTCCACCTTACATGAAAATATAATATAACATTAAACATTCAAAAACTACCCCATACAGGGCTGCCTTCAGATGTCTTCTAAAGGTTGTATAGTTACTTCTCACCTTGGCTCAGGGAGTCACATAACTCCATACCCTCCAACATTTCTACAATGAAAACAGAGATGTCCTAAGGCAGGCATGGGCAAACATGGCCCTCCAGAAGTTTTGGGACTACAATTCCCATCATCCCTGACCACTGGTCCTGTTAGCTAGGGATGATGGGAGTTGTAGTCCCAAAACATCTGGAGGGCCAAGTTTGGCCATACCTGTCCTAAGGAAAAGCTCAACGTTCTGGGTTCAAATCAGAAACAGGGTTGGCTTCTGTAAATCTGTGGCTGTCCCTGGAAAATAGGGAGACTTGGAGGGTCTTTAAATGCATTAACTGGGCCCAAGTCTCTTTGGTACTTTCGTTTGGACCACATCAACGAGGCCGAGATGGGGTCTCAACATCTGGACAGTAGCCCAGGGTCTCCATACACACTGCCAAGGCTTGTGGCCTGGGAAGGTTATCAATGCTGATAACATAGTGGTTTGACTTCACCTCTGGAGGTGCACATGATTGTCTCTCAAGACAGACAGATGCCAACAACAGGTCCCTCAGTGGGAGCAAGGAATGGATGCATTAGCCTTTTCCCAGTTTTAGCTCTTCTACAGATGCTCATTCATCAGTTTCTTCTATTCCCTTTTGGTGTTAATTTTCTTTAAAAGAATTGAATAGATTTCTCATTCAAATATGTAACTAGATACCGGTAAGTAACTATAAACATAATTTCAAGATACATATTTATCCATGTAGTTTCTTGAAATTTGTATTCCTTCTAAACACATTTTGATGGGTTTTTTTGTTTTGTTTTTTTTTGGAGTTGAGAACAGCATCGCAACATTTGGGGGAGGGCACAGTTTGATAGATAGTTATGGCCCACACGTTTTAGTCCAAAAAGTGCAGAGCAGAAATGCACACAGATCAATTTTCTAAAGCATCCATAGCGAATCCTCAGAGGAGTTAGCATACAACTGTGTTATTCATAGCAAGGTGTAATGCAAACAGTGCATTCTTTTAGGCTTTAAAAACAATCCTGTTAGCTCCAATAGTTATTCTTCTGGGATATTTGTGAGATGTAGTAGATAAACAAGGCAACAGGGAACTAGTGCCTAATGTAATTATAACTGCAGCAGCAGAAGTTGTTAACAAACAGAGAAAAACAGATTTCCCTTTAATCAATGAATGGCAAAAAAAGAGAGCCTCAGTCGTTTATGGATAAATTATATAGGTATCTTTCAACAAGCAATTTGGGTACTACTACATTTCTTTTGCAAGTAAATAGAATTAATTTATTCACTATTTAGAATATCATCAAAACTGTTAACTCAAAAATATATATAATTTTAGTTGAATTGTTGAGTGTTACTATTTGTCTGTTGTTGTTTTTTTGCTTTCATTGTTTTTCACATGTTACAAATAATCCTTATTATTTTTCCTTTGCTTTTCTGCACCCAACTGTAAACCATTTATATTACCCCAAAGTAGCTACATCAAATGTATGATGGGTTTCACTTAAGTCAGACTTCTTCAAAACACTCACTCCTTCAAAACCAACACATACGCTGGGTTTGCTTGTTCCACTACTGAGCCATGTGTATTATTATCTGACACATCTGATTTATCTCCAGGTTGTTTTTCATGCTTGGATATTTGCAGACTGGGTTTAGTGATCATGCTGTATATATCAGGAGATCATTTTCTCCGCCGTGAACAACAGACCTAGAAAATCTGGTTTCTGTAGAACAGGATTCCTTGAGAAAGAAAGAATAAGTTCAACCCAAACATAATTCAATAGCTAACCGTTATCTTTGGCTAAACTTTATTCCTTAAGTCATAAAGAACAGTTGTTAACCTGCTTGCCATGGGCATTCATTTTGTTCTGTTTAATGTTTTCATTTATTTTTGCAAGGAAACCATTATTATCAGTGAAGACGACAGGTCAGACCAAAAGACAGCAGCACTCTGCAGTTTAATTCTCATCGTTAAAATGAAAAGTCAGCTATACAGGGCATCACAAATGAGGCGCCAATAAAGCCATTCTGCCAAACAACATCCTTTTAACTGTCACACATCCTAAAGAAACCTAATCGTTCACATTCCTTTGTAGTAAGTGTGGGAGTCTATTAATACCTCGTTTTTCATAGCTATTTCTCCGTGGAACCAAGGACCATAAGTTGAGACTCCAGTACTTTGGCCACCTCATGAGAAGAGAAGACTCCCTAGAAAAGACCCTGATGTTGGGAAAGATGGAGGGCACAAGGAGAAGGGGACGACAGAGGACGAGATGGTTGGACAGTGTTCTCGAAGCTACTAGCATGAGTTTGGCCAAACTGCGAGAGGCAGTGGAGGATAGGTGTGCCTGGCGTGTCTTGGTCCATGGGGTCACGAAGAGTCGGACACGACTGAACGACTGAACAACAACACATTTCAGAAAGGAAAAACCAACCATATTGGCAATATTACAGTACCTTAAAAGGTAAAGGGACCCCTGACCATTAGGTCCAGTCGTGACCGACTCTGGGGTTGCGGTGCTCATCTCACATTATTGGCTGAGGGAGCCGGCATACAGCTTCCAGGTCATGTGGCCAGTATGACTAAGCCACTTCTGGCAGACCACAGCAGCGCACGGAAATGCTGCAGTGGTACCTATTTATCTACTTGCACTTTGACATGCTTTCGAACTGCTAGGTTGGCAGGAGCTGAGACCAAGCAACGGGAGCTCACCCTGTTGCAGGGATTCAAACTGCCGACCTTCTGATCGGCAAGCCCTAGGCTCTGTGGTTTAACCCACAGCGCCACCCGTGTCCATTTTATTACAGTACCTTACACCAGTGTTCCCCAACCTTGGACCTCCAGCTGTTTTTGGACTACAATTCCCATCATCCCTGACCACTGGTCTTGCTAGTGAGGGATGATGCGAGTTGTAGTCCAAAAACATCTGGAGGCCCAAGGTTGGGGAACACTGCCTTACACAACTTCTAATGGAGGAACCAGCATCCATCCAAAAGGTAGAGCAGCTCTAGCTGGGGCTACAAATGGCACCGCCCTACCACACACCATGTTCACCACAAGCAAAGCCATAGTTCATAACAGCCAATCTATTTGGCACCTGAGACGTGAGCCCTCCAAAGGACCTCTCCTTGGGAGTAAAATATATATTTGTTCATTTATAAAAGTACTTCCGTAGCACCATATCATAAAATATTAGAGCAGCTTACCATGCTAAACTGCAAAACACTGTTTAATAATGCAAATAGAAATACAGATCAACATTGAGGAGAGTGGCTAACGTAAAAAAATAATGCAGTGCTGCCGGCCTAGTGAATCTCTGCTGGAAGAGTATTACACAGCATGGAACTGGAAACACTAAATGCCTACACCAGTGTGGTGTAGTGGTTAAGAGCGGTAGACTCCTAATCTGGTGAACCGGGTTTGTGTCTCAGCTCCTCCACGTGCAGCTGCTGGGTGACCTTGGGCTAGTCACACTTCTTTGAAGTCTCTCAGCCCCACTCACCTCACAGAGTGTTTGTTGTGGGGGAGGAAGGGAAAGGAGAATGCTAGCCGCTTTGAGACTCCTTCAGATAGTGATAAAGTGGGATATCAAATCCAAACTCTCCTTCTCCTTCTCCTTCTCCTTCTCCTTCTCCTTCTCCTTCTCCTTCTCCTTCTCCTTCTCCTTCTCCTTCTCCTTCTCCTCCTCCTCCTCCTCCTCCTCCTCCTTCTCCTTCTTCTCCAACATTCCTCAGATGAAAATAGGGACATTTTTCTCTCTCCTCCAACTGACCTTCCTCAACCCCACATTTTTTCTCCAGTCCTCCTTATCTGCTCTCTAGCAGCCACTACAAGCTGTCCAAGTCCAGCAGCAGCAGCCATGGAGAGGCAACAGGATGCTCAACTTCTAGTTGAGGCAAGTTGGAGATCCTCAGGGTCCCTTCCAACTCTACAATTCTATGATTCGATGTCAGCACAATAACCTTGAACCTGGCCTGGTAGCATATGGGCTGTCAGCACATAAATATTAGCTTGCTGCCCTTCTTCCATGACAAACAAAATCAGCTGCTTGAGGCAGCCACCTCACTCTGCCTAATGTAAGGGTTAGATGTTAGAAAGGGGGGGGGGGGAACTGCGTAACAGTGGATTTTACTTTTGTCCTAATCTTATTACTGGCTGTTATCCATTCTGGTAATCAAATGTACATGCATATCACTGGATTGACAGTCACACTATCACAAAGGAGTATTGATCCAGATTACATCTCTTGCAGAAAACACATCAAAAACCCTTTAGTGATCTCTGTCGTGTCCTGGAGGTCAATATACCTACTATGAATTGATCGTTGTCATTAACACTGAGGGTGCACTGGTGCTTAGTACATTTTAATGGATTTATGCACACTTTCCTGTGATTTGTCTTAAAAAAAAGCATATTCCACCTTCATAATGTGAATTCTTAATTGATTGACAAGAGAAAGGTTTTACACAAGCCCTCTTCAGGGCATTCAGAGCAAATGGATAATGTCTTAAAGAGGCACACAGCTCCCCCCCCCCAAAAAAAAAATCCCTATGCAGACCTTCCTGAATAGGGGATGCCTATTGAAGTCACCTATTGTGGAGCGTGATGACATCCTACATTTTTATGTATATAGGAAGATTAGGAGAAAGTCCCACTGATGCTACAAGGCAGCCCTGTCTAGGGAAGTTTTTAATCTGTGACATGTTAATGTATTTTAATATTTGCTGGAAGCTGCCCAGAGTGGCTGGGGAGACCCAGCCAGATGGGCGGGGTACAAATAATAAATTATTGTTATTATTATTATTATTATTATTATTATTATTATTATTATTATTCAGACTACCTCTTGTTCTGTCTTCCTGACATTTCCTTTCTTGTTAATTCAAAAACCTATTTGTATAGTATTTATTTTGTATATTTGTATCATAATCATCCTTTAAAACAAAGTCCACGTTTTATGTGATCTTTCACATAATTTTGGAAATCTAGCAGAATCCAGCAGAAGTCTAGAGCTCATTTCTGTGCTGTTTCCAGAATTTTTTTAGGAGTCCTGGAAATTTGCAGGAGCCTGATGCTACAAGTTTCCCATGATTTTAATAGATCATGCCTCTACCCTCACATAATTTGGGGCAGTATTTCAGCATATTGCATGGGGAATAATGGGTTAACTGAAGTGCATGTGCATGGAAAGGGGGGAAGGAATACTGACATGCCCAATGACATTTGTTGTTGTATCACACCATGCCCACTGACGTGAATGAGAGTGAGATACACAGCAGGTACTGATACATAAAAGGAACATTAGACACAACGACATCCACTATTACATCCATGAGATTTTTGCTTTGAACCGTTGAATAATTCTACTATCTACTCACCATCAACCAATTGTGAACGTTTTGTTGGCACCAAGATTTTGTTGCTATACCCAACCTGTTGCTGAATGGTTCAGTCTCGTGAACATTATACATTCTGTTATATCACACATATATGGCTTATTAATCATGTGACTTTATTGAAAGACTGTTAGTTTTTCAGAAGAGGATTCCAGTAAATCTTTTATTATAGTTTCAGCCATTGTGTGGTGGTTTGGGTTGTTTATGGTTCATATTATCACCACAGTGATACTTTATGTTGTTTGGGTTAATTTTCCTGTACACACAAACACACACACACACACACACACACACACAGAGAGAGAGAGAGAGAGAGAGAGAGAGAGAGAGAGAGAGAGACAGATGTGTAAATCTGCAGAACTTAAAGAGTGGGGAAATGAGAAATGAGAAAGAGAGAAACAGAAATCGACAGATTTGCCCATCTCTACAGCAGCAAATCTGGGCAACGGAGATGTTTTTATATTTAAAGCACTATTATACCACTTTTCCCATCATGGCTTCTTCCAAAGAGTCCCTTCGTTGGAGAACAACGATTTCCAGAGTAGTTTAATAATCTCACTTTCATGGAACTGGTCAAAGACAGAATGCTCTGTCTGCATCAGCGGTTTTCAACCAGTGTGCTGTGGCACCCTGGGGTGCCTTGAATGATGGTCAGGGGTGTCACAGGCAACACTGGCCTCTGTCCCTCTTCCCTTCCCTCTCTCCTCTGATGCCCTCTCACGTCTCTGCCTCCCAAAGGCTTGCACACCTGTTTATAGCAGCAGCCCTGGCTATAAGCTCCGCAGGCAAATGGTGCCGCTGGGAGGCACCTCTCTTTGGGGCGGTTGTGGGGGCCAGCTCAGAGACCAGAGACGGCAGCAGCAGCTGCCTGGAGGACTCCCAAAGAGAGAGGAGAGGAGGCTGAGGGAACACTCCAGAAGGGGATGGTGTTCGAAAAAGGGTGAGCGGCTGTCAGCTCTGCAGGCAAGGGGTGACATAACTGGCTCGTGAGTCTCACAGGGGTGTCACAGAAAGAATGTAGTTGATTAAGGGAGCTGTGGACTCAAAAAAAGGTTGAAAACCTCTGGTCTACATGATATGCGTAATGGACTACATTATATTATTTCAGTTAATGGTTATTTAGAATTATTTTCATATTCTTCCTTGACAAGTATCCAACATCCCAAGTCACATATGAGGTATTATTTAATAGCTACTAACGTTTTAGTCAAGGGAGTTCTGTTCATAGAGAGATAAAAGAGACAGAACAGTACTGTCAATAACAGAATATAAGCTTGCATCGAAACATATTTTAATTTAACATCACAAAAACCACTCCTGTACATTTGTACAGTTTCTCATTTTCCACTATGTTTCTTGTTGACTAGACCAATGAACTTTGGTTTCCCCCTCTCTGACAAGTTTTCAAACAAAGAAATCTCTAAGGAGAGCCACAAATAATTCCAAATACTGTTTCAGTTTTATTTCAAAGCAAGCTCAGATTGTGGTTTTCCTTTAGGTCACGCATGAAAGATTTAGACAAAGAGAGCTCTTGAGCCTCGTGTAGCATTATTGAAACCAAGGGTTATTCTCTAAAGTCTGCCATGAATTTGATAGGTCACCTTGGGCAGATCACTGTTTCTCTGCCTGATATCCTGATCTGCTGATCTGCAACACAGGGCTATTAAGACTGACCTACCTTTTAGGGTTGCTGTAAGGATAATAAATAATAATAATAAAAAAAATTAAATTAAATTAATAATAGTTTTATTTGTAACCCACCCATTACAATGAATGTGATGCACTGTGTGTGTGTGTGTGTGTGTGTGTGTGTGTGTGTGTGTGTGTAATTTCTGTTCACTTCTTTTTTAAATACCAGCTTTTCTGAGGCTCCCTTTTTTGCAAGTATTCTGAACATAAGGTGATATTCAATGCTAGTCATACTCAGAATAGATCCATAGAAATCATGTAACTTAAATCCATCCCTTTCACTGGGTCTGAAAGGACATAATTGGTTATCATCCTTAGCAAATATTAGTCACATTTATGGTACATTATGAGCATGATATTAAGAAATAAAGCACTATCAAAACAAACCGATGTCAGGGATGGGGTTAAGCATGTACTTACAGATCTCTCACTGAATACATTGAGACTTAACAAAGTTTAATTGTGGCTGGATTGTGCCCTAATTTATTTATTTGGATTGTAACCCATAAATCCACTCCATAGCATTGCCAGAATAATGTATAATTAAAGAAATACATTTGCATGTATATCTTTAAACATATTGTCTCCCAATGTGAACATATCTGAATTATTTCCCCTCCCTCCTAAATAGGACTTTATAAACCTATTCTAATACTTTTTTTATATGTTGGCATAACTGTCAGGATGCTGTCAGTGGCTCCTGGCTGGTTGCCCAGGAAATTATAAAGACAAGGAAAAGTTTCTTTTGGACTGCAATTCCCATCATCCCTGACCACTGATCCTGTTAGCTAGGGATCATGGGAGTTGTAGGCCAAAACATATGGAGGGCCACAGTTTGGGGATGCCTGGGCTATAGAACCCAGCTTCTTGGATAATGGTGTTGTCCTGAGTGAATCTCTACCCCCTCATCTCTCCCACTTCCTCATTCATCTCCTCTACGGGTGCTGCTATGTGCCCTCTGTCTTTGAGCTCTTTGCTTTCCTACTTTCAAGGCGCACCGGGTTCTGGGAGTTAGAGGGTCTGGAATGCTTTCTAAAGACACTTTGTCAGCTGGGTGTTATTTCAGCTCTGCCTGCTCCTCCTCTCCCATTATTTCCCAACTTTCCCCCTCATCTGCCTCTAAGCTGCAACCTCCCTCAATCCCCTGTTGACAATCTATACTGTCTTCCTCCTCCCTAGAGGGGTCAGGATGTGGAGGCGGTCTCCACCATTACTCCTCTGCCCAGTCCCTGACATTAACTCTGTGGCTAAACCAGGGCTGCATCTACACAGTTATTAAAAATGCTCTGAAAAAATAGTTTTAAAGCTCACAATGGAAAATTTCATAGATTTCTGCAGCTCCATCTGGTGTCACAGTGTTATAACGCATTTATAACATTTTATTTTTATTAATGTAGCTGAGTCGCAGGATGAGCGACTGCAGCTAGCATAGACCTGACTGAGTCAGCTCAGCCAGAGATCTGCTTATGCCAAATGTCATTCATTCCAGTGGAACTTGGGTTTGGATTTCTCCCTTAGTTTGGTCCTTGCTTTTCCTTTTTAAAATTAATTTAAATATTTCACATATAGGATGTTGACAATTGTTCCATGCCATGAAATATATTTCATATGAAATCTCAAGGGGAGGTGATGGTGGGACTCCAATCCAAAAGTTATTTGTACAGATATATTTCAAATTGCTGGTTCGAAATCTACATTTTCTTCCAAAGTATATATGGCTGCATTCATGACAGAGGTGGTGATAGGAGAGATCAGTGAAACAAATGAAGATAAGATCATCCATCACGGGTTGCTGACCATTTGCTAAAGGAGTTTCATTCAGCCACATTAGCAGTGCTCTGGTATCTTATAGCGAATTTTCTCCTGGCCTTTTAAGATTGAAGGAGGGCTAATTTGAAAAAGCAGCAACATTGACTCAGTCCTTGGATGTAATGCTGAGAGAAGAGATCTTAAACTGATAGCCAATAACTGTAAATCAAACTCCTTAATTTTAAAAGACATTTCTGAACTTTCTGAGGCTTGTTTTTATCTTTTTGCCCTGTTTCGGCCCTGTTTAGGGAAGTTTTTAATGTTTGATGCTGTATTGTTTTTAATATTTGGTTGGAAGCCGCCCAGAGTGGCTGGGGAAACCCAGTCAGATGGGCGGGGTATAAATAATAAATTATTATTATTATTATTATTATTATTATTATTATTATTATTATTATTATTATTATATTGAAACTTCCAGTACCAAATGACGGAGCATATTCTTTTTATTTGTTCTTGTGTATTTTTACTGATAATGTATGAAATGCCTGTGGCATTTTCTCTTACAGTGAAAAAGAAAACAAAATGGCTGTTTGTGTTCATTAAAACTGGTACATACAGCCGTGAGCAAGTTAGACAGATCATGCTTTATCTATTACATATGGAGGGCAAATAATGCTTCAGAATGTGCTGTCCTTTCTTAAAAGGGGGCAATGGTGCAAACTGTGCATTTTAAGCAAATAGTTCTGAGACTTGTCACCAGCAACAGCTTGCAGTGGGTAGGCAAATATGTTGCGAATTGGCTCATTTATTCACATCCTAACTGCACTCCACAATAATAGGGAGGGAGGGAGAGAAGTATAGTTATTTTAGAAACAAGTACTGAAGAACCTCTTACCAACTGTATAAATATTATTCATACATTTTATTCTTTCACCCAAAGGCCATAACAACAAGAGCTGAAAACAAACAGAACCATTTGCAAACCCCACAGAGCCGGTGCTCATTTAGGGCTGCATCTAACTAAAGCACATTCAGAGAAATCCATCGAAATCAATAGCCTTAAGTTAGTTAAACCAAGGAAGAAATTGGGGAGCAGAGCTGGTGCAGTGAATGGACCCAGATCACATGAGAGCAGTCAGAGCAGTTTGAGATTCAACGGACCCTGTCCCAGCTAAGCCATGTAATTCCCAAATAGTCTGAGAGGCAACTCAAATCAAAAATTGATGGAAGAAGAAGAAGAAGAAGAAGAAGAAGAAGAAGAAGAAGTTGAGTTTGGATTTGATATCCCGCTTTATCACTACCCAAAGGAGTCTCAAAGCGGCTAACATTCTCCTTTCCCTTCCTCTGTGAGGTGAGTGGGGCTGAGAGACTTCAGAGAAGTGTGACTAGCCCAAGGTCACCCAGCAGCTGCATGTGGAGGAAAGGAGACGCGAACCCGGTTCCCCAGATTACGAGTCTACCGCTCTTAACCACTACACCACACTGGCTCTCACTACACTGGCTTTCACCACACTGGAAAAGTGGGATAGATATAAGATATATGTTCAAGAATATAGTAAGGGTTCGCTATCTGTGCTAGCATTCGAGTGACTTGGGAAATGAATGGAGTTGAGAATTAAGATCAAGGGTTATATTGATGTAGGAATGTAATAGAAAATATGTATAGAGAGCTATAATAATTAGAGTACATTCGTGATTCATTAAGAACATACAATAGGGATTGATAGGAAGTTCATATTGTGGGTATAGATATGACTTTTGGAATAGTTTGAAACTTGTTTAATTAGTAAGTTATTTTCTTTCTTTTTTGTTTTCTTTTTATTTTGTATATTATTTAGGTATTAAGGTTGGAAAATGTAGGTTAATAAGTTTTGTGAAGTGATACAATAATGTATAACAACATTTGGTAATGTAACATAAATGTATTATAAATTTGCAATAAAACGTAATGAAAAAAGAAAAAGCCATGTAATTTCCTGTCCCTGGAACTCTATACAACTGATTCATATATTTGTGTGTGAAGACCCCCCAAGACCTCCCAAAGAAAGACACAGTTGACACCAATATTAGTTTAAGGTTATTCACATAATTTTGGCCACAACTTTATTGGTTACAGAATGTGAGTGGTTTGCTTAGGCATTGGTTAGACTAGCTGCACCTACACCACTGGCAGGGCAGTATTGACAACTGGACACGGGCAGAAGTCAGTAAGGGTAAACAGACTGGGGGAGCATTGGTCCTACCACAGACGCAACCTCACCCCAAAATGCTCCCAGGTGCTCTGGCATGGCCCTAACCCCTGGAAGGGGTTCGGACAAAAGCATACTGAGCCGAGCCCCTGAATTCCATTAATGGAATACCCTATCGCACACTGGGAGGGGCAGGTATGACAACCTCCCCTCCACCACACCTTGAACCAATGCCTAACCGCCAAACCTTACAAAGTTGTGACAATTTGCTACACGAAACCCAAGTGGCACCAGCCAATCAGCCAAATGGGAAAATTCCTACCGTGTCCCTGTTCCAACAGCAGATGATCCACGACAGCATAGCAAGGTCATAGCAAGACCCTAAATATAGGGAGGGTGGGCAGGTGATCCGATGCACGAGGCGCTAAGAGGAAGCTCGAGGCAACGTGCAGCAGTATAAATAGGTCCCCCAGCTGCAAATTCTCTCAACCCCATTGGCCAGAATTACCCCAGCAACCGAGGGACCCAATCGGGTTGTTGTGGCTATCCAAACGATCCCACCCGCACAAACGGTGAGGTCAGTCTTAGTGATTTCACCGCAACACGTGCCCTCGGTGATGAGGACACGATTTGGTGGGTGGGCTCTGCACCAGTGACACAACAGTCAACAAGAGGGCAGCAGGGCTGGGCAGAGAGATATCTCGGCTGAATTAAATCCCCCCTCATGTCTGCCATAGAGGGTATGAATTGTTCTGTTAATGCATTCACATTCCTGCTTTCTTCCATAGAACTCAACATCACATGCATTGGTTTCCAGGCAGACAGTGCTATTTTTCTAGAAAAATGGTGCTGGAACTCACCATGAATGCCTCCCTCGTTCTCTTAGAATGGCAATGGCACCCTCCCGAGAGGTACAGGAACTGAGTTCCAATGGGTTCTGGCTGAACAAAAAGCCCTGGACCCAGACTCTGCTAGCTTTTCTCTTGTGCCATCAGACCATGCCTTCAGACCATATACAGTGGTACCTCGGGTTAAGAACTTAATTCATTCTGGAGGTCCATTCTTAACCAGAAACTGTTCTTAACCGGAGGTACCACTTTAGGTAATGGGGGCCCCCTCTGCCACTGTGCCGCCGGAGCACGATTTCTGTTCTCATACTGAAGCAAAGTTATTAACCCAAAGTACTATTTCTGGGTTAGCGGAGTCTGTAACCTGAAGCGTCTGTAACCTGAAGCGTCTGTAACCCGAGGTACCACTGTACTCAGATACAAATGGCCATCTTGGGCCAAAGCAAACAAGATGAATTTTAACAGGGAGAAATGTAAAGTACTACACTTGGGCAAAAAAAATGAAAGGCACAAATACAGGATGGGTGACACCTGGCTTGAGAGCAGTACATGTGAAAAGGATCTAGGAGTCTTGGTAGACCACAAACTTGACATGAGTCAACAGTGTGATGCAGCAGCTAAAAAAGCCAATGCAATTCTGGGCTGCATCAATAGGAGTATAGCATCTAGATCAAGGGAAGTAATAGTACCACTGTATTCCGCTCTGGTCAGACCTCACCTGGAATACTCTGTCCAGTTCTGGGCACCACAGTTCAAGAAGGATACTGACAAGCTGGAACGTGTCCAGAGGAGGGCAACCAAAATGGTCAAAGGCCTGGAAACGATGCCTTATGAGGAACGGCTTAGGGAGCTGGGTATGTTTAGCCTGGAGAAGAGAAGGTTAAGGGGTGATAGGATAGCCATGTTCAAATATATAAAAGGATGTCATATAGAGGAGGGAGAAAGGTTGTTTTCTGCTGCTCCAGAGAAGCGGACACGGAGCAATGGATTCAAACTACAAGAAAGAAGATTCCACCTAAACATTAGAAAGAACTTCCTGAAAGTAAGAGCTGTTCGACAGTGGAATTTGCTGCCAATGAGTGTGGTGGAGTCTCCTTCTTTGGAGGTCTTTAAGCAGAGGCTTGATAGCCACCTGTCGGGAATGCTTTGATGGTGTTTCCTGCTTGGCAGGGGGTTGGACTGGATGGCCCTTGTGGTCTCTTCCAACTCTATGATTGTATGATTCTATGATTCTATGATCTAATGAAATGGAATAGGACTGGGAAGCCTAATCAAAAAGGAATTCAAAGGAGAAATGCTCAAATACTTGAAGACACGAGAGCATCTCTATGACAACACACACAGCATTCATTTTGACAACATTGTATGTGGTATTGTCCCTATCACAGCAAATCCGGCCACTGATGAGTACGGACAATGGAGGAAATTGTTTCACATTTTTATGCACACCTACGAAATGATTTGCAACTCTACAAGTCACAGGGTTCCTGCAAATTTGCTGATACCTCCCTCTCATGTATGTTGGGCTATACACCGAGGTAGCTCTAACAAAGGAATGAGGAAAATGATAATGCAAAATCACTACAGAAACTCAAATGATACAACTAAGGGAGTAGTTAGGACATGCATTGACGACAGCCTGAGAAAACAAAATAAATTCCTCCCCCAGTAGAAAACTGGACATTTGCCAGTATCAGAGATTAATTATAGGGACTGGATAAAAGTAATTAGGAAGTATAATTAGGAAATAACTCCCAAGTGTTAATTAAATGATACACTAAAAGGCTTCTAGTGACTTTATTTAAATGGAAAACAGAATCAAAACATTGGCGTCTCAAACCACATTTGGCATAACTAGCTGCAATATCACGAGAAATGCTGATTATGAAAAAATTCCATTATTTAAAAGAAGTTCCCACTCAGATTCATGACCACAAAGTAAGGAGACTTCTTGGAAACAGCCAATTTCAGGGACTGGGTTTGCTGTTTTAAGTCCACAGTAACATACAGTAACTCTGATTGCTTCACCTGGTTTACTACACTGCAAAAGTATCCTAAGGCCACAGGTGTTTTCCACAGACTAGCACAAAAAAAGATGGTAATTTTGCACCCCACAAGCTAGCTACTACAAAGTGCTGGAAAGGTGATGAGGAACAAAGGAAAATGTACTAGCCCTTCCCCAGGATGTACGGAATACCAACACTGGAGCCACCAACCTACTATTCTGCAAAAATAAAAAATAAATAAATCCACATCTTTCCATCTTATCAGGACTAATGGTTGTATCCACAGTAAGTAACTAAGTAACTTGTTCCATCAACATAAGGATTCAAGCCTGTGCAATAGGACTTTCCTCCCTCTTTTCCCTTTCTGCACCCCCTTAATCTGTTCTGGGGGTTCCCCAAACCTTGCGGAACAGATTTGGGGAGTATGTGGGCTGTGTATAAAGGAAATTTCATCATTCAACAACAACAACAACAACAACAACAACAACAACAACAACAATCTTTATTACAGTCCAGAGACCCTCATCATTCAAGCATAAGTCCTTGTGCTGACAGAACATGTTGGTTGGATACTGCCCTTACTTTTGCATGGCCCATTACTGAATAGCACTGTAAAGTATATTGTTACAAAAGCTGGGCGCCCATCTCTCTACCAAGCGGTAGCAAGAGTCCATGGGGTTCCTTGCTCTCACCCAGGGTCTGTGTTCCTTTGGAGAATTGAGAAGTGGCAGAGACTGCCGTAGCTTTAAGAAATAAGATTTATTCAACTGTTTATACCGTCAGTCTGCATGGAGGGAGTCCAGATCTTATAGCATGGTCATTTCAAGAGGGGCTTCTCCCCCATAGCAGTGCCAAAACAAATACAATACTGTACCTTGTTACACAGATGCAATAGTTACAACATATAGAGCGCAACATGCTGAGTGGTAATGTTAGTAACAAATTTCTTTACTGGTTACTTCCTATTATATGAATCAAGTCCAGGATGTACACCATAAACAATCCTTAAGCAAGGTATAAAGGTAAAGGGACCCCTGACCATTAGGTCCAGTCACAGACGACTCTGGAGTTGTGGTGCTCATCTTGCTTTACTGGCCAAGGGAGCCAGCGTACAGCTTCCGGGTCATGTGGTCAGGTTGACTAAGCTGCTTCTAGCGAACCAGAGCAGCGCACGGAAACGCCATTTACCTTCCTGCCAGAGCGGTACCTATTGATCTACTTGCACTTTGGCGTGCTTTCGAACTGCTAGGAGCAGGGACCGAGCAACGGGAGCTCACCTCGTCACGGGGATTTGAACCGCCGACCTTCTGATCGGCAAGCCCTCGGCTCTGTGGTTTAGAGGTTGGCTAGCATAAGTAGCAGACACAGGCAGGCTGGTTCAGGCAGCTGGGTAGGGTAGAGGGTAGAAAAAGGTTTCCTCATCAGCTGTATTGTCCATGACATTCCGGGGACCTTTCCTTAGCCACATTCGCGGACTGTGTAATATATGAACTAAAACAAGAATGTATGAAGAAAGGAAGAAATGTTGGATTTAATTAAATAGGTTATATACCTTGCTTAAGGGTTGTTTATGGTGTACATCCTAGACTTGATTTGTATGATAGGAAGTAACCAGTAAAGAAATTTCTTACTAACATTACCACTCAGCCTGTTGCAATTTGGGTTGTCTGGGAAGTTGTTGAGCCCCACAACTTTTTGTGTCCGGATTTTTACTTCTTGAAATATGGCAACCCTACTTGATTGAGCCTTTGTTCCTGCCACTCCAAGCTTTGCTCATTGTGATAGATTCCGCACTGCTGGGGGTCATGTCATATCCTGCTTACAGACTCATCTGTCACGGGTTTTATTAGCTGGTGTCCATATGATGTCTTTCTCTTTATGGCTGTCAAAGTTCTGCAGGTCAAAAATTTACTGTCTACTTCAAGGGGACTTGATTTATTAATCATAGAACAGTTAAGGCTGTACTGCCTTCATCTCTTCAGTCATTACAGATGCCTGCAGATGTAGCACAGAGGTGAAATGTTGCCTGCTCATTCAAGTAGGTCCAATGAATTTAGTTGAAGCGTGTTAGTGGTAGCCTGAAACACTTGGCTGTTGCACAGCAAACATTATGGAGCAGCTGTTCCTTGGGTAGAAACAGATCTAAGGTTGAAGATTGTTCAGGATGTCCAAAACTAATGTATTAGCAGTAGGAATGCTTAAGAAATGTGATCTTCGCCAATTCTGATAAACTGACTTGATCCGCACATCCCAGATTAATTATATGTACATGTTAATTTATTTATGTTTACTCAGTTTTGCCCTTTCCAGATGTTCCAACATAGATCTTGACTTACAACTCTACTAAAAATGCATGTTTTGAGATATTTAGAAATATGTATTTGATTAACGCAGAAACCAGATGGATCAAACTTCTGGGTGGACATGTAAGAGGCCAAAATAGACTGATTCACCCATCCTTAGTCTTGTTACTTGATGAGATAAAGACTGGCAAATAATGGACAAGCTTCCTGGAGAGTTTCACAGATCAGCTTGCATCCAATAAACTATGAGTGGAAGAAGAGAAAGTGTTAGCGTTATATGTCATTTTAGGGGGTGAAAATTAATTTTTGCAAATTTCTTCAGTGAGGGGTCTTAATATATGTTTTTGGGTGTGAGGATAATAAAAATAGTATTGATATATAGTATAACTGCAAGTACTTGGCAATCATTTTTAATAATTTCAATACAAATTTACTCACACTTTTTATTAAGACAAGTTTAAATGTATTGGAAATTCCACAAAAATGTTCATTTTTAAATGCAGTTATTTACCAAGTAAAGCTAAATTATATCGATTTAACCAAAATATCTTTTGAATTCCTAAGTCATGTTACAACTTGTTAGCCCCACTTGTTGAAATTTGAAAGCTGAAAAATTCAAAACACCTGATTATATCCTAGCTTAGTTGTTAGAGCATGAGATGCTTAATCTCATGGTTGTGGGTTCGAGGACCATATTGGGCAAAAGATTCCTGCACTGCAGGGGTTGGACTAGATGACCCTCAGGGACCCTTCTGAATCTATGATTCTATGCTCCCCTTGGCTGGTACCTTCCAGATGTTGCTGGATTACAACAAATATCACCCAACAACATCTACAGGGCACCAGCCTGGGGAAAGCTGTGCTATAATGTACTGTGAACTCATGTGTGAGAGCCATCAGAAAAGCAGTGTCACAATGTATTAGGGAATACATTTCAGCTTAATAAAAAAGTGAATATGGGTCTTCTACAGTTGAAGAATGGCAAATAAAGATGATGGACTTTATGGAACTGGCCGAGCTGACTGCAAGACTCCGTGACCAGAATGAGGAGGCAGTGGAAGAAGAATGGAATAAATTTAAATGTCATTTGAAAAAACAAAATATTTTGTAAGGATTATAAATTCTTAGGGGATGTATAGTATAGTTTTTCGGTAAAAATTTAGGAGTTAGGTTATAATTATGTTTAAAATGTAACGAATAAGATAGAAATAAGTGATTAGTTTTTAAGGATAAATATGGTAAAATTTAAGGGACCCAGGTAGCGCTGTGGGTTAAACCACAGAGCCTAGGGCTTGCTGATCAGAAGGTTGGCGGTTCGAATCCCTGCGACGGGGTGAGCGCCCGTTGCTCGGTCCCAGCTCCTGCCCACCTAGCAGTTGGAAAGCACGTCAAAGTGCAAGTAGATAAATGGCGGGAAGGTAAACGGCATTTCCGTGCGCTGCTCTGGTTTCACGAACACAAGTTCTAGATAGAGCCACGAATGCAGGATCAAGGCAAGGGTCACGAACGCAGGAACAAGACAAGGGGTCAAAAGGCAGGAATCAGAGATGCAGGAACACACATACACCAGCACATTAGTTGCAGACGCTGTAGACTGGGGAAGCCAGCTTCCTTAAGTAGATGGCTCACTCCCACGTTTCTTATGAGCTGCAGCTGTCTCTAATTGCCACCTTTGCTTATCAGCTCGGCGTTCTACAGCTGAGAAGGGAGGAGGAGAGGGGATTGGCTGATTCTCCTGACTGGGTCCTGCTCCTGGCTCAACTTCTTCCTGTAGCTCTGATCTTCCCTCCTCCCTGTCAGCTTCCTCCTCTTCCGAGGAGTGCCGCCACCAGTCTTCCCCAGGTATGAATTCCTCAGATTCCTCTGTGGGTGCTGCCTTGATCTGTCTCGACCCTGACATCTACAATTCTATGATTCTGATATATAAGACACTTTCTGCACTATACATTTAAAGCAGTATCATTCATACATTTAAAGCAGTATCACGCGGGTGGTGCTGTGAGTTAAACCACAGAGCCTAGGGCTTGCCGATCAGAAGGTCGGCGGTTCGAATCCCGTAGCTCGGTCCCTGCTGCTGCCAACCTAGCAGTTCGAAAGCACGTCAAAGTGCAAGTAGATAAATAGGTACCGCTGCAGCGGGAAGGTAAACGGCATTTCCATGCGCTGCTCTGGTTCGCCAGAAGTGGCTTAGTCATGGTGGCCACATGACCAAGAAACTGTACGCCGGCTCCCTTGGCCAATAAAGCGAGATGAGCGCCGCAACCCCAGAGTCGGTCACGACTGGACCTAATAATCAGGGGTCCCTTTACCTTTACCTTTACCACTTTAAGCACTCATGGTTTTCCCCAAAGAATCCTGGGAATTGTAGTTTGTTAATGGTGCTGAGAGTCATTCGGAATCTCCTATTCCCCTCACAGAGCTACAATTTTCAGAGAGTTCCCTGGGAAGAAGGTGCTCTGGCCCTCTTATTCCCACCAGGCCCAGTCAGAATGGCCAGGTGCCTGTGATGATGGGAGCTGTGGCCCAACAACATCTTGAGAGCCACTGATTCCCTGCTCCTGCTCCTGTCAGTACAATGCAAAGGGTTCCCAATTCTACGAGGTGACTTTTTGAACTCTACCATTTTTCAAATGGTAGGCACACAGTATGTTAAAATATTTGCTGGAGGAATTAAATAATAGGGAACGTGCTTGGCATGCAGCCAAGGTATTCTTGTTGGGTATCAACATTATCACTCAAACCAAGGTGTTACTTTTGTGTTTTTGATCTTTTCAAGTACTTGGCACCAGCAGCAGTGTTGATTGCAAAAATGAACTGGCTGGCACAGCTAACCTATAACTGTGTTCTCTTTTCATTTGACAGAAAAGGCACTTAGAATGTTTATCCTGTGCTGTACAGGATGCAGAAAAATTGATGGGTTTCTTTTTTTGGAAAAAAAAGAAAGAACTTGATTTCGTGCCAAGAAAGTAGAGGATCAGAATTTACACTGCTGTTCTGAAAGGAAAGAAGAGAGGCTAGAGGACTGTATATCATTTATCACAGATGGAATAGAAATGCATATTCCCATAAAACAAAAGACAAAAATAATGGGGCGTTTCTTGCCTGAAATCATGTCCACTCTAAATACTGTGAATTAAACATGTTGCTGCAGTACAATGGTTAAGAGCACGAGTTATGATCCGCCAAGTTCTTTCTTCACAGCTCAGCTTAGCTGTCAGCTTGCTCAGCTTTTAGGGTTGCCAGCCATCTGGCCAGTTTTTTAGTGGTCTGCCAAGATTTTCTCATTCCCCACTGGCTCCAGGTCCCAGCAATACAAAAGCCAGTTAAAGGACACCCCTTTCCACCCCACTGACAGATTGTGAATGCCTGAAGAACACTATCCATTAGATTGCAGAAATCAGCATCCGGACAGTGTATTCTGAGTGCTAGTCATGTGTTACGCAGGGTGGGAGGGGACCTGGGCAACGTCCAAACACTCCCTTTTACTGATGAGAACAGGACTCATATGGGCATGAGTCTGAGAACAGGCAGACAGAAAGACAGACAGAGGGAGGTGATTTTGCAGGTCTCACCAATCTTGCTTTTGCTTTCTGCAGACATTCTACCAGAACATTCACCTTGAAATCTCAGCCGAGGTGAAATCAGTGTCCGTCCCAAACCTGATGTCCCTCCAAGGGATGCTGACTCTCTGGACAAGATGCTGTTTCCATGTTGATAGCTGGTTATATTTCATTCCACTTTTAATTTGTATACCGCCTTTCTATATTTCTGTACACAAGGCAGTTTACAACAGCAGCAGCAACAACAAAAACATACACCTTATAACAATCTGATCCAATACAAAGCACCATAATAAAACATAACTTTAAAATAATCATCTTAGATCAAATAAAGTAATATTCAATAATCTATTATAATATAACAGTAAACAATGCAATTAACTCCCAAGACACCAGCAAATACTGTAATAATTAAACAGAAATTCACTCTTAACAATTGCAATAAATAATGACTAAACTAGATCATATGCTCACTAGAAGGACAGCTCCTGAAGTTGAGGCTCCAGTACTTTGGCCACCTCATGAGAAGAGAAGACTCCTTAGAAAAGACCCTGATGTTGGGAAAGATGGAGGGCACAAGGAGAAGGGGACGACAGAGGATGAGATGGTTGGACAGTGTTCTCGAAGCTACTAACATGAGTTTGGCCAAACTGCGAGAGGCAGTGAAGGATAGGCGTGCCTGGCGTGCTCTGGTCCATGGGGTCATGAAGAGTCGGACATGACTGAATGACTGAACAACAGCAACAAAACTATGATCAATAAAAATAGCTGCAAGTCACAATTGGAAGAAGGGGATCTAGTCATGTAATAGTGAAGCCAAGGTTACAACCCAGGAGAGCTCTTCAAGAGTATATATTCTTTTCCTCGTAATATACACTCAGAGCCACAGTAATGTTTTGTGGCATGGGTGCTGCCAAGGAGTCAGGGCCATATTACATATCTAGCATGCACAAAAGCTGCTCATCTAGATCTCCTAAGTCCACTTAAATCCATCTCTTCCACTATTGCCAATCAACAACCATAATGAAGGGTCAGAGCTGGCATGAGAATTGACATAGGGATAATTATGACATTCCTCACATACATTCTCATAGTTATGCTGGCCTAGGGTAGGATCTGAAGGCACAGGAGGCCTCTGCCTTGCTGAAACTCCGCAGGTCTATATCTTGTCCATGCCTGGATCAGTAAAAGAGAGGTCATACTTACTGGCTACTGATTCTTAACATGCAAAAGCACTCAGCTTCAGTCTCCGACACCAGCTTCTTGGGCATATATGGAACCCATGATAGTGTATGTAGTTTCACACACTCCCAATTTATCCCCCAACCCTTTCAAGTAAGGTAAAGGTAAAGGACCCCTGGACAGTTAAGTCCAGTCAAAAGGCAATTATGGGGTTGCGGGGCTCATTTCGCTTTCAGGCTGAAGGAACTGGCGTTTGTCCACAGAGAGCTTTCCAGGGTCATATGGCCAGCATGACTAAACCACTTATGGCTCAACGGAACACTGTGACGGAAACCAGAGTGCACAGAAATGCCATTTACCTTCCCGCCGCAGCAGTACCTATTTATCTACTTGCACTGGTGTGCTTTCGAACTGCTAGGTTGGCAGGATCTGGGACAGAGTAATGGGAGCTCACCCCGTCACGGGGATTCGAACCGCCGACCTTCCAATCAGCAAGCCCAAGAGGCTCAGTGGTGTAGACCACAGCACCATCCGCTCCCCTTTCAAGTAGATTAGACTAAGGAGAAGTGATTGTTTTAGGCAGCAGCAGGCTGGTAGGGCAATGCGGGTGAGCATGTCCCAACGAAGCCTTTCACTGGTGCTTACTGAGAGAAAGATAAGAGGGGCAAGGTGTAGAAAGCTTGACAAATGCAGACCCTCCAAGTGTCTCTGGTTTCCAGTGACATTTCTGAATTTACAAAAGCCATCCCGGTTTCTGATTTCACCCTGGAATGTCCCGCTTTTCCTTAGGACATCTCTATTTTCATCGGAGAAATAAACGTTGGAGGGTATGGAGTTATGTGTCCTCTGAGTCAAGGAGATAAGTAACTATACAATCTTTAGAAGACATCCGAAAGCAGCCCTGTATAGGGAAGTTTTTTAAAAAAATGTTTAATGTTTTATTATGTTTTTATATATGTTGGAAGCCACCCAGAGTGGCTGGGGCAACACAGTCAGATGGACTGGGTATAAATAATAGTTTATTTATTTTTAAATTAATTTTTATTCATCTTTTTTAACAAAGGGGAAAAAACGAAACAAAGAGAAAAGAAGAAGAAACAACCCACTACATACATTTCTTCACATAGTACTGGGTTCTATTGCTCAACAATAGCAAAGTAAGAAATTAAATATTATTTTTTAAAAAAATTACAATACATAAAAATACTCATCTTCAATTCAATTTCACAATTCCATTAATTACACACACACACAAACACACAATATCTTATTTTTATGTACAGATTGACTTCCCAATTCCAACTCTCCATTGATTCATTATAAGAAAAGACAAAATTATAACAACCTTAACCCTGACACCAACTATTATAAGACCACTCAAATAACACCTTTGCTTATATATATTATTTTATCAGTATTATTTAAAGATTATTCTACAAGAGTCATTCCATTGTGTAAATCCTGTTCAAGTCGCACCTCTTTTTAAAATAAATTTATTATTACTATTATTATTGAACAGGACACCCCTATTTTCCAAGTGAAATCTTGGAGGTTATACATAGTTTCCCCATCCCTGTAACAGATATTCCTGGGCCAAATATACAACTAACTAACTAGGCCTGACCCAGCATTGGTTCCTGGAAGGCGATGTAATGACTCAGCTGGGTGCTTCATCCCACACCACCTGACAGAGAGCAAGTATTCTGATATTGCTCCCCCGGGCTACAATTAGAGGGCTGATCATACACAATGGATGTTCAGTGATTTGTCAGCAGTGCCTCAAGGCTTCTTTGCAGCCTCGGGACCAAACCCATGGCAAACACGTTAGGGAGAGACAATTAAAAATACAAAAGACAGTGATCTACTTACGGGCTGAAAGAACAAGATGCTGTAACTGCTTTGCTGAATCCAGACCTCCAGCTCTTCATTATCCTTCTGTAAAATGCAGGCCTGTATGAAATATCCGCTGACTGATGACTCTTCCCATGACAGTCTCAGCACCTGAAGCTCTCTTTGAAGTAAGAGGCAATGAAGTTGCTGAAGGCCAACCAGGATTTAAATTTGAACATTCTCTTGAAGCAGCAAAGGTTCCACAAAATATACATAAATTTCTCCGAGTTCTTTGCTCTTTTCTGCAGCACACTGCAATAAAACTATTCAGCAGTTTTTGAAACTGTTGGGGAACAGAAATCCAGTAAACAATATCACCTTCAGAACAGCGTGGAGCATTTGGCATGTTAGACCTTGAATGTTTTCAAAAATGAAATAGGTAAATGCTTCCTGAGACAGTTTTGAAATGTCTTATTAACATAGCTGTCAACCCTTCCTTTTTTTGGCGGGAAACTCCCTTATTCCAATGCCGTTTCCCGCTGCTATCCCGGATTGTTGATATCCCTTAAATTTCCCGGATTTCAAAGGAAGCAGCTCCTCTCCCTCCCTGCCGGCCAGGGAGGCTCCTCAGCTGCGTTGCTCGGCTGCCAATAAGGAGTCTGAGACCAACTGGGGAAGAGCTTGCATGCCTTGTGCAGCCAGACCCTCACGCCCAACCAGACAGACAGCCTGCCTGCCGTCTACGCACTCACTCTTTCGCTCACCTGTTCACGCGCAGCCTCTGGAGCGCAGGGTGGCGAGGCTACTTGGTGCCATTGCACCGCCCTCGCGGCATCCCTTATTTTCAAATCCAAAAGTTTGAAAAAATCCCTTATTTTCAAATCCGAAAGTTGACAGCTATGCTTATTAACTCTGGTGCTTGTAAACTCTTTTTAAAGTATTACAATGGAATATTGCAGTAATTTGCTTAAAATGAATAAATCTTCAGCTTCCTATGCAGTAAAGCATACTATAACTTCCATCTGCTAAAAGGGCAGACGATATAGTAGTAACATCATTTGAAATGCAAAATGTATTTGATGCATCCAAACAAACACATGTTAAAGGTGCATTGTTCATTCTGTGTGAGTGTTTTTCTTCCTTCCTTCCTTTCTCTCTTTCTTCCTTAACAACTGAAAGAAAAATATTGCAAGAGATTAAAGTTGAAATATAAGAAAAATAGAAAGCTAATATGATGTCAGTATCTGACCAAATCTTCACTGGCCGAATGAATGAGTTGGCAGAGTATTGAAAAGTCTGTTTTTGCAATAGGGGATAACATATATTTCTTGCAAAAGAATTTTCCGATATGGTTTTGAAAAATTTCTATTTCAGGCTCCTAATACTCCAGAAGCTTGATTCAATTAGTGTACCATTAAGATGCATATTCAAGTCTAAAAGAAATTCATTTACTCCCTCCTGTGTTCTTTTAAATGAAAGGCTTATAAAGTTGCACTGGCTTTTTCTATTGCAGTTTTTTATGATATTCCTTGACATTTCTCATGCAGAAATTATTAACAAAAGGCATACTTGTGCTACAATTAGGCTCAAAGAATGTAAATTGTATCCTGATTTTCTGTTGTCAGCTGCAAAGTAGGCACTCTGGCAATTTTATCTGGACCGACTTCGAGCTACAGGCAGGGAACGTGAGCATTTGAAGCCTTCCAAGATGCCTCTTTTTATATAAGAAAAACCTTCTTTTCTCTTTTGTTCATGCTTATCTCCACCCCCACCCCAATAAAATCTCACATTTCAAAATAGCTTTTTCAGCTTCTGTTTCTGGGAACAGTCCTTTCTTTTTACATTAGCTGTGAACTGCAGAAGTAACACAAGTTTCTACATAGGCTAGAGGGCACTGATAAATGAATTGGCTTTGTCCTTGTGATTTCCCAGAATAGGACATATTTCTTTCTTCTTTTTTTCCTGAGGGGGTGGGGTTTCAGATTGTACTAACAGATTGGCCTGCACATTCAGCTGATTTCCTAATTACTTACGGGTACATGAAAACACTGTAAAATAAAATCAGGCTCCAAAGCCACCTCCTTCGTGAAGATTGCATGATGCACACCTCTTCCTTTGTGACATTAGAACTGCTTTGATGTGGTCCGGTGCCATTCCAGAAATGCAGTACAAACATTTGCATGGCCAGGGAGAATGAGGTCATTAATTTCACCAGTACTGCCAGCATGCTCATGTAGCATGGGAGTACACCACAACAAACAGGTCCCAGGCTGCAAATAACATATTTGAACTGGCTATTTCCAAATTGAGAACAGCCTTTACCAAAGGTGTCATGGGCTTTGAAGACACTCGAACTCAGGACGAAAGGGAGAAATGTGCTAAGAGGAAGGCACGCTTGGCAAACTCTCACCGTGATCAACTCCTGCCCAGAAACCTATGTCCCCACTGTGGAAGGACGTGTGAATCCAGAATTGGCCTCCACAGTCACTTACAGACTCACTGTTAAGACCGTGTCCATGGAAGACAACCTTAATCAGCTACAAGTGATAGTAGTAGTAGTAGTAGTAGTAGTAGAAGAAGAAGAAGAAGATTTGAACTGGCCTCCAGAAGGATGATAGGATCAAGATCTCATGACTATAATCAGCAGAACCTCCTGTCATTCAGAAACCACTCCTCTAGTTTCCATTTTGTAAAGGTTCTTGGTAGGTTAGAGCCAGAGAAGACCAAGCGACCTCAGGTGAGTTCTCACTCTTGCCTTGGAATATAGATTTACCTGATGCCACTACTCAGCTTCCCTGCTTCCAGCCTATTAATCTATATATATAAAAATGTTCCCATTGCGTGTTTGTCTGAAACACCCTTGCTGTGTAACCGCTGGACCAAATCGCATCAAATTAGGACACAGCGTTCCATTACCATGGCAAAAGAATCTGGCATAATAAAAATTCAGAAAAACCACACCTGTCATGCCTAAAATAAAGGAAAAACGAAAAAGAAATTGGCTCCCCTATTACACGTCACCAGCAAAACAGCGCCCTCTACCAAGAAAAATAGAATAAGGATAAAGTAATAAAAGTAAAGAAAACTAGAATATTAACATATAACGTTAAAATGGAAAATAAAATTGCCAATTGGAACAATAGTAATATATATGAAGCACAGAGGGACAGACAGGAGAAAGTCAAACCAAAATGTAAAGGAAAATAGGGAAAGATTTTTATAGATTTGATAGGTGTAGTATTGTTTATTTTTATTGTGTTATGTTTGTGTATGAGTGTTGTTTTGTTTGTGTTTATGTGTACAAAATCAATAAATATTATTGGGGGGAAACAGCGCCCTCTACCGATGGCTATACCGGTACTACAGCTACAAAAGCACAAAAATTGTCGCACCTATTAGACATCACCAGCAAAACCTCGCCCTCTAGCGACGACTATACTGGTACTGCAGCTACAAAACCTTCCACCTGCCAGAGCTCCGTCGGCCATTTGCAAGCTCGCAAACCGGTAATAGAAAAGGGGGGGCGAGAAGAGAGTAATTGAAAACGGGGGTGGGGACAGAGAAGGGGCAGAATAGGGGAACTTCTTCAATTTCACAAATTCAGCCACAGCAGGGCGCGGCCGGGTAAGCTAGTAGTCTTTATAAGAAGGAAACTGGAAGGTGTTCTTCACCAGCTCTCATTAGGCTGTGTCACAACCCTGCTGGTCTTTCTGCTGCTTCTTGCTTTGTTCTGCTTTAGCCCTCCCTGAACCTACAACTATCCTGTGTGCAACCTCTTCCAGTTCTCTGCATGTTTACCTGTTACTTTCGCCTTTAGCTCGGTAAGGTGCTGACATCCTGCTTTGCTCCGGACATCTTCTCGGTCTTGCCACTAGCCAAGTCTTTTCTCAGTTGCACCATAGACATAAGGCTTTGCAGTGCATGCCAGAGTTCACAGTTACAGCTACCAAGATTAAAGGATTGCTGGAATAATAAACGACTGTATGTTTTTCAGGACATCTCCCCCTGAACTCCCAGAAACCTGGCTGCGTAGTAGGCATTTGGAGTGATTTCTCACTGTGTGTTCTGAGAGTGGAAATGTGACAGTAGCCATTATTTATTGTGGAGGAAAAACCAGAGGTATTAATTACTGCTGCTCCTGCACATGATGAAGTCTAAATAGGTTTGTTAGGGATTGGCTTCGGAGAGGGCCAGGAATTTGGGAATGAAATTGGTTGGGGTTTAATGTAATTGGAAGATACTAGGTGTAATAAAAGGAAGACAGGCCGAATGGAAGGAAAACGACAGTAGTCAAGAGTTTCTTCCTAAGAGCATTTCATAGAATAGAATCAAAGAACTGTAGAGTTGAAAGGGATCTTGAGGGTCATCTAGACCAACTCCTTGCAATGCAGGAATCTCAGCTAAAGCATCCATGACAACTTCTGCTTAAAAACCTCCAAGGAAGGAGAGTCCACAACTAGCCAAGGGAGACAGTTCCATTGTCGATCAGCTCTTACTGTCAGAAAGTTTTTCCTGATCTTTAGTTGGAATCTCCTTTCTTGTAACTTGAAGCCATTGGTTCAAGTCCTACCCTCCAGGGCAGGAGAAAACAAGCTTGCTCTATCTTCTACGTGACAGCCCTTCAGATATTTGAAGATGGCTATGATATCTCCTCTCAGTTTCCTCTTTTCCAGGCTAAACATACTCAGCTCCTTCAACTGTTCCTCATAAGACTTCTAGACCCTTGATCATCTTAGTTGTCCTCCTCTGCACATGTTTTTAAATTCTGGTGCATTCCCATGGATTGAATCCAACAAAGTCATTCCATGAGTGGAGCAATTTCATGTCCATGCAATGGAATATCACTCCCTCCTGCCCCTGCACAATCCCCATATCATCTCCAAATCTGGAACAACCAGAGCAGCTTTAGAAAGTTGCATGAGATTGGAAGTGGGAGGAGAGTGAGAGTAAGATCTGTTACATGACCAGACTTGGCTTCCCTGGCTTCCCTGAAAAAGTTTCAGATGTTTCATTGCTAGTAGAACCTACTAATTCACTTTGGACAGTAACCACCTTGGCATTTGTGCAACACAATGTTCCAAACTGATAGAATAGTGTGTGTGTAACAAATATTTACTAGTTTTGTTTTGAGCTTTCTGATTTCAGCACATATTGCTTTACATTTTCTGATTCCCGAATGCCAAACAAACATTTATCATTAAACAGGTATGTGTCCTTTTACAGAGCAGTACAAATGTGTGACTCATTTGATTACTTGGCAAGATTCAACTGCCATTTCTCAGGTCACATATGAATAACAGCAAAATAAGTTTCCACTCACCGTTTTGCTTGTTAGAGATGCAAAATGCTTCCTTCTTTGCATAAGTCTTGTTTACAGACAAAAGAATTATGTTTCTCGCTGCCCTGAAATTATTGGGTTTTAAGCAGGTAATGAATTCTCTCAAACCACTTTTTGCAGGTAATTAACAAGCTGGATAATCTGCCAGAAACAGGCTTTAGTACCTCTGGGTGCCAGTAAATAGCAGGCATTTCTAATCCTGTGCTAGAACTGCAAATAATGAATACAAAAATTAGTATGCAGATCTCACCACGATGCATTTAATGATTTGCGAACAACAAGTCACTATACAAGGACAAAGGATTATACATTTACTTATAGGCAAAATTGAGTTTTAAGAGGTGGTGATGGAAACACAATAAGAGACAAACTATCCTCCAATATCTTTCGAAACTAGATTACTTTGGGTGGGTGCAATGATATAATAAATGAAGAAAGGAAATTGCTAAAGAAACTAAATTTATATAATGAAACGCAGAGGGCAGGGGAGGAGGAAGTCAATTACAATGATAAGGATATAAGATTGGGACTCACACTATCATGAATTAGGGCAATTCCTTCTCTTCCCAAAACAACAACAGAAAAGTTTGGGATGGCACTAATAGTTATATCACTTCCTTCTAGATACTGCATCAAATATGAATGCATGGAAGCATAAAGATGGGTGGAGACACTTTCTTCCACTGTATAAAGAGATTTGATAAAACAGTTTTCTCAGTTTGAATATGTGTAGCTTACAGATCCAAATTCGTAAAACATTGGATTCTGGAAAGTTCATCCCATGCTGTGAAATCAAACCCCAGGCACATCAAAACCTGCCAGATTTGCCAAATGATTCTGGTAAATTTTCAGCTCAATCTCTAGGAATTCATCAAAATGTTGTTACCACCAGATTTTGGCAGCCCCTCTTCAAAAAGATGAGATTTTAAAACAGCAATTGTGGTGATTTAATATGCAACATCAATCTTTCTTACCTGATAGCACTTAATTACCCTTGTATGATTATCTGTCCTCTTCTTTTTAATTATCACACTCTCACAAACACTGCTGTGTTATTTTCCCTCTAATTAGTTTTATTTGAAAAAAGCTAATGACGTGCTCCTTGTTTTCTTACTCTGAGCATGCAATTACTACTGATCCACAGAGAACTGAGACAGATACTAGAGTGGCTAATGATCGTGTCAGAAAAATATCTGGTCTGTGCATTCTAAATGATCATGCAAATTATTGGGTGGCCTGCCATTGAATTTCTTTTGCAAGTCTTTGACTATAATGAAACCGACACCCCTCAGACCTTTGTGGAGTCTTTAAGCCATAAGCTCAGGGGTGATTTAGCAAAATGGCTCTTTTCTTGTTCGCTCTGCTTCCTTTCACTTCACTTGTGTATCTCATCATGAGATCATTCCTGTGGGCTGCCCTGCTATAATTAGAACCGGAACAAGTTTCAGTTAACCCTTTAACTACACAACACGTTTATTCTTCATTATCATTGTGCCCAAACTCTCAAATGGCTTTCCATTTTATTACGGTATGCACTATGCCATCTAAAATGAACCGAATCAAGATGTCACTGCACACAGGCATAGATCTACATGAAATGTTGGTACCAAATGGACTCCCCTCTCATGTGCAATTCATAAAAAGCCTGTTACGCATGTGTTAAAAGAGAATGCTCACTGGACATCTTTTTCTTCATCCTTAACACTTCACTAATACATAATAATAATAATAATAATAATAATTTATTATTTATACCCCGCCCATCTGGCTGGGTTTCCCCAGCCACTCCGGGCAGCTTTCAACAGAACATTAAAATACAATAATCTATTAAACATTAAAAGCCTCCCTAAACAGGGCTGCTTTCAGATGTCTTCTAAAGGTCTGGTAGTTTTTGTTCTCTTTGACATCTGAAGGGAGGGCGTTCCACAGGGCGGGTGCCACTACTGAGAAGGCCCTCTGCCTGGTTCCCTGTAACTTGGCTTCTCGTAGTGAGGGAACCGCCAGAAGGCCCTCGGCACTGGACCTCAGTGTCCGGGCTGAACGATGGGGGTGGAGACGCTCCTTCAGGTATACTGGACCGAAGTCATTTAGGACTTTAAAGGTCAGCACCAACACTTTGAATTGTGCTCGGAAACGTACTGAGAGCCAGTGTTTCACTTGGGGAACACTGGTTTTAGCCATACACACAGATATGCAAAAAATATCCCATCTAGATCAGGCTGCAGCAGGGTCTCAGGTACAGAAGTTCTCGAGATCTTTGGATGCACTGCTCATTACATCAATTCCATTTGAAAGGCACCCAGATGGCTGGTCTGGTCTTGCCAGTGGTTGGCCCTCCCTGTTGCCACCTAACAACCCTGACTCAGTGTAAATGCATATTTCAAAACAGCACTGGAAAAACACCTGGACAGTATGCCTAGAAGCTGGTGGGTTCCAGACCTGGTCTGAGACCACAATACTGTGAATGGGCATCCAGTTGGACAATGAAGCTGCATTGTAATTTCTCAGCAGTTTTCTGGTCTTGTGCAAATCTGAGGGAATACACAAATACAAACACACATTCCTCCATTCAGCAGTGAGCCGGAAATGTTAAGAGCACCACCATAAAATAAAGTAAAAGCACAACCTTATCAGATTGCTCAGTAATATCTGGTGTAGAAATTTTTAGTGTGGTTTGCTTGTACAGTTTTCTGATTTTGTGCAAATCTGAAGGATTAAAATTTAGCACATATATATCTATCTATCTATCTATCTATCTATCTATCTATCATCTATCTATCTATCTATCTATCTATATATCCGCTAATCAGTTCAGGAGCATCCTGGAAATAGTTTTTAGCATGGTACAAAAAGGAATGAAAGCACCGAGGATGTAGTGAGTGTGGAAAGTGGTAGCAGAAAGTAAGGATTGTCCCACCTGTGCAAAAACTCCAAAGCAAATTGTTTGCAACCCTGAGTATATCTCTATATAAGGTAAACCCAAATTTACATTGAGAATGGCATTTGAAGGGAATATAATGTGGACTGTGCAAATCAAATGGGAATGCAAACAACTGCAAACACACAGTAAACTCTGCTGTAAACTACACATCTATACATAGTGCAAATAATCTATTCCTAAAATTAATTTTGTTACATTTCCCCCTTTATTTCCTGCAGAGTGAGAGAATTCAAGAGTGAGTGTGTGATCATCTCTGCAGACACATTAGCCATCTATACATAATGCAAGCAATCCCTTCTAAACTTTAATTTTCTTTCTTTTTGAAAAATCAGGACACTGATTGACTGACTGATACACTCTTAATTTCCATACAAAAATCTGAGACTTTGATGGATACTTTCATTATACAGCCAAAAAGAGAGCTTGCTTGCTTGCTGATGTAGCATAACCAGTGCTGTAATTTGCAAATCTTTTTTATAAAGGATGCCAAGGCATCATGGTTGGGAGGGAGGTCTTTCCAGGTAGATTCTGCCATTTATTCCAATCCAGTATCTATATGCAAATGGCGGGGGGGGGGAGTACATATATTAAACAACCAGATAGGTCACAAATAAATTATGATCCAGTTTGAACATTTACCAGAGTGTAATTGAATTCCTGGGGTAGATGGGACCCCACTTTTAACCCAAGGAACTGGCACTGTAATGATATCACATGCTGTAACCATCCAGCACCCAATAGAGCTCACCTTCTCATGGTGGTCATAGGTATCAGAAGCTGATGCAAGGTCCAACAGACCAATGATACATTGCCCCATCTAGTTCTCCAATCATAGATGTTTATGTCCATGAAGGAAGGACTACCAATGAATGTCATCTAAACCATTTTACTGTTTACAGGGCTGGTTCAAGACATTTTTCTTCCTGAGACAAAATACAAGATGCCCCCCTCCCATGATAGGCACAGAAGCCAACTTGACTGGGAGTCGAATGTAAATTCCACACTGATGAGACAGCATCCACCACATAAAGCAGTGCTATTTTTCTAGAAAAAGAGGTGCTGGAACTCACCATGAAGGCCTCCCATGTTCTCTTATAATGGCAACGGCGCCCACCAGAGAGGTGCCGGAAATGAGTTCCAGCTGCAAAAAAAAGCTCTGAAGGGCAGCAGGATAGCAGTGAGGGGGGTGGGAGAGCTAAATGGAACACAACATCTTGTTGCCACCCTCCCAACACTTTTCCGCCCTCCACCCCCTGCAGCACAGTGGTGTAGCATGGGGGGCACAGGGGCAGTTGCCCTGGGTGTAAAATTATGAGGGGTACAAAATTTCAACAGCTGGTGTTGTCCCAGTACTTGTAAGGGACTGGGCAGAGGAGGAATGGTGGAGACCGCCTCCCCATCCTGACCCCTCCAGGGAGGAGCAAGAGAAAGAGAGTATAGATTGACAATAGCGGTTTGAGGGAGGTCACAGCTTAGAGGCAGTTGAGGGGGAAAGTTGGGAAATAATGGGAGGAGGAGGCAGGACTGGAATGGCAGCTGGCTGACACGGTGTCTTTAGAAAGTATTCCAGACTCTCCATCTCCCAGAACCCGGCGAGCCTTAAAAGTAGGAGAGCAAAGAGCTGAAAGACAGAGGGCATGTAGCAGGACCCGTAGAAGTGACGAATGAGGAAGTGGGAGAGACAGGAGGCGGAGATTCACTCGGGACGCCATTATCAAAGAGGCTGGGTTCTATAGCCTCTCTCTGTAATATTGAAATAAAAAAGGACAGCAAGAAACTTTTCCTTGTCTTTATACTTTCCTGGGCAACCAGCCGGGAGCTGCTGACAGCATCCTGACAGTACCGCTGTGCCTTCCATTTCTGGACTCCATTGAAAACAGCTTCTCTTTGCGAACCAGGAAGTGACAACAGAATGACTCTTATTTTCTTATCTCTGCAGCTGCAATCTTCTGGGTGATGAGGATACCATTAGGCAGTTGAATGCACATGCATAGTCCATCCATTTCCTTCCCACACACCCCTCTACCTTGCCACGGGAGCTGGCAACTCACGCTGCGCCATTGCTGCAACCATCCTTGAATTAGCTGCTTCAATCTGCTTGCCTTTCTTTCTTTCCTTCCTATTTGACACAGATCACATTCATTCCTTTACCAGCTTCTGTTTAGCACACACAGATTTAAGCTAATCACCCAGTATGAGTGAGGCAGAAAGGAGGCTCACTTTTCAAGTTAAAAGCATGAATGAATTCTTCTTTTTTTTAAAGTACAGCTGTTAACTAAGGACCTGTTTTGGCTCCAACAAAATACACTGAATAACCTTCGTCTACTCTGCGAGTCACTTTGGAACTGCAGGTGCAGGAAACAAAGCAGCCGAATCTGGGCTGAATTCAACAGCTGGTTCCCATCAAAAGCAGCAGGTATCACCTTTTCCATTCAAATATTTCTAGCCAAGAAGTTACACCTGGCCAGCTACATCCCCGTTTGCTTCCAGCTGAATACTAGCAGCGAAAGAGGGCGGGAAAGAGGTTTCTTGAGCCCTGGCGCTATCATCTCCTTTGGCACATACACGGCTGTGCATGTGGGAGGATACATCATGCGCACAATGACAGCTCATCTTCAGACATATTTCATCATGAGCCAGAGAAATTGATTTTAATGGCCTCTAGGAAGCATGTGTTTGTTACACACACACACAGAGAGAGAGAGAGAGAGAGAGAGAGAGAGAGAGAGAGAGAGAGAGTACTTCTGTTTACTGCCTTTGTAATGTCCGTGTTATTGGGGGGGGGGAGGTGGCACGAATGGCAGTGCATTTGCCGTTCTGAAAGATTCAAGATGTTCCGATTACTTTAATTTTATTTTTTTGCTAGTAATTAGGAAGCAATTTCCCTCTGAAAAGTGTTTTCTGTTAATCCAAGTAGCAGCAGGTAGTGCATAATTGGGACCGTAGTGCAGCTTTACTCATACAAAGCCATACTGGGACGGCAGTTGAGGGATATGGAAAAGAAGGGGAAACACACTGATATTGCTCATTCCTCCCCATTTATCTATTATTTTGCTTTTCTTTAAAAAATAAAATAAATATGTTGCTATAGCTGTACTAATCACAAGCATCTTTTTAAAAGCTATATATACTTCATTGGCTCATGCCTTCTCAAATAACACACTGATTTTTCTCCAATATACCCATGAAAGCAAAGCAGATTCTCCAAAGTTGCTAACTTTAATGGAATCGCTCAGAAGAGAAGCTGCAGGGAAGTGGATCAAACAATTTTGGGATGAATTTTGCTGTTGTGGAAGATTCTTACTAGCTTTATGTTACTTTGGCTGAATGTTTTTTAAAAAAAACAAACAAATGGATAAAAATTAAGCAATGTAGCTATAGGGCATGAGCCAACTAAAGTTAGGCATCTTAGTTGGATTGCTCCCATAGACATAAATATACCAAAAGATGTACAGATACTAATGAAACAAACAAAAATCCTTCCAGTAGCACCTTAGAGACCAGCTAAGTTTGTTAGTCGGACACGACTAAACGACTAAACAACAACAAAAAGTTTGTTATTGGTATGAGCGTTCGTGTGCATGTACACTTCTTCAGATACACTGAAACAGAAGTCACCTGACCCTTATATATAGTGAGAGGGTGGGGAGGGGAATACTAATGAAATTAAGTAAGAACATGACAGATGAATCTGCATTATTATGTTGATAATGCCAAATAAAAGCCAAGTCTCAATAAAGTTGTTGTTTTGTCTACTTTAATACACATGCGTCCAACAGAGTCTTGTCTCCTGACCACTTTCTGTGTCACTCACACTGTGGTAGGGTTGCCATACATGCCGAAATCTACACTTTCGACATGGGTTGCCATACATTCAAGACACTGTTTCTGACTGCTGGATCCCAGCAATAACTGGGAAATTTTGGGTGTATATCAATCCTACACATGCCCCCAGAGAGTCCTCTCTTTCTGACCTGCTGCAGGTTTCTTGGGCTTTGCGTACAGAGAGGTTGATACGAGTCCTCTTGCTTGCATTTTTTCAGCCAGTTCTTCCCACATTTACCAGAATTAAGTCCCACTGAGTTCCAAGGAAGTTTGTGTAGGATTGCAGCCCTACCCATTGCTGCTGTATTCCATATTCTTGGCATGCATCGGGTGTTGATCTCCTTCCCCCACACCCCAGCAGTTCACAATACTTCATTTAGCAGAGATATAAGAACGGAACAATATTCAGTCCAGTATTTCACTTTTCATCAAGATAATCTGATTATTCGTATTATTTTAGAATAATGGTGTCACCGAGAGTGCTATAGCCTGGCATGCCCCTTCATTTCTTCTTATAACCTTTTCTCTAGCAGCTGCAGATTTGCAGCTTGTGGGTGCAGCATGAATGATTCACGCTGGACAAAAGTGTTGGGTGAAATTAGGTCACAATTTCATTGATTATACAGCAGATGTGGTTGGCACAGCAGTAGAGTGAGGATCAGATCATCATTCCAATCTGCCTTTGCTCAATGGCTGGGAGGCACTCTTGGCGGTTTCCCCGCACCGGACCCCACCTACCTCTGTAAGCAAACAGAGGCCAGAACATAGGTTGCCAAGCCAGGCATCACTGGCCATTTTAAACCAGTGCATACTATCTGGGCAAAAGAACACAGCCATACCTGATCCAGGGGGCAATGGATCACCACACTACCCTGGGAAACCACAAAGGAATTAGGAATACTTTATTGGCCAAGTATCAATCATACTTGGAATTTTGCTTCGACTACATTGCAATGTAAAGAAAAACGTACCTCATACAAACACTATTCCCCTCACAACACAACAGCACAACAAAGGAACCCCATACCACCAACTGACCTCCCTTCTGCACACAACCATGAATTCAACAGTTTGATGGCACGAGGAAAAAAAAAACTATTCCTGTGCCTAGACGTTTTTGTGTATAGAGTCCTGTAACGACGTCCGGATGGAAGTAAATCGAACAGGTGATGACCAGGATGCGAAGGGTCTGCGACAATTCTCTCTTCTCTCTTCCTGGCTCGAGCAGCAAAAAGTGTCTCTATTGGAGGCAAATTAACACCAGTTACCCTCTCTGCAATTCTTACTGCTCGTTGGAGCCTTTTCTTGTCCAGCTTGGAGGCTGTGCCGTACCAGGCAGTAATAGAATTACAGTGAACAGTTTCAATAGTACCTCTGTAAAATTGGATCAACAATTCTTGGGGCAAATTAAATTTTCTTAGTTGTCGCAAGAAATACAATCTCTGGTGGACCTTTTTAATAATACTATTGATGTTGCCTGACCAATTTAAGTTTTGAGAAATTATAGAGAGTCCAGGAACTTAAAGGACTCTACTACTACAACCATGTTACCAAGAATGGAAAGCATGCCATGCCTTTGCTAATTCTCCACCAAGCTGTATCTACTTTGCATGTGTCTGGATATAACTGTTGAGAGGAGAATTCTCTTCAGCCAAGCTTGCGGGACAAAATGGTCCCGATTCACCATACAACCAAGACTGTTACCCCCTCAACCGCCTGATTCATGAGATCCTGTGAGATATTATGAGGGGGGAAATGAGAAGCAGGAAGGGCAAAATATCTACCCACTCCACAGTCTCAGAGCTGCTGTGCTGCTCTGCTTGTGGAGCAGCTGCTGCTCAGTATCTTCACACTGATTCACAGTTCCACTGGCTATAAAAAGAAACCTTTGCTAAGCATTTCCTTTCTGAAGGAAAGTGAAAGTGAATGTGTTTATTTATTAGCTATGCATGCATGCAATTCCTTTTCAGTCTTGCCTTTTCTCCATTCTGGGTGACATCTGTCCTTCAGGAGAACAAGCCACTGAAACCAGATGCTGAAAAGGCCTCCTGGTGTATGACGAATGCATCTCTTGCAGACATGATGAAAGAAGAGTCCCTAGGAGCTATTATCGAGCAAAGCTACGCCGGTTTTCTGTTGCTTCCATGTGCAGACTTCCTATTGGCTGCTTTCATGTAGAAGAGGAAGGGTGGAACCTCTCCCCTGTTCTGCCTCAAGTGTTTTTATATCACTTTCTTCCCTTTGTAGCTGTCCCAGCGGAAACAGGAAGACTGAGAGGAGGCTGACAGAACCACACAGAGCAAAAGGTGACAGGGTTAGAGATTAAAAGAATACCACTGCAGTAAAGAAGTTTAAGGGATGAAAAAAAAATGGAAAGCAATATACATTGGCCAAGTGATCCTCCACTAACATTTTGCAGTCTGCAGCTACAATAAACTAGCAGACCAGGAAATGGTGGCATACTGCTACCATATTATTAATATCAATTAATTAATTTATTTCATTTATGAATCACTTCCCACAAGGCACCCAAAAGCGATTTTCAATATAATATGATAACATACATAAAGCAGCTGCCCTGTCTCACACCCAGGGAAGACCAGCTTTTTGCCAATTTTAGGCTGCCATATTCAGGGTACCTGGCAACTTTCAGTGGGCTCACCTGGGCAGGAAACACCACCCGGACTCCTCCATAGAAGGTAGTAGCACCCTAAAGACTCACAAAGGATTTCCCCAAAGGGAAATCTCTTTGGTGGCAACCTCACCAATGGCAACCCTGCCATCAATACACGCCAGGGGTTTCTGTCTTCTGACGCAGTCAGTCAATGGTGCAAGAGGCTTCAAAACATGATGCCTTTTCCAAAATCATTGTCCATCTGGTCTCTTTGTTGGGGGAAAGGGTGTTTCTTCCAGCACTTAGGGAAGGGCCTCAGTTTTCTCAGGAGCAGCCGTCCAACGAGAACACAAAAAGTACACAGATGGTCAGGTACTCACTGCCAGGGCAGATTTTCTCTAGCCCTGTGCTGTAGCTGCACTTTATAGCTATCCCATATTGTGGTGAGCATCATAAACTATCTAGGGCAGAGCTGAGACACGCTATTACTCCATCACTGTTCTATTTGTCAAATTTCACTGGCCCTTACCTAGTTAAAATTGTTAGCTGGGATTCTCAGGTTTCCAAAGTCGACATCAATTAACAGATTCAAACTCACAGAACTGTAGAAAATAAAAGTAAAATATCTAGTCATGAGGGAGCGGGACAGAACCCACAGATGTGTAATAGCACACATTTTCTTCCTCTTTATTGGTTCTCAGGCATCGGCTTGCTGCAGATTTCTAAAGCTGCACATTATACGATGGTATGTAATACTGTCTGTCTCCAGAATTGCAGTTTTAGGAATGTGAAGATAGATTTATATGAGGGTGGAACAGTATCTTGTTCTTTCTTTATTATAGTGGTTTCCTAGTCAAGATGTCCAGATGGTGCATTTACCCATTGCAGTCTCTTTGTTGTTTTGTTTTCTTTTTTCCATCCTTTTAAAACTAAGAGATGAAGGTAGAATTGGTAAGCAAAAGAAGCATAATGGAAGGATGGTATCTTGTACAACCAGTTTTCACAAGAACAACAAAAGTATCTTCTCCAGAACTGGGATGGGGAACATCAGATATACACAGTCTGGTGGACTGCAAGCCTGCAGGCTGGATTTGTCTTCATTTTTAGCTATATGTATATGGACTCAGCTACAGCTTATAACGTTATACATATGTTATAAAAATGTGACACCAGATGGTGCTGTAGAGCTCAATGGAAAATTGCATATATATATTTATATATACACACATACACACCCACACACACCTGCGTAGATCCAGCCTATATTTCACCTTGCAAATGATGGGCACACATTCAGCTACTTTACAGGATCACTCTGCAGTGAACCAGTTGCTCATTCTACACCATCTGCAGGAAGAGCAGGCTGCAAGGACAACAGATTGGGAGGGTGGAATCTACACCATGGATGAGGAACCTTGGGTTTTCCAGTTGGCTGTCCATCCTGGAAGAAGGGCTCCCTGCCTTTCAGGTCTTTTCCCACCTGGCCTGGAAAGTGGGGCCTTGATTGACTCCAGCTACAGAAGCAGGTTCGAATCCCTGCGACGGGGTGAGCTCCCATTGCTCGGTCCCAGCTCCTGCCCACCTAGGAACCGCTCTGGCGGGAAGGTAAACGGCGTTTCCGTGCACTGCTCTGGTTCGCCAGAAGCGGCTTTGTCATGCTGGCCACATGACCCGGAAGCTGTATGCTGGCTCTCGGCCAATAAAGCGAGATGAGCGCCGCAACCCAAGAGTCGGACACGACTGGACCTAATGGTCAGGGGTCCCTTTACCTTTACCTTTTACAGAAGCAGAGGCTGCTGAAGATGCCAGCAACCATCTTATCTGTGAGTCCTTGAAGACCTGCTCCTGCCTTTGCAGGGTTTTTCCCCACCAAGCCAGGGAGCGTAGGGCCCTGACTGAGGGGCCCCTCAGGAGAAGCCACCACAACCACTACGGCAGGAGAAGCTGCTGCAGCCACTGTGGCCTCTTCCACCTTTTCTGCCAGCACTACAGACCTACCTCAGGAAGGAGGAAGAAGAGTGCTGACACTCAGGGGCAAGGTAGGTTTGGCTTCCATTTTTTTGGTCCCATGCTCTGGTGTGGGACAACTGACTCCTGCCCAGGGCAGGACAAAACAAAACAAAAATCTGTCTTTTGGTCCTGCACCCTGGCACAGCCAGAACACGGGAGCCAAAATGGGACGTCTGGGATTGGACTCAGAAGCTGGGGCAGCTTCTTCCAATCTGGGATGTCCAACTTAAAATGGGACAATTGTGTGGTATGCTCTCTCTCTCTCCGTTCATACTGTCCATAAGTTCAACCTCATGATGTCATAGGCCTCAATCAAAGTACTTGTTTAATAAAGTTGCTGTAATAAAACTATATTCTGGCCGCTTGCGTCTGAAGGGTCTTACTGCTCCTAATCTCTCCTCCCTAATATGCAGCATTCCTTGGGTTGCATCCAGTGAAGCCATCCTGCTGTTCAAGGACTTCCGTATGTGTAATAGGATGCCTCTCCCCATGTTCCTCCAAGCTGAATTTTTTGTGGGGGAGGGGACCAGATTATAGATTGGGGGGCCTGCAGGGGGAGATGGAGGGGACTCCAAATTTTCTTTGTGTCAGGCTCAGAGGAAGATGGGATCTGCAGAATGACACCAAGGTCAATCCCCCAGCAACAGTAGCCCACAAAAGCCCCCAAATTGAGCATGGCTGGGAGAGGCTGATCCAGTCCAGGACCCACTGAATCCTGATCTGGTTTCATTGCCCTGACTTAATGGAATCCTAGCCCAATCTGGATCTGATCACTGTACCAACCCTCCTTTCCAAATTCCAAGTATTTAAGTAGCTTTTTCCCTGTGTGAATCTATTCCATGCAAAATAAGACCAGCAGTGTGATTGAAACTCCTTCTACACTCTGAACATTTAACTATGCACTCCTAACACTCAAAATAAGCCCTGTTGACTTCAGTTGAAGTTATCCACCAGCAAGTGGTTACAGGATTGCAGCATAATTAGGAAATAAGTGGAAATAGAATTGCAGCCTAAATTGTTCTCCCGTGTGGATTTTTTGGTGCGATCTTCTGGATGAAACTCTTTCCCGAACCCAGAAATGTATTTGTTTCTCCCCTGACAGCAGTCTGTGGCATCTAATTAGATCTGCACACTGACATAAGTGTTTTCCATGCTAACTATAACTAGGGCAAGGAAAATTGGAGTAGTCTCAAAATGAATTTCTTTTAATTGTACTATGATTTATATATTTTTATTTGTAAGGTGCCTTGAGTTTGATTTTAACCCAGAGAAGGAGGAAAGAAATGTTGTTGTGGTATCTAAAATAAACATGCAGAGGTACCAAAACTCAACAACCTCTCTATCAGCAATTGCCCATAATCATTCTGTCTCAGGGATGCAGGACCTGTGGTCTTCCAGATGTTGTTGGACTCCAAATCCCATCAGCCACAGCCAGTGGGGCTAGTTTTGGGGATGATGGGAATTGTAGTCCAACAACATCCTGAGAGCCACAGGTTCCAATCCCTGTTCTATCTGATCAGAAGTTGGCTTTTGTGGAGTTATAATTACAAAATATTTTCCTAGGTGATATCCAAGACCTAATGTAAATATGATGCTAGACGAGCAAAGGATAGCATACACATGGGCAAATGCTCACTTAAACCTGATTGCTGCGCTTGCTTGTGAACAGGATCTACATTGCTGGGTTTTGCACACCTAATAGTTAAAGGTTTAAATGAGATGCTGGGTATATGCAACATGGCATTGGGAAATAGTTCTTGGCACATGTGTTAGGCTAGGGTTGGGGAAACCAAATTCCCACAGGGCCATAAAGGTTACCTACTTTTTTGTGTGTGTGGTTGGGTCACCCTCACCTATTCCACAGAGCTTAACATGTGGGAGGGGGCACCATGTACTCCACTGAAGAAAAAGCAAGCTATTAAATAAAAACAATAAATAGGGCAACGACAAGGCTTGCCAACAGACCACAAAAAGCCTGCTGCTCTGTCAAGAAGACAAGCGTGACCCACAAAAGTCACCCAATGAACCTTTTCACAGCATGGAAATAAGTGTTAGAATATCATTTGTTGTTGTTGTTCAGTCGTTCAGTCGTGTCCGACTCTTCGTGACCCCATGGACCAGAGCACGCCAGGCACGCCTATCCTTCACTGCCTCTCGCAGTTTGGCCAAACTCATGTTAGTAGCTTCGAGAACACTGTCCAACCATCTCGTCCTCTGTCGTCCCCTTCTCCTTGTGCCCTCAATCTTTCCCAACATCAGGGTCTTTTCTAGGGAGTCTTCTCTTCTCATGAGGTGGCCAAAGTACTGGAGCCTTAACCTCAGGATCTGTCCTTCTAGTGAGCACTCAGGGCTGATTTCTTTAAGAATGGATAGGTTTGATCTTCTTGCAGTCCATGGGACTCTCAAGAGTCTCCTCCAGCACCATAATTCAAAAGCATCAATTCTTCGGCGATCAGCCTTCTTTATGGTCCAGCTCTCACTTAGAATATCATTAGAATATCTTTATTACGGCCATAGGCCCATATTTAGATAACAACACACAATACACAATAATATACCTCATACAACAAAATAAAATGGGGCAAGAGAGAGTAATAGATAAGATTAGTTCAGTCCATATTAATCTTATCCATATAAAATTATAAATTCCATTTACAAAATAGGAACGACAAAACACTTAGCTCATCAGATCACCACTGTAAATCAACCTTTTGGACGGAATATCAATCATCATATAGTAACCCATTTTTCCTCTTATAGGATAGAACTACAATCAAATATCTAGCTACTAGAAGTGATCTACTTGGATCATTGTCCTGTAGCAGATATATTAACTGGGACTCCGGGGTCTCATCCAAAGTTTCTAATATTAGAGGGGATAAAAATCTAGTCCGAGGGACCGAGTGCAGGGGGCAACAGAATAATATATGATGAAGGGATTCTATAGTTCTGTTGTCACATGCACACAGAACTGAAATCTGACCTTTGGAAAACCTATTGCTCATAACATTGGAAGGAAAGACATTAAATCTTGCCTTAAGTTAGAATATCATTGTTGGGGTAAGGAACCTGAGGGTTCTCCAGAGTTCTTGGACCTATCAGTCCCATGCAGCATGGCCAATGGCCAGTGATAGGGGTGGATGGGCTGTGGTCTGCCAATATCTGCAAGAAAACAGGTTGTCTTACCCTGATCTGTGCACCCCCGGCACAACAAATAAGGGTTGGTAAAATAGTTGGCAACTCTGCTCAATATTCCACAGTTGCAATGCTAGGCCAAAAGATATCCTCTAAAGAGAAGACCATGATTATCAATATCACCACTGTTTTCTATGCCTGCTGATTTGCGCTAGCTGGGCAAGGCTGGGAGAAGATAGAAATTTAGCTGGCAACATCTCCGTTTCAGCGGAGAGCACTGCAACATATTGGTTATAAAATAAAAACACATATGAAAGCTGTAGCTCATGTTTTATAATCTTGTAAAATAAAAATTTAAAAAATGATGAGGCAAGGAAATAGCTTGGGAGATAGTGTATCAGTAGTTTAAGATTTTCATATCATTTTAATGGCAGGCTCCGTCTAAGTTACACAGCATGCCAAGTTATTTTACATTCAGAAGCACTATCATTTACAGTTTAGTGCAAGTACCCATGGGGGCAGAGCTAACATTTCAATATTCACTGAATAATTAGCCAAAATTGCCTTTTGATGCAATTCAGGGGGAATAAACGATTCCCTTAAAAGTAGACAATAGATTGCCAGGCTGCTTGAGTTTAAGTAGCCTCATTAATTTACTAATATTAGGGAGCATATGGGCTGTTCCTCTGAATGGAACATGGGACTGTACACTGTATTATACAAGTGGTTTGGGGCATATTTCGGGATATTGGCAAAAGAAAAAAGAGAGGTAGAAATCTAGAGCAAGGTTTGATGAACTTTTCCTTAATTTCAAACTATCTGGAAAATGGGCTTTCTTGTTGCTGCGTTGCAAAATAACTATAAAATGGCTAAGCACATTAGGAAATAGGCAGCTTGGATTCTTTAGGCAAAATTCATTTTTTATTTGTATGATATGTATGCCTATTTAAAATTGCCTCTTAAACTTGAACTTGGAGTTATAATGCACTCAAGAGAGAGATGGTATAATCTAAGGTCCACGTAAGAGCTGGAACATGTGCTGTGGGATTTTTGAGTGCTTCTTCATACTATAACAATTCCATCACAATCTTGAATAGTTTCCAGATTACATTTTTTTTAAAAGCATTCATCCAGATTTGTTTGCACAAACTTTGTAAGTCAACGTTGCTTGTTTATTAATTTGGGGCGAACTGGGCTTTGCCATCCATCATCTTTAATTGCACCACCTGAATTTATCATTTTGTGAATGCTGCTATTTTGGGGTGGGATTCAATCTGGAAGTGCTCTTGGCCTCAAAAGTGGTCTTCTTTTTTGGCATTGGAAGGGAGCTCAGTTTGAGAAAAAAGAAGCCCATAGCACCACTTGGCTGCAGAGTACTAATTAATAAATGTGGCTTGTTCCCATGCATGCTCGGGACATGGATTGCTATATGCCTAAAACCTTTTTCTCCATGTTCATGAACATGAATGACTATTGGCATTACTTTAGAACTAGGGGAAATTCTTCCCACTGCAGGCTTCTTCTAGAAGACATGATGCTGTCAGTCTACCAGAAATGGCCCAGAAACTAGCACATTTTATCAAAACGCAGTGTGGGTCATGTTAGGGACTTTGGTCTAGGACTAGGTCATGGAGTACCCTTGTAATGTGCTCAGAAGGGAGCAACAGAGATGAGGCCAGAGCTTTTCTGGTTTTTTGGGGGGGGGACGGGAAACAGGTTTTATTGATAAAGAAAAATAAGATACAAATTGTAAGGAAGTGACCAAAAACAATAAGAAGTGAGTTTAAAATTTGAAACTGCATATGCTCAGAGTCAAAACAAAATAAAAAATAAAAAAAATTCCTTCCAGTGGCACCTTAGAGACCAACTAAGTTTGTTCTAGGTATGAGCTTTCGTGTGCATGCACACTTCTTCAGATACCATGCACACGAAAGCTCATACCTAGAACAAACTTAGTTGCTCTCTAAGGTGCTACTGGAAGGATTTTTTTTATTTTTTATTTTGTTTTGACTACGGCAGACCAACACGGCTACCTACCTGTAACTGGAACTTGTTTTTTTTTTGTAGGTTGCCAAAATGTTTTTTGCTTGTGTTTTGCTGAGAGTTGCAAACCTGCACATGCTCAGAATAGTTTTGGTGCCCCATGAAATAACACAGTTCTTAGTCTTTAAGATACCTCAAGATGTATTTTCTGGTACCTTATTTCATATATTATTTTGGGGGAGAAGGGTTTTTGGATGGAACTGCACCAGAGCTCCTAACAACCTTAATCTGACCTTAATAAACAGTGATAACTAGTCCTGCAATCAGGTCACTCATCTTCTCCTGATTAGCCATAATTTACCAATTAACCTTTCCAGAAAAGATAAGCAGTATGAGGGCAAAATGGAGGCGTGCTGGTGTTTCCTGGTAACAGGCTGAAATTCTATGCACAAGTGTAAGCACACTGAATTTAGCTGAATTTTTGAGCAGACACACGTAAGATTAGGCTCTTTAGGTCCTGGCTGAAAACTTCTGTATCTTGAATCACACAAAGGCTTCTCTACACAATCATGGCCTGGGTATAATGCCAATGGAGAATTCATGTGTGCACCTGCGATACTCAACAACGTGTATGGCTCAGCCCTACGGAGTATGTGACAATATTTTCAGCAGAGCAAAACTCCTGAATTTGTTCAGATGCTAAATTAAATGGCACAAAACCTTGGCAATGAATTATTTCCTCCATTGGCATTTGTGACTATGCAATTTATTATTAGTTATCCCACGTTATATGCAGCATTCCAACATTCACACATCATTCTGATAAGAACTACATGGACAAATTGACATGAGTAATACAACTTGTGTTGGTGCTGGCATTTCAGGAGGTGATTTGTTCACTGCTTCCTGTAATCTGAATAGACTCACATGAAATCAAGTTAGCTTACACACACAAACACACACACACAGAGAGAGAGAGAGGGAGAGGGAGAGAGAAAAGATGGAGGAGTGGGCAGAGGGTATGTATAGTCCAGAGCAGAATGAGACTTTGATGATACATTTGCAGTCGTAAGTACTATCTAAAATTGGAAGTAAATTGTTGACTGTACTTGATTTCTGCAGAAAAACAAAGTCGAGAACTACCAAAGGTCCACGGTTGTTTGGTGTAATGTCACTGTAAGTAGCCAAGAGAGTTTACGTCAGAAAAAGTTAAGTATAAAGGAAACAGCAATTATGTCTGATAAGCTGTAGCTAAAATTGGAAATAAATTACTGACAGGCATAAATCCAAATGGAAGTACACCACAGGGAACAGAAAGCAGGCTAAAACCTGTACAGGAACAAAGTCTACTAGTATCATTTGACAATGTCTTTCTTAACAAATCGAAAATGAGGTGAGGATAAACTCGAGTAAGCGCACATTAAGCAATTAAAGTGGTGACTTAACAACTGTTGCCAGGAACTTGCAACTTCCTTGGAAGTTTAAAAACCTGTAATTCTACACACACAATATATCGGGTCCTCCTTTAAAGAGGGCACGTGTTGCGGTGAGACCTGGAAACCGACACCCTGCTTTGTGGGTGGGTATGATTGGTCAGCCACAACACCCGATTGGAAGGTCCCTCGATGCTGGGTTTAATCGGACCAATGGGGTGCAGTGCAAACGGATCGAGGGACCTATTTATACCCATGCACGTGACCCAGAGCTTCCTCTTTTGGCGCATGCATTCGGAACACCCGCCCACCTCTCCCTACTTTAGGGCTTTTGCGCTTGACCTTGCTATGCTGTCGTGTGTCGTCTGTCGTTGGGACAGGGGCATGGCAGGAATTTTCCCCACTTGGCTGATTGGCTGTTGCCATTTGGGTTTTGCCTGCCGCGTAGCAAATCGTCACAACTTGTAAGGTTGTGGATAGGCTCTGGTTCAGGTGATAGGGATGGGAGAACACTCTCGCCATCCCTATATGAAGGGTATTCCATTAAAGGAATCCAGGGACTCAATGGTTTGGTCAACCCCTTTGGGTGGTGGAGATAGCCTGTTCCCGGCTTTCCGCTTATCCAGGTGTTCACCCTTGGCTGACCTATGCTGGAACCCTGGGTCAGCGCTACCTGCACAGCAGGGCGCTAGTCGAACCAGAGCCTATGCAACCACTCACTTTCTGTAATCAATAAAATTGTGGCCTAAATACTGCCAAAAACCAAACTAAAATTTGAGTCAAGTGTGAATTTCTTTAGGGGGGAGGTTTCTGGGTCTGAACACGCAAATAGCTACCAAAGACAAATATCTTTGTCACTCATGGGGGGGGTGTCTGTCTGTTGCTTTGAATCACATACATTCAAGGTAAAGCGTAGCTTGCAAAAAGTTATTGGTTCAGTTGTTTCCTACGCGACTACAGAGAATTGTGAGAATCCAGAGTTCTGGAGGGTGGCAACACACAAACAGGCCTTTTCTGCAGTGGCTCCCCATTTGTGGAATGCTTTCCCAGGGAAGCTTGCCTGGCACCTTCATTATACACCTTTAAGTTCCAGGCAAAAACATTCCTCTTCAACCAGGTCTTTGATTGACTAATATATCCTTTTTAATGTGTTTGTGTGATGGGTGGGGGGAAGGCAGCGTTATTGTTTTATTTTGTGTTTTTTCCTCTGTATTTTGTTTATTTATCTTGTAATTTTCTGCTGTGAACTACCCTGAGATCTATGGATGGAGGGCAGTATAGTACAAATTCAATTAATTAAGAATAAGAATAATCTCCAATGTTGCTGTCCCTCTATTCTTCATAATTAGGAAATGTTACCTAACTTGGCAAGGGTGACCATGTCTCAAATAGATGCCTATCAGTACACTTCCAGTAATGCTGAAGGAATTTGTGTTTCATAAATGACATTCTTAATTTACTAAATGTACACAAAAACAAAGACATATGCAGTCATCAGACAGGCACTGTCTGAAAAAATGAAAGAGTGGAACTGAAAGAGGGAGTTAAGAGTAACTTTGCCATATCACACTTGGGTACAAAGTGGCTATAACCCCATTAACCAGGCAGAAAGCCTTAAAAACAAAAGAGTCACCTACCATGTGGCTTAGGCCTATGGCAAAGATTATCTTTCTTCCTCCCCCAAGCTAATGTTCAACCACACATATGCCTTCTATGAGCCACTAGTTCTAAAGCTCTTTAGCTGAAGTCACTAGAATGTGCTTCTAGAGCAGGAATGGGGAACCGGTGACTCTCTAAGTTGTTACTGGGCTCCAACTGCCATCAGGTGGAGCTGCTGTGGTCAACAGTCAGGGATGATAAGAACTGTAGTCCAACAACATCTGAAGGCACAGGATCCTCATCTCTGTTCTAAACTTGCTATGGGTTGAGAGCTCAGTGTCCAGAGCTGAGATATGAAAGATAGGATCTAATGGCACCTTAAACCTAGGTTATGGGTGCAACACTGGAATGTCTAGGCATACTTTGTTAATAACAAGAATACAAAGCTGAAAATGAATGAACTGCAGCTAAAATATTATGTTCATTTTTCACATGGTCTAGTCCTTCTTCTGGCCACCCCTCTAATATTCTTAAGAGGGTATCTTATCCAGTCTTCAGAGAGTAGCTGGACATAGGGAGGCAGGAAAAGGTCCTCCTTTCCTTCCACTCTGCAGAGTTAATATGAAATCTTAGGCACAGTACTACACCCAGAGCTCAGAAACTGCTCTCGCTAATGAAATTCCCTGTCACAAAATGCAGCTAGAACAATGGGAACAACACACACACAGTGACAAAGTGAGGCAGGTTGGCCCTCAACTTCCAACACATCTCCGAAAAACAACAGAGGCCAGGTCCATGCCACACCATCAACCTGTTGGCCACTTTGAGTATTTGAGCAAAAAGCACCCTGCAGATGTGCAGAGATTTTGAGCCTGACCAGAGTGTCTTTGATCTTTAATGCAAAAAAGGAAAGAGGAACCAGAAGTCCCTCAAACTCAACAATCGCAAAACTACCCATGTTGTAGAGTGCAATCCAAAACCCTTGCCATCAGTCGGAAGGCTTGATGGGTACAGGGCAGAAGGTAGGGAGGGGGCAGGAAAATTTGCCAACCCTGATTGTGCCCCATTCCCCCAAACACCCCATTTTAGGGTTTTCTGATGGCTATCACCATTTGGGTAGGAGCATTGAGGTGTTTCTTACTGGCAGGAATCTCCCGCTAGCAGAGGTCAGGGCTAAATAGAGATACCTCTGCCTCATCCAATTCCCTCTGTCTAGCCAAGCCTCCTCTAGTGGATTGGGAATTTGACATACTCTGCATTTAATAAATTTATTTATTAAAATGTCATCCTGCTGCAAAGTGCATGGAAACATTTACTCCCATGTGTGTTCAACTAGGGGACTGGCCTAACTCTTTGAACGTGTCTGTTTCTCATTCCCATTTTTTTAAAAAATAAAATGCATCACGAGCCACAATATAAACTGTGTTTACTTAGGAGCAAATGCACTTGTATTGCTTCCAAGTAAACATGGCAATTCTGAATCTCTGCAGTCATTTGTTTGCCAACCTGGCTGCCTTGGAGTGCATTGCAATTTGCAAACTTGTCTCCTTGGTCTCCTGCAGACAGGAGCAGCTACAGGGAACACAATCACACTGTATTGCCTAGGCAACCAGACATAGCTAGGTTTCCCATTCATCCTTCTTTCCCAAGCTGTTAGCCACACCCCAAGCAATCCTTGTTTGCTAAGGTTAAATTAGTGAAGCAGTCCATAAATTAATGCAGGGAACAATGGTGGGTGTTCACTGAAATGTTTCTTCTCAAAGTACTGGGTTAATTTAATGCACATTGGCTGAATTGTCATTTCTCACCAGCTCAACCTTCTAGGGCAGCAGATTTCAACTGTTTCAGACCTGAGACCCACCTTTAATGCAATCCAGTGGAAAGCGGACACTTCCTCTTGTCCCACCACTTTCCCCCCAAGAAAACCTGTTCCTTCCTATTCCCAGAACTGTTCCTTCAACTTTTTCCTCTCTCATTGCTGGGTTTCTGGACAGCTAGGTAAAGGTAAAGGGACCCCTGACCATTAGGTCCAGTCGTGTCCGACTCTGGGGTTGCGGCGCTCATCTCGGTTTATTGGCCGAGAGCTGGCGTACAGCTTCTGGGTTATGTGGCCAACATGACAAAGCCACTTCTGGCGAACCAGAGCAGCACACGGAAACACCGTTTACCTTCCTGCTGTAGCGGTTCCTATTTATCTACTTGCACTTTGACGTGCTTTCGACCTGCTAGGTGGGCAGGAGCTGAGACCAAGCAACGGGAGCTCACCCCATCGCAGGGATTCGAACCGCCGACCTTCTGATCAGCAAGCCCTAGGCTCGGTGGTTTAACCCACAGCGCCACCTGGGTCCTTACACACCCTAGTAGGGAACCCATTAACAAGAGTCCTGCTGTAGGCAGGACTGAGGCTTCGGGTACCAGCCAAGGTGCCCAAAGGCTAGGATAAAAGAAGGAAGATTGAACAAGTAGCCATCCCGTGCATCATTTCTCTGTGGCTATCTCAGCAAATATTACAGAGATGTAGAGTACAAAGTATAGCAGAAAGGAGAGCGTGAACAGCCCTCCTTGCCAAATGGGCAGGGAAGACAGCACAAATGTACAGCTCTAGTTCTCCTGCCATGCAAAGTAGGAGAGTGCATGCATCAATGCCATATCATACAGAATCCAAATAGTGCCATTGAATCTTCGCAATATAATTTGTTGACCATTATTAAAGGCCTCTCACTAAGTAAACGGTGTCTTTTAAAAAAAAATAATAATCAAGGGTGTATTAAAGGGTTGTAGCATTTACCCATCACATTTATGTATGCAATGTGCACACACACACACATATATATATATCACACACTGGTGGAATTTTTAAATACCTGTTTTTTCTTAAACTAAACCAAACTTTTTTTTTAAAAAAATTACAGCCTTGTTCCTTTTCACCTGTAATTGCAGAGCTTGTGCAACATGGTTTAGCCCCAAGCAAAATTTTATGATCAGGTTATAAACCTGGAAAACTAGAGACTTATAAGGGAAATTGCAATTCAATGTTACTTTTGTGACTGCATGGCCGTAATTTAGGATCCTGTTCTTTCACATTGTAATAACTATTTATCCCTTAGGGGAAGGGGTTATGTTTTTTAAACCTCTTCTCCAGACAATTAATGCCAGTGAATTTTAATACCCTTTCTCTGCTCTTTCATAGGCTGCTGCTGCTGCTGCTAGCTTTCGGATTCCAAAATTTGGAGTGACTAAATAATAAAATGCTCTGGAAACTACTGAGATATCTGGTGAACCTCTGTGAGAACAATATCCTGGACTAGATACAGGGCTGGTTTGTATTCCCAAGACCTACCGGTATGTGCATGAGAAGGGTGGAGTTGGCCTCAGCCAGCCATTCCTACCTGGGTACTTGGTGCAGCACCAGAGCAGAATTGACAGGTGGGTGGGTTTGTGTTTGTTGTGGTCTATAGAAATGCCATCCCTCGCTCCAGGTTTCCTATCCACTTGAGTTGAGATCTAGAGCACAATTCAAAGTGTTGGTGCTGACCTTTAAAGCCCTAAATGGCCTCGGTCCTGTATACCTGAAGGAGCGTCTCCACCCCCACCGTTCAGCCCGGACACTGAGATCCAGCGCCGAGGGCCTTCTGGCGGTTCCCTCACTCCGAGAAGCGAAGCTACAGGGAACCAGGCAGAGGGCCTTCTCGGTGGTGGCGCCCGCCCTGTGGAACGCCCTCCCACCAGAGGTCAAAGCAATAAACAACCACATGACCTTTAGAAAACACCTGAAGGCAGCCCTGTTCAGGGAAGCTTTTAATCTGTGATTTTAATGTTTTGTTTTTTTAACATTTGCTGGAAGCCGCCCAGAGTGGCTGGGGAGACCCAGCCAGATGGGCGGGGTATAAATAATAAATTATTATTATTATTATTATTATTATGTACCTGATGTTCAGCAATTGAGACAGATTATAGGAATTCTGCTGGTTTTCTACCCAGCTTGCGACCGAAGCAAAACTTTTTCGGTGCTAGGCAAAAACTTTCCTTTCTTATCCAGGCTCTTGGCCCATAATTGGAAGTGGTTAGTAGTAGTAGTTCTTCTTTTTTAAAAATAATTTTTTATTATTATATAATTTTGTTTAACACAAAAGAATATCTTAATCCAACTGATATTGTGTGAATTTACAAAATAAAATTTACATTCAACAATATTTTGTCTATGTTTTGTTTTGTTTTGCTATCTTCACCAATCCCCTATCACAGGGGGAGGGAAAAAATCCATATATATACTTACACATACATTCATATATATACATATACATACACACACACATATATACACCCACCCCCATACCTATACCTATACGCACAGAGTTCTTGTTTTTCTACAAATTTCTGCAACCCCATCGTCGCCTTTGACTGGACTTAGCCATCCAGGGGTCCTTTTCCCTTTTACTATATATATGTTTGTGTCTGTGTCTGTGTGTAGTTCTGCACTCACCTGATATTTTGTGAGAGGGTGGTATATAAATACTTTCATAAATAAATAAGAAATGGGCACAATGTGTCACTTGTTTCAAAGTCTAGCAAAAAGTAATATCTTATAACTGAACCAGAAATGGCAGAGCAAGGCTAGAGGGTTGGTTAACTTGGTTGGTGTCCAGGAGAGCTATACTTTCTTTTTGTTTACAAGGGACAAAAGGTAGCTTGGGTATTAATGTTACAATATAGTTTTCCAGACAGCGATGTGTTTTATGGCGGGAGTGGGAGAAGCAGCAGCAAGTGAACAACGATGTTTGCATATATATTTAGACTCTACCCACAAGCTCTTGTCCTCTATGGTTTTCGGTAATTTTTCAGTGATATTCTGTCGAATGCTGGAGTTAAAGTGCTTTCTGAAGCAGCATAATAAGAACGTATGTTTTCAATACAGAGAAAAACACATACACTCCAAATATATTTGGAAATACATTATTATCAGTCAACAGTGTTCTGACTTTTTATGCCATCAACTTAGCTTTTATGTGATGTTACCAAGCAACAGAAGTTATCTATTCTGCTGTTATTATACACAATACTTTGGTGTTTCAATGAAATCAGATATCAAATGAGTAGGATGAAATTTTCCCCATGAACCATGTATCACTGATGGATAAAAGCAGTAGAAATAAATCAGACGTATGCTAGACTCCCCTATAGGTTGTAAATTTCAATAACTACTGTTCTGCCTGTGTTGTGTAAGGAACTGTTCTTTCCTCTTTCTCTTTTTGATACTGCAACAAACCTTATCAAGACTCTATCAGACAGTGGACATAATTAAAGCTATATTTGTGATATGCCTCTGAGGTTCAAAGGGAATTTATTGTGGTAAACCCCAACTGTTTTTTTTTTTTAATGTTCTGCTATCAAGATCCGAGCAACCCACCAAAATTGCTCTTTCAAAAGTAATTTCTTTTTGTTATCTAATAATTTAAAATCTGAATCCCATAAGACACTGAACACTGCTTTTTAATTTTATCTCCCAACTTTTCCCTGAGGAAGTGTTGGAGCCAAACTAGATAGGGTGAATTGGCAGATTATTGAAACATAATTTTGAGATGATGTACAGATGATTTAGTCAAACGGCATATCTCTATTCTGGAAATAAGGTGGTTTCAAGTGGTCAGTTGTTAAGAAAAGAACATCAGATTCTTAAAAGTTTCAGCAAACTGCTTTTCAAAAAGAATGCTTTTCACTCTTTCTTCACATTAGTGATTTCGCTACTGAAAGAACAATTTTGCTGTCAGGTTAGAATATGTCATCTCAGAGATGATAGCAACATCTCATTTGATGTTGAAGAGTAAAAGAAAAAGAAAATTCAGGTATAATTTGTACCCCATGACTGTTTTAGTAGCATAAAATACTGCCTTTAAATTGTCTGCCTTCAGATGATCCTTTTTACATTGACTTGTTTGCTTTGGAAGTTATGGGAAGTCTGGGAATATTCTGGAAACACATCCTGGCTGCACTCTCATTTAATGCACAGAGCCTTAACATTAGGCAAAGGGAGGCCTGAGGTGGCAGATGCTAGAGAAGAGAAGAAGAAGAAGAGTTTGGATTTGATATCCTGCTTTATCACTACCCGAAGGAGTCTCAAAGCGGCTAACAATCTCCTTTCCCTTCCTCCCCCACAACAAACACTCTGTGAGGTGAGTGGGGCTGAGAGACTTCAAAGAAGTGTGACTAGCCCAGCAGCTGCATGTGGAGGAGTGGAGACGAGAACCTGGTTCCCCAGATTATGAGTCTACCGCTCTTAACCACTACACCACACTGGCTCTCCCGGACATGAACAAGTGTTGAGGCACTTGAGGACAGAGCTGTGCAGGCCATGTGATAGCCCTGCCCCACCTAAGCCAGGTGTGGGAAACTCTTGACCCTCCAGATGTTGATGAACTACAACTCCCATCCATCGCAACAAGTCTGACCAATGGGCAGAGATGATGGGAGCTCTAGCTCAGCAACATCTGGAGAGCCTTGGGTTCCCCTCACCTTGTTCTAAACCCATGTTTCCCAAACTTGGGTCTCCAGCTGTCTTTGGACTACAATTCACATCATCTCTTCAAATCAACTTTAATTTTTAAACCAATTTTAAACATAGTTTCCTATGCTGGGAAGGCTATGGGGAGATAGGTTCATATTTTCATGCATGGTTTAGTTGCACAATGGTATACTCCTTTAATGGTGTTTCACACTATTTCCAAAATTATGCACCAATCCCTTCCACCCAATTCAACTCTTGCCTAGTTATCATCAGACTCAAATTGAAACAATAACCTTAAATGCAGAGACTTAGATTTCCCCCCTATTCTTAGCACCTGAATTAACAATAGCCAAATACTAGAAACAACCTATAGAAATACCCATTGACATCTGGGTAAATAATATTTGAAATGTGGCTCTATCGGAATGCCTTACTCGCCACAGAAAGGTAATTAAAAGCACTTCAAAGGCAGGCACTTTTGGCAAGATGTGGCTTCCAATCTTTTCCTTTATAAATGAGACAGGAGATACTTTTATTCCAACAACAACACAAGAATCTCTGTGGAGAGGATACTTGATTTGACATTGCATAAATGAACATATTGCTTGTGTAATGAAAATGTACCACTAGACGGGTCACTGTAGTTATATGTCGTTCTTGTATTTACATGAAAACCAACATGGTGGGGGAGAAACATAATTTCTAACTGCTACTGCAAAATGGCAACAGTACAGGCATTCTCATGGGCTGCCTTGCCCACAAGGTCTCACTCTGGTACAATGTAATGCTCCTCTTCCGAGGGTAGAGACTGGCAATTCTGCCACCGCTAATGCAGCAAAGCATTTTTTTAAAAGTGGGGAAAGGAAAAGGCAGGAGGAAGAGAGATGGAGAGTCTGCTAACAGAAACACTAATTAATATCGCCTCCATCCTTTCCCTTCTTTGTTCAACATCTGTCTCACTCATGGTTCTGCATGCATAAAAAGCAAGTATACTTACGAAATCTTGGGGAAAGTGAAACCTTTTCTTATTTAATAAGAAAATTCTGAGTTCTCATGAGATAAATTTGCCCCTCTCCAATGTAGTCGTGAGGGTAAGAATGGGTATGCATTGCTGAAAGGAATGGATTCTGAAATAAACAAAAATCTGGCCTTGTTCCCTTATAGGTCCTTTTGTAGGTCCTCCGTCGGCAGGAGAATATAACAGAGGCCAACCAGAGAAAATTGAGAATCAAAGCAGCTAGTAAGCTTGATCTTTATTAAAGCTGTTGCAACATGGTGCTTTCCCCACATACAGGCGAGCAGGGAAGGACCTAGAACAAAGGAGTGCATGCTCTTATAACGACATTTCAAAAATCCCTCCTGGAGTCCAGGCCCACCCCCAGATACATCACGGTTATATCTTGAAAGGGGAGGTCTGGTAGCAGTAATCAGAGCATCCTGGAACCTGCCCCCTGCCTCCACCAAACACCCACCAAGATAAAGAAAAGAGATTTACATTTCCCTGTTTCCCAGCCAAGTTAATCACACCCTGGGTACCTGTCTGGCACTCAGGTATCAGGATGCCAGGAATTATCACTTTAATTCCTGAGATAATGGGAAGGTTCCCCCACCCCCTCCTTCCTTGCAGAGAAACAGTTTGTCAGTTTGGGAGTCAAAATGGTGTGAGGCCTGTCTTCCTGTGCTGCTTCTGACATGTGGCCTTGTTTTGCTTGGCACACTTATGAACAATTATATATACGGTATATATAAAAGACCTTGATATTCTTACAACAATACAAATGTGGTACACAATCTGAAATGGCCTCCTAATTTATGACATTTTTTGGTTTGTTTAAAAAGCAAAACAAGCAAACAAAGCAGAACTACCTAAATGGACACACAAGGCGCAACATGAAGGAGATTACACTTGATTATTTGTTATGCATCTTATTAGAAGTTCCAAAAGACATGAAATTGAAATGTCCCCCGTTTTGTTTCACATGCAGATTGTGGCATAGTTAATCATAGGATCAGATGGATGTCCTTTCAAAGATGCGAGCGTAAGGGCAAATTGATTCATGGCTCGTGTTATGCAATGTCAGCATCTATTGTTATCTTTTTCCCTTTGTCCATGTCATTCCTATTAATAGCCTAAGTGGCACTCTGCGCTTGCAGCTTTCTCCTTCCTTGTCAGTCACATCAGAAGTTGCTTTGCACAGGTAATTTCTCTACTGTGGATTTCAACATAATACATCTGTGATTAGTTGAAATTGGCAGCTCAAGCTCAAGCGCTCTCTCTCTCTCTCCCCTTAAATACTCACATTGATTAAATATTCTTTCAGCTTTGACATTGTCAAGTTGCATTGGTCAAATTCAGGAACATGGCAAAGAATTTGTCCTTTTTGCCTGTGTTTCTTCTGTGTCGGCTTGTACATTTTATTTTAATTTCCATTCCAGCAGTTCAGGCAATTGCATAAGAAAGAAAATTCTGTTGCGGCAGGCAGAAGGAAAGATTAAACATTGACTCACTCAGCTACTTAACAAAAAGGGGGGGGAAGCGCATAGTAATAGAAATACCATCTACGTTGATTTAGAGTGTTAGTCTCTCAGCTTTGTTCTCTCTAAAGTGCCTAGTGGATTACATCCTTGTGAATTACATTGCAGCTGACCCAGTGTCAATGATCAAAACAGCATTCCAACAAACAAATAGAGCTGATTTGATTTGCAGATGAAGTCCATGTACTCCTTGCCTTTGACAAATATACGAGCCGGAACACATATGCTGGTATGTAAATGTTAGATTCATACATTTCTGAATTACCTTGCTATGGTCCAGGATGTCAGAGAACTTCAAAGAAAATGGAAAAGGAAGCAGAAATGACTGCAGTTCATGTGTTCTCCTGTTGTCAGAAATGGAAACCGGTCAAGCAAATGTTATCTGCATTCTTCACACGGTATTCCACAGGAGCAGACTACTCCTTCCCGGACTAGGCCTTAGACACTGTTCCCACTGGTGCCCAGTTCTCCCCAGCCCCTGCCGCCTTCATCATAGCCACCTCAGAGGCCAGCCAAACCGTCACCTCTCAGCCAGCCCAGGGATGAAGCACAAGTGAGCGACCAATGAGAAGGAGACACCACCCAGAAGGCCCAGCCCAGGCGAAACTTATCTCCTCATAGCTCCAGAAGGTGGCAGAAGTTCAGCAGTGAGCCTTTTTTTTAGGGGGGACACCTTGTTGCACCCGTCAGAATTTTGCTCCTGGGGCCACCATCCCCTGCCCCCTACACCTCTGGGCATGTGGAATTATTGGGTCTGGAGAGTGGGCCAAGTGCTGCTGCATTCCAGTACTAAGACAAGCCTAGGGTCCAATATATCCAACGGATTCTGGGCCAGCTCAGCTTCACCCATTCCTCATCATCAGAATGGGCTTCTATGGGCTTCTGCTGCTGCTGGGGATGCGGGTGATAAACCACTGAGCCTCTTGGGCTTGCCGATCAGAAGGTCGGCAGTTCGAATCCCCACGACGGGGTGAGCTCCCATTGTTTGGTCACAGCTCCTGCCAACCTAGCAGTTCAAAAGCACACCAGTGCAAGTAGATAAATAGGCATGGCTGTGGCAGGAAGGTAAACAGTGTTTCTGTGCACTCTGGCACTAGTTGCAGTGTTCCATGTGCCAGAAGCGGTTTAGTCCTGGCGGCCACATGACCCGGAAAGCTGTCTGTGGACAAACGCTGGCTCCCTTGGCCTGAAAGCAAGATGAGCACTGTTACCCCATAGTCACCTTTGACTGGACTAAACTGTCCAGGGGTCCTTTACTTTCCCCCCCTTTTCTTTTTGTACCTTACTGGGGAGCCTACCAATGGGTCTAACGCCTGCTCACATGTTTGGCAGCAGGTGGGAGTGAGGCATGGCCTGGAAAGCTGAGCAGATGGACACATGCCCCAGACCAGCATAATGTTGTTGTTGTTGTTGTTGTTGTTGTTGTTGTTGTTGTTTTGCATTGTTCTGTATCAACACCACCATCATCACCAGGGCTTTTTTTCTTTCTTTCGGTCAGAGCTCACTAGAGGTCTGCTCTGGCACCTTTTTCTAGGAAAATAGCATTCTTCTTCTTCTTCTTCTTCTTCTTCTTCTTCTTCTTCTTCTTCTTCTTGTCACATGCGACTTCCAAGCTCATAGCCGTTATACATTTATACTTTTGATCCTTTCTTTTTGATAGCTTTTGATACTGGTCAACATTTCAGTTCTTCCAAAATGAACAACAACAGCAAGCAGACCCTTAGCACAAAAAGCAACACTCAGGTTGAATAAATATTTACTCTCAAGACTTCAGTTACATGGAGGACAAGGGAGATAATGCAAAGGCATTAGCATAATTGGAAATGAGGTGCTCAGGGGCACTGCACAGAAATGCCAATCCGAGTATGCTATTTAAAAGATCAATTAATATAGCCAAATTTACTATTAATGGCTATTTTTTCAAGCTATTGTATCGTTAACCTTTTCCAATGTAATTGTTTTCTCAGTATCAAATTGAACTCAATTTGTGTTGAAGGGGATAATAAAATCTAAAAATAAAATAAAAATCAAGCAAATGAATGAGAGTCTGCTAATACATTGGGTCTATATTTATAAGGATGTCTGAGGGTTTCCAGGGTTTTAAGAGTCAGAAATATTTGCACTTGCACCTGATAATTTGGTCAAATTTACAATGGGGGATGATGCTTCAGGGAGGGGGATATTTATAACAACTGAAGTAGCCGTGAAGCAGGTTAAGTGGCTCCCTCAATTTGGGAAAATGTCTACTTAATTAACCTGAGCTGCTCCTATTAATTAGTGAAATTTTCTATGATCATTCCATTGCCACAAAGGGTAAGGAGATAATTCCTCGCTGTCCATGGCAGAAAGAGCTGGGCTTAACTGAAATAAATGGCAGAGATGGTTTTAAGAACTTGCACCTAACCCAGGGGCAGGTCCCCGGGATATTTATTTATTTCGGATTTTTATGAACCGCTTCCTAGTCTGGGGCTTTCAAAGTTGTGAATGATAAGATAAAAATAGGGCGTGCTCTGGCTGAAACACTCTAAGTCTTGTTACAGTTGTTTTCCAATGATCTAATCTTCTATGCCACAGTAGTCTGTTGGAGATTTATTCTCTGTGTTTGTAGTCATGGGATTGTTGTCTATCACATGACAGTGTGTGTTTTCATTCCACAGTGTGGGAAGTGACAGAAACAGGATGTTTTGGTATCACTGTGTTCCGTGATGTAGGACTATTGTCCTTTGTTCTTTCTCTCTTTGCTGTCTGATGAGAAAGAGGAAGGAGCTAAGTCAGAATGCTCCGAGTGTATTATATGTAAATAAAAGTGGATTAGCCAAAACGCTGTGCTACTGAGTTTGTTACGCAAACTGCAAATACTCTGCAGGATCCCTAAGAGTGCTAATGCCTTTTGGCATCAGTCGCTGTGATGTTCGGGCTGAAGAAAGCTTTTGAAGCTTCCGAACAGGAGGGAGAGAACATGCCAGCCGGGCATGTGTCTCTGCCAGGGTCCTACACGAGAGTAGGATGCTCCCATTAAGTTAAGGTGGAACCCAGTGATCTCTCTGCCATCAGCAGCATCATAATACAGCTTAAAATAACTTGGGGTCAATTGATTTTTAGGGAAATAGTAGCCAGAACATAGGACTGTATTTATGTAGACTGCAATCCTATATCTATTTACATACCTGGGAGTAAGCCCCAATGACCTCAGTAGGATTTACTTCTGAATAGATACATAGGATTGCAATGATAGTGTTCCACTGCTAATTGGGGCCTTTATGAATGGATGCCCCAACATTACACTGTGTATGTGTAGCACAGTACGAGGAGAGACTTTGTATATGTGGGCAACCCTGTGTAGAGGATCTGTACCATTATTTATTGCAATGCCCACTATACATAGATCCAAGAGACTGATTTATAAAACCCCTGCTTACGAATGGAATACACTCTAACAGGGTGGAAAGGGTGAAGTGGCTGCTGAGGGATGACTTTGTAACTTATAAAGTAGCATTATATGCGTTGGCAGCTAAGAAGATCAGGAGAAAAGAGCTAGATAAAATAGCGGTCAACTGCAAAGGGGAATCGGACATTTAAGATGGCATATTTTACCTGAGATTTCCCTGCTATTTTAGCTTATGCAACAAATAATCTCTAGGAGACTTGACCATGGTTTATTGCACTGATAGTGCTAAATGCTTTTTAAAATGTTTTCTATGGTTATTGCTGTTTTCCCTTTTGTTCCCCCTGTGAACGATGCCATGGCCTTTGGCTAGTGCAATAAAGTTTATGAATGAATGAATGAATGAGTGTGTGTGTGTGTGTGTGTGTGTGTGTGTGTGTGTGTGTTATCTTCCTCCAAAGAAAGTCTCATTTCTGCAGAAGTTTACAAAGTAATTCCAAGAGCGCCAATTGTTGCATTTGAGAAGAGTTGTTTTTGTAAAGCAATGCGTCATGGTATTCATTCATACTTTTAAGACTGTGTTTGAAGCCACATGAACTTGATGAGTTTAAAAAAAAAAATAGGTAGCAGTGCTTAGGATACACTACGCATCTTTTTGATTCCCCTATTAACAAAGAAGCTTGGCATTTGATGTGTACTTTAATCTTATGTTTTCAAAACTGTCATCTGCATACCACAAATAGCCTGTGAAGCTATTTGGAGTGTTTTGCAGCTGGCCTTCCACAGGAACTGGTGTCACTTTTCCAGAGAGGAATGATTCTCCATCTGTCTGTTCATATGTTCCTATAGGGTTTGTTCATTTGTTCTTGCAGGGGATAAAAGAGAGGGAGGGGGAGAGAGAGACTTTAAAATGCCATTTTGGAATGATAGTAGGCAGATATTTAATAAATGACAGTTGGGGAAAATGTATGTCTACAAACATTTTTATAATTGACTGTTGATCCAAAAGATTTATAAATTACAATTTTGTAGTGAGCATTAGAATATAGCACAACTGTCTCTAACCAGAGTCCTAAACCTGTCTTACACACACACATACACACCACTTTAAAATACATATTTTAAATGTATTTCTCTCATGATACACAGGTACAACTCATAGCAGAGAGGACTTTAGGCACTGTTGTATCAGCAGAATAATAAGTAAATAGAGGCCTTATCAATGTAGAAAAGGTCCTATTCAGAATCAGATTACAGTAATATGATTGAGCCATACCACTTTCATACCTCCTTGACGCGCAGTGGGAATTATTTAAGCAGAGTTTTGATTGAAACAAGTAAAAACTTTTATTAAGCTTAAAATAAACTTCATCTTAAAATAGATCACATATAGAATACAGGCTCTTCTCTATACTGGCACACACTCTGAGAGAAACTAGTCATCACAGTCAAGGTAAGTAACTCACACAGCACAGACACAGACTAGAACTGGCAGTTACACCTTAGAACGACAGTTATGGCAGTTGGTCACCAACAGCTGCTCCTGCTCTCAAGTGTCTTTGTCACATGACACTCCCTCCCTAGTCTTTTAGCCAGAAGGGCAGATTCACACCCAGCCCTCCCAAACCAGGTGGGCTCCAGATGTTTTGGATCCCAGCTCCCATCATCCCTTACCTTTAACCATGCTGAATGGGGCTGAGGACACTTATAGTCCAAAATGTCCAGGAGGTTGGGGAAGGTTGTTATAGCTAAGCTCTGAGTCAGAAGGCTTCAGCAGACACAAAAATCAATGCTGGTCCTACTCTAAAGGGGGGACAAAAGTGTCCTACCCTGCTTGAGAAGAAGACTTCCACCCAAAAGGAAGAAGTAGAGTGGGACCTTGTGGGACCTTTGGGCCAATTATGGAGGGGCAGCTTTCTCACTCTTTTCTTGCATCATCTGCCCTCCCAGCCTTGGCAGTGTAGGCCATGCTAGTTGCCCTTTGGTGAACTGAGTAGGATTTTATTTTTATTTTGATGGGGATATCTTTGATTGGCCTTTGGTGCTCTGCTTCTTTCATCAACTCCATACTACCTGGAATTCACCATGTCTCTCGGATCTTCCTTATGGATGTGTGGGCAAAATGATGGACCCTCCAAGGATATAGAGATTTAAAGAAAAAGCTGTTATATAGTAGGATTAGGAGAAGTTAAGGAAAAAATGTGAAACAATGAAGAGTAAAGAGGTTACGAAATAGGATGTTGGAGAACTGCTAATGAAGTAAGGAATGGAACTTTAGTAAGGGAGACTTAGTGGAAGTCAGAGGTAAAAACAAATAGAGAAGAACTGAGGTTTAGATATATTTGTGTTTTGTATGTTCTATATGTGTTTAAAGTTTTATGAACAAAAAATATGTGACTGTTTTAAAATTTGGAAAATCCTAACAAAAATTTTTTTGGGGAAACAAGTGTTCACATTTTCCAGGGACAGTCCCAGATTTATAGAAGCCATCCTGGTTTCTGATTTGATCCCAGAATGTCCCGCTTTTCCTTAGGATGTCCCTATTTTCATCAGAGAAATTGGGAGGGTATGGTTATGTGACCCCCAAGCCAAGGAGATAAGTAAGTATACAACCTTTAGAAGACATCTGAAGGCAGCCCTGTATAGAGAAGTTTCTTTTAATGTGGAAGCTGCCCAGAGTGACTGAGGCAGTCAGATGGGCAGGGTATAAATAATAAAATCATTAATACTATTATTATGGAATAGGATGTCCATATTTTCATCAGAGAAATGTTGGAGAGTATGAAATGATGTTGCTATCTCAAAATACATCATAGTAGACATGCTCCTTCCTTCCTTCCTGTGGGCCAGGTTGAGGAATTCAAAAGGTAACAGGAAAAGCTTTCTATTGATGGGCAGCTTTCCGTTTGGTCTCTTAAGGCCTCTGTACCCAGTGGCTACAACCCAACAGAGAGTTCATTTGGCTTAAATCCATTGGTTTCAATGATCCTAACCTCTTCTGAGAATGTAAGAGGACTTGTGCCAGCCTTGCCCTCCACAGTCAGCACTCCATGCCCACTGAGCATGCTCAGTCCTCAATGGGATGTTTTGAGGATGACCTTTTAAAACCACCATCTCTGATAGGGTAAAGGTAAAGGGACCCCCTGACCATTAGGTCCAGTCGTGACCGACTCTGGGGTTGCACGCTCATCTCACATTATTGGCTGAGGGAGCTGGTGTACAGCTTCCAGGTCATGTGGCCAGCATGACAAAGCCGCTTCTGGCGAACCAGAGCAGCGCACGGAAACGCCGTTTACCTTCCCGCTGTGGCGGTACCTATTAACCTACTTGCACTTTCACGTGCTTTCGAACTGCTAGGTTGGCAGGAGCAGGGACCAAGCAACGGGAGCTCACCCTGTCGCGGGGATTCGAACCTTCTGATCGGCAAGCCCTAGGCTCTGTGGTTTAACCCAAATTGCCCCCCGCGTCTGATAGGGTATTTCCACTCAATTCTGCCCCCTGCCCAACTTCTGCAAACCTTGAGAGTTTCCCAAATCACTCAATACCTTACTCTTTTGCAAGTGGATGGTGCAAGTTCACATCCACACCCCTGAAGACTGAAATTTATATACATTATGTTCTCACATTAGACCTATAGCAGGAAACAGCAACACCCTGAACTGACTGGAGGGAAATAAGGCTACAAAGTATGGCCTAATAACATAGGGTTACCGGTATATTCATTGTAGTGCTAAGCAAAATTTTTTGTCAGTGCAGTGATTTGCTTTTGTGCAACAGAATGTTCTCTACCTTTCTTCTTCCTGAACATCTCCTAAATCTGTTCTGGTAATTCCCCCATACTCCCAAAACAGATTTGGGGATGGTTCAGGATGCATGTGAGGGAGGAGAGAGTGGGAAAGTCCCATAGCACTACTTATAATCCTTGAGCTAGGGCAGCTACTGAGATGAATACCACCCTATGAGAGTCCTTTTGATTCATGTCTACTTCAGTGTGCAAAAGGAAGCCCTCTGCCAACAATTGCAAGTGATGTCATTACCATTTAAAAATTCCATAAGAGTTTTGCTGTCTCACTGAAGGTGGTATGTCTAGATAAACTTCGGTCATTCCGACTGATAATGTGCTGCACCTGATTGTGAATTATCTTTTATTCCTACAGAGATTTGCATTCATTATAATTGAAGAATGCCAAAAGATTAAATTCTGAATCTCTTCCAGTGACATGTACATTTGATAGCATTATGCATTTGTGATTTAATGGTCTTGGGAAGCTTAAATTGTATTAAAGTTTTATTAACCAAGGATTTTCTCTGTGTAATTGAATAACTCCAAACACTCAAAGCTTACATGAATTAATGAAGATTAAAACCATACAATAAGTAACAAAGTGAGACTTAAATTTCACAGCAAGTATATGTAAGTTGAAATAAAGTTTGAAGAAAAGCAATGCTGACAGGTCACAGTTAGCTATTTAAAAGTACTTTATGCATATATATATACACTACCATCAACTAAGTATTTCCATAATGGCTTTTGGAGGGAGAAATGACATTCTTACTATATAGTTATTCCAATCTATAAATGTTTATGTGTCCATTCCATGTAGTATGAGCAAGCATTATTTTATATAGAAGAAGGCTTATTTTCAGGCCATTACATGAATCCTAGTTCCACAGATTCTATTAAAGTCACATTATGGGGCCTTGAACAATTACAAACTGAGCTTTCTACATTATGCCAGCCAGTTGTGAAGCTTTGGATAGCATTTGGAGTGTATTTTGTGAGGATGGTTTTGTGATACAAATTGGCAAGCTCTTGTAAAGAGAGAATAAGTATGCAGTTTGATTACACAGTTTGGTAGAATGTAAAGTGCTTAACTTTTATTATTCCAGGTGAAGACTATACAATTTGGGGAATAAAAATTAAGGCTGCAACACAAACCCTCTTTGCACTAGGATGGGATGGGTGTGGATTGAGTGGAGATGATCCTCCACGCAGCCCTGCCAGCATCACTCTACTGTCCCCATCAAACAGGCAGGCAGAAATGTTGTTGTGCAATCCAAATTGGGCGTAGCCCATGGAAAACTCAAAAATAGTGAGGAGCTGAACTGGACAAGAATGCACTGGATCTTGACCCAGTCCAGCTGCCATTATTTCATCCAGGCCTAACCATGGTTCCAGCTCCAGCAGGGGTGCCAACTATAGGGGATGGAAGGGTCTTTCGCCCCTCAATATTTGTGGGCAATATTTGTGCTGAGCCCCCCAATATTGAGGGGAGCAACATTCCCCACTGCTGCTGGGTGCCCTCTGCATGCCCCAGCTTCCGCCCGGGAACCCAGGGGCTGGGTGGGGACTGGGACGAGTGAGGCCAAAGATCTGCCCGGCACATGCCGGACCCCTAAGCTTCAGACTGTGTTATGGATTGGCTGAATGCAGAGGGGTGGTGGGAGGCACCAGCTGGGGAATCTCCCAGGGGAAGAAGGCTCAGAGCCAGGGGATTAGTGGTGGGATGACAATAAGTGGTCAAAGGGAGAAGAAAGAGCAGACGGAGAGGAGGAGGTGTCAGAAGCAGAGGAGGTAACAGGATTTGGTGAGCAAGAAGAGGCAGTGACAGAGGGCAGTTCAGACTCAGAGGCAGAAGCAGAGGCTGGAGGAATGGGGCCAGGGGACAGAGAGGCAGACTGCTGAAGAGGCCAGGGACTCTCTCCCGCCTGCTGTGACCAGCTTCCCTCGCCTCTGGTCTCCTAGAACATGCAGAGAAGTTAACAGTGCAGAACGGTGGTGGGTTGTGCACAGGCGCAGTTTGCGACTGCTTGGGAAACACCCCGGAGACGAGGAGCCTTTAAGTGGTGGCAAGACCCTTCAGTCCTTGCATCTACCTTTTTGGAGTAAGACCTACTGGGAAGAGCTGCTGGGGTCATTAGACCTGCACTGATTTGGTTTTTTGAATACAGTGAATAACTTCACTGACACCATGTTTCGATTTGATTGCTGACCTGCACTTGACTCCAGCACATGCTATTCATGCTCACACAATTAACACCATGCCAAATGTGCCCCTTACTTCTTTTTGAAGCTCTTTCTATGCCATTTTCTCTTCATGAATTAATTTGCCATCCAATTTCCTTTGAAGTGGATTTAAAGAGTTCCTCTTAGGGTGGGGGATTCAGAAAAAAACTAAAGCAGGGTGTAAGAAGCCCTTCAGATGTTAAGGGATTCCATGAACCCCAACCAACATAGCCAATGGCAGGAGTGCCAACTTGGCCCCGAGGCCATGGGTGCCTGGGGCCATGGGTGCCATGCAGAGTGCATGGCCCTGGCACTGAAATTTGTGGGTGCCCAGCCCCTTCATGAGGAATTTTGTGGGTGTTCAGGCACCCAGGGCCCCAGGGAGATGGCAACTATGGCCAATAGTCAGAACTGGTGAGAGTTACAACCCAAAAATATCCAGAGAGCTGCAGGTTACCCATTCCAGACATAAAGGAACACTTGAGTCAAAGGGTTTTTTGAAAAACAAAACAAAAACTGGATTAACATAATTGAGTGAGCATGATTCTCCTCCCCACTATATATGTTGATTGTCCTCACTTTTTTCTCTAGCATAGAAAATAATTCCAGACATGGCCAGAGGCACTTCGTATTTTCTTTTTCCTCAGATGGATCCTCAGATGGTCTCTGGCATGAAATAAAACTGTTGTTAGCCATGGAACACCTAAAAGCATACTCCTTAACATTTATATGATGAAATAGGGATAGCTTTCAACATATATACAAACATAATAAAACACTAAACATTAAAAGAAACTTCCCTACACAGGGCTGTCTTCTAAAGGTTGTATGGTTACTTATCTCCTTGGCTTGGGAGTCACATAACTCCATACCCTCTGACATTTATCCAATGAAAATAGGGACACAGAGCCTAGGGCTTGCTGATCAGCAGGTTGGCAGTTTGAATCCCCGCGATGGGGTGAGCTCCCGTTGCTTGGTCCCAGCTCCTGTCAACCTAGCAGTTCGAAAGCACGCAGTGCAAGTAGATAAATAGGTACGTAAACGGCATTTCTGTGTGCTGCTCTGGTTCGCCAGCACTTAGTCATGCTGGACACATGACCCGGAAGCTGTATGCCGGCTCCCTTGGCCAATAAAGCGAGATGAGCGCCGCAACCCCAGAGTCGTCCGCGACTGGACCTAATGGTCAGGGGTCCCTTTACCTTTAACTTTAAGGAAAAACTTTGGCCACCTCATGAGAAGAGAGAAGACTCCGTGGAAAAGACCCTGATGTTGGGAAAGATTGAGGGCACAAGCAGAAGGGGACGACAGAAGACAAGATGGTTGGACAGTGTTCTTGAATCTACCAACATGAGTCTGACCAAACTGCGGGAGGCAGTGGAAGACAGGAGTGCCTGGCGTGCTCTGGTCCATGGGGTCACGAAGAGTCAGACACGACCAAACGACTAAACACACACAAGGGAAAACGGCACATTCCAGGATCAGATCATAAACTAGGACGGCTTCTGTAAACCCAGAACTGTCCCTAGAAAATAGGGACATTGGAGGGTCTCAAACAGCCCTTAAAAGGGTATTACCTTCACCACTTCCTGTGCTCGGTTAGGCTCAAGTGTAAGTAGACCAAAGACAAACAAGGCAATAAATCAAGGGTAGATCTCTTTGCTTTAAGCAGCATTCAAGTAATGAGGGAACCAAGTTAACAGGGTATGCAATAAACCTCATGTTCCAGAACCTGTAAATACCCATATGTAGTTCCCTGCTAGACATCTGCAATAAACTTTTCTTTTCTTTATTTTTTTGGTGTCTCTCTAAGAGCAATGGGCTCCACTGATGTCAGTTATGCTCCTTGGGAGTTGCTATGCTCTATAAAGTCATCACTGCTGTGATACATTTGCAACAGATTTGCATTCTAAAAACCTCTTAGGAATGCTGATTAAATGCATACAGATGGCAATGTGGAATGATTGTCTAACATTTTACAGGATGTCACCTGCTTCTTCAACATTTTAGTTACATTCTTGATTGGACTACTTACTTTAAAAAAAAAAAATCACGTTTAATGAAATGTGAAATAGTCTGATGGCAGTAAAATGCTTCTTTCACCAGAACATTAGGGACAAATTTTAACAAACAAGTAGCAATGTTTGTTTGTTAAGGGTTTAATGGCACAAGGCCAGATAGTTTTTGTTTTTGTTTTTTTTGTAAGGAAGAGCTAGGACTATATTTAATAAAATGTAAATAACTGTAATAGATATGAAACTTCAAAAAGCAGAAAAAAGGGATGTACATGAAATGAAAAAGAATGTTTTCTTTCCCAGAACTTGCAATGGAACTCAGAATGTCCTTTGTAGAAATTCTGGCCTCTGAGATACCTGAAACCGGTAGATTTATTACCTCCATATTTGAAGGTTCCATTTTGCTTTATCGTTAATAATTGTTTATGACTGTGTGTCATCGTCTTTAAAAGCTACGTAGGCCAGTTGTCCTAATCACATCCTATGGCAATGAGTTCAATAACATAAGGAGCAATCCTTTGCGCAAGAAGCGGGGATAAAGCAAGCCAGTGTAAGTTGAGGCAGTGTAAATTTACACCAGATTCAAACCCCATTCAGCAGTAGGGCAGCGGTGGCTGCTGTGCCTAAGCCCGACACAGAGAAAACAAGCTTTTAAAATAGTAGTTTACATCAAGGTTTCAGGTCACATGACCCCCTGGCCCTGACTCTTGCCATGCCCCCAGAATGCCCCCTTTTGGGGACTTACACTGGCATTGACCCAGCCAGCTTCAGCTGAGCCCTAGCTGAGCAAATTTTGCCAGCATATTTATGGTGGATCAGCTGACCTCAGTTGAGCCAGGAATCAGACAACTGCATCAGACATCCTAAGACAGATCTTGCCATGGGATTGCCCCTTAAATTATGCATTGCATGACCTCATAATTCAATGAATTCCATCACCTAATTAGGCATTGTGTGAAGGCATACTTTCTTATGTCTATTGTGGATCTACCACTATTCATTTTCATTTGGTTATCCTAGGTTCTGCCTCAGTGTTATAAGGGAGAGTGAGCGTTGTCCCATTCTCTGCCAATTATTGCTTTACAATATTTTTTACTTGTTTTCACTGGCCCAATGCCAATCATTTTTATGCTTCCAAAAACATGGTGTTCCTATCCGAAGAACCCACTGTTTACAACTCTCTGCCTGATGTTGTGGCATGTTGAATTAATCTGGAAGTAAAGATTTGCAACAATATTGTCCTTTACAGTACTTTCCTCAATGGGTAGGGAACGTTTTTGCAAGCAGCACAGTAATTCATTGCATTTAACTTTACATTTACAACACTAACTTCACAGTAGGTGGCATTATTATTCTTTTCGGTTACATACAACCCACAGACACGACCCATAATACTTCAGAAGTGGCAGATTGAGCAGAATTGTGATTGCAGAGAAAGGTTTTGAAATCCATCTGCAGTGTATTTTTTTTACAATAAATATTTTTTAAAGACTTCAGAGAGGTGCTCTTTGTCTTTCTTTCTTCCATCCCTCCTTTTTGAGATTCATCACTAAAGAAATCTTTCTTTATCGAGAAGTTGCAAGACTTGTCAGTGATTAATGTTGTGCCGCTATGTCGTCTCACTGGAGTTTTGTAAGGTGAGCTATAAAATCTAATATGGTATAAAAATCAATAAACTAACTATGTAGCAATATACTGTACTTACCAGGCTGGGAGGCTTCTTTCTGATTGCTAATTAATTGCCTGCAGGGCAATAGACCAATGCTTGCTGAAACACATTCGGCTGAAACGCTTGAAGATCTCAGAGACTGCCGAGCAGGAATACAAATAATAAATAAAAGTAAGCATGTCAGCATAAAAACTTATCACTAAGTTTGTGCTTTTAAAATATGACAACCTACTATAGTCAGCAGAACATAAACTCTGCACTTGTGAGTGATCCTGATGCTTTAGTACAAGAGAGGCCTTCTCTTATTCAATTCAATATTCCATAAAGCAAGTCTCTGGACTTCAAATTTCCATTTAGTTCATTAGGCTTCAGTTGCATAAGGAGTAAAAATGACTGTTGGGTTCTGCCCAAGTTTAATGATTTCATAGTCTAAATTTGCAATTGTCTTCTCTCTCTCTCTCTCTCTCTCTCTCTCTCTCTCTCTCTCTCTCTCACTCTCAGCTGGATGTAAATTATTCAGTAGCAACTTGAGGATGGAGCAAAGATAACATTTGCCATAGAGATGCTCCAGAAAACATGTTGACTGATCACACTCTGCACACCAGAGCTTTGGAAAGCACATCATGCGGACAGAGACTATCAAATTATAAGTCTCTGTACTCAGACTTCATGGAGTTTGCCCAAGGAAATGCACGAAACCCAATGATGGAATAAATTAAAAGAGAAGCTATAGAAACATGCTACAAAATCTACTATTTGTGTTAGAAGATGTTTCACTCTATTTCTTTGCATTGGGATTTCAGAGCAGACAGGCCTTTGGAGCTACCACATCCTTGCTATTGGATTTTTCCATTTAAATTTTCTTTAAGTTGAAGTTACTGGTATTTCAGAACTGTCATTTGGGGTGGTAAATGAGCAAATGAGACATGGAGGAGACAGTAGCACAGGTAGGGAGGGGGAATGACAAGATAAACAACAGAGTAATGTTGTTTTGCAGATGTGCAAAATGGGAGTTGGGGGAGTAAAGAAGTGGGTCCCAAAATGGAGCAATGAGCAGAGGAAGGGAAATGAGAACAAGAACCAAGGAGTTTTGGGGGGGCATTGCATAATTTCAACAGTCCGAGCAATATGGTGATATGGGTTCCACTTGTCACTCCCTCTGAATGTGAAGTGCCAATAGGACAAGATGCAAAATGAGGTCACTGAGAAATGAAGAGATATCAGCCTCCCTGGGGGAAAAAAATCTCTAAAGCTTCTAAAAGCACAAAGATTGAGGTTGAATCCTGACAAGACAGAAGTACTGTTTTGGGGGGACAGGGGGCAGGCGGGTGGGGGGGACTCCCTGATCCTGAATGGCATAACTGTGCCCCTGAAGGACCAGGTACGCAGCCTGGGAGTCATTTTAGACTCACAGCTGTCCATGGAAGCCCAGATTAATTCTGTGTCCAGGGCAGCTGTCTACCAACTCCATCTGGTGCTCAGGCTGAGACCCTACCTGTCTTCAGACTGTCTCGCCAGAGCGGTGCATGCTCTAGTTATCTCCCGCTTAGACTACTGCAATGCGCTCTATGTGGGGCTACCTTTGAAGGTGACCCGGAAACTGCAATTAATCCAGAATGCGGCAGTTAGACTGGTGACTGGGAGTAGCCGCCATGACCACATAACACCGATCCTGAGAGATCTACATTGGCTCCCAGTACGTTTCCGAGCACAATTCAAAGTGTTGGTGCTGACCTTTAAAGCCCTAAACGGCCTCGGTCCTGTATACCTGAAGGAGCGTCTCCACCCCCACCGTTCAGCCCGGACACTGAGGTCCAGCGCCGAGGGCCTTCTGGTGGTTCCCTTACTGCGAGAAGCAAAGCTACAGGGAACCAGGCAGAGGGCCTTCTCGGTAGTGGCGCCCGCCCTGTGGAACACCCTCCCATCCCATGTCAAAGAGATAAATAACTACCTGACATTTAGAAAACACCTGAAGGCAGCCCTGTTAAGAGAAGTTTTTAATGTGTGATATTTTAATGTATTTTAGTGTTTGTTGGAAGCCGCCCAGAGTGGCTGGGGGGACCCGGCCAGATTGGTGGGGTACAAATAATAAATTATTATTATTATTATTATTATTATTATTATTATTATTATTATAAAAATGCAATTAAAAGCAAACCAACTTTAAGGAGCCCCCCAACTAAGCATGCTTAGCAGTTGTGTCAGCTGGAAAAGGCTAATGTAAAAATGGGTGTTTAACCTGACTGGTACCCTAATCTCTGCTGTTAGGGAGTGATGGAACATTGAGACTCTTTGTGGCAGGTCCCCTTGTCTACACCTACTACACAACTAATTGAAGATTGAGAAAACAGAACATTCCATGGTGCATTTCAGTATTCCACTGTAAGATACCCACATTCAAAAAATGTAATGCAAATAAGTGTTGCTTTCATTGACAGGCTAAATTTAGCTGCCCTTGGCTGTCTTTGTTTTGGTAGTTTAAAATGTATTCTGTGAATGAACCAATGACAGGGGAATATTTGCGTTCCTCATTATGTCTCCCTCAGAATGGGTAGAAACTGATATGAAGTGAGTCCTCAAAGGGATCAAGAGAGGTTCACTGTCACCAATGAGAAAATCAAAAGAACGTTATAAAAGCTGACTTGGAAGGGGATGTCTTAACGGGTTCAAAAATGGTGCCATGTGCTACTTATGGAATCATAATGCTTTCTACTGCAGGAATGACTAGAAACTCCCAGCATGTTGTTGTTGTTGCTGCTATTATTACAGTTCCTTAGAAATTCTCGTGCATATAATGGATCCGTTGCTGTTGCTGTCTACAGCTGTAAAATCTGAAGGCTTTTTAAACTCCTCTCTGCTAATGAACTATTGTCTACGGGAAAGCGTTGAAACAACCTTGGGGCAAATCCTAGCTCTCTAACAGCTGGAGTAGGGAGAGGAGGTTAAATGATCAAGTTAGACTGTGTAATTAGTGATTCTTCCAACTGGAAGTGTCTAGCAAAGAAACATTTGTCATTTTTGTTCTCTTATCGATCATTACCAGTTTTTATCTAAGGGAATGAGCTAATCATTCTACATTTATTTTATAAGTCCTCATGTCTTTGGAGAGTGTGTCTAGATAAGAATTTAACTCCACATGGTCTTCAGCAAAAGAAGGAAAGGTGAAGCACTCCTTGCTTCTTCATAGTTTTGTGTTTTTGCTTGTGAAGACCTCCAAAACCACTCCCAAAATAAAATCACAATAGACACAGATTTTGTTTAAGGTTTTTGGCATAAATTTGGCCACAACTTTATTGATTACAGCATGAGAGTGGTTGCTTAGGCATTGGTTCCAGACTACCTGAACCTGCACGAGAGCAGGAACAGGACTGACATTGGGCACCACCATATGTCAGTAAGGGAAAGCATCCTGGGGGAGCGAGAAGCTGGCTTTGATCTCACAGCTCACCCCAGATGCTCCAGGGGCTCCGGCGTGGCCCTAGCCCTTTGACAGGGTTTTGACAAAAGCAAGGGAAGCCCCTGGATTCTTTTAACGGAATTTCCTAGCAGCAGCAATAGAGGGTGACAATACTTAAAGTCTACACACTTTCCCAGTACAAATCATTCCAGGGTTTATTATCTTAAAAACGAAAATGCTTTTAGTTCAGTTGGTAGAGCATGAGACTCTTAATCTTGGCGTTGTGAGTTTGAGCCCCACATAGAGCAAAAAACAAAATCTGCATTGCAGGTGGTTGGACTAGATTACTCTTGCGGTCCCTTCCAACACTACAATTCTATGATTCTATGATGTTTCTGGCAGTGACAAACACCTTTGGGGGGGGAATACTTTCATATTTCAAATAAACACTTGTGTTTACTTTTGAACAAATAGAAAATGCTGCCCATCTCAAATGTGAAGACTTTCTTCATAGTTTGTGGATTTCAGTGGGTCTCCTCTGAATATGGGTTATTTGAAAAGAACCCTAATTATTTATAATAAAATAAAATGGGGAAGAAACTTGTCTCCCTCTCAGTTTTATCTATGCGTGGAGAGGGAATTTGGATGATTATTTCCTTTTTGCGACCTTCGTATCTCATGTCAAGGAATATTGATTCTTACTATAGTTAAGTGGGCTCTGTGCATTTTTGTTATGAGGATTCAACCAAGATTCTTGCAGCAGCAGAGGTTATTTCTATTTTTATGCATTACAAATAAATGTTGGCTGAGGAATCCTTTTCTGAAAGAAATGCTTTCAGGATGATTAAGTTTAGTAATAACCTGCATGCTTGCAGCATGACAAACACAGCTTATGTAAAGGTGTTGGGAAGAGTGCTTTCTTTGTGTACCAATGCTACATTTCTGTTAATACAAACTGAGTCCCAACTGTTTCAGCTCCTCGTGTAAGTAATTTATGTGGGGAGGAATCAGGGTTGCTAGCAAACTCCAACCCAAACCAACATTTTCACCTGAATGTACAGGTCATCTTTGTTGACCTCTTTATTCGTTGATCTCTTTCACACTTGATATGACTGACACTAGTCATGGATTTGGACTGAGTCCTTAGAGTTCCTGGGCTGCATCAATAGGAGTATAGCATCTAGATCAAGGGAAGTAATAGTACCACTGTATTCCGCTCTGGTCAGACCTCACCTGGAATACTGTGTCCAGTTCTGGGCACCACAGTTCAAGAAGGATACTGACAAGCTGGAACGTGTCCAGAGCAGGGCAACCAAAATGGTCAAAGGCCTGGAAACGATGCCTTATGAGGAACGGCTTAGGGAGCTGGGTATGTTTAGCCTGGAGAAGAGAAGGTTAAGGGGTGATAGGATAGCCCTGTTCAAATATATAAAAGGATGTCATATAGAGGAGGGAGAAAGGTTGTTTTCTGCTGCTCCAGAGAAGCGGACACGGAGCAATGGATTCAAACTACAAGAAAGAAGATTCCACCTAAACAATAGAAAGAACTTCCTGACAGTAAGAGCTGTTTGACAGTGGAATTTGCTGCCAAGGAGTGTGGTGGAGTCTCCTTCTTTGGAGGTCTTTAAGCAGAGGCTTGACAGCCACCTGTCAGGAATGCTTTGGTGGTGTTTCCTGCTTGGCAGGGGGTTGGACTGGGTGGCCCTTGTGGTCTCTTCCAACTCTATGATTCTATGAGGCATTGTGAATGGCAGTATCATCACCATATATCAAGGACTGAAATCTTTAGACAGCTTTAATACCACAAATTGAGTATTCCAGAAAGTGGGGGAATCTGTAGGCCTTCATACATTCATAGAGTCATAGAATTGGAGAGTTGGGAGGGATCACAATAATCATCTAGTTCAATCCCCTGCAATACAGGAATCTTTTGCCCAGTGTGGTGTTCAAACCCATGACCCTGAGATTCAGAGTCTCCTGCTCTATTGACCAAGCTATCCAGAGATGTTGGACTCCAACTCCCATCAGTCCTAGCCAACATGAGCAATGGTCAACAAGGAGCACCATATCTTTGCCATCCTTGGTGTCTTCCTAGTGCCACCTGTCGCTTTGTGGCCAGAAACGCTCAGTTTGTGCCAGTGAAATGGGAAATTGGAACTGGGCATTGCTGAATGCCCACTGTACAACTGGGGATGCTAGGAAATGTGAGAACTAATCTCCCCATGGGAATACTTCGAAGGTGATGCCTACCCTTTACGCATAATGGTCTGGAATCTGGATTAAGATTGCATGTTAAAGAGAGGCCAGGAGCAGTCTCAGGTTGAACTGTTGTCACTGTCGTTATAGCTTACTATATGTTGGGAATATATATATATATATATATATATATATATATATATATATATATATATATATATATATATATATAATGGCAGAGCATTCAAATGTGTAGCTCCACCCCAGTCACTAGCTAGGGATAGAAGAATCTGTCCATTTTAATTCTCTCAGCTTTTCATTTTTCCTATCTTATATTCAGTTCTCCATATTTATTCAGCAAATTGAGAAACTTTTTTAAAAAGTTTGTTTTAAATAAACATACAGTGGTACCCGTACCTCGATTTAAGAACATTCCTGTTTACAAACTATTCGGTTTACGAACTCCGCAAAACCGAAAGTAGTGTCCCGGTTTGCGAACTTTACCTTGATCTAAGAACAGAATCTGAATGGTGGAAGGGCACCGGAGGCGGGAGGCCTCATTAGGGAAGGCGTGCCTCAGTCTAAGAATGGTTCCAGTTTAAGAACAGACTTCTGGAACGGATTAAGTTCGTAAACCGAGGTACCACTGTATTTGTAAGATGTTTTTATGAATGTGTACAATTTTGCAAGAAATTTATAAAAATATAATACATTTTTGTATATTACTTACACTATTGATTTTAATGCACACTTTCCCCTAATATACGCTTTTTATATAAAACACCATTGCAAAATTCAGATTTGTGCAAATTTCAAAAGATGGCTATGTTTCAGTACTCATGTTGTTTCATAAAGTGCAGATTTGATAGATTCATCTTTATATGTGAACTAAATTTAATTTCTCCCCCATCCCAGCCTCTAGCTTGATGTGGTGCATCATCGCCTCTTGCTGTGTAAATGAGACTGACATTTCTACTGAGCTCCTTGTATTTCCTGGGAACCGCTGGTAATGGCATGAAGAGGAGAGGAGACATTCCATATAGCAGTCTTCTCAAAAGTGATACCCTTCAGCTGTCAAATTGCAACTCCCATCAACCCTAACAATTGGCTATGGCAGCTGGGGCTGGCAGGGTTTGGAGTCCGAAACATCTGGATGATCCGATGTTGGAGAAGGCTGCCATATATGTTAAACGCAACAGATACATGTTTTCCCCCGAAGCAACCTCAGCAAGAACAAAGTAAAGTTTGAATTGATTCTTGGTTGTACATATTTAAATGATTTCTGGTGAGGCATGGGGGAGCCATCTCAGTTATGAAAATTGAATCAACTTCACACCACAACCTTTCTCTAGTAATCTATGCTTGGTGAAGAGAAACAGATTTTTCCTTCTAGGATTGGATGATTGCAGGCAATTTATATTTATTATAATACAGTTTATATGTTCAAAGAGAGGACAAGGGAAAGAGAAGAAGTGATGATTCTGCAAATGCTGCTTTTTGCTTTAGAGAGTAAAAAAATGGCAAAGGAACATAAACGTTCGTAAAATGCAGATAAAAGATCCTTAGAGGAGAAGGATAGGAGAAGGCTAAACCAACAGCTAAAGATGACTAAGGTGCCAATCCTATAAACACTTGCATGGGAATAAGTCCTACTGAACTCGCTTTACATCTGAGTAGACATAGCTAGGATTGCACTGTAAGGCAAGCAATGGGACTTAGACACATTAGGGGCTTAAAATGTAATAAGGACCTCTCTCCCCCCCCATTGCATTTCAAGTCATTGCACTTATTGTACAAACCAGAGAGGGAGCGGGGATATCTTCACCCAGTGCATACCACCTGATTTGTTTCCCCCATGCCTGTATGCCTGCAAACTCCTATTTGATTAAGCCAGGCTTCCTTAAACTCGGCCCTCTAGATGTTTTGATACTACAATTCCCATCATCCCTGACCACTGGCCCTGCTAGCTAGGGATCATGGGAGTTGTAGGCCAAAAACATATGGAGGGCTGAGTTTGAGGAAGCCTGGATTAAGCTGTCATGTGTGCATGCGCAGCCACTGTCTGAAATGTACACATCTTGTGTTAACAGCGGCTTGTGTTTTTGTTGATCTTCAAACAAGTTTCAACTGTTCCTTAAATAATAATACTTCCATATTCCCTAAGGCTGCCAACTCTTACAGTGTCCAGCTGGCTCACGGCAACCTTTCTTTGAATAGTTGAATAGTTCAACCATTATGAGTTTGCAGGCTCAATTGCAGGCTTTCTACTCAGGCTTGGGGTAAATCTTGGGGTACATGGTATATCCTGCTTAGGCTTTCATCCTTCATTTCCAGATTAGATGGAAGCTAAGAAGAGTTTTCTCAAGAAACTACAGGATACAGGTGAACTGTGGCTAACACCATGTGTGCTCAACCACCTAAGAGAGTCCCCAACAACACAGCTTTACTTCTGAACAGAAATGAATAAGCTTGCACAGCATATTCCAGGAATGTCTCATCTCCCTTCTCATGTCTATATTTAAAATATTAGCCAATCAGGGCAGCGATCAGCCTTTTGATTTTGTTACCCTGCTAAGTACCACCTGGGCAAATTGCTGGTATGACATGCTTCTTTGCTTGCTGAGATACTGTTTTCTAATGTTCAGTTTGCTTGTCATATTTTATTGGGGATGGGAAGGGGTGGTGAAAGCCTCTGGTGAAGATGCTGGTGGGGTTAATGGGGGATAAACACTGTTGGGTAAGGGATTACCTATATACTCGAGTATAAGCCGACCCGAATATAAGCCGAGGCACCCAATTTTACCACAAAAAAACCTGGGAAAGCTTCATAGGAGCCACTGCCTGCCTCACTCGAGTATAAGCCGAGGGCGGCTTTTTCAGCACAAAAAATGTGCTGAAAAACTAGGCTTATACTCGAGTATATAGGGTAGCTAATATTTATAGTTACAAAGTTGGTGAGGGTAGTATAGCCACCTTTAACTGAAATATGCACCCAAAATACTAATTTTACAATGCCTGTTTACTGGGGCTCATTTTTGTTGGTTTGTGGTGAATAAATATTATGCCATAAACATAGAGAAAATAAGCAGAGGTTAGATGATATTTGCATTAAAATAACCTCAAAAATTATTCTGTTATATGGGGGGAAATATTGTGATAACTGGGATAAGAATGATATTGTAGAATATTTTAATGCTTTAAAAATACAGAATGGTGTATTTTTCAAAACCGGTTTGAGCATTGCTGCTCCATAAACTTTAAAAAAAAAATGTTTATTTTAAACAGGAAAAAAAGTTTATGAGCAACATTGTGCATAAGAATTCACTTCTGGAAAAGCAATCCTCAACAAAGCAAATGTGTCTTTGTTTATCTTTCCATTACTTTAAGGAAAGTTACAGCAAAATGTGCTTTTAAAACAAATGGAAACGCTTTCCGAATGTTTATTACTCTGATGCTACATTGGAGCTGAATCAATTCCCAAACCTTCTGCTCCTTGCAGAGAACTAAATGATAGCAGAAATTGCAAATTGAAAACAATATATAGCCTCACTGGCGATATCTTGGAGTAACTATCTTGACATGTCTAAAAGTTCAAGGGACTAGAAACTATTCTTTCTCCTTCTAAATAAATCAGGGCCTAGGGTAGAAAGCAAGAGAAAAAGTAAACACCTAAAGCATAGACATTAGGACAATTCTGGTTAAAAGCAATAGATTTTAAGAACTCATTATAGTCCACCGAGGATCAGGTTTAAATATGTGTACTATTCTACAGAAAATCAGGACTTATTTATCCTGAAGTGGCAACTGCTTAAATTATTTCAACTTCTCAGTTGTTTACCTATTCAATTGATTAATTAGAGGCTGTAATCAACTGAAGGAAGAAGGAAGAACCACCAGAATAATAGGTGACTTTTACTTTTCCTGTTTAGATGGGGCATGCAGTTTTTGGCAGCATGGGATAATTTTAAAATAGCTGTCCAGGAAGGAAATACAGTACTAGACACGCAAGAAGGCACCTTCTCCAACCTGTTGACATGCATTCAAGCAAAAATATGACATTTGGCCATGAGTGACTCTAGAGGGAGAGAAACCTAGTTTGAGGAAGCCAAGAGTTGGCAAAGACCATTATGACGGGGAAATGCAATTTAATCCATGCTGTATATACTGTTATCAAGATCTTAACATATGGTGTGAGTGAAAGCTGGAGCTGCAAATAGGGTAGCATGAGATATTGGCTTCCGGTTTGGTTCTCGCCACCGTCGGATGCGCGTTTCGGCGGCTCCACTCTCAGGGCTGCCAACGTGGTGGCTGGCTGGAGAGAAAGGAGGGTTTGGGGCTCTCTACCCCCTCCATATCCCAGTGAGGATGTTACTGGGGTGAGAAAAGTAGTGACAGCGCGGGGAGGTTTGGAGTGCAATGCAAGGCACAGAGGGCTTCAACAAAAGAAGTGGAGCCTGGGAGCCGAGCGGGACATAGAGGACCTCCCAAACGCAGTGCTCTCTCTCTCCAACCCAGCGATTAGCCCCATCTGAGGTGTTACCGGGACCGAATTTCCTTTAAAACAAGCTCCAAAGGACAACAACGGTAAATATTTGGATTTGATTGCTATCTGGGCTCCCAGGAAAATGGGAGAGATTATGATTACTTTGGAGCTTCAGAAACATTTTCAAAACTTCATATCGTTCCAATGAAAGTGGGGAAAAAAGAGAGAGAGATTGTGGAGAAAGGTCTGATAGTGTATATCATTCAAGGCACCCCAGAGTGCTACGGCACACTGGTTGAAAACCACTCCCTTAGGTCTATGGATTGCTATCCTGTGGTGCCTTAGAAGCCACAAGGGTAAAAAGCTTCCCTAAATTGGGATCAGAAATGAGTGGATATGGATCTGATTATAAAACCATCCATACAGTGCAATTCACTTTACACATAAAGGTAAAGGGACCCCTGACCATTAGGTCCAGTCGTGTCCTACTCTGGGGTTGCGGCACTCATCTCGCTTTATTGGCCAAGAGCCGACATACAGCTTCCAGGTCATGTGGCCAGCATGACTACGTCACTTCTGGCGAACCAGAGCAGCGCACGGAAACGCCGTTTACCTTCCCGCCAGAGCGGTTCCTATTTATCTACTTGCACTTTGATGTGCTTTCGAACTGCTAGGTGGGCAGGAGCTGGGACCGAGCAATGGGAGGTCACCCCGTTGCAAGTGATTCAAACCGCTGACCTTCTGATCGGCAAGCCCTAGGCTCTGTGGTTTAACTTTACACATATTTGTTGCCAAAAACACAAATATAAGCTTTTAACGAATAATTATGCAGAGTTTGCCCCCTAAAAAAAACTTTAAAAATAAATAAATTATGCATTCAGCTTCCAGAAACATCTTGCCAATACCTTTGATAGCATTCGAAAAAAATATGGTCACTGGTGTGATATCTGATCCATAACTGAAAGCTTTGTGAGACATGATGTTTAGGACACATTGCATGGCAATAATTCCCATCTGCAGTTTGTTATTACAGTACTCTCCATTCTTGGCAGGGAAGACCCAAAGGCTACAGGTTGCCCATTGTCTCTTTTTGAATTTCTCCATTGAACTCTCTTCTCTGCAGGCTTCCAGCCTATTCCACTGCTTGTTTTGCATGCATAAAAGGTCGCTGGGCAAGACCATGTGTTTGAGGTCTGTTCTGTTTCTCTTTTCCACCCGAGAAAAGTCAGGTTCAATGCTTATTTCGACAACTGGTTGACAGTGAAATTCTCGAGGCTGGATTGAGACAAGATTGAAGCATCGGTTGGCAGACTGAGAAAGCTGTGAGGAATAGAGGTACACATAATTAATTGTTTAAGTAATTCAGTTTTACAGACTTGGTCCTGCTATAAATGGTCCGACTCTACCTGATGGGAAGACTAAAAACAATTCCTTCAGATTTAGAGCTGTCAACCCTCATTCATGACTTCATTACCTTAAGGCCTATACTAAATGAATTCTGTGTAGGGTGCCTTCTGACACTTCTGGAGTCTGCAACTATTGAGCCAGTACTCCTGGATTCTGGGAAACATTGGCTTTAAAAAAAAAAAGTTTTCAAGCACATTGGGCTGTTATTGCTTCATAAATCACTACTTGCCCAAACATAGGTTAAGAGTTTTCATGAGCCCCTTTGTCTAGATTCTAGTAATTCAGTAGTGACCCAAGACTGCAAGAAGACCATAAATTAATAATAAAAAATCTATTTTCTTCCTGCTAGTTATGCATTGCCCCCAAAGGGATTATTTGTTTCTCAAAATGGTACATATTTGTTCTAATGTTGCTTATAACTCTTATTCGCTTTTGTGATCAGGAGGTTTTTTTAAATGGTTATAGACCAGGGGTGAGGAACTTATATCACCCAAAGTGTTGATGACCTCCAATTTGCATCAGCCTCAGCAAGTATGCCAAGTGGTCAGGAATGATGGGATGTATAGTCCAATATCTGTAGCGTCAAAGTTTCTCCCTCCCCATTACAGAGCTTTTCTTATCCCATGGCCACCTCCACAATATCCCAAGATCTTGCCCAACTGCACTTCTTTGCACCATGAGAGTAGCAATCCAGTTCAAAATTTACCTGTAGAAGACTACTCAATAGCAGTCTATTTTTATGGAACTTTCATCCAAGGAAAACTTGATAGCAGGATATATTATGCTAGGAAAATGCCTATCACTGAAGAAAGGCAGGGGGTATGTGTTGCCACCAAACTTGGTGTAAGAGTTCCCTACATGAGTTGGTCGATAGCCATTGTGCATAAATGTACAGTAGGCAGAGACCACCAAAGGTGACAGGAAGAATGGTGGTCATATAGGGTAAACATGTATGTAGTGCATGAGGACCCACGGACCCTAGGGGCCCCACTAAACCCATCAGAAATCTCAAATCAAATAAGATAACATTGTTGTATGCTACAGTTATATTATTTTTGTGGGGTTTTTTTTGTTTTCTTCCCACTAATATATTACTATAACTTGATATGCCAATTACCGTATTTTTTGCTCCATAACGCGCACTTTTTTCCTTCTAAAAAGGAAGGGGAAAAGTCTGTGCGCGTTATGGAGCGAATGCATGGTCCCTGGAGCTGAATTGCCCAGGGACCAAAAGAAGATTGAGCTTTTTCTTTTACAAAGAGAGAAGGGGGTGTTGAAAGGGTGCCGCTTTACAGCTGATCAGCAAGAGATCGGGAAGAGAGATAAGGTCCTCCTGCTGAGGAGGCTGTTGGTTTCCCCAGCGACATGTGACTGGCTGATTAGATTATCTGTTTGGAAACTGTAGAAAGGGCTTTGAGCTGCTCCTTTTGCAGATGGGTCTTTTCTCCTTTGCAAAAGCTGCAGCAGCAGCACAAGTTTGAGCTGCTTCTTTTGCAAATGTGTCTTTTCTCCTTTGCAAAAGCAGCAGCAGCACAACTTTGAGCTGCTCCTTTTGCAGATGGGTCTTTTCTCCTTTGCAAAAGCTGCAGCAGCAGCACAAGTTTGAGCTGCTTCTTTTGCAAATGTGTCTTTTCTCCTTTGCAAAAGCAGCAGCAGCACAACTTTGAGCTGCTCCTTTTGCAGATGGGTCTTTTCTCCTTTGCAAAAGCTGCAGCAGCAGCACAAGTTTGAGCTGCTTCTTTTGCAAATGTGTCTTTTCTCCTTTGCAAAAGCAGCAGCACAGCAACTTTGAGCTGCTCCTTTTGCAGATGGGTCTTTTCTCCTTTGCAAAAGAAGATGCACAACTTTGAACTGATCCTCAAAAAGGGGGGCTTTCCTCCTCAAAAAACTAGGTGCGCGTTATGGTCCGGTGCGCGTTATGGAGCGAAAAATACGGTAATCCTATGTGTAAAGATTCATTTCCAAGTTATATACATTCTGAGATTTGTTCCTGATGTCCTGTTGCATTTCTTCTTCTCATGATAATGTTTTACCTCTAGTCATAAGGTATGCAATTGGACACTGGTGTATAGCAGACTAAATTTGGGGGGGGGGGACACACAACATATTTCGCACAACGGCCCACAGCAAAGTATGGTTGCCAACGTGTGGGAAAACATTGATTTGCACCCCATCTGTTCATGAGAAAACACTGCCTCGTGCTTTCTGTTCCAAAGTGTGAAGACTATGCGCGGTTTGTTTTCAAATGTCAATTTAATCAGATGAAATCATGCTATTATCGTCCCTTCTCTCTAATTTCTCTGCTTATAGAAGGAGGGGTGGCAAGGCAACTGTGGCAGGGTCTTTTGCTACTAGCCACAGTTATTTGTGCAGTCCAAAGAAAGAAGGATTGCTTTGTCCCTAAACCGGCAGGTTCATATCATTTCAGAAATGACGCCATTTGGAGCTGTTGATAGATTTGCTATTTTGTTCCCAATCTCATATGCTTTCATTTCTCAGATAGAGAGATAGAGAGAGAATATGATTGCTTTACCTCACTTTCGTTGTTGGCACACAGAATCAAAGTATTCCTCACTTAATCAAAGTATTCCTCACTTAAGAAACCAGCTAATGCTGGTACTTAAAGATAGCATGACTATTACATATAAGGAATGGAATGTCAAACCCACAGGATAATTTTAAGGGGTCCATCAAACTCTTAAGGTGTATGTGGTGGGGGACTGAAGTATTGATGATGATAATAACGATGAGGAGGAGGAGGAGGAGGATTTATTTATTTATATCCCGCCCATCTGGCTGGGTTTCCCCAGCCACTCTGGGTGACTCCCAATAGAATATTAAAAACACGGTAAAACATCAAACATTAAAAACTTCCCTAAATAGGGCTGCCTTCAGATGTCTTCTAAAAGTCAGATAGTTGTTTATTTCCTTGACATCTGATTGGAGGGTGTTCCACAGGGCAGGTGCTACTACTGAGAAGGCCCTCTGCCTGGTTCCTGGCAGGTTAATAATGTTGGATTAGGAACCAATACTTTTGTTCAGGGCTTTTGCAGCTGGAACTCACCAGAACTCTGTTTTGGCACCTCTCAGGTGGGCCCCACTGCCATCATAAGTCAGTTCATGGTGAGTTCAGGCACCTCTTTTTCTAGAAAAATAGCACTGCTTTTGTTTTCTTTTAATTTCCTAATGTTCCCTTATACACAAAATACACAACATCCTCCATGTTACAGAAGGCAATAGATGACTGTAGTTCAAGAGGCTTGTAGTGTGCTAGTTAGCACTTACTCTCTGGCATACAGAGTTCTTTATGAACCATCGTGAAAAATGACCCCCAGCACCGACTCAAATATATCATGCGCACTGCGGAAAATAATTAGGAGTATAATATGGTATGAAGTTAAACTCTGTGTGCGCACACACAAAAGGATTCCTCTTATCTAATTGGGTTGTGTCTAGTTACATGCCTTTAATCATAATCTGTAAGGGCCGTTAGCTCAGTGGTTTATTTTGCTGTTAAAACACATTTTGACTAAGTGGCAATAATAGACTGCAGGAATGATAAGAATGCTTTTTAGGAAGTGGGAAAGAGCCGAAAGAAGAGTAATTGGAGGGGAAATTCTTCATGACAAAATTATGCCATAAAGTTCACTCTGGCTGTGGTGCTGAATTTTAAATGCTATTTTATTCTAAAAGGGGAGGCAAAACATACATACATACAAACAAACGAAATCTCTGGAATGAGCAATTCAGAGGATCTATAGCACTCGAGGCACAATTTGGGATTTATAAATGCACATGTCAATCAGTCACAGTTCTCAGTCTTTCCTCAAAGTCACTTGTAGCTCCTGGGTTTGGGCATTAGCAAGTTTCTCCAGCAATACTAACGCTGCCTCTATCTTTGTGCAATTTGTAAATTAAAAGATTATCATCTTCAGAGTTTATCCTATATATCCAGCCAACTCCTGGGTGACTTTCTAAAAGTTTTCTTTCCCACAAAGTTCCAGAACTTTTAGGTAGTTCAGTCAGAAAATAAGCTTTTGCTCAGTAATCTGTCTGCAAATAAGCCATGCCAGAGAATATTCAGATTTTTTTTTTTAATTCCCCCTCCTCACACCTCTCTCAATCATATATTTTTTTTCATATTTGGGAGGAAGAAATCTGTCCGCATGTCATATTCAGTGATATTCATAAGCAGTACAAAGCCCTAAGGAAATAAAACTCAAACCTTTGGTCACCCAAAGACATTGACTGGCAGATAAAAAAGAGAAAGGGAAGGACTTCTTCAATTAGTTTATAATTAACCGACAGAATTCCTTACCACAAGAGGCACTGATTATCCCTATGACTTTTATTTTAAGGATTAGATAAATTTATGGTTTGTTAACAATTATTAATCATTTTAGATAAATCAAGCCTCTCTTCGAGTGCAGAATATATCAGAATACTAGTTGATGAAGTCAATGAGGGCTGTTGATTTAAAGACCTTTTTGTAAGCTCCTAGAACTATCTCATGGAGTCAGAATCCCAACAAGCAAAGCTCTTCTAGATGGAGAATTTTGAGAGGTCATTTGTACACAGACTAAGCTAATGTGCTGTGGGAAACACTGGTGGCTGTATGGTCAGTTGCAAGTAATAATGCTCCTACTGTGATTTTTCAGCCAGGTAATTCTGCACAACATTGACTCTGTTCAACAATTCATCTCCCCCCCCCCCCAATTACTGACAAGCAGAATAAGTACATCTTTGCTGGTTCGGTCTCATTGGATAACCTCTCATTTTCTAGCAACTCTGTGTCTCCAGTTCACAACAAAGATATACTAGGGGATTAATATAAAAATGAGCATAGCATTGTCAGATGTTCAGCGCTCAAAATCAAAGCGATGTTTTCAAAAGGATTTGAGATTTCAAATGGGCATCAAAATATACTGAATTTTGTAAAATGCAGAGCGTACAAAAGCTCTCCCATTGTGAGACAGAATAGGAAGGATTTTTTCCCAGTTTACAGAGAGAAAACTGAAAGGACTTTTACATGATCAGCTCAGATTGCAACACAGAACACAGGCTGAGATGCCTTTCTAGGTCCTTATCCCATTGGAATAATATTATTTCAAGCACTTTCCCCCCACCCCAACAGAGGAGAGAAAAAAGAGTTCCCACAGGGAGCGGATGTTGCGGGGTGGGCAAAAAGCCATTTTTTCCTTGGTTTGGGGGAGGGGCCTGTGGCCACGAACTTAGTGATTGACAGCCCAGCAGTATATATAGCCGTGACATGTGACCCAATGGTCACTCTGGCTTGAGTTTCGGATCTTGGCAGAGGGTGCTTGTGGATCGTATCCAAACAGGCTTGTGGCCTTATTGCTTTACTTCTTACTCTCTTACTTTAATATTCTTGGATCCTTCTGTTACCCCCTCCTGTTCCATTGCACCTACCCGCCCCCCCCACCACACCCCGTCTTCTGCCCTTTCGGGACGTTCCCCTTCCCCACCCTGCCCCCCCCTCCCTACCCCCCCCTCCTCCCCGGTCGTTTTTTCTTTTGATTTTATTTTATTGCTACCCCCTCCTGCTTGATCGGGTACCTCCATTTCTGGGTGGGGGGGCCGTCGGGCAGATCCGTCTCCCCAGAGTGAAGGCCTCCAGGCCTGGTAGCCTACCCCAGGCGCGCCGGTGTCGCGGCGCTCTGGGGGCCGCTGCAGCAGCGGCGGGTGGATAGTGGGCTCCACAGTCCTTGACTGGCCGAGGCAGGGCGTGTGTGGGGCGGCGCGCCCGTGGCCGGCTTCGCCGCGACGCGGCCTCGTTTTCCCGGCGCTGCGCTCGGCGCGTCCAGCGCGCCGGGAGAACTGCGGGTGGGGGGTGGTTTGCCCCCCCCTTGCTGAGGGTCCGGTTCCCGCGCGGCTGATTGCGGCCAGCGCTGGGCCCTCTGCGTGGGCCTGCAGCCGGCCTGGGCTTCTTTGGAGCCGGCCAGAGCTTCTTGGGCGCCATTTTCGTCCCCTGCGTCTTTAGGGGACGTTTAAGGCGGGAATCGCCATTTTGAGAGGCTCTTTGGGCTGCGGGGATTTGGCGCCACCTGGTGGCTGTCGGTGAGAATTGCAACTCTCCCCCCCTTTTTTATTTTTTATTTTTTCATAGCTGCTTTATTTTGCGGCTTTTGCAGTTGCTTGCCTGCTTGCCCTGTATTGGAGGCCTAATTAGTTCTGTAGAATTTTATTGGTTTTATTGTTTATTCCAGAACTTTCGTTCTGTTGTTTCAATCTAGCTTAGTAGAATTCTGATTTTATTTTCTGGTTGTTGCTGAAATTTGTTTATTTTTAATTTATTTATTTTGTTTTGTTTTAATTTATTGGTTTTTGTTTTGTTTTATTTTGTTGTATTTAATTTAATGTTCATGTGATTCATTTTCCGGTGCCTTGCTGGAACTTATTTTGTTTCAATTTTGTTTTATTTTAGTTTATTTTATTTTAATTTTGTCTTCTTTTAATTCATTTTATTTACTTCAACTGGGCTATCATTGTATTTTAAATTTGCCAATTTTGCCCTTGCTAGGGATCTTTCTTCCCTGCTGCTGGCCGACGGTCCTCTCTATTATTGGCTATCAAGCTTGTTGTCTGTAACTGATTGTCTTGTCAATACATCCAGGATTTCCCAGATGGCGGACCCTCAGCAGGTGGCTATGGCGCTTCAGGAGCGAGGAGACAGTCATGCTACGCCACTGTTGCCTGGTTCCGTGGACCCAGGCTTGCAGTTGGAGAGGATCAGCAGTGTCAGGGCTAACCTGGCAGGTGACCCCGCTGCGCTGGCGCGATTTGAATCAAACTTGGAATTTTTCCTGTCTTCTCAGGGTACCACGTCAGCTGCCCCTGCTCAGCGTGAACCCGCGGTGGCTCCTGCGTCTGATTCTTCAAGCGTAGATGAGGACCTTCCCCTTGCCCAGGCTGCTGCTCTGGTGGCAGCCAGGAAGACGGCTAAGGGAAAGGGGGCGGGCAAAGGGAAGCTGGCCAGTGGGCGGAAAGCTAAGGGTGCTGGCACTTCGGGGGGTGCCCCTCGGCAGAAAAAGGTACCCGGAAAGGGCAAGGCAGACCGCTTACGTTTAGTGTCTTTTTTGGCTACCCCAGGTACGTCTCGCCAGGCGTTGGCAGGTGATGGTGATTCTGATGACTGTAGTCCAGCCCCAGGACAGGGATCTCCGGCAGCGGGGAGACCTAGGAAAGAGGTGCGCGGTGCGCCTACCGCGAAGCGTCCTAGGAAGGCTCCTTCGACTGCATCCAGGGAAGCCTCCTACTCCCGCCGGCTGAGCTCCTCAGAATCTTCAGCAATCGAGGACACGGCTTCCCCTAAGAGAGGGTCCAAGAAAGCGGCGAAGTCGTCCCGGCGGGAGCCCGATTCCGAAACGTCGCCTGATGACAGCTTGCCGGTTCCAGCCAAGCCATCGTCTGGGGGCAGGCGCAGGCGGAGGCGTGATTGCTGTGCCCACCGCGCGAAGCGAAGGCGCCATGAGACGTCGGAGTCGAGTTCAGGTACTTCGCGGTCCTCGGATTCTGAGTCGGAGGACGAATTGAAGCTGTACTGGGGATATGGGGAATTGGTGCCAGGCTTGCCGAAATGGGCGTGGCAACGTCGTGCCAACGCACACAGGGCTAGGTATGGGGCCCCTCTTGAGTATTTGCATGGGCGGCCTGTTCCAGAGGTCAAGGTTTCTACCAATAGGACCAGGGATGTTGTCCCAGGGAGTCACTTGTCATCCAGAATGCGCAATAGGATATTAGAGGGTCGCTGCGTTGATATTTTCAAACTGGCACCCAGGGGGGAGTCCCGCCCCGAAGGGGACGGGTCGGGCTCTTCCTCTAAGAGACGGTCTTCAGGCAGGAGAGACAGGTCATTTGAACGCTGGTTGGACTGCTTTCAGATATTCGCTAGCGTGGTTTGCGCTTGTTACCCGCAGCGTTCTCTTCATCTTTTCATTTATTTGTCCATAGTTCGCTTGGCTTATGCCACTGCTGGCGAACTCGCCGCTCTGGCCTATGACAAGGAATTTAGGACTAGGGCTAGCAGGATTCCCACAGCCAGATGGGATAGGAAGGACGTAGACGTCTGGACCACCTACGTAGCCCCCTATGTCACGAAGCGGCTTCCCGAGCAGCGGACCTCCATGTCACAGCCGACGAAGGCGACTAGGAGGTTTTGTTGCTGGAACTATCAAAAGGGTAATTGCTCCAGGTCTCCTTGTAATTTCCCTCACATCTGCGAGAAGTGCGGAGGCGCTCATCAGGCCTCGGCTTGTCCCCGAGGCAATCGGCCCTTTCGAGGGGGAAGGGGGGGAGGTCAGCAGGCTGGAAAATTGGCCCCCTCCCAGCCCGCGGCAGGCACCTCCAAATGATTGTGTTCACTCTTTAGCCCCGACTCCTGTGAAATTACAGCCATTGCTTCACTGGCTAGCCCTGTATCCCAATCAGCGGGCGGCTCAGTATCTGAGGGAAGGTTTTTCCCTGGGTTTCAGGATTCCCGTATCAACGACTCCCGTGGCCGGCAAACCTGTAAACCAGAAATCGGTGCGTGAGCTGCCGGATGTGGCCAGGAAGAAAATAGGGAAGGAGTTGGGTCTGGGCCGCATGGCGGGCCCTTTCGCTTCTCCTCCTTTTCCAGGACTGCATCTTTCCCCCCTGGGTGTGGTGCCTAAGAAGGCGCCAGGTGAATACCGATTGATTCACAATCTGTCTCACCCCAGGGGCACGTCGGTCAATGACGTCATTCCCCCAGAGCTTTGTTCAGTGCGCTACGCGTCACTGGACGACGCCGTGAAAATGGTTCGGAAGTTCGGTCGGGGGGCCCTGTTGGCAAAATGTGACGTTGAATCGGCGTTCCGCTTGCTGCCAATTAATCCTCAGGATTTTTGGCTGCTAGGTTTTCAGTTTGAAGGGGCTTATTATTTTGATAAGACTATGCCCATGGGCTGTTCGGTGGCCTGCGCAGCTTTTGAGGCTTTCAGTACGTTTTTGGACTGGGCCCTGCGCAAAAAGACAGGCCTGCAAGGGGTTTCACATTACTTGGACGATTTTTTGTTGGCATCTTGCAGTGACTCAGGCGAATGCCTGGTCCTGATGGAGGCCTTTTCAGAACTTACGAAGGAGCTGGGGGTACCTTTGGCGTCGACCAAGACGGAGGGCCCAGCTACCCAGTTGGTTTATTTGGGTATATTGCTTGACACAGTAGCTCAGACGTCCAGTCTCCCGGCAGAAAAGCTCGTCACCTTGAGGAGGGTTATTGAAGAAGTGTTACCCCTCACCAAGGTGACGTTGCGGCAGGTTCAGTCGCTGTTGGGCCATCTGAACTTTGCCTGTAGGGTGGTGGCCCCAGGGAGGCCCTTTTGCTCCCGCTTGGCAAGACTTACTGCTGGCTTGCGAGCACCTCACCACCATACACGTCTGCCCCAGGATGTGAAGGAGGACCTTCGGAACTGGTTGATATTCCTTCAGGAATACAACGGGGTTTCATTGTGGCAGGACACTCTGAACCTCCGCAATGACTTCCAGGTTCATTCAGACGCTTCAGGCTCCTTGGGCTTCGGTCTGTATTGGCTGGGTCGCTGGTGTGCCATGCCCTGGCCGGAGGCATGGCAGGGGGAGGCGATTACGCGGGACTTGACTTTTCTCGAGTTTTTTCCCATTGCAGTGGCTGTGCACATTTGGGTCGAGGAATTCAAGGACCGGCGTATTTGCTTCTGGACGGATAATCAGGCAGTAGTAGCCGTCCTCGCGAAACAATCGTCGCGTTCCCCTAGGGTATCTTCGCTTCTTAGAGCCTTTGTACTTCAATGTCTGCGGGCTAATATTGTTTTTTCCGCACGTTTTGTCCCGGGCCTGTCTAACGAAATTGCTGATGCTCTATCCCGTTTTCAGATGGCCCGGTTCAGAACTCTGGCTCCGGAAGCACGAGAGCATCCGGAGCACTTTCCAGACAGCCTGTGGAGCCTTGGAGGCAACTTGTGATGCAGGGAGTAGCCTCTTCTGTTGCCCCGTCCACCTTCCGCTCTTATAAAAAGGCTTGGGCTGATTTTCTCCAGTTTTTTGGCCGATCGGGGGCAGGGCGATTTTCATCGCCCCCGACGCCGGATATGGCGCTAGAATATCTGACGCACCTTTTTGCGTCAGGCCGCGCTCCCCGGACCATCAGGATCCAGGCAGCGGCTATCTCCTTTTTTGTCAAGCTCTTTTTTGAAACGGACCCCTGTTCGGCCTTTTATGTTCGGCAGGCTTTGAAGGGGTGGGCTAGGATGGCTCCATCGCAAGCCCAGGCTAGGCGCCCCATTTCCTTTGCTCTTTTATCCGGCATGCGAACCAAGCTTCGAGTAGTATGCTGGTCGCGATTCGAGGCGCGCCTATTCTCGGCGGCCTTTTCCCTGGCCTTCTACGGGGCACTGAGGGTTGGGGAGGTGGTTCTTGAGGCTTCCCACCTGGCAGGTTCGCGGGGTCTGTTACTAAACGATGTAGAGCTCTCTCCTTCAGAGGTAGTCCTCACAGTCCGGAATTCTAAGACTGACCAACTGGGCCGGGGTGTGGTTATCCGGTTACCAGCTACGGGTAGGTCCGGGCCTTGCCCGGTCAAGGACACTGCGCGCTACTTGGCAGTGCGCCCGGCGGGGAATGGCCCCTTGTTGGTTCATGAGGATAGCTCACCATTGACCAGACAGCAGTTTGCCAGGATAATGCGGAAGGCAATTACGGCGTGTGGCCGTGAAGCGGCAGGCTATGCCCCCCATTCTTTCAGAATTGGCGCGGCTACATCCGCTGCGCGGTGGGGGTTATCCACCGAGAGGATCAAGGAATTGGGGCGGTGGAAATCAAATGCCTATAAGGGTTATGTGCGTCGTTGATGTTGTTGTTAACGTGTTGTTGTTTCTCTTCTCTTCAGGTCCTGCACCCGTGCGAGTGTGGATTGTCGGGCACAGCATTGTTCACTGGGCTGGCGCCAGAGCTCGGGAGGCAGGGCCTCTGCCCAACTTTGGACTTTCCCCCAATGTTATTGTTTGTTGGTTGGGCAAAAGGGGTATGCTGTGGGAGGAGTTGATACCGTTGCTTTGCTCCCGGAGGGCTGGGGTGGGTCCGCCTGACGCTATCATTATTCAACTGGGCGAGAACGACTTACCTGCCACTCCGTGTAAATCTCTGCGTTACAAGATTCAGAGTGATTTGAGGGAGATTGTTTCGTTATTCCCACAGGTGCAGTTATTTTGGTCTCACCTGCTGCAGCGCCGCTCCTGGAGAGGAGCGCGCTCAGCGGTGGCGATGGAAAGGGCACGCAGGCGCATCAACAGTGCTGCAATTCGGGCGGTGTTGGAATTGGGAGGGTTGGAGATTGCTCACCCAAATATTTCTTTTAGGGATGGTTCTGTCTTCCGCCCGGATGGCGTCCACCTTTCCCAACGGGGAAATGACTTTTGGTTGGGGGCTGTTGGGGGGGCCCTCAAGAATTGGCTGGGTCAGTGAGTGGTTTGGCGGTGAGCCTTCGGCTCTGGTGGCGGTTAGGCATTGGTTCAGTGGTATGGGAGGCCAGTAGCCTCCATGAAGTGTTGTGAGTAATGGGAATTCCGTTAAAGGAAGACAGGGGGCTCTATAATGCTTGTCCGAACCCGGTAGGTTGCAGGGCCGAAAAGCTTGAGCCCCTGTAACCACTGGGGAGGGGGAAGGCTACCATGCCCCCAGCCTCCTTAACCCTCCCCAGTTAACGGTTTCCCAGTGCTGCCCAATGGTCAGCTCTGTCCCGCCGGACAGCTAGTCGGTTGCTGACTAGTGTCAGCTCTGTCCCGCCGGACAGCGAGAACCAATGCCTATGCAACCACTCACTTGATTTGTATTCAATAAAAGTTGTGGCCAAATTATTGCCATAAACCCAAAACCAAAATTATGAGTCCTGTCTGAAGTTACTGGGGGGAAAATGGCTGGGTGCCCTACACACGCAAAAAAGAGTTCCCACAGGGAGCGGATGTTGCGGGGTGGGCAAAAAGCCATTTTTTCCTTGGTTTGGGGGAGGGGCCTGTGGCCACGAACTTAGTGATTGACAGCCCAGCAGTATATATAGCCGTGACATGTGACCCAATGGTCACTCTGGCTTGAGTTTCGGATCTCCCACCCCCCACTCCCTGGTATAGGTGGCAGGTTGACCTTGCTGAGCCGGGTAGGGGTCGTCTCCCTTTGAGAGGGGCCTGGTAGGAATTTTGTCCATTTGGCTGATTGGCTAGGCCACTTGGTTTTTGCCTACCATTCAGCAATCAGTCACAACTTGTAAGGTTGGCGGTTAGGCATTGGTTCAGTGGTATGGGAGGCCAGTAGCCTCCATGAAGTGTTGTGAGTAATGGGAATTCCGTTAAAGGAAGACAGGGGGCTCTATAATGCTTGTCCGAACACGGTAGGTTGCAGGGCCGAAAAGCTTGAGCCCCTGTAACCACTGGGGAGGGGGAAGGCTACCATGCCCCCAGCCTCCTTAACCCTCCCCAGTTAACGGTTTCCCAGTGCTGCCCAATGGTCAGCTCTGTCCCGCCGGACAGCTAGTCGGTTGCTGACTAGTGTCAGCTCTGTCCCGCCGGACAGCGAGAACCAATGCCTATGCAACCACTCACTTGATTTGTATTCAATAAAAGTTGTGGCCAAATTATTGCCATAAACCCAAAACCAAAATTATGAGTCCTGTCTGAAGTTACTGGGGGGAAAATGGCTGGGTGCCCTACACACGCAAAGGGTAGATTCCTTGCAAGCCAGCTTTGGGAAGGGGCAGATTCCCAGCAAACCAACTTTGGGAAGGGGCAGATTCCTTGCAATCCAGCTTTGGGAAGGGGCAGATACCCTGCAAACCAAGTTTGGGAAGGGGTAGATTCCTTGCAATCCAGCTTTGGGAAGGGGCAGATTCCTTGCAAACCAACTTTGGAAAGGGGCAGATTCCTTGCAAACCAGCTTTGGGAAGGGGCAGATTACCTGCAAACCAACTTTGGGAAGGGGCAGATTCCTTGCAAACCAACTTTGGGAAGGGGCAGATTCCTTGCAAACCAACTTTGGGAAGGGGCAGATTCCTTGCAAACCAACTTTGGGAAGGGGCAAATTCCTTGCAAACCAAATGTGGGAAGGGGCAGATTCCTTGCAAACCAACTTTGGGAAGGGGCAGATTCCTTGCAAACCAACTTTGGGAAGGGGCAGATTCCTTGCAAACCAACTTTGGGAAGGGGTAGATTCCTTGCAAACCACCTTTGGGAAAGGGTAGATTCCTTGCAAACCAACTTTGGGAAGGGGCAGATTCCCTGCAAACCAACTTTGGGAAGGGGCAGATTCCCTGCAAACCAACTTTGGGAAGGGGCAGATTCATTGCAAACCAACTTTGGGAAGGGGCAGTTTCCTTGCAAACCAGCTTTGGGAAGGGGCAGATTCCCTGCAAACCAGCTTTGGGAAGGGGTAGATTCCCTGCAAACCAACTTTGGGAAGGGGCAGATTCCTTGCAAACCAACTTTGGGAAGAGGCAGATTCCTTGCAAACCAACTTTGGGAAGGGGCCGATTCCTTGCAAACCAACTTTGGGAAGGGGCAGATTCCCTGCAAGGGGCAGATTCCCTGCAAACCAGCTTTGGGAAGGGGCAGATTCCTTGCAAACCAGCTTTGGGAAGGGGCAGATTCCTTGCAAACCAAGTTTGGGAAGGGGCAGATTCCTTGCAAACCACCTTTGGGAAGGGGTAGATTCCTTGCAATCCAGCTTTGGGAAGGGGCAGATTCCTTGCAAACCAACTTTGGGAAGGGGCAGATTCCATGCAAACCAGCTTTGGGAAGGGGCAGATTCCCTGCAAACCAGCTTTGGGAAGGGGCATATTCCCTGCAAACCAACTTTGGGAAGGGGCAGATTCCTTGCAAACCAAGTTTGGAAAGGGGCAGATTCCTTGCAAACCAACTTTGGGAAGGGGCAGATTCCTTGTAATCCAGCCTTGGGAAGGGGCAGATTCCTTGCAAACCAACTTTGGGAAAGGGCAGATTCCTTGCAAACCAGCTTTGGGAAGGGGCAGATTCCTTGCAAACCAGCTTTGGGAAGGGGCAGATTCCTTGCAAACCAAGTTTGGGAAGGGGCAGATTCCTTGCAAACCACCTTTGGGAAAGGGTAGATTCCTTGCAAACCACCTTTGGGAAAAGGTAGATTCCTTGCAAGCCAGCTTTGGGAAGGGGTAGATTCCCTGCAAACCAACTTTGGGAAGGGGCAGATTCCTTGCAAACCAACTTTGGGAAGGGGCAGATTCCTTGCAAACCAACTTTGGGAAGGGGCAGATTCCTTGCAAGCCAGCTTTGGGAAGGGGCAGATTCCCTGCAAACCAACTTTGGGAAGGGGCAGATTCCTTGCAAACCAAGTTTGGGAAGGGGCAGATTCCTTGCAAACCAACATTGGGAAGGGGCAGATTCCTTGCAAACCAACTTTGGGAAGGGGCAGATTCCCTGCAAACCAACTTTGGGAAGGGGCAGATTCCTTGCAAACCACCTTTGGGAAAGGGTAGATTCCTTGCAAACCAAGTTTGGGAAGGGGCAGAATCCTTGCAAGCCAGCTTTGGGAAGGGGCAGATTCCCTGCAAACCAAGTTTGGGAAGGGTAGATTCCTTGCAATCCAGCCTTGGGAAGGGGCAGATTCCTTGCAAACCAACTTTGGGAAGGGGCAGATTCCTTGCAAACCAACTTTGGGAAGGGGCAGATTCCCTGCAAACCAACTTTGGGAAGGGGCAGATTCCCTGCAAACCAACTTTGGGAAGGGGCAGATTCCTTGCAAACCAACTTTGGGAAGGGGCAGATTCCTTGCAAACCACCTTTGGGAAAGGGTAGATTCCTTGCAAACCAAGTTTGGGAAGGGGCAGAATCCTTGCAAGCCAGCTTTGGGAAGGGGCAGATTCCCTGCTAACCAAGTTTGGGAAGGGGTGGATTCCTTGCAAGCCAGCTTTGGGAAGGGGTAGATTCCTTGCAAACCAACTTTGGGAAGGGGCAGATTCCTTGCAAACCACCTTTGGGAAGGGGCAGATTCCCTGCAAACGAACTTTGGGAAGGGGTAGATTCCCTGCAAACCAAGTTTGGGAAGGGGCAGATTCCTTGCAAACCAAGTTTGGGAATGGGCAGATTCCTTGCAAACCACCTTTGGGAAAGGGTAGATTCCTTGCAAGCCAGCTTTGGGAAGGGGCAGATTCCCTGCAAACCAACTTTGGGAAGGGGCAGATTCCTTGCAATCCAGCTTTGGGAAGGGGCAGATTCCCTGCAAACAAACTTTGGGAAGGGGCAGATTCCTTGCAAACCAACTTTGGGAAGAGGCAGATTCCTTGCAAACCAACTTTGGGAAGGGGCCGATTCCTTGCAAACCAACTTTGGGAAGGGGCAGATTCCCTGCAAGGGGCAGATTCCCTGCAAACCAGCTTTGGGAAGGGGCAGATTCCTTGCAAACCAGCTTTGGGAAGGGGCAGATTCCTTGCAAACCAAGTTTGGGAAGGGGCAGATTCCTTGCAAACCACCTTTGGGAAGGGGTAGATTCCTTGCAATCCAGCTTTGGGAAGGGGCAGATTCCTTGCAAACCAACTTTGGGAAGGGGCAGATTCCATGCAAACCAGCTTTGGGAAGGGGCAGATTCCCTGCAAACCAGCTTTGGGAAGGGGCATATTCCCTGCAAACCAACTTTGGGAAGGGGCAGATTCCTTGCAAACCAAGTTTGGAAAGGGGCAGATTCCTTGCAAACCAACTTTGGGAAGGGGCAGATTCCTTGTAATCCAGCCTTGGGAAGGGGCAGATTCCTTGCAAACCAGCTTTGGGAAGGGGCAGATTCCTTGCAAACCAGCTTTGGGAAGGGGCAGATTCCTTGCAAACCAAGTTTGGGAAGGGGCAGATTCCTTGCAAACCACCTTTGGGAAAGGGTAGATTCCTTGCAAACCACCTTTGGGAAAAGGTAGATTCCTTGCAAGCCAGCTTTGGGAAGGGGCAGATTCCCTGCAAACCAACTTTGGGAAGGGGCAGATTCCTTGCAAACCAGCTTTGGGAAGGGGCAGATTCCCTGCAAACCAACTTTGGGAAGGGGTAGATTCCCTGCAAACCAACTTTGGGAAGGGGCAGATTCCTTGCAAACCAACTTTGGGAAGGGGCAGATTCCTTGCAAACCAACTTTGGGAAGGGGCAGATTCCTTGCAAGCCAGCTTTGGGAAGGGGCAGATTCCCTGCAAACCAACTTTGGGAAGGGGCAGATTCCTTGCAAACCAAGTTTGGGAAGGGGCAGATTCCTTGCAAACCAACATTGGGAAGGGGCAGATTCCTTGCAAACCAACTTTGGGAAGGGGCAGATTCCCTGCAAACCAACTTTGGGAAGGGGCAGATTCCTTGCAAACCACCTTTGGGAAAGGGTAGATTCCTTGCAAACCAAGTTTGGGAAGGGGCAGAATCCTTGCAAGCCAGCTTTGGGAAGGGGCAGATTCCCTGCAAACCAAGTTTGGGAAGGGTAGATTCCTTGCAATCCAGCCTTGGGAAGGGGCAGATTCCTTGCAAACCAACTTTGGGAAGGGGCAGATTCCTTGCAAACCAACTTTGGGAAGGGGCAGATTCCCTGCAAACCAACTTTGGGAAGGGGCAGATTCCCTGCAAACCAACTTTGGGAAGGGGCAGATTCCTTGCAAACCAACTTTGGGAAGGGGCAGATTCCTTGCAAACCACCTTTGGGAAAGGGTAGATTCCTTGCAAACCAAGTTTGGGAAGGGGCAGAATCCTTGCAAGCCAGCTTTGGGAAGGGGCAGATTCCCTGCTAACCAAGTTTGGGAAGGGGTGGATTCCTTGCAAGCCAGCTTTGGGAAGGGGCAGATTCCTTGCAAACCACCTTTGGGAAGGGGCAGATTCCCTGCAAACGAACTTTGGGAAGGGGCAGATTCCCTGCAAACCAACTTTGGGAAGGGGCAGATTCCTTGCAATCCAGCTTTGGGAAGGGGCAGATTCCCTGCAAACCAACTTTGGGAAGGGGCAGATTCCTTGCAAACCAGCTTTGGGAAGGGGCAGATTACCTGCAAACCAACTTTGGGAAGGGGCAGATTCCTTGCAAACCAAATTTGGGAAGAGGCAGATTCCTTGCAAACCAACTTTGGGAAGGGGCAGATTCCTTGCAAACCGACTTTGGGAAGGGGCAGATTCCTTGCAAACCAACTTTGGGAAGGGGCAGATTCCTTGCAAACCAACTTTGGGAAGGGGCAAATTCCTTGCAAACCAACTTTGGGAAGGGGCAGATTCCTTGCAAACCAACTTTGGGAAGGGGTAGATTCCTTGCAAACCACCTTTGGGAAAGGGTAGATTCCTTGCAAACCAACTTTGGGAAGGGGGAGATTCCCTGCAAACCAACTTTGGGAAGGGGCAGATTCCCTGCAAACCAACTTTGGGAAGGGGCAGATTCATTGCAAACCAACTTTGGGAAGGGGCAGATTCCTTGCAAAACACCTTTGGGAAGGGTAGATTCCTTGCAATCCAGCCTTGGGAAGGGGCAGATTCCTTGCAAACCAACTTTGGGAAGGGGCAGATTCCTTGCAAAACACCTTTGGGAAGGGTAGATTCCTTGCAATCCAGCCTTGGGAAGGGGCAGATTCCTTGCAAACCAACTTTGGGAAGGGGCAGATTCCTTGCAAATCAAGTTTGGGAAGGGGCAGATTCCTTGCAAACCAACTTTGGGAAGGGGCAGATTCCTTGCAAACCAACTTTGGGAAGGGGCAGAATCCTTGCAAGCCAGCTTTGGGAAGGGGCAGATTCCCTTCAAACGAAGTTTGGGAAGGGGTAGATTCCTTGCAAGCCAGCTTTGGGAAGGGGCAGATTCCTTGCAAACCAACTTTGGGAAGGGGCAGATTCCTTGCAAACCACCTTTGGGAAGGGGCAGATTCCCTGCAACCAACTTTGGGAAGGGGTAGATTCCCTGCAAACCAAGTTTGGGAAGGGGCAGATTCCTTGCAAACCAAGTTTGGGAATGGGGAGATTCAATGCAAACCACCTTTGGGAAAGGGTAGATTCCTTGCAAGCCAGCTTTGGGAAGGGGCAGATTCCCTGCAAACCAACTTTGGGAAGGGGCAGATTCCTTGCAATCCAGCTTTGGGAAGGGGCAGATACCCTGCAAACCAACTTTGGAAAGGGGTAGATTCCTTGCAATCCAGCTTTGGGAAGGGGCAGATTCCTTGCAAACCAACTTTGGGAAGGGGTAGTTTCCTTGCAAACCAGCTTTGGGAAGGGGCAGATTCCCTGCAAACCAGCTTTGGGAAGGGTTAGATTCCCTGCAAACCAACTTTGGGAAGGGGCAGATTCCTTGCAAACCAAGTTTGGGAAGGGGCAGATTCCTTGCAAACCAACTTTGGGAAGGGGCCGATTCCTTGCAAACCAACTTTGGGAAGGGGCACATTCCCTGCAAGGGGCAGATTCCCTGCAAACCAGCTTTGGGAAGGGTTAGATTCCCTGCAAACCAACTTTGGGAAGGGGCAGATTCCTTGCAAACCAAGTTTGGGAAGGGGCAGATTCCTTGCAAACCAACTTTGGGAAGGGGCAGATTCCTTGCAAACCAGCTTTGGGAAGGGGCAGATTCCTTGCAAACCAAGTTTGGGAAGGGGCAGATTCCTTGCAAACCACCTTTGGGAAAGGGTAGATTCCTTGCAAGCCAGCTTTGGGAACGGGCAGATTCCCTGCAAACGAACTTTGGGAAGGGGTAGATTCCCTGCAAACCAAGTTTGGGAAGGGGCAGATTCCTTGCAAACCAAGTTTGGGAATGGGCAGATTCCTTGGAAACCACCTTTGGGAAAGGGTAGATTCCTTGCAAGCCAGCTTTGGGAAGGGGCAGATTCCCTGCAAACCAACTTTGGGAAGGGGCAGATTCCTTGCAATCCAGCTTTGGGAAGGGGCAGATACCCTGCAAACCAACTTTGGGAAGGGGTAGATTCCTTGCAATCCAGCTTTGGGAAGGGGCAGATTCCTTGCAAACCAACTTTGGGAAGGGGCAGATTCCTTGGAAACCAGCTTTGGGAAGGGGCAGATTACCTGCAAACCAACTTTGGGAAGGGGCAGATTCCTTGCAAACCAAATTTGGGAAGGGGCAGATTCCTTGCAAACCAACTTTGGGAAGGGGCAGATTCCTTGCAAACCAACTTTGGGAAGGGGCAGATTCCTTGCAAACCAACTTTGGGAAGGGGCAAATTCCTTGCAAACCAACTTTGGGAAGGGGCAGATTCCTTGCAAACCAACTTTGTGAAGGGGCAAATTCCTTGCAAACCAACTTTGGGAAGGGGCAGATTCCTTGCAAACCAACTTTGGGAAGGGGTAGATTCCTTGCAAACCACCTTTGGGAAAGGGTAGATTCCTTGCAAACCAACTTTGGGAAGGGGCAGATTCCCTGCAAACCAACTTTGGGAAGGGGCAGATTCCCTGCAAACCAACTTTGGGAAGGGGCAGATTCATTGCAAACCAACTTTGGGAAGGGGCAGTTTCCTTGCAAACCAGCTTTGGGAAGGGGCAGATTCCCGGCAAACCAGCTTTGGGAAGGGGTAGATTCCCTGCAAACCAACTTTGGGAAGGGGCAGATTCCTTGCAAACCAACTTTGGGAAGAGGCAGATTCCTTGCAAACCAACTTTGGGAAGGGGCCGATTCCTTGCAAACCAACTTTGGGAAGGGGCAGATTCCTTGCAAACCACCTTTGGGAAGGGGTAGATTCCTTGCAATCCAGCTTTGGGAAGGAGCAGATTCCTTGCAAACCAACTTTGGGAAGGGGCAGATTCCATGCAAACCAGCTTTGGGAAGGGGCAGATTCCCTGCAAACCAGCTTTGGGAAGGGGCATATTCCCTGCAAACCAACTTTGGGAAGGGGCAGATTCCTTGCAAACCAAGTTTGGAAAGGGGCAGATTCCTTGCAAACCAACTTTGGGAAGGGGCCGATTCCTTGCAAACCAACTTTGGGAAGGGGCACATTCCCTGCAAGGGGCAGATTCCCTGCAAACCAGCTTTGGGAAGGGTTAGATTCCCTGCAAACCAACTTTGGGAAGGGGCAGATTCCTTGCAAACCAAGTTTGGGAAGGGGCAGATTCCTTGCAAACCAACTTTGGGAAGGGGCAGATTCCTTGCAAACCAGCTTTGGGAAGGGGCAGATTCCTTGCAAACCAAGTTTGGGAAGGGGCAGATTCCTTGCAAACCACCTTTGGGAAAGGGTAGATTCCTTGCAAGCCAGCTTTGGGAACGGGCAGATTCCCTGCAAACGAACTTTGGGAAGGGGTAGATTCCCTGCAAACCAAGTTTGGGAAGGGGCAGATTCCTTGCAAACCAAGTTTGGGAATGGGCAGATTCCTTGGAAACCACCTTTGGGAAAGGGTAGATTCCTTGCAAGCCAGCTTTGGGAAGGGGCAGATTCCCTGCAAACCAACTTTGGGAAGGGGCAGATTCCTTGCAATCCAGCTTTGGGAAGGGGCAGATACCCTGCAAACCAACTTTGGGAAGGGGTAGATTCCTTGCAATCCAGCTTTGGGAAGGGGCAGATTCCTTGCAAACCAACTTTGGGAAGGGGCAGATTCCTTGCAAACCAGCTTTGGGAAGGGGCAGATTACCTGCAAACCAACTTTGGGAAGGGGCAGATTCCTTGCAAACCAAATTTGGGAAGGGGCAGATTCCTTGCAAACCAACTTTGGGAAGGGGCAGATTCCTTGCAAACCAACTTTGGGAAGGGGCAGATTCCTTGCAAACCAACTTTGGGAAGGGGCAAATTCCTTGCAAACCAACTTTGGGAAGGGGCAGATTCCTTGCAAACCAACTTTGTGAAGGGGCAAATTCCTTGCAAACCAACTTTGGGAAGGGGCAGATTCCTTGCAAACCAACTTTGGGAAGGGGTAGATTCCTTGCAAACCACCTTTGGGAAAGGGTAGATTCCTTGCAAACCAACTTTGGGAAGGGGCAGATTCCCTGCAAACCAACTTTGGGAAGGGGCAGATTCCCTGCAAACCAACTTTGGGAAGGGGCAGATTCATTGCAAACCAACTTTGGGAAGGGGCAGTTTCCTTGCAAACCAGCTTTGGGAAGGGGCAGATTCCCGGCAAACCAGCTTTGGGAAGGGGTAGATTCCCTGCAAACCAACTTTGGGAAGGGGCAGATTCCTTGCAAACCAACTTTGGGAAGAGGCAGATTCCTTGCAAACCAACTTTGGGAAGGGGCCGATTCCTTGCAAACCAACTTTGGGAAGGGGCAGATTCCTTGCAAACCACCTTTGGGAAGGGGTAGATTCCTTGCAATCCAGCTTTGGGAAGGAGCAGATTCCTTGCAAACCAACTTTGGGAAGGGGCAGATTCCATGCAAACCAGCTTTGGGAAGGGGCAGATTCCCTGCAAACCAGCTTTGGGAAGGGGCATATTCCCTGCAAACCAACTTTGGGAAGGGGCAGATTCCTTGCAAACCAAGTTTGGAAAGGGGCAGATTCCTTGCAAACCAACTTTGGGAAGGGGCAGATTCCTTGCAAACCAACTTTGGGAAGGGGCAGATTCCTTGCAAACCAACTTTGGGAAGGGGCAGATTCCTTGCAAACCAGCTTTGGGAAGGGGCAGATTCCTTGCAAACCAGCTTTGGGAAGGGGCAGATTCCTTGCAAACCAAGTTTGGAAAGGGGCAGATTCCTTGCAAACCACCTTTGGGAAAGGGTAGATTCCTTGCAAACCACCTTTGGGAAAAGGTAGATTCCTTGCAAGCCAGCTTTGGGAAGGGGCAGATTCCTTGGAAACCACCTTTGGGAAAGGGTAGATTCCTTGCAAGCCAGCTTTGGGAAGGGGCAGATTCCCTGCAAACCAACTTTGGGAAGGGGCAGATTCCTTGCAATCCAGCTTTGGGAAGGGGCAGATACCCTGCAAACCAACTTTGGGAAGGGGTAGATTCCTTGCAATCCAGCTTTGGGAAGGGGCAGATTCCTTGCAAACCAACTTTGGGAAGGGGCAGATTCCTTGCAAACCAGCTTTGGGAAGGGGCAGATTACCTGCAAACCAACTTTGGGAAGGGGCAGATTCCTTGCAAACCAAATTTGGGAAGGGGCAGATTCCTTGCAAACCAACTTTGGGAAGGGGCAGATTCCTTGCAAACCAACTTTGGGAAGGGGCAGATTCCTTGCAAACCAACTTTGGGAAGGGGCAGATTCCTTGCAAACCAACTTTGGGAAGGGGTAGATTCCTTGCAAACCACCTTTGGGAAAGGGTAGATTCCTTGCAAACCAACTTTGGGAAGGGGCAGATTCCCTGCAAACCAACTTTGGGAAGGGGCAGATTCCCTGCAAACCAACTTTGGGAAGGGGCAGATTCATTGCAAACCAACTTTGGGAAGGGGCAGTTTCCTTGCAAACCAGCTTTGGGAAGGGGCAGATTCCCGGCAAACCAGCTTTGGGAAGGGGTAGATTGCCTGCAAACCAACTTTGGGAAGGGGCAGATTCCTTGCAAACCAACTTTGGGAAGAGGCAGATTCCTTGCAAACCAACTTTGGGAAGGGGCCGATTCCTTGCAAACCAACTTTGGGAAGGGGCAGATTCCTTGCAAACCAACTTTGGGAAGGGGCAGATTCCATGCAAACCAGCTTTGGGAAGGGGCAGATTCCCTGCAAACCAGCTTTGGGAAGGGGCATATTCCCTGCAAACCAACTTTGGGAAGGGGCAGATTCCTTGCAAACCAAGTTTGGAAAGGGGCAGATTCCTTGCAAACCAACTTTGGGAAGGGGCAGATTCCTTGCAAACCAACTTTGGGAAGGGGCAGATTCCTTGCAAACCAACTTTGGGAAGGGGCAGATTCCTTGCAAACCAGCTTTGGGAAGGGGCAGATTCCTTGCAAACCAGCTTTGGGAAGGGGCAGATTCCTTGGAAACCAAGTTTGGGAAGGGGCAGATTCCTTGCAAACCACCTTTGGGAAAGGGTAGATTCCTTGCAAACCACCTCTGGGAAAAGGTAGATTCCTTGCAAGCCAGCTTTGGGAAGGGGCAGATTCCCTGCAAACCAACTTTGGGAAGGGGCAGATTCCTTGCAAACCAGCTTTGGGAAGGGGCAGATTCCCTGCAAACCAACTTTGGGAAGGGGTAGATTCCCTGCAAACCAACTTTGGGAAGGGGCAGATTCCTTGCAAACCAACTTTGGGAAGGGGCAGATTCCCTGCAAGGGGCAGATTCCCTGCAAACCAGCTTTGGGAAGGGGCAGATTCCTTGCAAACCAGCTTTGGGAAGGGGCAGATTCCTTGCAAACCAAGTTTGGGAAGGGGCAGATTCCTTGCAAACCACCTTTGGGAAAGGGTAGATTCCTTGCAAACCACCTTTGGGAAAGGGTAGATTCCTTGCAAACCAAGTTTGGGAAGGGGCAGAATCCTTGCAAGCCAGCTTTGGGAAGGGGCAGATTCCCTGCAAACGAACTTTGGGAAGGGGTAGATTCCCTGCAAACCAAGTTTGGGAAGGGGCAGATTCCTTGCAAACCAAGTTTGGGAATGGGCAGATTCCTTGGAAACCACCTTTTGGAAAGGGTAGATTCCTTGCAAGCCAGCTTTGGGAAGGGGCAGATTCCCTGCAAACCAACTTTGGGAAGGGGCAGATTCCTTGCAATCCAGCTTTGGGAAGGGGCAGATTCCTTGCAAACCAACTTTGGGAAGGGGCAGATTCCTTGCAAACCAGCTTTGGGAAGGGGCAGATTACCTGCAAACCAACTTTGGGAAGCGGCAGATTCCTTGCAAACCAAATTTGGGAAGGGGCAGATTCCTTGCAAACCAACTTTGGGAAGGGGCAGATTCCCTGCAAACCAACTTTGGGAAGGGGCAGATTCCCTGCAAACCAACTTTGGGAAGGGGCAGATTCATTGCAAACCAACTTTGGGAAGGGGCAGTTTCCTTGCAAACCAGCTTTGGGAAGGGGCAGATTCCCGGCAAACCAGCTTTGGGAAGGGGTAGATTGCCTGCAAACCAACTTTGGGAAGGGGCAGATTCCTTGCAAACCAACTTTGGGAAGAGGCAGATTCCTTGCAAACCAACTTTGGGAAGGGGCCGATTCCTTGCAAACCAACTTTGGGAAGGGGCAGATTCCTTGCAAACCAAGTTTGGGAAGGGGCAGATTCCTTGCAATCCAGCTTTGGGAAGGAGAAGATTCCTTGCAAACCAACTTTGGGAAGGGGCAGATTCCATGCAAACCAGCTTTGGGAAGGGGCAGATTCCCTGCAAACCAGCTTTGGGAAGGGGCAGATTCCTTGCAAACCAAGTTTGGGAAGGGGCAGATTCCTTGCAAACCACCTTTGGGAAAGGGTAGATTCCTTGCAAACCACCTTTGGGAAAAGGTAGATTCCTTGCAAGCCAGCTTTGGGAAGGGGCAGATTCCCTGCAAACCAACTTTGGGAAGGGGCAGATTCCTTGCAAACCAGCTTTGGGAAGGGGCAGATTCCCTGCAAACCAACTTTGGGAAGGGGTAGATTCCCTGCAAACCAACTTTGGGAAGGGGCAGATTCCTTGCAAACCAACTTTGGGAAGGGGCAGATTCCTTGCAAACCAACTTTGGGAAGGGGCAGATTCCCTGCAAGGGGCAGATTCCCTGCAAACCAGCTTTGGGAAGGGGCAGATTCCTTGCAAACCAGCTTTGGGAAGGGGCAGATTCCTTGCAAACCAAGTTTGGGAAGGGGCAGATTCCTTGCAAACCACCTTTGGGAAAGGGTAGATTCCTTGCAAACCACCTTTGGGAAAGGGTAGATTCCTTGCAAACCAAGTTTGGGAAGGGGCAGAATCCTTGCAAGCCAGCTTTGGGAAGGGGCAGATTCCCTGCAAACGAACTTTGGGAAGGGGTAGATTCCCTGCAAACCAAGTTTGGGAAGGGGCAGATTCCTTGCAAACCAAGTTTGGGAATGGGCAGATTCCTTGGAAACCACCTTTTGGAAAGGGTAGATTCCTTGCAAGCCAGCTTTGGGAAGGGGCAGATTCCCTGCAAACCAACTTTGGGAAGGGGCAGATTCCTTGCAATCCAGCTTTGGGAAGGGGCAGATTCCTTGCAAACCAACTTTGGGAAGGGGCAGATTCCTTGCAAACCAGCTTTGGGAAGGGGCAGATTACCTGCAAACCAACTTTGGGAAGCGGCAGATTCCTTGCAAACCAAATTTGGGAAGGGGCAGATTCCTTGCAAACCAACTTTGGGAAGGGGCAGATTCCTTGCAAACCAACTTTGGGAAGGGGCAGATTCCTTGCAAACCAACTTTGGGAAGGGGCAGATTCCTTGCAAACCAACTTTGGGAAGGGGCAAATTCCTTGCAAACCAACTTTGGGAAGGGGCAGATTCCTTGCAAACCAACTTTGGGAAGGGGCAGATTCCTTGCAAACCAACTTTGGGAAGGGGCAGATTCCTTGCAAACCAACTTTGGGAAGGGGTAGATTCCTTGCAAACCACCTTTGGGAAAGGGTAGATTCCTTGCAAACCAACTTTGGGAAGGGGCAGATTCCCTGCAAACCAACTTTGGGAAGGGGCAGATTCCCTGCAAACCAACTTTGGGAAGGGGCAGATTCATTGCAAACCAACTTTGGGAAGGGGCAGATTCCTTGCAAAACACCTTTGGGAAAGGGTAGATTCCTTGCAAACCAAGTTTGGGAAGGGGCAGAATCCTTGCAAGCCAGCTTTGGGAAGGGGCAGATTCCTTGCAAACCAGCTTTGGGAAGGGGCAGATTCCTTGCAAACCAAGTTTGGGAAGGGGCAGATTCCTTGCAAACCACCTTTGGGAAAGGGTAGATTCCTTGCAAGCCAGCTTTGGGAACGGGCAGATTCCCTGCAAACGAACTTTGGGAAGGGGTAGATTCCCTGCAAACCAAGTTTGGGAATGGGCAGATTCCTTGGAAACCACCTTTGGGAAAGGGTAGATTCCTTGCAAGCCAGCTTTGGGAAGGGGCAGATTCCCTGCAAACCAACTTTGGGAAGGGGTAGATTCCTTGCAAACCAGCTTTGGGAAGGGGCAGATTACCTGCAAACCAACTTTGGGAAGGGGCAGATTCCTTGCAAACCAACTTTGGGAAGGGGCAAATTCCTTGCAAACCAACTTTGGGAAGGGGCAGATTCCTTGCAAACCAACTTTGTGAAGGGGCAAATTCCTTGCAAACCAACTTTGGGAAGGGGCAGATTCCTTGCAAACCAACTTTGGGAAGGGGTAGATTCCTTGCAAACCACCTTTGGGAAAGGGTAGATTACTTGCAAACCAACTTTGGGAAGGGGCAGATTCCCTGCAAACCAACTTTGGGAAGGGGCAGTTTCCTTGCAAACCAGCTTTGGGATGGGGCAGATTCCCGGCAAACCAGCTTTGGGAAGGGGTAGATTCCCTGCAAACCAACTTTGGGAAGGGGCAGATTCCTTGCAAACCAACTTTGGGAAGAGGCAGATTCCTTGCAAACCAACTTTGGGAAGGGGCCGATTCCTTGTAAACCAACTTTGGGAAGGGCCAGATTCCCTGCAAGGGGCAGATTCCCTGCAAACCAGCTTTGGGAAGGGGCAGATTCCTTGCAAACCAGCTTTGGGAAGGGGCAGATTCCTTGCAAACCAAGTTTGGGAAGGGGCAGATTCCTTGCAAACCACCTTTGGGAAGGGGTAGATTCCTTGCAATCCACCTTTGGGAAGGAGCAGATTCCTTGCAAACCAACTTTGGGAAGGGGCAGATTCCATGCAAACCAGCTTTGGGAAGGGGCAGATTCCCTGCAAACCAGCTTTGGGAAGGGGCAGATTCCTTGCAAACCAAGTTTGGAAAGGGGCAGATTCCTTGCAAACCAACTTTGGGAAGGGGCAGATTCCTTGCAAACCAACTTTGGGAAGGGGCAGATTCCTTGCAAACCAACTTTGGGAAGGGGCAGATTCCTTGCAAACCAGCTTTGGGAAGGGGCAGATTCCTTGCAAACCAGCTTTGGGAAGGGGCAGATTCCTTGCAAACCAAGTTTGGGAAGGGGCAGATTCCTTGCAAACCACCTTTGGGAAAAGGTAGATTCCTTGCAAGCGAGCTTTGGGAAGGGGCAGATTCCCTGCAAACCAACTTTGGGAAGGGGCAGATTCCTTGCAAACCAGCTTTGGGAAGGGGCAGATTCCCTGCAAACCAACTTTGGGAAGGGGTAGATTCCCTGCAAACCAACTTTGGGAAGGGGCAGATTCCTTGCAAACCAACTTTGGGAAGGGGCAGATTCCTTGCAAACCAACTTTGGGAAGGGGCAGATTCCCTGCAAGGGGCAGATTCCCTGCAAACCAGCTTTGGGAAGGGGCAGATTCCTTGCAAACCAGCTTTGGGAAGGGGCAGATTCCTTGCAAACCAGCTTTGGGAAGGGGCAGATTCCTTGCAAACCAAGTTTGGGAAGGGGCAGATTCCTTGCAAACCACCTTTGGGAAAGGGTAGATTCCTTGCAATCCAGCTTTGGGAAGGGGCAGATACCCTGCAAACCAACTTTGGGAAGGGGTAGATTCCTTGCAATCCAGCTTTGGGAAGGGGCAGATTCCTTGCAAACCAACTTTGGGAAGGGGCAGATTCCATGCAAACCAGCTTTGGGAAGGGGCAGATTCCCTGCAAACCAGCTTTGGGAAGGGGCAGATTCCCTGCAAACCAACTTTGGGAAGGGGCAGATTCCTTGCAAACCAAGTTTGGAAAGGGGCAGATTCCTTGCAAACCAGCTTTGGGAAAAGGTAGATTCCTTGCAAGCCAGCTTTGGGAAGGGGCAGATTCCCTGCAAACCAACTTTGGGAAGGGGCAGATTCCTTGCAAACCAGCTTTGGGAAGGGGCAGATTCCTTGTAAACCAACTTTGGGAAGGGGCAGATTCCTTGCAAACCAGCTTTGGGAAGGGGCAGATTCCCTGCAAACCAACTTTGGGAAGGGGTAGATTCCCTGCAAACCAACTTTGGGAAGGGGCAGATTCCTTGCAAACCAACTTTGGGAAGGGGCAGATTCCTTGCAAACCAACTTTGGGAAGGGGCAGATTCCTTGCAAGCCAGCTTTGGGAAGGGGCAGATTCTCTGCAAACCAACTTTGGGAAGGGGCAGATTCCTTGCAAACCAAGTTTGGGAAGGGACAGATTCCTTGCAAACCAACTTTGGGAAGGGGCAGATTCCTTGCAAACCAACTTTGGGAAGGGGCAGATTCCTTGCAAACCACCTTTGGGAAAAGGTCGATTCCTTGCAAGCCAGCTTTGGGAAGGGGCAGATTCCCTGCAAACCAACTTTGACAAGGGGCAGATTCCTTGCAATCCAGCTTTGGGAATCAGAGTTCTCAAGAGAGCTTACGTTGCGGGGTGGGCACCGAAGTCACTTCCTGGTTTGGGGGGGCGGGGCTTACTGGCCACAGGTTGCTGACCCATGCTGTTGCTGGGTTAACTTGCATGTTGCAAGTTTGATGGACAGCCCAGCGTCCTTTAAATTGAATCCCTGCAGAGTGAGGTAAGCACTCTGGCCGGAGCTTTTGGATCTTGCAGAAGCATCTGACCGTTTGTATCGTTCAGGCTGCATTTGTGGCCTTTCTTTCACCCTTTATTCAGTATCTGCGTGAGAGTTTTTGTGTGGCTTTAATTCCTGTTGCTAGTTTAAGTTGCTTATTGTTCCCTTTTATTTTGCTCCCTTCCCTATTTTCCCCGTTTTAGGTCTCCCCCTCCCCCATTCCCCCCCTTCCTTCCTCCCCCTACCCCCCCGGATAATAATAAGTGGCGTCGGGACCCCCCCCCCCGGGAATACTTCATTTGAGTGCCTTTAGGGGGTTTTTTCCCGGGAGGGATACAGCGCGCCCGTCTTTACCTCCTCTACGCTATTGTGGGACTCCCTGCCCGTCGCCGTCTTTAGGCCTCCTGAGTCGCTTCTGGCTCGGAGGCCTGCCTGGCCTCATTCAAGGGCTTGCTGGGGCGGCAGCGTCAACGGGGGGCCGTGGCGAAGAGCTCGCCTTCTCCGGTGCGCGCCGCCACCCAGGTTTGGGTCGCGGTGTCGTTTGCCGCGCCTGGGGCCGCGGCGTCTTTGCGGGCGCGGTTGCTCCTTCCCCGCCCTGTTGCCCGTGTTGCAGTGGGGGTGTGGTGGTGCCGGGGGCTTCGCGGTGGTTCCTGTGGCCCGGCCGAGCGGGGAGGGGGGTGTGGTGTCACGGGGCTCCGTTGGACGTCGCTCCCACGCGGCCGGGACCGGCCTGCGTTGTTCCACCGGCCTGGGCTCCTTTTTGTTTTGGCTGGCCTGCGTGGGCCAGGCAGGATTGCAGCCGCCATTTTCCCTTCCCCTAAGGGGATTGATTTGGCGGGAACCGCCATTTTGAGCGTGCTGGCTGCCTAGGTCTGGGCGCCACCTGCTGGCCTTGTACTGAATAGCGGCCTGGCTGGTAGAAAACTAATTTTACCTGGCTGTTTATTGTTTTGGCTCAGTGCCAGTTACCTTATTCGATTTGGCCTTGGCATTTGAAGGTGCAGTTTTACTGTTTTGTTGATTTAATTGCCTGGTTGCTCTAATTTGTTACAGGTTTTTATTTTATTTTATTTTATTTTATTTTATTTTATTTTAATTTTATATTATTCTATTTCGTTATATTTTAATTTTATTGTACTTTAGTATTTCATTTTATTTTGTTTTCCTTATTTTATTTTATTAATTGATTCGGTTTTAATTTGTTTAATTTGATTTAATTTTGTTTATTTCATTTATTTTAATTTTATTGTTTAAGGTTCACTTTATTTCAGCTATTCATTCAGTAGCCTGTGTCATTTGCCACACTGGGTTATTTGGTTCGTGCCGCCTGGGTGTACTATCGGTCTGCTGTTTAATTTGATTTTGTCTCCCTTGTGCCTGTCTTCAGGATGTCCCAGAGAGAGGACGCTCAACAGGTGGCTGATGCGCCACCCGCGCAAGGGAGTGCTCAGGGTTCATCGCAGGCCTTGCCTTCTGGTGCAGCTCAGAAGTTGGAGAGAATCAGCAACGCCATGGCTAGCCTATCGGGTGACCCGGATGCGTTAGCGCGTTTTGAACATGACCTGGAAGGTCTTTTGCTTCTTTCTTCCCAGGGTGCTACACGTGAGGGGCCCTCCCAGCCTGTGACCACCGTATCCCCTGCGCCTGATTCTTCCAGCGTGGATGAGGACCTTCCTCTGGCCCAGGCTGCCGCGCTGGTGGCAGCTAGGAAAAAAGCCAAGGGGGCGGGGGGGTGCTAGGCGGAAGTCGGCTAGTGGGCGCACGGTCAAGGTGGGCGGTGCACCAGGGGGTGCCCCTGGGCAACGGCGTGCGCCCAGGAAGGGCGAGGCTGTGCGCTCACGCTTAGTGTCTTTTCCAGCTGTTGCAGGTACTTCCCGCCAGGCGGCCCGACTGGATGCCCCCTCGGATGACGCCAGCCCTGTGCCGGGTCAAGGATCCCCGGAGGCAGCCCAGTCCCGTGAGAGTCCGCGCCGGATGTCCGCGAAGGCTCGACGCAGGCATGCCCCGGCTGGGGCAGCCAAGGCCGGCAGTTCTTCCCGCAGGCCGTGTTCTTCTGATTCTTCGGAGCCTGAGGCCACCGTAGCACGGCGCAGGAAGTCTCCACGGGCATCCACATCGCGGCATCCTGACGTCGAGTCTGAGTCTTCCCCAGATGACAGCTTACTGGTCCCAGCCAGGCCGTCTTCGGGCGGCAACCGTCGCAGACGTCACAGCTGTTGTCACCGCTCCAAAAGAAGGAGGCATGAGTCTTCCGGCTCGAGCACAGGTACAACGCAGTCTTCCGACGCAGAGTCCGGGGACGAGCTTGGGCTTTATTGGGGCCACGGAGAGGGTGCCTCAGGTTTGCCGAGGTGGGCGTGGCAGCGTAGGGCCAACTCACATTGGGCCAGGTATGGGGCCCCGCTGGAATATGTGAATGGTCGCCCAGTTCCGGACACTCTGGTTTCTACCAATAGGACCAGGGATATTGTTCCGGGCAGTCACCTGTCATCCAGGATCCGGAACAGGATCCTGGATGGCCGGTATGTGGATATATTCAAGTTGGCCCCTCCTGAGGATGCTCGCCTCGAGGCAGATGGGCTAGGCTCCTCTTCCAGGAAGCGGTCTTCGGCGGCAAAAGTGTAGAGGACGTTTGAGAGGTGGTTGGACTGCTTCTAGGTGTTCTCTGGGATCATTGCGGCATCTTACCCCAAACAGGCTCTCCATTTGATAATTTACCAGTCCATCGTTAGAATGGCCTTTACTATGGCTGGGGAATTTGCTGCTCTGTCATATGACCGAAAATTCAGGGCTAGGGCCCATAAAATAGCTTCGGCTAGATGGGACAGGCAGGACGTGGGTCTTTGGGCCACATGGGTGGCGCCATACGTCCAGAAGAAGGCTCCTGAGCAGCGGCCTTTTCGCACGCCGGCTTCAAAGGCGTCCAAGAGGTACTGTTGTTGGAGCTACAACAAAGGGAATTGCGTTAGGTCCCCCCTGTAACTTTCCACACGTGTGCAAGAAGTGCGGGGGAAACCACCCTGCAACTTCTTGCACCCACGGAAATCGGCCTTTTCGTGGGGGCAGGGGAGGTGGGCAGCTGCCTGCGAAACAGGCCCCCTCTCAACCCGCCGCGGGCTCGAGCAAGTGAGACTGAATTTGCGCTGGCACCAACTCCCATTCGATTTCAGCCCCTCCTTACTTGGCTCACAGATTATCCTAATCGCAAAGCGGCTCTCTACCTTCGGGAAGGTTTTTCCCATGGTTTCAGGATTCCCGTTTCATCGAATCCCGTGGCGGGTAAGCCTGTTAACCAAAAGTCGGTTAGAGAAATGCCGGAGGTGGCCAGGAGAAAGATTGAGAAGGAGTTGGCATTGGGCCGCATGGCCGGCCCTTTCGTTGTCCCCCCTTTTCCTGGACTGCATATTTCCCCCCTGGGAGTTGTGCCCAAAAAGGCGCCTGGTGAATTCCGGCTAATCCACAACTTGTCTCATCCTAAGGGTACTTCAGTTAATGATTCCATTCCCCCGGAGCTTTGTTCAGTGCGCTATGCGTCACTGGATGACGCGGTCAAAATGATTAGGAAATTTGGCCCAGGGGCCCTGTTAGCTAAATGCGACATTGAGTCGGCTTTCCGCTTGCTGCCTATTAATCCCCAGGATTTTTGGCTGCTCGGCTTTAAATTTGAGGGCGCTTATTATTTCGATAAAATGATGCCCATGGGCTGCTTTCGAAGCATTTAGCACATTTTTGGACTGGGCCTTGAGGTTCAAGATGGGCCTGCGGGGGGTCACTCATTATCTTGATGATTTTTTGCTGGCCTCTAGTGGCGACTCCGGGGAGTGTATGGTGCTCCTGCAGGCCTTCTCGGCCCTCACTGAAGAGCTGGGCGTTCCTTTGGCTACTGCCAAAACGGAGGGCCCGGCTACCCAGTTGGTCTACTTGGGTATCAGGCTAGACACGGTGGCACAGACGTCTAGCCTGCCGCCTGATAAGATTAGGACTTTGAGGAACATTATTGCTGATTTGCTCCCCTTGGCCAAGGTGACGCTGCATCAGCTTCAGTCTTTGTTGGGGCATTTGAATTTCGCATGTAGGGTGGTGTCGCCAGGGAGACCTTTTTGCTCCCGCCTGGCGAGACTTACTTCTGGCTTGTGGGCGCCTCACCACCATACGCGTTTGCCCCGTGAAGTGAAGGAGGACCTCCGGAATTGGTTGATATTCCTACAGGAATACAACGGTGTGTCCCTTTGGCAGGACACTTTGAACCTTTGCAATGATTTTCAGGTTCATTCGGACGCAGCAGGTTCCTTGGGCTTTGGGCTATATTGGCAGGGTAGATGGTGTGCCATGCCTTGGCCGGTGGCATGGCAAGGGGGGGCGATTACACGGGACTTGACTTTTCTCGAGTTTTTTCCCATTGCAGTGGCCGTGCATATATGGGTTGAGCAATTCAAGGACCGGCGGGTATGCTTTTGGACCGATAACCAGGCAGTGGTGAGCGTCCTGGCAAAGCAATCAGTTCGTTCCCCCAGAGTGTCTTCCCTGCTTAGGGCTTTTGTGCTCCAATGCCTGCGTGCAAATATCGTTTTTTCAGCGCGCTTTGTTCCGGGCATCTCTAACGATATTGCTGATGCTCTATCCCGTTTCCAGATGGCCCGGTTCAGATCCTTGGCTCCGGAAGCACGAGAGCATCCGGAGAGCTTTCCAGAACATCTGTGGAGCCTTGGACTCACTTAGCCATGCAGGGAGTAGCCTCTTCTGTTGCCCCTTCCACTTTTGCCTCCTATAAGAAAGCTTGGGCAGACTTTGTGGAATTTCACGGTCTGCCCATTTCAGGCCGGCCCGCTTCCCCGCCATTGTCTGACATGGCATTGGAGTACCTCACCCACCTTTTTGCACTAGGCCGTGCGCCTAGAACCATCAGGATACAGGCAGTGGCTATCTCATTTTTTGTTAAGCTTTTCTTTGAACAGGATCCTTGCGCCGCATTCTACGTTAGACAGGCGATGAAGGGCTGGGCCAGAATGGCCCCGTCTCAATCGCAGGCCAGGCGCCCGATCACTTTTCCCCTCCTGTCCAAAATGCGGGCTATGCTTCGCGTGGTTTGTTCGTCACGTTTTGAGGCGCGTCTGTTCTCAGCGGCCTTTTCACTGGCATTTTACGGGGCCCTGCGGGTTGGGGAAGTTGTCCTTGAAGCTGCTCAGCATGGTGGCTCAAGGGGTTTGCTCTTAGAAGATGTGGAACTTTCGTCTTCGGAGGTGGGTGTCACCGTTCGAAATTCCAAGACCGATCAATTGGGTCGGGGTGTCCTCATGCGGCTGCCAGCCACGGGGAAGCCAGGCCCATGCCCGGTGAGGGATACTGCCAAGTATCTGGCGGTGCGCCCTCCTGGGGCAGGCCCCCTTTTGGTTCATGAAGATGGCTTGCCATTGACCAGGCAGCAGTTTGCCAAGGTCATGCGTAAGTCCATTGCTGCTTGTGGCCGCTCGGCAGTGGGTTACGCCCCTCATTCCTTCCGGATTGGTGCGGCCACGTCGGCTGCTCGGTGGGGCCTTTCCACCGATAGGATTAAGGAATTGGGGAGGTGGAAATCCAATGCCTACAAGGGCTATGGTCGACGTTGATGTGTTTCTCATTGTTGTTTTTCTGTTTCCTTCAGGTCCTGCACCCGTGCGAGTTTGGATTGTCGGGCACAGCATCGTGTACTGGGCCGGCGCCAGAGCTCGGGAAGCAGGGCTATGGCCCAACCTTGGACTTTCACCACATGTTGTGGTTTATGGTTGGGAAAAAGGGGCATGTTGTGGGAGGAGTTGATCCCGCTACTCCGCGCTCGTGCGGCCAGAGAGGGTTCGCCTGATGCATTGGTCATACAATTGGGAGAAAATGATTTGCCATCCACAAAGTGTCAGGCTTTGCGCCTCAAGTTCCAGCATGATTTGAGGGAGGTTACTGTTTTATTCCCGCAGGTCAAGTTAATTTGGTCCCACCTGTTGCAGCGGCGCTCCTGGAGAGGGGCACGTTCGGCCGTTGCGGTGGAACGGGTTAGCAGGCGCACCAATAGTGCGGCCGTTAGGGCGGTTATCAATGCGGGAGGGATCGTGGTTGCTCACCCGAACATTTCTTGCAGGAATGACTCCCTTTACCGCCCGGATGGCGTGCATCTTTCCCCATCGGGAAATGATTTGTGGTTGGGGGCCATTGGGGGCCCTAAAGGAGTGGCTGGGTATGTGAGTGGTTTGGCGGTGAGCCGGTGGCTCGTGGCGGTTAGGCATTGGTTCAGTGGTATGGGTGGGCAAGGCCCACCCAGAGGTGATGTCAGAGTTGGGAATTCCGTTAAAGGAAGCCAGGGGCTCCACATTGCTAGTCTGGGCCTGTTGGGTTGCAGGGCCCATGCAGGAGCCCCTGTGGACCCCTGGGGAGGGGGAGGCGCTGATTTCACCAGTCTCCCTTAACTCTCCCCAGCTAATGGTTTCCCTCCGCTGACAAGTGGTCAGCTCTGTCCAGTGGGACAGATAGTCGCGCTGACTAGGGTCAGCTCTGTCCAAGAGGACGGTTGGAACCAATGCCTACGCAACCACTCACGTGTTTTGTATTCAATAAAGTTGTGGCCAAATTATTCCCACAAACCCAAACCAAAATTGATGTTTCCAGAGTGAGTTAATTGGTGGGAGTGACTGGGTGCCCTACACACGCAAGGGGCAGATACCCTGCAAACCAACTTTGGGAAGGGGTAGATTCCTTGCAAACCAATTTTGGAAAGGGCAGATTCCTTGCAAACCAACTTTGGGAAGGGGCAGATTCCTTGCAAACCACCTTTGGGAAAGGGTAGATTCCATGCAAACCAACTTTGGGAAGGGGCAGATTCCCTGCAAACCAACTTTGGGAAGGGGCAGATTCCTTGCAAACCAACTTTGGGAAGGGGCAGATTCCTTGCAAACCACCTTTGGGAAAGGGTAGATTCCTTGCAAACCAACTTTGGGAAGGGGCAGATTCCTTGCAAGCCAGCTTTGGGAAGGGGTAGATTCCCTGCAAATCAAGTTTGGGAAGGGGTAGATTCCTTGCAAGCCAGCTTTGGGAAGGGGCAGATTCCTTGCAAACCAACTTTGGGAAGGGGCAGATTCCTTGCAAACCACCTTTGGGAAGGGGCAGATTCCCAGCAAACCAACTTTGGGAAGGGGTAGATTCCCTGCAAACCAACTTTGGGAAGGGGCAGATTCCTTGCAAACTGTGGGATATGAGTGGGAATGTGGATGAGGGAATATTGTTTAATATTTCCTATCCCAGCTTGTGCTAACAAGCTCCAAACTAGCAGAGTTTCTCATCCCCAATAAAGCGCAGCAAAGCGTGGCGTTTAAGTTCCTATGAACTTCTAGAACAAGGCAGATCCTGGCATATAATTCCCCTGCTTCCCTCTTAAAAGAAAATACACGACACATAAGCTTATAAAAGTATAAAGCTTTTACTTACAGACATTCCAAGCTTCTACAGTCTCAGAAAGGCAGGCTAGCTTAGATTAAATGTATGTACATGTGGAGTCTCCCCATAAGGGAGAAAGGCTCCATGTGGCTTCTCTTGGCTGGAAGCCAAGATAGCATCTTCTCTTGAGATGTTGCTTGCTCGAAGTCCAGGTGGGAAGAGAGGGGAGAATGGCTTCTGACCTTTGTGCTTCAGGTAAGGCCACTCCCACTTCTGGTCACACAAAGGAAATGATCCTCCTCCAGGCACAGGAAACTAGCTGGAGGACCAAGACCCCTTGTGTACACTCTAGGAATGTTGTGATTGACTGCACCAGTGTTATACATCCCACAAACCCCTTCTCAGTCTGAACAACATTTAACAAACATAAAACAACTTTATTCAACCACCCAGAGTCCCAGCTTGACACGTAGGTTCTGGAAACTCTCTCGTGGCAAGGGTTTCGTGAGAATGTCCGCAGTCATCTCCTGTGTACTACAGTAGGACATTTCTACTAGTCCATCTTGGATCATCTGGCGAATGAAGTGATACCTGACCCCAATGTGTTTTGAACGTGCAAGGAACCTTTCGGTTTGCGCTAGCTGCAGGCAGCCTTGATTGTCCTCCATCAAGCTGACAGGGCCTTTTCTCGGCAAACCAAAGTCTGTCAGGAGTTGATCCAGCCAGATGATCTCTCTGCATGCTTCCGAAGCTGAAATATATTCACTCTCTGTGGACGATAAGGCTACACATTTCTGTTTATAACTGCCCCAAATGATAGGTGCATTTCCAAACATAAAAACATAACCACTTGTGGATTTGTAATCCGCCTTATCCCCAGCCCAATCTGCATCACTGTACCCAACCAACTTAGGGTCCCTTACAGCTGGCAATTTTAATTTACAATTCATTGTACCCTTGAGGTAACGCACCACCCTCTTGACCCCACCCAAGTCATGTTCAGTGGGAGAACTCACTTTTCTGCTTAGGATCCCCACTGCACTAGCTATGTCAGGTCTGCTGGTAGTAACCAAATACAAAAGTTTACCAATCGCTGACCTGTATTCGCTGTTGTCTGGCAGCAGCTTCGAATCTTGTTGATTCTTTAGAAAATCTGTGGCCATGGGTGTCGCGACAGGGTTTGCATTTTGCATCTGCATGCTTTCCAGCAGTTCTATTATCTTCTGCTCCTGGCTGAGAAGAAATGAGCCGTCTTCTTCTCTCTCAATTTGAATTCCCAAGTAATACTGGACAAGTCCCAATTCCTTTACTTCCACCTCTTTGTTGAGATGTCTGACTATGTCTTTATAGTCTCTGTCATTGGACGTTGATATTAATAAATCATCGACAAAAGCCAGAATGTAAGAGAATTGTCCATTTCTGTTCTTAGTGTACAGGCACTTGTCAGCTGTTGACTGCTTGTACCCAAGCTGAACCAGCATTTCATGTAATTTCTGGTTCCATGCTCTTGCAGCTTGTTTCAAACCACAAATTCCTTTCTGAAGTTTACATACAAGATGTGCCTCATTTTGCTTGATAAAGCCTTTGGGCTGCTTCATATAAATCTCTTCAGAAATCGTCCCATGAAGAAAAGCTGTCGCTATGTCGACATGACGGACTTTCATCCCTTTAGAGGCTGCAATACTTAGAAGTAATCTAATGCTGCTATATCGCACTGTGGGCGCAAATACTTGATCATAATCTTCGCCATACTGTTGTGAAAATCCTTGTGCTACAAGCCTAGCTTTGTAGCGTTGCACCTCCCCTTCTGACCCCTTCTTAAGCTTGAACACCCACTTGGACCCAATTGCCTTCTTACCAGGAGGTAGCTCTGTCAGGGTCCAGGTCTTGTTGCGATGCAGTGCATCCATCTCTTCCTGTGCGGCTTGCTTCCAGAGACTGGCCTCAGCAGCTGGCAACCGTTGAATCGCTTCCCACGTGGAAGGTTCCTGTGGTGGCGCCGGCCCTGCAAAGTAGGACAGTCGTAGTGGTGGAACGCCTCTGTTGGACCTGGAGGAACGTCTGACCTCTGGCTCTTGTTGAACCGCATCAGCTTCCTCATCTCCTCCCAATGGCGGCATCCCTGCATACGGGTCCTCTTCGTCTCTGGAGCCTTCTGACATCTGGTCCTCCGCGTCTTCTGGGGTGTCATCTGTAGGGGGTGCTACAACACTAGGAGGTACAATACTAGGAGGTGGATTAGTTTCTGGTATGGCTTCAAAAGGAAAACTTACAAACTCCTCTGTTGGTGGCTCATTGGAACAGTCAATTGCTGTGTTCCTTGTGTCAGCCTTTTCATTCTCATCAAAATGAATCACGTGATGTGAACTTGTTTTCCCTGTTTGCAAGTCCAAAACTCTGTAGCCTTTTCCTCCAGAGGCATATCCAACTAGGATACCAGGCTTTGCTCTGGAGTCAAGTTTGCGTCTGTGCTCCTTGGGCACGTGGTAATAGCACAAACTTCCAAATACACGTATGTGTGACAAATTTGGGGCTCTTCCATGCCAAAGTTCGAATGGCGTGCACTCTGTGCCTTTTGTTGGCAGCCTATTCTGTATATAAATCGCAGTATTTGCTGCCTCGCCCCAAAGTTTCTTCGACAAGTTGGATCCTTTTAGCATACACCTTGTCATCTCTAGGATGGACCTAAATTTCCTCTCAGCAATAGAGTTCTGTTGAGGTGTGTAGCTCACTGTGGTCACATGTGCTATGCCTTCCTGAGCCATGAAGGCTTCCATTTCACGTGAGCAAAACTCCCCACCATTATCAGACATTAGGGTGGTGGGTGCTCGCTGGAATTTGTTCTTGACCATGCTTACGTATTGCTTGAACAATTCCACTGTTTCACTCTTCTCTTTGAGAAGGTATCCTACACAAAACTTCGAATAATCATCCAAAAATATCAGAATATATCTATTTCCTCCTAAGGAAGGTATATTCATAGGTCCAGCTAGATCAGTGTACACAATGTCCAGAACTTTTGTGCTTCTCTTTTCTGCACAACGTGGGAAAGAAGGTTTGACTCATTTTTCACTTACACAAGTTACACATTTTGGTGTGGGTGTGTTACTTTTGTTTACCTGTAGACCTCTCACAAGATCTCCATTCTGCAGTTCCTGGATGACTCTGATATCCCTGTGACCCAGTCTCCGATGCCACAGCTCCAGATCTGGTTCATCCTTCTGCTTGGATTGGGCCACTTGTGCTGATTGGTTTTCTGAAACGTTAATCTCATAAACACCATTGATTAGTTTCCCTTGAGCATAAACCTCACCATTTTTCGTTACATTGCATTTTCCATTGGCAAATGTAACCTTGAAACCTTTCTTGTCTAAAGCAGACACACTGAGCAAGTTACAATTCAATTCTGGGACATATTGAACATTAGGCACAGTTGTTTCAAGAGATTCATTGTTCACCTTGAATTTCAAACGCATTGAACCTGTACCTTGTGATTTTAGAACATTTCCATCAGCAATCTGGATTTCAGTCCATTCACTATCATTTATTTCTCTGAAATATTCTAATTTATGCGCAAAATGGCTTGTCGCTCCCGAATCTAAAATTTCTTTGCACATTTAAACTCTTTTCTTGCAGTAGAAATGTACGCTCGTGACTCCCCTTCTTTTCACCTTTTGGTTGAAAGGGGCGGGACTTATTCTTGGGCTTCTGGCAACTCCTTGCTATGTGCCCTTTTAAATTGCAGTTATGGCATATTATATCTTTGGACACTTCCTTAGACTTGGGAAATTGTTTAGAAACATAACTTGTGTCCATTTTCCTTGGATTCCTTTGTGGAGAATCAAGGTCATCTCTGCATTCCTCTCTTAAGTGATTTGCTAGTTCATTAAAAGTCAAATCTCTTGTGTGGTCCATTATACTCTTAAATGAAGTAAACTCTTGTCCTAATGATGCCAGCATAAAAGTCACTTTGGTTGCATCATCAAAAGCTCTGGGAGTTAGGGCAATCTTTTGAACAATTTCATTAAAGTCCTTAAAATGCCCTGTAAATTGTTCTCTGGAATTCATCTTTAACTTCAGCAGTTTATCCAATAAATGTCTATAAGAGTTCTCTGATGATTGTGCATAAACCCTCTCAATATCCTTTAGAATCTGAGATGCATCACTTTCATAGTCAATCAGAGATAAATGCTCATCTTTCAAACTGCTCAAAATTATGTGTTTAGCTTCTGCATCTTGCCTTTCCCAATCTGCTTTCTTGGTTAAATCAGCTGAATCAAGGTTTGGGATCTTTCACCGCTTTAATCACTTGCTTTGCACCAAGATGCACTAAAAGGCGCTGCTTCCATTGCACAAAATTACGATCATTCAGCAGCATAAAGCTTGATCTTGCTTCACTATCAAATCCTGAGCTTGCCATCTTAATCCTCAAAAATTTTAACAATTTTCAAAATTTCAAAAAATTCCCAAAGATGGCTAAAATTCAAAAATCAAAACTCAAAAATCTCAAAATGCAAACTAATCTTCACTGCCTCTGAGGTCTGTGAGCTCTGAGGGAGGGGAGGGGTCGCTAATCCCCCTTTTCACAGCACAATGGAGAACAAAGGACCATGTGCTTACCAGGAAGTACAAACAGAAAAATACTGCTCTGCCAAAAATCACAATCCAAAGCAATCCTTTAAAAATACACAAAATACGCAGTTTCTGGGCCCGATGACCCTTTGTGGGATATGAGTGGGAATGTGGATGAGGGAATATTGTTTAATATTTCCTATCCCAGCTTGTGCTAACAAGCTCCAAACTAGCAGAGTTTCTCATCCCCAATAAAGCGCAGCAAAGCGTGGCGTTTAAGTTCCTATGAACTTCTAGAACAAGGCAGATCCTGGCATATAATTCCCCTGCTTCCCTCTTAAAAGAAAATACACGACACATAAGCTTATAAAAGTATAAAGCTTTTACTTACAGACATTCCAAGCTTCTACAGTCTCAGAAAGGCAGGCTAGCTTAGATTAAATGTATGTACATGTGGAGTCTCCCCATAAGGGAGAAAGGCTCCATGTGGCTTCTCTTGGCTGGAAGCCAAGAGAGCATCTTCTCTTGAGATGTTGCATCCTCGAAGTCCAGGTGGGAAGAGAGGGGAGAATGGCTTCTGACCTCTGTGCTTCAGGTAAGGCCACTCCCACTTCTGGTCACACAAAGGAAATGATCCTCCTCCAGGCACAGGAAACTAGCTGGAGGACCAAGACCCCTTGTGTACACTCTAGGAATGTTGTGATTGACTGCACCAGTGTTATACATCCCACACAAACCAGGTTTGGGAAGGGGCAGATTCCTTGCAAACCACCTTTGGGAAAGGGTAGATTCCTTGCAATCCAGCTTTGGGAAGGGGCAGATTCCCTGCAAACCAACTTTGGGAAGGGGCAGATTCCTTGCAATCCAGCTTTGGGAAGGGGCAGATTCCTTGCAAGCCAGCTTTGGGAAGGGGCAGATTCCTTGCAAACCAACTTTGGGAAGGGGCAGATTCCCTGCAAACCAAGTTTGGGAAGGGGCAGATTCCTTGCAAACCACCTTTGGGAAAGGGTAGATTCCTTGCAATCCAGCTTTGGGAAGGGGCAGATTCCTTGCAAGCCACCTTTGGGAAGGGGTAGATTCCTTGCAAGCCAGCTTTGGGAAGGGGAAGATTCCTTGCAAACCAACTTTGGGAAGGGGCAGTTTCCTTGCAAAAAACGTTTGGGAAGGGGCAGATTCCCTGCAAACCAACTTTGGGAAGGGGTAGATTCCCTGCAAACCAACTTTGGGAAGGGGCAGATTCCTTGCAAACCAGCTTTGGGAAGGGGCAGATTCCTTGCAAACCAAGTTTGGGAAGGGGCAGATTCCTTGCAAACCACCTTTGGGAAAGGGTAGATTCCTTGCAAGCCAGCTTTGGGAAGGGGCAGATTCCCTGCAAACCAACTTTGGGAAGGGGCAGATTCCTTGCAATCCAGCTTTGGGAAGGGGCAGATTCCCTGCAAACCAACTTTGGGAAGGGGTAGATTCCTTGCAATCCAGCCTTGGCAAGGGGCAGATTCCTTGCAAACCAACTTTGGGAAGGGGCAGATTCCTTGCAAACCAACTTTGGGAAGGGGCAGATTCCTTGCAAACCAAGTTTGGGAAGGGGCAGATTCCTTGCAAACCAACTTTGGGAAGGGGCAGATTCCTTGCAAACCACCTTTGGGAAAGGGTAGATTCCTTGCAAACCACGTTTGGGAAGGGGCAGATTCCTTGTAAACCACGTTTGGGAAGGGGCAGATTCCCTGCAAACCAACTTTGGGAAGGGGTAGATTCCCTGCAAACCAACTTTGGGAAGGGGCAGATTCCTTGCAAACCAGCTTTGGGAAGGGGCAGATTCCTTGCAAACCAAGTTTGGGAAGGGGCAGATTCCCTGCAAACCAACTTTGGGAAGGGGCAGATTCCTTGCAAACCACGTTTGGGAAGGGGCAGATTCCTTGCAAGCCAGCTTTGGGAAGGGGCAGATTCCTTGCAAACCAACTTTGGGAAGGGGCAGATTCCTTGCAAACCAACTTTGGACGGGGCAGATTCCTTGCAAGCCAGCTTTGGGAAGGGGCAGATTCCCTGCAAACCAAGTTTGGGAAGGGGCAGATTCCTTGCAATCCAAGTTTGGGAAGGGGCAGATTCCTTGCAAACCAACTTTGGGAAGGGGCAGATTCCTTGCAAACCAACTTTGGGAAGGGGCAGATTCCTTGCAAACCAACTTTGGGAAGGGGCAGATTCCTTGCAAACCAACTTTGGGAAGGGGCAGATTCCTTGCAAACCAACTTTGGGAAGGGGCAGATTCCTTGCAAACCAACTTTGGGAAGGGGCAGATTCCCTGCAAACCAATTTTGGGAAGGGGCAGATTCCCTGCAAACCAACTTTGGGAAGGGGCAGATTCCTTGCAAACCAACTTTGGGAAGGGGCAGATTCCTTGCAAGCCAGCTTTTGGAAGGGGCAGATTCCTTGCAAACCAACTTATGGAAAGGGCAGATTCCCTGCAAACCAACTTTGGGAAGTGGCAGATTGCTTGCAAACCAGCTTTGGGAAGGGGCAGATTCCTTGCAAGCCAGCTTTGGGAAGGGGCAGATTCCCTGCAAACCAACTTTGGGAAGAGGCAGATTCCTTGCAATCCAGCTTTGGGAAGGGGCAGATTCCCGGCAAACCAACTTTGGGAAGGGGTAGATTCCTTGCAAACCAAGTTTAGGAAGGGGCAGATTCCTTGCAAACCAACTTTGGGAAGGGGCAGATTCCTTGCAAACCACCTTTGGGAAAGGGTAGATTCCATGCAAACCAACTTTAGGAAGGGGCAGATTCCCTGCAAACCAACTTTGGGAAGGGGCAGATTCCCTGCAAACCAACTTTGGGAAGGGGCAGTTTCCTTGCAAACCAACTTTGGGAAGGGGCAGATTCCTTGCAAGCCAGCTTTGGGAAGGGGCAGATTCCCTGCAAACCAACTTTGGGAAGGGGCAGATTCCTTGCAAACCAAGTTTGGGAAGGGGCAGATTCCTTGCAAACCAACTTTGGGAAGGTGCAGATTCCTTGCAAACCAACTTTGGGAAGGGGCAGATTCCTTGCAAACCAACTTTGGGAAGGGGCAGATTCCTTGCAAACCAACTTTGGGAAGGGGCAGATTCCTTGCAAACCAAGTTTGGGAAGGGGCAGATTCCTTGGAAACCAACTTTGGGAAGGGGTAGATTCCCTGCAAACCAACTTTGGGAAGGGGCAGATTCCTTGCAAACCACCTTTGGGAAAGGGTAGATTCCTTGCAAACCAACTTTCGAAGGGGCAGATTCCCTGCAAACCAACTTTGGGAAGGGGTAGATTCCTTGCAAGCCAGCCTTGGGAAGGGGCAGATTCCCTGCAAACCAACTTTGGGAAGGGGTAGATTCCTTGCAATCCAGCCTTGGGAAGGGGCAGATTCCCTGCAAACCAACTTTGGGAAGGGGTAGATTCCCTGCAAACCAACTTTGGGAAGGGGCAGATTCCTTGCAAACCAGCTTTGGGAAGGGGCAGATTCCTTGCAAACCAATTTTGGGAAGGGGCAGATTCCTTGCAAACCACCTTTGGGAAAGGGTAGATTCCTTGCAAGCCAGCTTTGGGAAGGGGCAGATTGTGGGATGTAAACACTAGAGCAGTCAAGTACAACAATGCTAGAAGGTATCTCAGTCCTCCAGCCACAACTTCCTGGTCACATGGATTGAGATATATTCCTTTGCAAGTTAGAAGTGGGAGTGGCTTCACCTGGGAGGGTATTAGCAAAACCAACTGCCCAGCAGCCATTCTCTCTCTTTTCTACCTCTACTGCCTCTCGTCTGGAAGGATGCGCAGTTGGCTTCCAGCCAACTGGGGCCTAGTGGATTTCTCTCCCACAATGGGGAGATTCCTATTGTAAATATCTTTACTAAGAACAAGCCTGCCTTCTTTGGGATTTGTCTTGAGCTGGATATATGTGAGTAAATCTTTTATACCTTTTTATAGAAGACGTGTGTTGTGTCTTATTTAAGAGGGACAAAGGGGAAATATAGTGACAAACCAGGAAACTAGATTAAGTTGATTCTAGTGAATCAAAGCAACTTCCGCTGTGTGTATTTTAAAAGGGAATGTTACTCTGCTAGTTGAACTTGCAAGGGCAAGTTAGGATGAGATATATTAAATTTTAAATCTCCATCCACGTTCCAAACATTCCAACAAAGGGTTATGTAAGCCCAGCGCAGCGTGTTTTTATGTATTTTTGAAGGATTGCGTTGGATTGCATTTTTGAGTTGAGTAGGATTTTTCTGAGAGCATTTCCTGGTGAGACCGCATGGTCCTTTGTCCCATTGTCTAGAGAAAGGGGATTAAGCTATCCCTCCCCTCCCTCAGAGCTCACAAAAGACCCAAAAGGCAGTGAAGATTTATTTTGAGGCTTTTGCTTTTTGCATTTTGAGATTTTTGAGATTTTGATTTTGAATTTTGACAAATTTTTGAATTTTGAAATTTTTCCAAATTTTGGATTTTAAGATGGCTAGTGCCAGTTTTTATAGTGAAGAAAAGCCAGGCTTAATGCTGCTAGATGAGGACAATTTTGTGCACTGGAAAATGCGCTTAATAGCATATTTAGAAGCAAAGGATATTTTGGATGCGATAGAGAAACCAAAGCCCGAAGGTACAAGTAATGAAGCCTTAGCCAAGATTAAAGTCTGGAAAAGGCAGAACAGCGAAGCCAAGCACGTAATTTTGAGTGGACTTCGAAATAAGCATCTATCATTAATAAATGGCAAAGATGATGCATCTCAGATCCTAAAAGATATTGAGTGCATGTATGGAGAATCTACAAAGAACTCCTACAGAACATTGATGGGCAAATTAACTAGACTGAGAATGAATTCAAAAGAAGAATTCACAGAGCATATTGATAAATTCACAGAAATTATTCAAAAGCTTGAACTTACTCCACAATCTTTTGATGAAGTAACAAAGGTATCATTTCTGTTAGCCTCTTTAGGGCCACATTTTGATGCATTTGTCAGTTTGATGAATCATAAAGAGAATCTAACTTTTAAGGAACTGACTAGTTTATTAAGAGAGGAATGCAGAAAGAGATCTGACTCCCCAGAAAGGAGCACTAGAAATAAAGGCAGCAATTATGTTTTTAAACAGCCTGCACAGTCCAGAGATGGACACAAGAAGGTCACATGTTACAATTGTAATAAAATTGGCCATATAGCCAGAAATTGTAGAGCGCCTAAAGCTAAAGAGAAAGATTCCCAAGCCTTTCAGCGTAAAGGAGAAAGAAAAGGGAAATTTGAGCGCAACATGCTGTTGCAAGAAAGGAGTTTAGCTGTCCAGAGCAAAGAAAACACACACAATAAGTGGTTGTTGGACAGTGGATGCAGTTCGCACTATACGTTTAAAAGAGACTGTTTTAATGAATTAAATGATAAAGAGACTGAAATTGAGATTGCAGATGGAAATATTTTAAAGTCCAAAGGTGAAGGTTCAATGCATTTGGAGTTCAATGTAAACAATGAATCTTTTAGGACCAGAATGTCCAATGTTGTGTATGTACCAGAACTGAGCTGCAATTTACTCAGTGTCTCTACTTTGGACAAGAAAGGTTTCAAGGTCACATTTGAGAATGGACAGTGCCGAGTTCCGGTTTTGACCGCAACCGGTAAGGACGCGCCTCGGGAGAGCTCCCTGAGAAGCGGTTGTCAAGGGGGAATTTTGGGGCGACACCAAGGCTACGTGACCCCAAAAAACATCCAGAGGGGTGCTCTGGGTGGAAGGTATCCAGTGGCGCCAGGACGGACTCCGGACCCCATCGCTTAAATTGTAGCGGAGAGGGCAAAGAGAACGCGGCGCTTGGAGACAGCAAACCCCGACAACAAGCCTCAATTACGAGCCGGTAAGAGCTGCGGCAAGATTTCCACGGATAATACACCCTAACAAAGTCCATCTGGCTGATATTATAAAACTGGATTCAATTTAGAACTTTAAACTTAAGGCTAAAAAAACTCTAGAAAACTTAAAAAACTACAGGAGGAAAAGGAGAACTGGGGGAAAAAATAAAAGCAAGCGCCTGAAAAGGGGGGTGCGACATCTGGAGGATTATAAGATAAAATCACCCCGTCTGCCAGATAAAGTATATAGAGGACAAAGAAAAGGGAAAACCACCTGGATTAATATGTGGAACTTTTTTACATTGTATTCAGCAGAAAACACACTGTGATAAAAAGTCTCAACTTAAGGGAAGGACTACTATATTACACTAAAAGCTCCGTCGGCAACCTTTGTGGCGCTTTAGGGATACAATTTCCCCGCAAACAAAGCTACAAGACAGACGGAAGGCGGCAAAGGAAATAGGGCGAACAGGAAGAGTACGTGACCAACTATAAGAACTTAAACTAAATATCCAAGCAGCCAAATTGTTATAACAGCAGTGGGACAAAATAAGCAATAAATAACGGACTAAAACAAAAGGAGAAAGGCAAAATAAACCACGACGAGAAAGAGCTTCGGTGGAAAGTAAAAAGACTGGAGTTATTTTTCTCTTTTACCTGAAATCAAGGGACTGTAAAAGAGCAGTATGAACATGGCGCGGCGTCTCTAGAGGGGCTGGAAAGGGGGAGGGGTTTGAAAGACAAAGAGGAAAGGAGACTGTGAGCCGAGAACAGAGAACAAAGAGAAGGGCGAAACCAGCAAAGAAAGTGGTGAAGGCAATAGGCGAATACGGACGACAGCGCCACCTAGTGGTGAATGAGAGGAACAGCATTGTATAAAAACGTATAAACATATATAAGTTAACGAAAGGCTTCAAGGGGAAAGGGGGGAGGAACAAGGGAAATCGTTAAGCGGTTGAATTAGGGTTGGAAACTGGGAAATATTGTAATGTATTGATGTTAATGCAATTTTAGTAATTAAGAAGATTTACCCTGTGTTTCCCATCCTATTGAATACAATTGTATAATTGAACCATCTTTTACCCCCCAACCCTCCCCCACCTGGTGCACAAATAGAGAAATTGTCAATTTAGAATGTCGTTAAGTAAAAAACCAAATCTAGGGGCCACCCACAACCAACAAGGTAGGAAACCCTCTTTACTAGATCAAGATATGGATTTAAAGGAACTGATATTGAGCCTGAAAGGAGATATTGGGGAAATGAGGAAAGAATTTACAGATTTCAGCTTAGAAATAAGCAATAAAGTACAAGGACTGGATGAAAAAATGGAAAAAATGACTGGGAAAACTGAGGAAAATACGAAAGCTATTGTAGAATTGCAAATGCAAACTAAAGAACTACAGGAAGAAAACAAAGAGAATAAAAAATTGATAGCTGAATTAGAAAATAAAATAAAGCAAACTGAAGAATTCACCAAAAAAATAGCTAAAGAACTAAAAGAGAATAAAAAAGAATGTGAAAAGCTTAAAAGAGTTAACGATGAATTCCTAATCACTCAAGAGGCAACGTGGGATGCGATGTCTATCCTACAGATGCAGTCTAAGGAGAACATTCTGAGAATACGGGGGATTCCAGAGACACTTGAGGAAAATATTCAAAATATTATTATTAAAGAATTGACAGAATGGTTAGGACTAAGGGAGGAAGACGTAGCAGAAAATGTGGATAATATATTCAGAGTTAACTCAAAAAAAGCAAAAGCCAATAAGTGGCCAGGAGATTGTTTGATGACAGTCAACTCAGTCAAATTAAGGAACTTAATCTTGCAACAGAGGAGGAGGAAGGTTTTCAGAATACACGGAGAAGAGGTAGAAGTCCTAAAAGAAATTCCCCCAAGACTGTTAAAAAAGAGAGGAAAATATCAGTTCCTAACGAGACCCCTAAAGGCTAAAGGTATTCGGTTCAAATGGGAATATCCGGAAGGAATCTCCTTCACATTCAAGGGGAAAAGAAGACGATTTGAAACGGTAAAAGATGCGGACAGATTCCACAGGACATATAAAGTAGAATTAGGAGTAGAGAGTCAAATGAATGAGGAAGAATTAAATCCAAACAATATTCCACTGGAGACCAGGAATGAACAAGAGTAACAAAATCGCAATATGGACTCCTTTCCGAATATAGAATATAGTAGTCAGTTTTAATGATATACTTTTAACCCCCCTATCATTATTACTATTGTTTATTTTTTTTGTTGTTTTTTTTGTTGGTGAATTAAAGTTGAATAAAATTTTGAATAAAGTAAATTTGAAATGGCATTAAAAATATTGTCATGGAACATTAACGGATTGAATGACAAAAAGAAAAGAAACAAAGCCCATCATATACTGTTAAATCAGAAATTAGACATCATTTGTTTACAGGAAACGCACGTTAATAAGGAACATAAGAGAGTGCTAATCAACCCCAAACTTGGACAAGAATTTATCTCGGCAGATCAAACAAAAAAAAAAGGAGTGGTATTCTATGTTAAACCTAGATTAGATCCTAAATTCCTATTTGCAGACCCAGAGGGAAGAATAATAATAATCAAGATAACAAACCAAGGAGAAGATATTATTTTGGTGGGGATATACGCACCAAATGACCAAAAAGCGACCTTCTATAAGAAACTAGAAAATAAACTATTAGAATTCCTCGGAAATAGAATAATTCTATTAGGAGACTTTAATGGTGTTATAGATCCAATTAATGATAGATCGGGTGGGAAAAAGGGACAAGGAAAACTACCAAAGAGTTTTACAGATCTGATAGAAAACCTGGACTTAAGTGATACTTGGAGGTATAAGAATAGGACAGAAAAGGATTACACCTATTTTTCAGAACCGAATCAGTCAGCAAGCAGGATCGATGCCATTTGGGCCACGAAAAATCTATTAAGAAAAGTCCAGAAAGCAGAAATACTCCCAAAAACTATATCAGACCACAACCCGGTCTTCCTATTACTAGGAATTGAATGGAGTATAGGAAGAAAAAGATGGAGGTTAAATGAATCACTATTAAATGATGAAAAGACTGTAAATGAGGCAAAAGCGGTAATGAATGAATACTGGGAAATTAATAGCAAACAAGAAACTGATTTACGAACACTATGGGATGCCAGTAAGGCAGTTATTAGAGGATTCTTTATAAAGCAAAATATCTGGATGAGGAGGGAAAAGGAAAAAGAAAAAGCCAATCTATTGGACGAAATTAGGAAAAAGGAAAAAGAATTAAATAAATCCCCAAATAATGATAAAATTAACAAAGAGATAAAAATGTTGAGGGCAGAATATAATACCAAAATGGATCAAGAATTAGAATGGAATCTAAAAGTGCTAAAGTGTAAAAATTTTGAATCAGGAAATAAAATTGGGAAATATTTAGCATGGCAATTAAAAAAAAGGAAAAATGAAAAACAAATTGATAGATTGAAAACAGATGAGGGAATTATAGATGATCCTAAAGAAATAGTTAAAAAATTTGTAAATTATTATGAAGACATTTACAAAAAGAACATAGAAAATGAGGAAGAAATAGAAACTTTTATAAAGAAACATAAACTCCCTGAAATAGATACAAATAAATTAGCCAAATTGAATGAAGCAATATCAACACAGGAGGTTAAAAATATAATTAAAAAAGCCCCTACAGGAAAATCACCAGGACCTGATGGTCTGCCAGCGGAATTTTATAAAAAGATGGAAGATTCAATAGTCGAACCACTAACCAACATAATGAATGATATCCTTAAACAAAAGAAACTCCCAAATTCATGGAAAGAAGCGTATATAACGCTAATCCCCAAGAAAGGTGATACAGAAGTAATATCTAATTTTAGACCGATATCATTACTGAACAGTGATTATAAATTGTTCGCTAATATTATCGCAAATAGATTAAAGGAAATTCTCCAAGAAATAATACATCCAAACCAATCTGGATTCTTACCAAAAAGACAAATTTCTGGAAATACAAGAAACATTATCGATATCATAGAATATCTAGAAATAAGAAACGAAATAAAAGCAGCAATGCTGTTATTAGACGCAGAGAAGGCCTTCGATTATGTTTCCTGGGGATTTATGAAAAAACAAATAGAATTAATGGAGATGGGGGAACAATTCAAAAATGGAATTGAAGCAATATATAACCAACAATCTGCAAGACTCATTATAAATGGTAATATATCGGATAATATCAAAATAGAACGAGGAACAAGGCAGGGCTGCCCTCTGTCCCCATTACTGTTTATATTGGCCATGGAAGTATTATTGCATAGCATTAGAGAAGAAAAAAAGATAAAAGGGATTGTAATAGGGAAGAAAGCCCATAAGGTAAGGGCCTTTGCAGATGACTTAATTGTCACAACCCAAGACCCATTAACAAGTATACAAACAACATTGGAAACAATTAAAGAATATGGAAAGGTAGCAGGCCTAAAAATAAATTATGAAAAAACCAAAATTCTGACAAAAAATTTAACAGCTGAGGAGAAAAAGGAATTGGAAGTAGCAACAGGATTAGAAATAAAAAAGAAAGTAAAATACTTGGGGATTTGGCTATCGGAAAAGAATATCAACCTGTACGAGAACAACTACGCTAAAACATGGAACGAAACAAAAAAAAATATGGAATCTTGGAACAAGCTCCACCTCTCCCTGCTGGGTAGAATAGCGGTGGTGAAAATGAACATCCTGCCAAAATTTATGTTTTTATTTCAAACAATCCCAATCCTTGGAGGCATGAAATGCTTCCAGGATTGGAGAAAGGAAATGGCAAAATTTGTCTGGAATGGAAAAAAACCGCGAATAAAACATCAGATTCTGATCGACAGCAGGGAGAGGGGGGGCTTTTCCTTACCTGATCTAGAATTATACCACGCAGCCTCAGCCCTAGTCTGGATTAAGGACTGGATCACCCTGGAGGATCCGGACCTACTCGACTTAGAGGGCCACGATAACCGGTTTGGGTGGCACGCTTACCTGGTATATGAAAAAGTAAAACAACACAAAGGGTTCTTACATCATATAGTGAGAAGATCACTCTATAACATCTGGGATAAAAATAAGAGAATATTAGAACCCAAAATACCATTATGGACCTCACCAGCAGAAGCTTTAGCTGTTAAAAGGAAGAATATGGGTGATAATTGGCCAACTTATCGAATGCTATTGGAAAATCTAGAAAAACAACCAACATTAAAAAAATATGAAATGATTAAAGATAAAATAAATAGTTGGATCCAATATTTTCAAATAAATGAAAAGCTAAAAATGGATAAGAAAGAAGGATTGGCCAGAGAGAGTTCTAAATTTGAGAAAATATTAACAAACCAAAATAGAAAATATATATCACAAATCTATAGCTATCTGCTGGAGTGGGAAGTAATGGAGGAACAGGTAAAGGGAGCCATGATTAGATGGGCCCAAGATTTTGGCCATAATATTCTAATGGCCCAATGGGAAAGGCTACTGCGGAAGGATATCAAATTTACGTTATGCAGCAATCTAAAAGAAAACATAATGAAGATGTTATATAGGTGGCACCACACCCCAGAAAAACTGGCTAAAATGTACAAAGGTGTGTCGCCAACTTGTTGGAGGTGTAGGAAAGAAAAGGGAACCTACCTCCATGTGTGGTGGAGCTGCATAGCGATGGTAGATTTCTGGGATAAATTATATAATGAGATGAAAAAACTATTTAAAATAACATTCAAGAAGAAACCGGAGTTTTTTCTCTTGGGAATCATGTCAGAGGAAATAAAAAATGAAATAAGACCACTCTGCATGTACGGAACAACTGCTGCCAGGATATTGATAGCTAGAAATTGGAAATCAGAAACAGCCCCGACAATAGAGGATTGGCAAGCATTGATGATAGAATATCTAGAACTGGCAAAAATGTCAGGGAAAATAAGAGGATTACCGAATCAGAAAATCTATAATGAATGGAATTTATTTAAGATATATCTAAATACTTACTATCCAAACAACAAATTATTAACGGACCTAAAGTGAGACTTAAAAAATGAACAAAAGGAATAAAAATTGAAATAAAGGGAAAAGAAAAAAGAAGAAGAAAGAGATCGAAGTAGAGTGTGTTAAAAATGGAATACAAAAGGACTTCCGGCGAAGGCGCGCTTCGTGGCGAGTCGCAAACCGTGAGCCTGACTGAGTCAGGAATCCCGGTAGCAGCGAGTTACAGAAGCTGGGGGGGAGAAGGTGCCCACGACCACCCCCAAAGGAAAACAAGGAAGACGAGGGTACGGGACCCTCGTTGTAACAAAGGACGGCGTCGGAAAGGCGAGCTCCACGGCGAAACCGATTGGTGAGAAGTGGAGGAGAGCCAGACGCTCCAAACATCTTACCGTACTTGCTGCGGCACCCGAAAACCCACGTAGACAGCGCCCGTAGCCTCCGGACATAAGGAATCAGAAAAAGACAACCCGTGAGTCTAAATTCGGATTTATTGAACGGAATGTTTTAGAGTGACTCAGGGGGAGAGGAGGTAGTCCGGGAACGGTTTTAATTCCCATGGTGAGATTGCGGAGAAGAGAGGTCTTATTTGTGGAAGTTTAACAGAGGAAAAGACAAATCTAAAAAGAACGCAAAGTCAGAAAATCCAGTAAGAGCGTCAGGGAGAACTCGGGGCTCTCGCAAAGGAGCGGGGGTCTGGGAGCAGACTGACGCGAAGGAGGGATAGAGGAGGAAAGAGGAAGGACGGAAGGAAAGGGAAAAAGGCGTTTTCTAGAAAAAGAGAAAGAGAAGATAAGAGTCACAGCTCCACATAAAATGGCAACAGCGCTACAGGAGTGAAAACGCTGAGTGATAGAGCTTCCGGTTTCTTCAAGGAAGCTGGGAGGAGAGGAGATAACAACAAGATAGCCATAAGCAGCAGTGACAGCGACACCTAGTGGAACCAAAGCAGAACGCAACTAACAATTAATTTTCTCTTTTTTGTATGAACTCTTGAAAAACACATGTACCCTTGAACAAAAACTACAGGGAACGTCCCGGAAAAAAGGAAATAGAGCAAATGGCGACAAGAAAAGGGAAAGGAGAGCAAGGAACAATACCCCAGACATTGGGAACCCAACCTAAGAGAAACTCAATAATACCAGGAGAAGGAGATGCGATGGTCAACATCCAAGAAACTTTAGCGCATATGAATATAAGCTTAAATGAGAAGATGGATGCCATGTTGGGGAAAGTAGAATTAAATGCAAAAGTGATAGAAGAAATGTCTGGGCAGATAAAAGATCTGTTTGGGAAGAATAAAGAGTTGGAAAAAAATTTAAAGGAGACAAACCTAAAGGTCCAGAAACACGATGAGACGATAAAGAAGGTAACGGTAGAACAAAAAGAGACCAGGAGAAGGCAAGAAAGAGAAGAAGAGGATATGAATGACCTGAGAAAGTTGCAAGAAGAATTGGCCGATCAGATGTCCATGCTTGAAATGAAGCAGAAAGCGCATATCTTGCGCTTGAGAGGGGTTCCAGACCTGGGCAATGAGCAGATAGAAGAAAAGATTAGACAAGAACTAGCCTCATGGTTAGGAGTCTCAGAAGAACAACTTCTGCTGGATATAGATAAAATTTATAGGTTAAGAATGGACAAACAAAGAAGTGTGAGAGGTGTGAAAAGAATGGCGGATTGTTTAGTATTCTTTAGCTCAATGCTATTAAGAGAGAAAATTCTCCAGAAAAAGAAGCAGACAGACCTGGTGATCGATGGGAGAACGATAGCTATATACAAAGAAATTCCAAAAAGACTGACGGACAAAAGACTAAAATACAAGAGACTGACAGATGCTCTGAAGAGGAAACGTACGTGGTTTACATGGGAGTTCCCGGAGGGCGTATCGTTTATCTTCAAAGAAAGAAAGAAGAGAATCAGAACGGCAGAAGAGGCAGAAAGGTTCTGTAACAGATATAGAAAAGAACTTTGTATTGATATAGAAGAATGGAAAGAGGAGGAAGAACAGGAAGAGCAGGAAGAGGAGGAGGAAAGACCCTGAAGATAAGAAAAGAATTTGAACTTAACCTGACTTGAGATTATTTGTTGTAACCTTATGTAAGAATCTTTGTCTGACATTAAAATCCATTTAATAGTTTTTAAAGTTAGTGGGGAAGAAAGTAAATAAAGTTATGAATTTAAACATCATCTCCTGGAATGTGAACGGACTAAATAATAAAGGGAAGAGGAATAGGGTGGAATATCTTTTGAAAAAGGGGAAATGGGATATAGTCTGCCTCCAGGAGACACATGTGGCCAAAAAACATGAGAATATTTTGTGTAATAAACCAATAGGTAAGGAATATCTGGCACTAGATAAAAAGAAAAAGAGAGGAGTGGCAACATATGTAAGAAAAGGAATTAAGGCAGATAAAATATTTGAAGATGATGAGGGGAGGATAGTGGGCATTAAAATCTATACAACAAGAGGTAATATAATAGTGATTAATCTTTACGCCCCGAATGGTTGTAAAACAAAATTTTTCCAAAAATTGAGAAAAATGATAGAAGAAAATGTAAATGAGGAGGAAATGATATGGGCAGGGGATTTCAACGGGGTTGTAAAGCCTGAATGGGATAGATCGAGTAAGAGGAAAGGCAATAAGGGGAAATTACCTACCTCCTTTTTTGATTTAGCGGAAAATTATGGAATGTATGATAGTTGGAGAGAGAAACACCTAGAGGAGAAGGGATATACACATTACTCGGATGTAAAAAGATCTATGGCAAGATTAGATTTGGTTTGGCTGACCACAAATTTAATGACAAAAACGCAAAAATGCGAGATAATGGAAAAATCAATCTCAGATCACAATCCAATTATGATAAAAATTAGAGAGAGAGAATACAGGAAATTAAGATGGAGAATGGATGAAAGTTTGTTAAACGATGAGGGATTCGTTAAAAAATGTAGAGGTTTAATGAGAGAATTTTTTGAAATCAATTCAGAAAGGGATACGGAGTTAAATACAATTTGGGAAGCGAATAAAGCTTATGTAAGAGGATTATATATTCAACAAAAAAATTGGGTGAAGAGAGTAAGGGAGAAAAATATAACAAAAATAAGGGAGGAGATAGGCAAAAAAGAAAAAGAATTGATGAAAAATCCGAAACGACTAGAAGTGGCCAACCAAATCAAATTACTGCAAAAAGAGCTGTCTAACATCTTGGGAGTTGAAATTGAAAAGAAAATTAAGTGGATGAAACAAAAAACCTTCGAATCGGGTGGAAAAGTGGGAAAGCTATTGGCTTGGCAGCTACGGAAAAAGCAGAAAGAGAGAACAATTATAAATATTAAGGAAGGAAGCAGGATAAAAACAGATGCGGATGAAATCAAGAGTATTGTATTCAAGTATTATAAGTCATTATATCAAGGTAAGAAGATAAAGGGAGAGAAATTAGATAGATATTTTGGAAAATGTAATTGGACACAAATCAAAGAAGAAGAAAAGAAAATATTAAACAATCCAATTAGCGAAGAAGAAATATATAAAGCTATAAAAAAACTTAAATGGGGAAAATCACCTGGGACGGATGGATTATCAGCTGGTCACTACAAGATATTTGGGGAGGAGATAATAGGAATATATAAGAAATTAGTGAATAATATAATGAAAGAAGGGATCCTCCCGAAGTCTTGGAGGGAGGCATATATAGTGCTCATACCAAAGAGTGATGACCAAATATTGGAAGTGGGAAATTTTAGGCCGATTTCATTGTTGAATGTTGATTATAAAATTTATGCGGAAATATTGGCGAACAGAATAAAGGAGATTTTAAATAGGTTAATAGGAATGAATCAACAGGGATTTCTACCAAAAAGAAAAATGTCTTATAATATGAGAATCTTAATAAATTTGATTGAATATCTGGAATGGAGACCAAGTAAAAAAGCTGCCTTCGTCTTTTTAGATGCTGAAAAGGCGTTTGATAATATAGAATGGGTTTTTTTAGAAAGGGTATTGAAAGAAAGAGGATTTGAGGGGGAATTTGTCAAAGGAATAAAAGCAATATATGATCAACAATGGGGAAAACTAATCTTGAACGGGGAGATTTTGGATGAATTTCAAATATCAAAAGGGACGAGACAGGGGTGCCCACTATCACCCCTGTTATTTATATTAGCAATTGAGTGTCTGATAGAGGATATAATGCAGGAAGAAACAATAGAGGGAATAAGGGTAGGTAACCAAAATATATATAAGATCCGAGCCTTCACCGACGACATCATAGTTATGATGGAGGAACCGGCTGAAGGGATTCTGAATTTAAATAGGGTATTATTACAATTTGGTGAGGTGGCAGGATTAAGAATCAATGGGAAAAAAACGAAAATAATAACAAAAAATATGACAAAAAGAAATTTAGAGGATTTGGCCAGGAATACGGATTGGGAGATAGTAAAGAAAACTAAATATTTAGGGATTATAGTGTCAGATAAAAATATAAATTTATTTGAAGATAATTATATCAGGGTATGGAAGGAGATAAAGAAAGATCTAAGCAGATGGGAAGCGTTGAATCAATCAATAATGGGGCGAATCGCCACGATTAAAATGTCCATATTGCCGAAGATGTTATTTTTGTTCCAAATGTTACCCATTGTGGAGAAAAAAGAGAATTTTGAAATTTGGAAAAAGGATATAAGTAAATATATATGGGGTGGTAAAAGACCAAGAATACAGTTTAAATTGTTAACGGATTCAAAAGAAAGAGGTGGGTGGGGGGTCCCAGATTTGAAACTTTATCATGCAGCAGCAGGGATGTGCTGGATTAGAGACTGGGTGGTTTTAGAAAATAAAGAACTCCTAGAATTAGAAGGCTTTAGGAATAAACAGGGCTGGCACGCATATCTGATGTTGGAGAAATGGAATAACTGCAAAGAATTCAAAGACCACATTTTCAAAAAACCTTTATTAAAAATTTGGCTAGAATATAGGAACATCCTGGAACCGAAGATCCCATGGTGGCTCTCCCCATTCGAGATGATAGCTATAATAAAAAACAACAATGAGAGTTGGTTAACATACCAAGATATATTAATAAAGGATGAGGATAATTGGAAACTGAAATCATATGACCAAATAAAAGACCATTGTTCAAGTTGGCTTAATTATTGGCAAGTGAGAGATTTATACATTAAACATATGGAAGTAGGGTTTAATGAGGGGAAATCTAAATTACAAGAATTAGTAATAGATAGTAAGGAAAAAACATTGGCCAAAACATATAACTTTTTATTAGAATGGGAACTAAAGGATGATGAGGTCAAAGATGTAATGATAAAATGGGCACAAGATGTGGAAAGAAACATTTTTAGAGATCAGTGGGATAGCATCTGGAAGGAAAATATAAAATTCACTGCATGCACGAATATAAAAGAAAATATGTTAAAAATCATTTACCGATGGCATCTAACCCCAATAAGGTTATCCAAAATACTTAAAACGGATATAAATTGCTGGAAGTGCAAGGAACAAAAAGGGGATTATTTCCATTGTTGGTGGGGATGCACCAAGGTAAAGGATTATTGGAATCTAATCTATGAGAAAATGAAAAGAATGATGAAATTTACATTTGCAAAGACCCCTGAGGTGCTGGTGCTCAGTATGATCCCAAAGGACATCCCAGAGGATAGGAAAAATATATTTCTATATGCGAGTGCAGCTGCAAGAATACTTTTAGCGCAATATTGGAAAAACGAAGAAACCCCAAAATTGGAGGAGTGGTATTTGAAATTGGTGGATTATATGAATTTGGCGAAAATGACAGCGGCAATTAGGAACATTAATAAACAAAAGATTAGAGAGGAATGGCTTTATGTGGAGGAGTATTTAAGAAAGGAAGGAATAAATACCAGACTAACGATTTGTCTAGATTAACATAGGGTGTTGAGAAATTTTTGAGATAGCTATTAGAGGAATTTAAGTTAAGTTAACAAATAAGCTACTTAAAGGAAAAGGAAGAAGATAGAGAGATAATCGCACTAGGAAAAGAGGGAGAGATTTAGCACACATGAGGAACAACTGTAGGAAGGAATTTTAGAGGTAAGTAGGGGGAAGAAAGGGTTGGGGAGGGATAGGAAGGAGTTGAGGGCAATTTTCATAAGGTAGAAGGGAAGAAAGTTTGAATCTGAGGGGAGGGGGGAGGAGAGGGAGGGGGAGAAGGAGGGAGGTTATTGAGAGGGTGAGGGATGTTAGAGTGGGTGTTTGGATGTTTAAAGAAAGTTAGGGATATTGTATGCATGTAGATGAAGTGTGTGAGGAGTGTATGTTTAATGAGGTTTAATGATGTATAAGATACGTTGAATGGGAGGAATGGGAGGAATGGGTGATATGAAATGTTTATGTTAGTTTTGAATGTATAAGTTAGATTGTAGAAGGATGTATGATGTATGATGATATGTGTTGATGTAAGAGGATGTTTGAGGAAGAATGGTTTTGTTGTGAACCCTCTTTTTATGTGTATGTCTTAAATTTCAATAAAGTATTAAAAATTAAAAAATTTAAAAAAAATAAAATGGAATACAAAAATGACAATACAAATACAATGCAAAAAAAGTGGAAGCGTTCTTTATTGTTGTTTATTTATGTTTATTTATTGATTAAAAATACAAGGAAGATAGTACAGACAATGGAAAAACGGAGGGAAAATAGGTAGTTGTAGAAAAATTACTGTACAAAACAAAGAGATTCATGATTTGAATTTGTTTTGTTACTGTTTTTTGTTTGTTATTGCTCGGTTGTTTGTGATATTTTGTTGTAGATGTCATTTGTTTGTTTTTAGTTGTGTATCGTTTTTAAAAATTAATAAAAAAAAAAAAAAGGAAAAGTGCCAGTTTCATGCCACGGAGGTGGACTTTTTGGGTTATCGCCTCTCGGATAAGGGCATAGCCATGGACATGGACAAGGTAGACGCCATTCTGCAATGGAAGAGCCCTAGAACCAAGAAGGACGTGCAGCGGTTCATCGGTTTCGCAAATTTCTATCGCAAGTTCCTACCGGACTTCGCTCACATGACGGCCCCCATCACAGACTGCTTAAGGGGGAAGAAGAAGTTCCGGTGGACTGAGGAGGCTCAGCGCGCCTTTGACGCCCTCAAAAAGGCCTTTGCGTCGGAGAGGCAGATGCTGCACGTAGACCCCACCAGACCCATCAGGATAGAAACAGATGCATCAGATCGAGCCATAGCAGCGGTTCTGCTCCAGCAAGACGCGGCACAGGAATGGAGGCCGTGCGCGTTTTACTCCAGGAAGCTTAGCCCTGCGGAAGCCCGCTACGCGATCTGGGACAGGGAGCTGTTGGCAGTGGTAGCGGCTTTCAAGCACTGGCGCCACTTCTTGGTGGGCGCGCAGCACTAAATCCAGGTCTACACGGATCACAAGAACCTAGAGTACTGGCGCACGGCCAGGATCCTCAACCAGAGACAGATGCGATGGGCAGAGTTCTTTGCGGACTTTAACTTTCACATCCAGTATATTCCAGGTGACCAGAACGTCAGAGCGGACGCCCTGTCCAGGAAGCCGGAGTACATGGAAGAAGAAGGGCCTCCGGTGGCAAGGGCGATCTTCAAGCCTGAACAATGGCGGTATGGGGCGACTTTAGGGGGTCGGGAAGAACTCGTGCACCTCACGCAGGCCGATGACTTTGCTCTGAACAAACTGAGGGAAATCAGGGATGGGGCACCCAGGGCGAAAGGGTTCGAGGAAAAGGAGGGACTGCTGTTGTTCAAAGGGGCACTGTATGTTCCAGGGGAGGAGATGCAGGCCAGAATTCTCAGGCAACTCCATGACAACCCCACAGCAGGGCACTTTGGGCAGTTCAAAACCATGTTATTGGTCACAAGGGAGTTCTGGTGGCCCAGGGTCAGGCAGGAAGTCAAGGAATACGTCAGGGGGTGCGAGGTCTGCCAAAGGGCCAAAGGGGAGAGGGAACGACGCGCTGGGCTGCTGGAGCCTCTCCCCACCCCCAGCAAGCCTTGGGAGGCGGTTTCCCTGGATTTCATCACCGATCTCCCCCTGTCCAAAGGGAAAACGGCGGTGCTGGTAGTAGTGGACCTCCTGACCAAGATGGCCCATTTCATTGCCTGTCCCAAGGTGATGTCGGCAGAGGACACTGCCAAGCTGTTTGTGCAGCATGTGTTCAGGCTGCATGGGCTGCCAGAGAGAGTGATTTTGGATCGCGGCGTTCAATTTACCTCCCGTTTTTGGCGCAAGCTCATGCAGATCTTGCAGGTGCAGGTGAATTTGTCCTCCGCACGCCATCCCCAATCCAACGGGCAAGCAGAACGTGTAAATTCAGTTCTGCAGCAGTAATTGCGTTGTTACGCCTCTCAGCAGCACAACGATTGGAGCGATAAGCTCTCGCTTGCTGAGTTTTCGTACAACAACGCGCAGCACGTCTCCGCAGGCATGTCCCCGTTTCAGGCGAACTACGGCAATCACCCAAGAGCCTTCCCAGTGGGGGAGGGCGAACGGGAAGGGGGGGACGTGCCCGCTGCGGAGCAATTTGCAGAGGAGTTGCAAGCCTTACACCAATTGCTCCAAGACAACTTGGAAAGGGCGAAAGCAGCTTACAAGAGGGCAGCAGACCAGCACCGCAGGGAGGGAGAAACCATCCAAGTGGGAGATAGGGTTTGGTTATCCACACAGGGACTGCCCATGCCAGGCAGGTGCAAGAAGCTGCGGCAATGTAGGCTGGGGCCCTTTGAAGTGGTGGAGCAGATCAACCCCATGGCATTCAGGTTACAACTGCCGGAATCCATGAGAATACACCCGGTTTTTCACAGGTCGCTCCTATCCAAGTTCAGAGAACCACACAGGTATCAACAGGGGTACCAGCAGGGGTCGCAGGAAATGCCGTTGATAGATGCGGAGCAGTTCAATGAAGCCACGGCGATCCTGGACTCCAGGTGGCGGGGGGAGGAGCTGCAGTACCTAGTGGCGTGGGAAGGGGAACCAGCATCGGAGAACGCGTGGATTCCAGCGGAGAATGTCACTAGGGAGCATTTAGTATGGGAATTCCATGAACTGTACCCAGACAGGCCGAAGCCGTACTGGTGGGACCTGTGAGAGGTGTTCCAATCCACGGATTCGGAGGAGGGGGACTTCTGGGGATTCTCGCCGTCAAGTGGTGGGAATAGTGGTCGGGACATAGGAGGGGCTGAGGATGACACTGGGAGGGTGGACAGGAGCTTTGAGGAGGAAGAGGAGCTGCTGAGGTCCCGGTGGTATCCTCCTCTCTGGAGTAGAGGAGAATGGGAGGAGGGGTGCCCATCCTCATTGTCGTCGACCAGTGCAGACACCACGGTTTTTCTGGGGCCCCTTTCTTCGCCAAGAACGGCAGAGGAAGGTGAAGGAGGGGAATGGGACCACGCGGGAGACCTGGGATATTCTTGGAACGCTCTCACCGAGCCACCTCAGGGAGGGAAGGGGGGCTTCGAAGGGGGGATGGATGTCAGGGACTGGCCCGAGCCAGGAGGGGTGGCGGAAGGGGCAGAGAGACCAAGCAGCCACCATCGGACACCGGAGGAGGTGTTGCGAGCTTGGGAAGAGGAGGAGGCGGCTCCAAAGCTGTCGCCGGAGATAGGGAAGGAGGTGTGGAGAAGTGAGAGCGAGGGGCTGTTGCCGCCTGTGCTGTCACCAGAAACAGAGGGTCTCAGGGAGCCAATGCGAGGAGATGAAGAAATGGAGACGGAGGAGGAGCAGGGGGTTGAGGATCTTGCCAGAGCCTCAACAGCAACTTCCAGGGAGGACGAAAGGGAAAGGGAAGGAGCCAGCGCCGCAACGGATAGGCTTAGAAGGCGGAAAAGGAGGAGCGAGAGGAGGCGCTGGGGTTTTGCCAAGCTTTTATGCTGGGGACAAAATCGAAAGCCTTTACTCGGGGGATCTGACACAACGGAGTCGGATGAGGAACTGTAACTTCTGTTGACTTGAACTTGTAAATAAACCGTTAGTTTAGTAAACCCGTCTGATGCGAGTTTACTCCTGAGGAGGACACATATCCCTCTCACATACGGTGTATAAGGATGGATTTATCTATGGAATGTAATTTTTAGTTTTTAGAGTTTTTGATTTTCTCTTTGTATGTTTGTTTTAAATTTGTATGTTTACAATATTCAATAAAGTTTTTTAAAATGGAAAAAAATAAATATAGAAGATTGATCTCCAAACGGAACCCAGGGTCATCTAGTCTGACCCAGTTTATTGCTTGCATTTCAAGCAATAAATATAGAATATTGAGCCCCAAAGGGACCCCAGCGTCATCTATTCTAACCTCCTTTAATGTGGGAATTTCAAGCAATAAATGTAGAATATTGAGTTCCAAAAGGACCCGGGATCATCTAGCCTGACCCCCTTCAATGCAGGCATTTCAAGAAATAAATATAGAATATTGCACTCCAAAGGGGCCCCAGGGTCATCTAGCCTGACCCTATTTTATATGGGAATTTCAAGCAATAAATATAGAAGATGGAGCCCAAAGGGACCCTAGGGTCATCTAGTCTGACCCCCTTCATTGATGGTATTTCAAGTAATAAATATAGAAGATTGAGTCCCAAAGGGATCCCAGGGTCATCTAGCCTGACCCCCTTCAATGCGGGAATTTCAAGTAATATAGAATATTGAGCCCAAAAGGAGCCCAGGGTCATCTAGCCTGACCCTTTTTAATGATTGAATTTCAAGCAATAAATATAGAATATTGAGCCCCTAAGGGACCCCAGCGTCATCTATTCTAATCCCCATTAATGCGGGAATTTCAAGCAATAAATATGGAAGATGGAGGCCAATGGGGTCCCAGGGTCATCTAGCTGACCCCCTTTACGGTAAGCATTTCAAGCAAGAAATATCATCATCACTTTTAATATGTATACCGCCTTTCTATCTTATAATACTCAAGGTGGTTTACAAGCTGAAGAATGTACACCTTTTAACAATCTAATGCATTACAAGAATGTGATAATAAAACATAGCTTTAAAATAAGCAATCAAATAAAGTAAAGCTATTAAACATAGAAGATTGAGCCGAAAAGGTCCCCGGGTCATCTAGTCTGACCCCCTTTGATGCGGGTATTTCAAGTAATAAATATAGAAATTGAGCCTGATTTCGACCAATAAATAAAGAATATTGAGCTCCAAAGGGATCGCAGGGTCATCTAGTCTGACCCCGTTCAATTCTGGGATTTCAAGCTTTAAATGTAGAATATTGAGCTCCAAAGGGAATCCAGGGTCATCAAGCCTGACCCCATTTTAAGGTTGGTATTTAAAGCAATAAATATAGAAAATTGAGCCCAAAGGGACCACGGGGACATCTAGCCTGACCCCATTTAATTCAGGGATTTCAAGTACCGTAATAAATATAGAAATTGTGCCCAAAGGGACACCAGAGTCATCTAGTCTGACCCCTTCAATACTGGCATTTAAAAAAATAAATATAGAAGATGGCGCCCAAAGGGATCCCAGGGTCATCTAGCCTGACCCCTATTCATTGCTGGCATTTAACGGAATGAATATAGAATATTGAGCCCAAAGGGACCCCAGGGTCATCTAGTCTGACCCCCCTCAATGTTGGTATTTCAAGCAATAAATGTAGAATATTGAGCTCCAAAGGAATCCCGGGGTCATCTAGCCTGAGCCCCTTTAATTCACAGATTTTGACCCAAAAATATAGAAGATTTGAGGCCAAAGGGGTCCCAGGGTCATCTAGCCTGACCCTCTTTAATGCGGGAATTTCAAGCAAGAAATAAAGAAGATTGAGTCCAGGTTCGTCTTCTGCATAAACATGATACATGGGATTCTGATGCATTTCCATAAAAGTCTCTGGCTGCCACCTTGCAGATATCACATAATTATGTTAGCTTATTTCTTTTACACTACACTTTTATAAGAAAATGAACTTCATATGTTATATAAGTACTTCCAAACAAGTGTGAACTACAACTTAACAGTGTGTTAAGAGCAAAGTCTACTCCACTAATTAGAACCTTAGGTGGAGAATTAGAAGAGTTTTGTTTAGCTCAGGGATGATGGAGGGAGAAGTGAAGAGTCGTTCTGATAGTCACTGACACATTTTCTGTCAAGATTGCTGCTATCAATGGGGATATCAATGAAAGTGTTGAAGCACAAGAACAACTGTCATTGTTGGGTTCACAGTGGGTGTTTCTCCCCAAACCATTTATTACCATCCTGCTTTTACTGACAGTTTTGCAAGTCTAGTTCATATGGAAATACTGCTCCATAGAAATGATCACAAGATAAATATAAAACAAAATAAAAAATAAAAAAATTCCTTCCAGTAGCACCTTTGAGATCAACTAAGTTTGTTATTGGTATGAGCTTTTGTGTGCATGCACACTTCTTCACATTAATAAATAATAATAATAATAATAATAATAATTTATTATTTATATCCCGCCCATCTGGCCGGGTCTCCCCGGCCACTCTAGGCGGCTTCCAGCATACATTAAAATACATACACATGTCACAGATTAAAAACTTCCCTGAACAGGGCTGTCTTCAGGCATTTTCTAAATGTCAGATAGTTGTTAGTACCTTTGACTTCTGATGGGAGGGCGTTCCACAGGGCGGGCGCCACTACCGAGAAGGCCCTCTGCCTGGTTCCCTGTAGCTTTGCTTCTCGCAATGAGGGAACCGCCAGAAGGCCCTCGGCGCTGGATCTCAGTGTCCGGGCTGAACGGTGGGGGTGGAGACCATCATCAAGAGTTTATTGCGTTAGCTTTCAGCCATAGCCCAGCAAGATAAAACATACAAACAATACCAAAGACACGCAACAGGAAACATATTTCAATCAGTATTGCATAACTGCCCTAGAAAAATAGTAAAAAATTTTGAATTGCACTGATGTAAGTAATACCAAAAATTGAGTACTGACACCAGATATCTAAAATTACTAAGAGATGTGTAGCATGTAAAAACAAGCAAGCAAGCAAAGAGAACCTGGGGTAACATCTCTAAATTAGCTAAAATAAAGAAGAGGGAGTGGAGCAGAACCAGGGCTGGAACGTACTAGCCTGTCAGAGGAGTCCTAAGTTTCAGCGCCTGCAAGATGAAAATGGCCACCCCGCGTGAAACTTGAGGGTTTGCGTCCACAAGTAGGAATTTCAAGCAATCTTCCTTGGATGTAATGGTGGACGGGGTCAAGGAAAGGAGCTTAGGTCTTATTAGCTCATATAGGGGGCAAGAGAGGAAGAAATGTAGGAAGTCCTCTATCTCATTCATTTTGCATGGGCAAAGGCGCTGAACAATAGGGATCTTATCGTATGTGCCCTGTAGGAAGGCCGTAGGTATGGTGTGGAAACGGGCCGTAGTAAAGGCTCTTCTCAAATCAGGCTCCGTCAGATCGCTCAAATAATTAGAAAATGATCTTACGACCTTCACTTTAGGGAGCCACGTAGAGAGGCGGGCTGTCTTGGACCGTGCCAGGTCCATTGCTTCATCCTTGACAAGGATCCAATCCCGGATCCTATCTTGATCCCAGGATGTCAGCGCGCCGAATTCCGGCAGGGAGTAGCGTGTTAGGATGTTCTCCATGTCCTTAAGCCATGTACTGCTGCGGTAACAAGTTAAAAAAGCCTGCTTGGCTAAAAGGGAATTTGGAGCTTCTGATAGTTTATTATAAAAATTAATGATCCTAATATGGGCTCTCGCTACGATGGAGGGGAGGCCCAGTTCCATTCTTAACTGTGCAGCAACAGTGCCATTGGGCAGTCCTAGTATCTTTCGTGCAAAGGAGTTTTGCAGAATCTCAAGGTTTTGTAGTATTTTTAGATTGGGGGTGGAGACGCTCCTTCAGGTATACAGGACCGAGGCCATTCTGGATTAATTGCAGTTTCCGCGTCACCTTCAAAGGTAGCCCCACGTAGAGCGCATTGCAGTAGTCCAAGCGGGAGATAACCAGAGCATGCACCACTCTGGCGAGACAGTCTGCGGGCAGGTAGGGTCTCAGCCTGCGTACCAGATGGAGCTGGTAAACAGCCACCCTGGACACAGAGTTAACCTGCGCCTCCATGGACAGCTGTGAGTCCAAAATGACTCCCAGGCTGCGCACCTGGTCATTCAGGGGCACAGTTACCCCATTCAGGACCAGGGAGTCCCCCACACCTGCTCGCACCGTCCCCCAAAAACAGTACTTCTGTCTTGTCAGGATTCAACCTCAATCTGTTAGCCGCCATCCATCCTCCAACCGCCTCCAGGCACTCACACAGGACCTTCACCGCCTTCACTGGTTCTGATTTAAAAGAGAGGTAGAGCTGGGTATCATCTGCATACTGATGAACACCCAGCCCAAACCCCCTGATGATCTCTCCCAGCGGCTTCATATAGATATTAAAAAGCATGGGGGAGAGGACGGAACCCTGAGGCACCCCACAAGTGAGAGCCCAGGGGTCTGAACACTCATCCCCCCCCACCACTTTCTGAACACGGCCCAGGAGGAAGGAGCGGAACCACTGTATAACAGTGCCCCCAGCTCCCAACCCTAGACGGTCCAGAAGGATGTTATGGTGTCAAAGGCCGCTGAGAGATCCAGCAGAACTAGGAAACAGCTCTCACCTTTGTCCCTAGCCCACCGGAGATCATCAACCAGTGCAACCAAGGCAGTTTCAGTCCCATGATGAGGCCTGAATCCCGATTGGAAGGGATCCAAATGGTCCGCATCTTCCAGGCGTGCCTGGAGTTGTTCAGCAACCACCCGCTCAATCACCTTGCCCAGGAATGGTAAATTTGAGACTGGGCGATAGTTGGCCATATTGGCCGGGTCTAAAGATGTTTTTTTAAGAAGCGGTTTAATGACCGCTTCTTTCAGCGGGTCTGGGAAGACTCCCTCGTGGAGGGAATCATTCACCAGCCCGCGGAGCCCATCACCCAGCCCTTCCCGGCTAGCTTTTATTAGCCAGGATGGGCAAGGATCAAGAAGACAGGTGGTCGGTTTCACTCGTCCAAGCAGCCTGTCCACATCCTCGGCAGTAACAGATTGGAATTGATCCCATGAAACATGACTAGACAGGGCTCTAGCACTCTCCCGCCCCGGCCCTGCTCCCACGGTGGAGTCTACCTCCTTCCGAATCTGAGCGACTTTATCTGCAAAAAACTTTGCAAAAGCATTGCAGGAGATCTTGGGGTCCCTACCAGACCCCGGTGGCAAAGGTGGTTCTGATAGAGTCCGAACCACCTGGAAGAGTCTCCTGCTGCTGTTTTCTGCAGATGCAATAGAAACGGCGAAGAAGGTCCTCTTCGCCGTCGCCACTGCCACTTGGTAGGCTCGAAGTTGAGCTCTAGCCCGTGTCCGGTCTGATTCAGAATGAGTTTTCCGCCACCGGCGCTCTAGCCGTCTCAGCGACTGTTTCATCGCCCTCAGCTCCGGGGAAAACCACGTCCATGCAATCGGAGAGGGCGCTTCGGAGCCAGACAGTCAATAGCCCTGGTTAACTCCACATTCCAGCGGGCCACCAGGGAATCAGCTGAAAGGCCATCAACATGGGATAAAACATCCCCTACCACTCTCTGGAAGGCAATTGGATCCATTAAGTGGCGGGGGCGGACCATCCGAATTGGTCCCACCTCCCGGCAGAGGGGAAGGGTCGCGGAGAAGTCCAGCAAGTCTGTTGCAGGAGTGGACCCCCCCCCCATCTCACACTCTCACACATGTGGCCACCCCAAACTCACCGGCAAATAACACACCATAGCCAGGGGAACAGACTGCACCAAAAACGTCAGAAAAATCCCCTCACCAGCAGTGTTAATGTCACCACTAGAACACTTTTATTAGAGCCAAGAGAATTCATGAATATATATTGTACCAAGACTTGATTCATCTTCAAGAATAGATCAAACACATGCCAAAGTATTAAAGAGGAGAAAAAATATGAAACTGCTTACATACTGTCAACTAATAGCAGGATTCAAGAACGACTGTATGGCAACCAGTTAAATCTGAGAAAAGACAGAATTTGAGTCCATCATAACAGAGGGCCACCCTTTTGGGTAAAATTTATAAACTATTACTCAAATATGACACCAAGCCTGAACACGTTAAACCTTGTATGACAAAATGGGTTCAACAATGTAAAGAGCAGATTACATTTGAACAATGAGAACAATTATGGAAAAAGGAATAAAATTCACTGCACATTAATCCCTAAAACAAAATTGGTACAAAAATGTTCTTTTTATGTTCTTACAGGTACATCCAACTCCCAAGAGACTGTGATCTACTCCCAGTAGAAAAAAACTGTCAGTGATCTACCCATTGTCATTGGAAGGAGGAGGAGCGTGTGTGGGGTGGGTGGAAGAGGAGAGTTGAGCAGAGTTGATGAGCTTTTTGAGGGTATGATCTCGTGATCTACCCGGATCAACCAGGGATCTACCGGTAGATTGCGATCTACTGCTTGGGCATGCCTGGACTATATAACTTTGAAAGATATACAGAAGATGAATAATGATATGAATGGACATTGCTGGAAATGTCATAGACCTCAAGGAACCTTCTTCTATTTGTGCTGGACCTGTGAAAAGACCAAAAAGTTTTGGAGGAAAGTTCATTTCGAAATGCAAAAAATGTAAAAAACTAGACTTGCATAAAAGTATGCTTTTGTGAATGACTTCTTCAGCTATTGTGAAATTGTCAGTGGAACTATTTTGTTATATGACCACAGCAGTCATTGGTGTTGGCTAACATATGGAAATCTGACATGTGTCCTGGAATAGATGCATGGAAAGAGAAATGCTCAGAATATGCAGTAATGGCAAAACTCACCAATTTAGTAAATAATAGACCCATGGAGGAACATAAAAAAAATTGGAATCTTTATAATTTATATACAGCTTAACAGGATTTGTATAATATACCTTAGGTTACAAATATGTTTCCTGTTTAAAAATAGAAGATTTCTGTGTATATGATAAAGAAATACATACGGTATATAGTGGAAGAAATCTTGTCTGTCTGATCTATAAATGAAATTATATTTTTATATAATTTTTTGCGGTAGATTGTTATAATCATATACGGTATTTCTCTAATAGCAATCTACCTAAATTGGAAATAATATTTAGTGCACTAACCTTTGTCTAACTCTTGGTAAATGTAAGCTGGCTGACTTATTTTGTGCCATTGTGATTCAGTGTTATATTTGCGCTCAGTACTTTGAAGGATTTGATCATCTTTATAGGTCTTTTAAATTTTTTATCTATCTATCTAAATCATTTATCCCCTCCCCCCTTTCCCCTTTCTGTACTTCCCTATCCTCTAAAATTTGAATAATTTTTTTTTAAAAAATTATGGCTCCACTGTTTTCTGGATAACGATAACCCCATATTAATTACCCATCCACCTATGCTATGTTCATGGCCAGATCACTTTGGGGCACTGCTATGCTGTAGAAAAATTCTCCCGAAGCATGGATTCCCATGGATCCTTAGTTTTTTTTATGTTTGGTCACCCAGAAATCACCATCAATCACACATTATGTTGTTAACAGAAAAATCTGGGGGCTCCCTTGGACCAAAACAAGGATACCAGACAGGAATATCTGAACAAAAAAGCAGCCAGTAGGTTGGGTCTTTATTGAAGAAAAACTGCCGCGACAGGACTCCAACATGCTCCAAGGTGAAACAAGATGGAAGCCGTGTCCAAAGGATGGCCCCCAACTTTTTTTAGCTCCATATCCCCTTCCTTGATACACTCCTCAAAGTTACATCCTTGACACGTCACAGTCACATCATGAGAGGGGAGTTTCAGGGGCAGTAATCTGAGCATCCTGATAACTGCCCTTGACTTCCCCCCAACCTCCACCAGTCTCCCATCGATGAAGACCATAATTTACAAGTCCATAGACCCTTGGGGGAGTCAGTCACAGTTCTTTGTTTGGTCAAGGGCAGAATCCATCTCCAAGTAGTCAATGTACCGGTAAGTCGATAAGGAGGAGTCTGGCACTTGCGTGTGACCTTATCTTCAGGAAGGGGAGATTGCTGCGAACATGACTTCTTGCAGAAAGGATGATGGCTGCCAGTCACATGTTCCATACCTCCCTCCTTTGGCAGTCCTCCTCCTGTAAAGCAAGGGTGGAATCTGCCCCTTCCCAAATTTGGTTTGCAAGGAATCTGCCCCTTCCCAAAGTTGGTTTGCAGGGAATCTGCCCTTTCCCAAAGGTGGTTTGCAAGGAATCTGCCCCTTCCCAAAGTTGGTTTGCAAGGAATGTGCCCCTTCCCAAAGTTGGTTTGCAAGGAATCTACCCTTTCCCAAAGCTGGTTTGCAGGGAATCTGCCCCTTCCCAAACTTGGTTTGCAAGGAATCTGCCCCTTCCCAAACTTGGTTTGCAAGGAATCTACCCTTTCCCAAAGGTGGTTTGTTTGTTTTTTTAAAATAATTTTTATTGGTTTTACAAATTTTTGTCCGGCCCCGATTCAGGCCAAATCACATACATTTTAAACATTGTCCAAAGACTTCCTCTCGCCCCCCCTCATTGTTTTCATTTACCTAAATATTTCATTTTTAACAGGTTCCTAATTCCACATCATTAACATTTTAATAACATCTTAATATTAAACCGTTTTCCATCCACTCACATCTTTAGCACACTTATATTTTACTTCAATCACATCCCTATTGCCCCCCCCCCCGGTCCCCGGGATAGACTGCTTCATTATAGAATTTACTTATCATCTGTAGTATATATCAAACTTATATCATTATCTTTCAAAATACATATTGTGTACTTCATAGTTCCCTATATTCAGTTCCTTCCATGTCCAAAAATCAAAACCAGTTGATCGCAAAAGAGTTACTTCTTATAATTAATTATCCTATTCCCTCTGGGTCCGACTCCCAAATCCACTGTCTTTGCTGCAGAATGGCCTCCAGAGCGACATCCACCAAAATCTTTGGCCAAACTTTGGATTGATATTAAGAAAAGCTTAGACAAATGGAAAAACTTTAAATTGTCATTCATGGGCAGGATAGCCTGTGTTAAAATGATGGTTCTCCCCAAGTTTTTATTTCTGTTTCAAACCATCCCAATTTTGGGAGGGGCAGAAAAGACAAAGGATTGGCAAAAATATATATCAAAATTTGTGTGGGAAGGAAAACGACATAGAATAAGCCACAAACACATGATAGACACCAAAGGACGGGGGGGCTTAGCCTTACCCGACCTAACTTTATACTACGAAGCGGCTTGTCTAACGTGGTTGAGGGATTGGTGCCTGCTGGACAACCCGGAATTGCTAGATCTGGAGGGATATAATTTGCGCTTCGGTTGGCACGCATACATGAATTATGACAAGTACAAAATACACAGAGAGTTTGGAAGTCATATAATTAGAGGACCTTTATTGAGGGTATGGTTAAAACACAAACATCTGCTGGAGCAGCGAACTCCGTGGTGGTGCTCTCCCCTGGAGTCGCTGGCGGTGAGGAGAAGGAATACGGACTCCAGCTGGCCCACATATAGAGACCTATTAGAAAAAAAAGAAGATCAATTACAATTAAAATCATATGACCAAATAAAAAATAAACTACATGGGTGGTTTCAATATCATCAGCTGTTTGAGAGATTCAAGGAAGACAAAAAGAAAGGGTTCGAGGCAGAAGGTTCAAGATTCGAATTAGAAGTGCTTAACTCAAATTGTAAAACCCTGTCGAAGGCATATCACATTCTATTAGACTGGCTAGTAATAGAAGAGGAGACAAAACCATCCATGATACGATGGGCCCAAGACATCGGCCATAACATCTTTTTCCAGAGATGGGAAAAATTATGGAGGGAAAGTTGGTCCTTTACGGCATGTACTGCCATCAGGGAAAACTTAGTGAAGATGTTCTACAGATGGCATCTTACCCCCAAAAAACTTAATAAAATGTATAAAAAGGTATCTAGCCAATGCTGGAGATGCGAGGAGGTGGGGGATTATTATCACATTTGGTGGCAGTGCAAAGTAATTGAGCCCCTCTGGACACAAATCCACATAGAACTGGAGCAGATTCTTAAGATCAGATATGGGAAAACGCCAGAAACTTACCTTTTGGGGATGATTCCACCAGAAATCCCAACCAGGGCAAAAAAATTTTTTCAATATGCTGTTGCCGCTGGAAGAATCTTGATTGCCACCTGCTGGAAACAAAAAGAAGCACCTAATAAGAACGATTGGCTAAGCAGAACAATAGAGTACTTAGAACTAGCAGTAATGACCGAAAAAATGAAGGAAAATTCTAGGGACAAGGTAATAGAAGAATGGGAGTATTTCATAAAGTACATACAAGAAAGATAAGAACTGAACAGGGAACTTGCTTTATATTCAGCTCTTGTAACGCAAATATAGATTTTATAAGATAAGATGGAAAAAAAATATGGTAAAAGAAAGATCAAAAATAAAATAAGAATATGTTAAAAATTTAAAAATCAGAGATGAAAATAAGGAAGAACAAGCGGAATAAAAGGAGAAATAAGTAAAGTTCCAAAAACGTGGTTGAAAGGTACAACAGAAAAAGAAGATAACAGCAGAATTGGGTGGGGAAAAAAGAGAGGAAAGCTCAAGAATAAGAGGAAGAATGTAGAAGTAAAAGAAAGATCATTTGGGGGGGGGTTGTAAGGGGGGAGGGGTAAATAGGGGTGAATTAGGAATTGTTGTACAATAATATAATAATTGTATAGGTGTGTTATTGGAATGAGTACAATGATCTTGTATATGTATTTTAAACAATAAAATGATGTTTTTATAAATAAAAAAAAAAATCTTTGGCCAACCATTCCATTTCTTATCCATGTCGTCTCGGCTCTTCCTACGCTGCTTGTCTTTCTTCTGTGATTTGCTGGTTTTCCCTATGATGCTTCTCTTTTTTCCAAAGATGACAGCTCTTCTTGCCTTGCGTTGGAAAATTATTTTACAGCTGGTTGTCACAAAAATAGACCTTCGCTGATTGACCTTGACAATTGCTCTGTCCTCCAGATTTATTTGTAAATCCTGGCCAATCAGACCATTGTTTGTACTTTGCTCTATCTTGTTCCCAGAGCTGCTCCAAGCCTCACGCAAATCAGCTCTCAGCTCCTTGAACTGTGCATTGTATTCCACTCTGAATTCTTTTAGCCTTTCAAGCAATAATGTCAGGTCAACTTCCGGTTCCAACTCCATTTTAAATTCAAACAATTACTTCTTTTGACGATTTTCCAAACCTTTCAAAAGTTCAAAACTTCAGAATTTTAACATAATCCACAGTTTTATAAAATGGGTTTACTTCAGCTACCCCCTAGGACCAGGGGAGGCGCAAGGATTAAATCACTAACACATAGTATCAAATTCCATTCAGTTCTTCTCCATGCTCTGTAACAATGTCCTGTTTTCGAAACACAATGGCAAGGGACGGACCTCCGTGATTGCATCCACAAGCCAGTCCTAATTAAGTCCAAATTCAGTCCTTTTATTTGTCTACTCACGGTTCCAAATTGCTGATCTTGGAGGAATCGAGGTGCTCGGAGGTCGCGGTCTCGCAGCTTCGCCAGACGGGGTTTTAAACGGACCCTGGAGCTCCGCCACCCGATCGCTCCTGGGAGCCCCGCTGAGGGCTCCCTGGGATCGGGACCGGCGTCCGAGCTCTGGCGGGTCCTGTGGACCCCGGGACGCCCTCCCCGGGGGTTTTGGGGGTCGCGGCGCTGGCGCAAGCTCCCCTTTTCCCGGTCTGGCTGGGGAATGTCAGGGGCGACATGTCCCCCCGACCGCCATCTCCGGCACTCCGACCGGAAGTTCCGTTCCCAAAGGTGGTTTGCAAGGAATCTGCCCCTTCCCAAAGTTGGTTTGCAAGGAATCTGCCCCTTCCCAAAGCTGCTTTGCAGGGAATCTGCCCCTTCCCAAACTTGGTTTGCAGGGAATCTGCCCCTTCCCAAAGCTGGCTTGCAAGGAATCTGCCCCTTCCCAAACTTGGTTTGCAAGGAATCTACTGTTATGTACTGAGTTGAATAGGATCCAAAATGCAGCAGTCTGATTGGTCCTAGAACAATAGGATTCAGAATGCAGCAGTCTGATTGGTCCTAGAACAATAGGATTCAGAATGCAGCAGTCTGATTGGTCCTACAACAATAGGATCCAGAATGCAGCAGTTTGATTGGTCTGCAGGAGCCACCCAATCCAGCTCCAGCTGGAAGTGAATCTGCAACCTGATTGGCTTACAGGAGCATCCGGGAATTAGCCAATCATGTGGGGCCCATTGTGTAAATAATGTATATAAAGCAGACGTTCTGGGGAAACTGCCATTCCTTTCCTTACTACTACGAGCTGAATAAAGAGCATGAAATCCACACTCGACTCCGAGTATATTTCACTGGCGACGAGGATGGGATCCTGCTGAGCTGACCGCCACACACAGCACCGCAGCACCGCCACCTGCCGCACCGCTGCCTCGCACCGTGTATCCAGGCTTCAGCTCCGGGACCCAAGGAACTCAGAATGGCACCCGACAGCAGCTTCTCGCCGTTCAAACCAGCATCAGGAGACTGGGAAGGGTACGCCAGCCGTTTCACCTTCCTCCTAGAAGCTAAAGGGGTCACCAAGGATGCCAAGAAGAGGGCGATATTCTTCAGCGTCTGCGGAGAGGAGACGTTCGAAATCGCCCGGGCTCTCCTTGCACCTGACGATGTCGCGACCGTTCCTTACAAAACAATAATGGAACGGTTGAAGGGGCACTTATCGCCGCAGCCCTCGGTGGTGGCTCGTCGAAATGCCTTCTACGCAAAGCGGCAAGCCCCCGGGGAAACCATAACGGGGTTTGTTACCTCCCTCCGCCAAGCCGCTCGGTTCTGCAACTTCTCAGAGTTGGAGAACATGCTTCGTGATCGCCTCGTCGGTGGCCTGAGGGACGAGAAGCTGCAACGACGCCTCTATGTCAAGAAGGACCTAACGTTCCAGGTCGCTTTGGAGGAGGCCCTGGCAACAGAAGCCACCGAGAGGTCGACGCAAGAGGCACGGCCGAGCCTGCCGTCCCAACCAAGGGTCCACCACGAGGACCTCACCGACGACTCAGGATCTGACAGGGAGGAGGTGCACAGAGTACAGCGGCGCACTCAAGCAGTGCACACACCACAGCTGCCTCGACCAGAAGGAGGGAACTGCGCAAGCTGTGGGGAGAATCACGAGAGGAGGACCTGCCGTTTCCGCAACGCAGAGTGCAGGCAGTGCAGAAAATCAGGTCACATCGCCCGGGTGTGTCGGGGTCGGCCCACCCGACACCAGGCATCAGATGACCGACCCAAGAGCCCCAGGTTCCGGGGCCCAATGCACCAAGGCAACTCGACGGAGATCACGGACTACCAGGTATACCAGTTGCCCCACCCCAACATAGAGAAAATTTATGTAGAAGTACAGATAGAGGGGGCCCCGTGCCGCATGGAGCTTGACACGGGTTCAACACTATCCATAATCTCGGCACGGACCTAAAGGGAACTGTGCCCTAGTGGGGGTCCGAAACTCAGGCCGGCCCCATTCACCCTTCGGGACTTCCAGAAACGTAAGGTCCCCACAATGGGGGTGGGAACCTTCAGGGTGCAATATCGAGGGCGGATGCGACAACTGGACTTGCTTGTGGTCAAGGGCCCCTATGTTAGCTTACTGGGATTGGCATGGTTTGGACCACTGGGGCTAGCCGTCACCGGGGTGAACCGCACTAGCTTACAAGTGGATGTGGACTCTATATGCAAGGAGTTTCCGGGGGTTTTTGATGGAAAATTGGGACAGTATACGGGCCCCCCCATTGCCCTACAGCTTGACCCCGCAGTACGACCTGTCAGGCACAAGGCCCGCCGGGTCCCGTTCGCCCTGAAACCCCGTATAGATGAGGAATTGGACCGGCTCGTGGAGCAAGGAGTGCTGGAGCCTGTGCCTAATGCCCCCTGGGAAACCCCGATCGTCACACCTGTCAAGCCTAATGGTTCGGTCCGCATCTGCGCAGACTACAAATGTACCATAAACAAGGCCCTCACGGCCCACGCATACCCAGTGCCAGTGGTCAGCCATGTCCTCGCCACCCTGGCTGGGTCAAAAAATTTTGGCAAGCTGGACTTGGCCCAAGCCTATCCACAGCTGCTGGTAGATGAGGCCACAGCAGAGGCACAGACGATCGTGACACACAGAGGAGCGTTCAAGGTAAAGCGGCTGCAATTCGGTGTCAGCGTGGCACCAGGCATATTCCAGAATCTAATGGACTCTCTCCTTAAAGGGATTCCTGGCGTCACCCCCTTCTTCGATGATGTGTTGATTGCCGGGCCCACGCCAGAGGAGTTTGAGGACCGCCTCCGCACCGTTCTGCACCGTTTCCAGACGGCGGGTCTCAAGGTGAAGCGGGAAAAGTGTCTACTAGGAGTGCCTCAGGTGGACTTTCTGGGATTTATGGTGGACGCAGAAGGGGTCCACCCAACTGGGGACAAGGTACGGGCCATTTGTGATGCCCCAGCGCCCAAGGACAAGACTGAACTTCAGGCTTTCTTGGGACTATTGAACTTTTACCATGCCTTCCTTCCCCATAAGGCGGCGGTAGCGGAGCCCCTACACAGACTCCTGGACAAGCGGGCCCCTTGGGTGTGGGGCCAGAGCCAGGAGGCCGCATTCCAGGCAGTCAAGGACTTGCTCGTCTCAAACTCGGTCTTGGCACACTTCGACGAGAGGCTGCCGGTGGTGCTAGCATGCGACGCCTCGCCCTACGGCATCGGCGCTGTCCTGGGACACCAACTCCCGGATGGAAGAGAGGTACCAGTGGCATACTTTTCCCAGACGCTCGCCGCAGCTGAGCGGAACTACTCGCAAATCGACAAGGAAGGTCTGGCAATTGTGAAGGGAGTAAAAAAATTCCATGATTTCTTGTACGGGCGGCCCTTTACCGTGGTGACTGACCACAAGCCGTTGCTTGGCTTGTTTGCCCCCGAAAAGCAGACCCCCCAAGTGCTGTCTCCTCGCGTCCTCAGGTGGTCAATTTTCCTTGCCGGCTACCAGTATGCACTGATTCACCGCCCAGGAAAGCGATGGGCCACGCAGACGCCCTCAGCAGGCTACCACTACCAGAAACAGGCCCCGACCCAGCGCCCGTGCAAGAGGTTATGACCCTGGAGCTGCTTCCCGACCGCCCCATTCAGGCACAAGAAGTTGCGCACCATTCCAAGAAAGATAGGGTCATCTCCCGGGTCCTGGACTGGGTGTGGAGGGGATGGCCCTGCAGCAGTCCCGAGCCAGAATTCGCTGGCTACACAACTCGTAAACATGAACTGTCGGCCCACAAGGGGTGCCTGTTATGGGGAAGCAGGGTCGTCGTTCCCCAGCCCCTCCGCAAAAGGGTCCTTACAGCCCTACACGAGACACACCCAGGGGTAGTGAGAATGAAGGCCCTCGCCAGGAGTTATGTGTGGTGGCCGGGGATTGACAGAGAGATAGAGGACTGGGTCAAACACTGCCAGGCCTGCCAAGAATCCCGCCCGGATCCCCCAAGGGCCCCAGTCCAGCCCTGGGAGTCCGCCCGAGCACCATGGTCACGCCTGCACGTGGACTTTGCTGGCCCCTTCCAGGGGAAAATATTCTTCATAGTGGTGGACTCCTACACCAAATGGCTGGAAGTCGCACTGGTACCGTCCACTTCTACATCTGCAGCCATCCGGGTACTACGCAGGCTGTTTGCAACCCACGGGCTCCCTGACACTCTCGTCTCAGACAACGGAACCGCATTTACGTCAGAAGAATTCCAGACCTTCACAGCGCAGAACGCCATCCGCCACATCCGCTCGGCGCCATTCCACCCTGCCACCAATGGCCAAGCAGAGCGCATGGTGCGGACCACCAAGGACACCCTCCGCCGCATGACGCAAGAGGACTGGGAGTACCGCCTTGCCACATTCCTTCTAGCACAGCACAGCACCCCCAGCTCAACGACTGGCCGGAGCCCCGCTGAACTACTAATGGGCCGGCGCCTCGCAATCAGACTGGACCGCCTTCACCCCGACAGAGCTCAGGATGAGGTAGTGGTGGGGGAAGGCAGGAACCCCCGCACTTTCGTGGCCCAGGACACGGTGTATGCCAAGAATTTTGGGGCAGGCCCGGCATGGGTACCCGCCACAGTCACCAGGGTGACTGGCCCCGTGTCGTACGAGGTGCTAACGGAGGGGGGGCAATGCTGGCGCCGCCACTGCGACCAGCTATGGCGACGATTCCCAGGAGAAAACCAGGAGGACAGGTCAGAGGAGTCCCAAGGGAACAGTGGGGCAGCGAGGCCCGTAGAGCAGGAGGGGCTGGCAGGAGAGGCAGAATCAGTAAATACAGAGGGGACCCGCGAGGCTGAAAGGACACCGGAACCAGAGCCACGACTGAGCGAGCCGGTTGCGCCAGACCAAACGGCCCCATCACAGCCAGCAGTCTCGGAACACGAGCCAGAACCCGAACCCCTGACCAGGGAACACTCCAGGCCGCAACACATACGTAGGCGGCCGGCGTACGTTGAGGACTATGAATGCAACCTCCTGGGTAGGACTGGAACTTAGAGGGGAGGGGTGTTATGTACTGAGTTGAATAGGATCCAAAATGCATCAGTCTGATTGGTCCTAGAACAATAGGATTCAGAATGCAGCAGTCTGATTGGTCCTAGAACAATAGGATTCAGAATGCAGCAGTCTGATTGGTCTGCAGGAGCCACCCAATCCAGCTCCAGCTGGAAGTGAATCCGCAACCTGATTGGCTTACAGGAGTATCCGGGAATTAGCCAATCACGTGGGGCCCATTGTGTAAATAATGTATATAAAGCAGACATTCTGGGGAAACTGGCATTCCTTTCCTTACTACTATGAGCTGAATAAAGAGCATGAAATCCACACTCGACTCCGAGTATATTTCAGCTCCCTTGGACAAAAACAAGGACACCAGCCAGGAATATCTGAACAAAAAAGCAGCCAGTAGGTTGGGTCTTTATTGAAGAAAAACTGCCGCGACAGGACTCCAACATGCTCCAAGGTGAAACAAGATGGAAGCCGTGTCCAAAGGATGGCCCCCAACTTTTTTTAGCTCCATATCCCCTTGATGCACTCCTCAAAGTTACATCCTTGACACGTCACAGTCACATCATGAGAGAGGAGTTTCAGGGGCAGTAATCTGAGCATCCTGATAACTGCCCTTGACTTCCCCCCAACCTCCACCAGTCTCCCATCGATGAAGACCATAATTTACAAGTCCATAGACCCTTGGGGGAGTCAGTCACAGTTCTTTGTTTGGTCAAGGGCAGAATCCATCTCCAAGTAGTCAATGTACCGGTAAGTCGATAAGGAGGAGTCTGGCACTTGCGTGTGACCTCATCTTCAGGAAGGGGAGATTGCTGCGAACATGACGTCTTGCAGAAAGGAAGATGGCTGCCAGTCACATGTTCCATACCTCCCTCCTTTGGCAGTCCTCCTCCTGTAAAGCAAGGGTGGAATCTGCCCCTTCCCAAACATGGTTTGCAGGGAATCTGCCCCTTCCCTGTGGGATATGAGTGGGAATGTGGATGAGGGAATATTGATTAATATTTCCTATCCCAGCTTGTGCTAACAAGCTCCAAACTAGCAGAGTTTCTCATCCCCAATAAAGCGCAGCAAAGCGTGGCGTTTAAGTTCCTATGAACTTCTAGAACAAGGCAGATCCTGGCATATAATTCCCCTGCTTCCCTCTTAAAAGAAAATACACGACACATAAGCTTATAAAAGTATAAAGCTTTTACTTACAGACATTCCAAGCTTCTACAGTCTCAGAAAGGCAGGCTAGCTTAGATTAAATGTATTTACATGTGGAGATTCTCCTTAAGGGAGAAAGGCTCCATGTGGGCCTCTCTTGGCTGGAAGCCAAGAGAGCATCTCTTGAGATGTTGCATCCTCGAAGTCCAGGTGGGAAGAGAGGGAAGAATGGCTTCTGACCTTTGAGCTTCAGGTAAGGCCACTCCCACCTCTGGTCACACAAAGGAAATGATCCTCCTCCAGGCACAGGAAACTAGCTGGAGGACCAAGACCCCTTGTGTACACTCTAGGAATGTTGTGATTGACTGCACCAGTGTTATACATCCCACAAACCCCTTCTCAGTCTGAACAACATTTAACAAACATAAAACAACTTTATTCAACCACCCAGAGTCCCAGCTTGACACGTAGGTTCTGGAAACTCTCTCGTGGCAAGGGTTTCGTGAGAATGTCCGCAGTCATCTCCTGTGTACTACAGTAGGACATTTCTACTAGTCCATCTTGGATCATCTGGCGAATGAAGTGATACCTGACCCCAATGTGTTTTGAACGTGCAAGGAACTTTTCGGTTTGCGCTAGCTGCAGGCAGCCTTGATTGTCCTCCATCAAGCTGACAGGTCCTTTTCTCAGCAAACCAAAGTCTGTCAGGAGTTGATCCAGCCAGATGATCTCTCTGCATGCTTCCGAAGCTGAAATATATTCACTCTCTGTGGACGATAAGGCTACACATTTCTGTTTATAACTGCCCCATATGATAGGTGCATTTCCAAACGTAAAAACATAACCACTTGTGGATTTGTAATCTGCATCACTGTACCCAACCAACTTAGGGTCCCTTACAGCTGGCAATTTTAATTTACAATTCATTGTACCCTTGAGGTAACGCACCACCCTCTTGACCCCACCCAAGTCATGTTCAGTGGGAGAACTCACTTTTCTGCTTAGGATCCCCACTGCACTTGCTATGTCAGGTCTGCTGGTAGTAACCAAATACAAAAGTTTACCAATTGCTGACCTGTATTCGCTGTTGTCTGGCAGCAGCTTCAAATCTTGTTGATTCTTTAGAAAATCTGTGGCCATGGGTGTCGCGACAGGGTGTGCACCTTGCAACTGCATGCTTTCTATCAGTTCTATTATCTTCTGCTTCTGGCTGAGAAGAAATGAGCCATCTTCTTCTCTCTCAATTTGAATTCCCAAGTAATACTGGACAAGTCCCAATTCCTTTACTTCCACCTCTTTGTTGAGATGTCTGACTATGTCTTTATAGTCTCTGTCATTGGACGTTGATATTAATAAATCATCGACAAAAGCCAGAATGTAAGAGAATTGTCCATTTCTGTTCTTAGTGTACAGGCGCTTGTCAGCTGTTGACTGCTTGTACCCAAGCTGAACCAGCATTTCATGTAATTTCTGGTTCCATGCTCTTGCAGCTTGTTTCAAACCGTAAATTCCTTTCTGAAGTTTACATACAAGATGTGCCTCATTTTGCTTGATAAAGCCTTTGGGCTGCTTCATATAAATCTCTTCAGAAATCGTCCCATGAAGAAAAGCTGTCGCTATGTCGACATGACAGACTTTCATCCCTTTAGAGGCTGCAATACTTAGAAGTAATCTAATGCTGCTATATCGCACTGTAGGCGCAAATACTTGATCATAGTCTTCGCCATACTGTTGTGAAAATCCTTGTGCTACAAGCCTAGCTTTGTAGCGTTGCACCTCCCCTTCTGACCCCTTCTTAAGCTTGAACACCCACTTGGACCCAATCGCCTTCTTACCAGGAGGTAGCTCTGTCAGGGTCCAGGTCTTGTTGCGATGCAGTGCATCCATCTCTTCCTGCGCGGCTTGCTTCCAGAGACTGGCCTCAGCAGCTGGCAACCGTTGAATCGCTTCCCACGTGGAAGGTTCTTGTGGTGGCGCCGGCCCTGCAAAGTAGGACAGACGTAGTGGTGGAACGCCTTTGTTGGACCTGGAGGAACGTCTGACCTCTGGCTCTTGTTGAACCACATCAGCTTCCTCATGTCCTTCCAATGGCGGCATCCCTGCATACGGATCCTCTTCGTCTCTGGAGCCTTCTGACATCTGGTCCTCCACATCTTCTGGGGTGTCATCTGTAGGGGGTGCTACAACACTAGGAGGTACAATACTAGGAGGTGGATTAGTTTCTGGTATGGCTTCAAAAGGAAAACTTACAAACTCCTCTGTTGGTGGCTCATTGGAACAGTCAATTGCTGTGTTCCTTGTGTCAGCCTCCTCATGCCAGTGCTGCAGATCTGGATCGTCCTTCTGCCTGGATGGAGCTACTTGCGCTGACTGGATTTCTGAAACATTAATCTCATATACACCATTGATTAATTTCCCTTGAGCGTAAACCTCACCATTTTTCGTTACATTGCATTTTCCATTGGCAAATGTAACCTTGAAACCTTTCTTGTCTAAAGCAGACACACTAAGCAAGTTACAATTCAATTCTGGGACATATTGAACGTTAGGCACAGCTGTTTCAAAAGATTCATTGTTCACCTTGAATTTCAAACGCATTGAACCTGTACCTTGTGATTTTAGAACATTTCCATCAGCAATCTGGATTTCAGTCCATTCACTATCATTTATTCCTCTGAAATATTCTAATTTATGCACAAAATGGCTTGTAGCTCCCGAATCTAAAATAAATTGGTCACTTTTCCTTTCATTTCTTTGCACATTTAAACTCTTTTATTGCAGTAGAAATGTACGCTCGTGACCCCCCTTCTTTTCACCTTTTGGTTGAAAGGGGCGGGACTTATTCTTGGGCTTCTGGCAACTCCTTGCTATGTGCCCTTTTAAATTGCAGTTATGGCATATTATATCTTTGGACACTTCCTTAGACTTGGGAAATTGTTTAGAAACATAACTTGTGTCCCTCCTTGGATTCCTGATGCCAGCATAAAAGTCACTTTGGTTGCATCATCAAAAGCTCTGGGAGTTAGGGCAATCTTTTGAACAATTTCATTAAAGTCCTTAAAATGCCCTGTAAATTGTTCTCTGGAATTCATCTTTAACTTCAGCAGTTTATCCAATAAATGTCTATAAGAGTTCTCTGATGATTGTGCATAAACCCTCTCAATATCCTTTAGAATCTGAGATGCATCACTTTCATAGTCGATCAGAGATAAATGCTCATCTTTCAAACTGCACAAAATTATGTGTTTAGCTTCTGCATCTTGCCTTTCCCAATCTGCTTTCTTGGTTAAATCAGCTGAATCAGGCTTGGGATCTTTCACCGCTTTAAGCACTTGTTTTGCACCAAGATGCACTAAAACACGCTGCTTCCAGTGCACAAAATTACGATCATTCAGCAGCATAAAGCTTGATCTTGCTTCACTATCAAATCCTGAGCTTGCCATCTTAATCCTCAAAAATTTCAAAAATTTCAAAAATGGCTAAAATTCAAAAATCAAAACTCAAAAATCTCAAAATGCAAACTAATCTTCACTGCCTCTGAGGTCTGTGAGCTCTGAGGGAGGGGAGGGGTCGCTAATCCCCCTTTCACAGCACAATGGAGAACAAAAGACCATGTGCTTACCAGGAAGTACAAATAGAAAAATACTGCTCTGCCAAAAATCACAATCCAAAGCAATCCTTTAAAAATACACAAAATACGCAGTTTCTGGGCCGATGACCCTTTGTGGGATATGAGTGGGAATGTGGATGAGGGAATATTGATTAATATTTCCTATCCCAGCTTGTGCTAACAAGCTCCAAACTAGCAGAGTTTCTCATCCCCAATAAAGCGCAGCAAAGCGTGGCGTTTAAGTTCCTATGAACTTCTAGAACAAGGCAGATCCTGGCATATAATTCCCCTGCTTCCCTCTTAAAAGAAAATACACGACACATAAGCTTATAAAAGTATAAAGCTTTTACTTACAAACATTCCAAGCTTCTACAGTCTCAGAAAGGCAGGCTAGCTTAGATTAAATGTATTTACATGTGGAGATTCTCCTTAAGGGAGAAAGGCTCCATGTGGGCCTCTCTTGGCTGGAAGCCAAGAGAGCATCTCTTGAGATGTTGCATCCTCGAAGTCCAGGTGGGAAGAGAAGGAAGAATGGCTTCTGACCTCTGAGCTTCAGGTAAGGCCACTCCCACCTCTGGTCACACAAAGGAAATGATCCTCCTCCAGGCACAGGAAACTAGCTGGAGGACCAAGACCCCTTGTGTACACTCTAGGAATGTTGTGATTGACTGCACCAGTGTTATACATCCCACATTCCCAAAGTTGGTTTGCAAGGAATCTACCCTTTCCCAACGGTGGTTTGCAAGGAATCTGCCCCTTCCCAAACATGGTTTGCAGGGAATCTGCCCCTTCCCAAAGTTGGTTTGCAAGGAATCTGCCCCTTCCCAAACTTGGTTTGCAAGGAATCTGCCCTTTCCCAAAGGTGGTTTGCAAGGAATCTACCCTTTCCCAAAGGTGGTTTGCAAGGAATCTGCCCCTTCCCAAAGTTGGTTTGCAAGGAATCTACCCTTTCCCAAAGGTGGTTTGCAAGGAATCTACCCCTTCCCAAAGTTGGTTTGCAAGGAATCTGCCCCTTCCCAAAGCTGGTTTGCAGGGAATCTGCCCCTTCCCAAAGCTGGCTTGCAAGGAATCTGCCCCTTCCCAAACTTGGTTTGCAGGGAATCTGCCCCTTCCCAAAGCTGGCTTGCAAGGAATCTGCCCCTTCCCAAACTTGGTTTGCAGGGAATCTGCCCCTTCCCAAAGTTATTGTTATGGCACCTGAGGTTGTCGAGCTGAAGGCCAGCAGGCAGCTGCCAGAAGATCGTACCGGTAGTGTCTCCACAGCACATTTGTTGCAGACGCTGGAGAATGGGGCAGTCAGCTTCTCTATATAGCTGGATCACTCCGTTTACGAGTTGCAGCTGATTCTAATTGCTGACGTCGCTTCTCTGCTCGGCGTTCTACAGCTGAGAAGGGAGGAGGAGAGGGGATCGGCTGATACTCCCCCTGATTGGGGCCTGGTTCTGGCTGAACTTCTTCCCCCAGCTCTGGACTTCCCTCCTCCCTGTCAGATTCCTCCTCTTCAGAGGAGTGCCGCCACCAGTCTTCCCTAGGTGTGAATTCTTCAGATTCCTGTGTGGGTGCCTCCTCGTCAGGGGGGGCTTGCCACCACTCCTCCTCATCTGACTCAACCCTGACATCACCCCCCTCTCCAGAGCAGCTCCCCTCCTCCCAATCTGGTGGTCTAGGCCGAGTTGGGTGCTGCTCATGGAAGGTTTTCTGTAGTGCTGGGGCATGGACGAGCTCTGCATCTTCCCAGGAGTTTGCTTCCGGCCCATACCCCTTCCAGGCAATAAGATATTGCAACTTCCGTCGTCGCCACCGTGAGTCCAGGATCTGTTCCACTTCGTACTCCACTTCCCCATCCACCGTGATGGGCGGCGGTACCTCTCTGACAGGTTGATAGCGGTGTGCTGGTACCGCTGGCGATAACAACGAACGGTGGAATACCGGATGAATCCGCATTGTAGCCGGTAGACGGAGCCGGAAAGCCACAGGGTTAATCTGTTGTACTATCTCAAAAGGTCCCACTCTCTGTGGAGCTAGCTTCTTGCAGCGACCTTTCTGTGGCAGGTCTCATGTAGATAGCCATACCCTGTCCCCCACCTTGAGGTCTGCGCCAGGTTGGCGGTGTGCATCCGCTGTTCTCTTATAGGTCTCCTTGGCCCGTTCTAGTTGATCGCGTAGAAGCCCTTGTATGGCTGATAATTCTTCCACGAATTCATCAGCGGCTGGTAGCGGCAGTAATGTATGCGGAGACGGGAAGGCACGCGGGTGGAATCCATAGTTGGCAAAGAACGGGGACTGTCGTGAGGAGGCATGCAAGGCGTTGTTATACGCAAATTCCGCTAAGGGGAGTAGACTCACCCAGTCGTCCTGCCGATAGTTAATATAGCAGCGCAGGTATTGTTGCAGTGTGGCATTGGTCCTTTCCGCCTCGCCATTGCTCTCGGGGTGCCGCGCGGAGGTCAAGCATACCTCCACCTTTAGCAATTGCATGACTTTCCTCCAGAACTGGGAAGTGAACTGGGCTCCTCTATCTGACACAATTTGACGGGGCAACCCGTGCAGCCGGAAAATGTGATCAATGAACAACCTGGCTGTTTCTTGGGCAGTCGGCAGCGCCTTACAGGGTACGAAGTGGGCCATTTTGGTGAAAAGGTCTACAACCACCCAGATCACTGTCTGTTGATGTGAGGCCGGGAGGTCCGTAATGAAATCCATGGCTATCATCTCCCATGGTCCCTCTGGAGTAGGTAGTGGCTGTAGCAGCCCCGCCGGCGCTTCTCGGGGCCGCTTGGCGCGCTGGCAAACATCACAGGCTCTGATGTACTCCCAGACATCCTTCCGCACTTGCGGCCACCAAAACTGACGCGTGACATGATACAGTGTCTTGTACCTTCCAAAGTGACCAGCTGTTGGACAGTCATGACACTGGCGTAGCACCCTGGCCCGCAATTCTCCATCTGGCACATACAGAACATCTCCGCGATAGAGTAACCCATTTTTCTCCGAAAACATTTCCATCCCGGGATTGCCTTCCCTTAGTGCTGCTAGTTTGTCCCTGGCGAACGGGTCTGCTGCTGTGTGGCGTTGAAATTCAGGGGTGGCCACAGCCGATCCCGTGGCTAACTGCAGCTGGCGAGGTTGTAGAACGTGCCTCAATACCTGGTCTTGACTGGCATCACCGTATTCTGGCTTCCGGGATAACGCGTCAGCTCCTTTATTCTGTTCGCTCGGCACATATACTACCCTAAAATGGAACCTGGAAAAGAATTGAGACCACCGGATCTGTCTCTGATTGAGGTGACGGGCCGTCTGCCAGTATTCGAGGTTCCGATGGTCGGTACGGACCTCTACCAGGTGCTGGGCGCCCTCTAGGAAATGCCTCCAGGCTGCGAAGGCGTCCTTGATGGCTAACAACTCTTTATCCCAGATCGTATAGTTCTTTTCTGAATCGGTCAGCTTCCGGGAATGGAAGGCGCAAGGCCGCAAGAACCCTTCTTTGTCGGCTTGCAGTAA